>CM076846.1:49385073-50594411 GCA_039519185.1 Astragalus membranaceus
ATGTTTTAGTCTTTAAAAATAAATATTGGTGGCGGCTTCAAAATTTTTCACGTTGTCAAACTGAGGAATCCTTAACCGGATTTTTCGGGGTGCAACAGCTGGCGACTTCACTGGGGACCTTTTTTAAAACGAGGGTCAAGCCTAATTAACTTAATGTGTGGTTAAAAAAAAAAGGGTCGATTTGAAAACTTTATTCTACTTCTTCTTCTCCTTCCTTTTCTTATCATGCATTTCCCTTATGCCCTTATGATCCCTTCTTTTTCGCTCCCTTTCTTGAGGTAAGCTATATGTTTGTTATTGATACCTTAGTGTAGTTTATTTTGTTAAACCCTAGGGTAGACGACTTATTATTGCTTGCTTCTGTCTGGCTGTGCTGGTTTTCCTTGCAGGTGGGGATGGGTAGATTTTAGGAAGTATGTCCTCAATCACACACTTTCACACCTTATGATTTGTGTGCTATGAGTGGGCTCCTATACCCGGATCCAACAAACACTTAGGGGAGTGGAGACGATTAGTGACTGTCATTCGAGACCTTTGTCTGTCTGATACTCATGAAAGTCTCAACCAGAGTACGCTTTCTTATGACGCCCCACACTTGGTAGTATTCTACATTTGTGGTGTCGGCATGAGGATTCTATAGCTCTGGAAGCCATTGTGAGGGTGTGAATTAGAGCTACATGGGAGGAACCTTTGGAGTTGCCCTAGAACTTAGGATTCCCACCTTGGTAAGACACGAGGGCATACGGATTGTATGTTGCATTGTAGTTTAGACATGTCTTTCCAAAAAAAAAAATAAAAAAGAAAAGGAGGGAAAGGGTTTCCATTGTAGCCCTTTCTTTCGCCAGTCCGTACGAAATTGACATATGGCCCGTTCATTTTCAAAAAAAAAGAGAAAGAGTTACCGCTGTAGCCTCTCTCATACCGGTCCATATGAAATAATGTACGGTCCTCATTTTCAAAAAATAATAATATATTTCCCTTCATTAAATAAACCAGCGCGTGAGGCGGCACGTAGCGTGGCTCCTCATTTTTTGAACTTCCGTCCATATGCATCGCCTTTATTTTTTTTCACACGCATCATTCATATCATAATTGCATCATACCGCATTCATTTACTTGCATTCATATTACATCTCATTTGCATTTTGCCTGCCGGGGATCACCAAATAGTGCGCTGTCTTGTCATAGGTGTATCAGAATGGAATCAAGTAGCAAGACTTTGTCTACGTCTCGCTTCCCGATTATGAAGAAGATCGATGTTGATAGCTTGAGGAGGTGTGCAGCTCTTATGAGCCCAGTTGAAGTAATTTCCTTTGATCAAGCATATGGGAATATCCGTAGGCTCTTGCAGTTGAAGGTTCAAGAGGATGCCCTTGTGGCTTTGAGTCAGTTCTATGATTCCGATGTGAGGTGTTTCTTCTTCAAGAATTTTCAGCTGTCACCTACATTAGAAGAGTATGAACAGCTGTTGGGACTCTCCAAATCTCATGTCAAGCCATACCAATTCCCAGGACAATACTACACTGATGAGAAGCTTGCAACGTTGCTTAGGGTCGGTGTAGACAAGCTGAAGCCGCAAAAGTTAGAAAGAAATGGTATAGTCGGGTATCCACAAGAATTCTTTGAAGGCCTGCTGCAGTCCTATGCTTTAGCCGAGAATTGGGGTTTATTCAAGTTAGTGCTCGCTCTAACTATATTCGGGGTTATTCTCTTCCCTCAGCTAGAAAGATATGTTGATGAAGATGCAATTGGTGCATTCTTGGCCTTGAAGGACACCAAGAATCCTATCAATCCCGTGCCTGCTGTTCTTGCCAACACCTATCATGCTCTCACTCGTTACGGTCAGTTCAACAAAAAGAAGATATGCCTTCCTTCTCATGTTCTCTACGCCTGGCTCATCACCCATGTGATCCAAAACCAAACGAAGGTTAAGGAATTGATTTCTTACGCCTTGAGTTGTGACGTGGAGGTCAGAACCTCTCTAGAGTGGGTAGAGTTCCTAAGAAGCCTCAATGATCTCCAGATCCAGTGGTATACACCTGCTTGTTGGGATGACAGACCGATGGTGATATTCAGCTGTGGAACTTTTCAAAATGTGCCTCTCATGGGGACACAGGGGTGTATTAACTACAATCCTTCGCTGACCATAAGACAGCTCGGTTACCCAATGAGGAATTCACCCTCTGAAGATATGCTATCCCGTGTTTACCTCTACAAAGGGATGCCGAGATGCGATGATTTGCTCAGAAAAGTTCAACAATCATGGGGGTCTGTGGTGAGAAAAGGGGTTGAAGAGCTATCAAAGAAGACCAGTGATGTTACTTTCACCCAATGGCTTAAGGAGAAGCTGCAAACTACGAAATCACTGAGTCAAGGGGCACTTCCCCCCGGGGAAGAAATACCAGAACCCTATACCCCTACTCATGAAGAATGGAATGAAGTCAAATCCGCTCTAGCCAAAGTGGAAGATGAAAAGAAGGCATTGCAGGCTAGGATAGAGGAGATGGCCTTGGAAAAAGAGAGGCTAGAAGAAGAAAGCATAGTCAGGAGGAGTGCTATGGAAAAGAGTGTTAGGCAATTCGAGGAAGAAAAGCAAAGAAGGATGGAAGCACAGAGACGTCTGAAAGAAGCCAGAGAAGAACTCCAAAAGTACAAACAAAAAACAAGAAAGACACTTGAAGAGGCTCAAGGTTGGAAAGCAAAGGCTATGGAGTCAAGTCAAGAATCTCATCTAGTGGGAGAATTGAGGGGTCCGCTGAGAATCCTCGGGCGAGAAAGAAATACTATTGAGGAAATGCTCAAAGAATATCAGCAGGCTTTGAAAGTTGAAAGGGGAATGTCTAATGGGCTGAAAAGAGACCTCTACCATCTAGAAGGTGCATACTGGCAGGTTCGAGTGGAGAGCCAATATTGGGAGCGGCGCTACCTAGATTTGCTTGGAAGAATTGAAGATCAGGAGATCATCAAGGAACTCAAAGATGAAATCCAATGGTGGAAAGGCAAATTCTCAAAGCTGTCAGGGCTGGCTAGTCAGGCCATGGTAGGGGTTCCCAAGAGTCTCAGGATAGCCGAAGCCGAGATGTACTTCTTCAATACTCCACCCGAAGTATACAAGTTCGTGAAGTACTGCCGAGCTTTGATCACAGAGTTCAAGAAGCAATCTCCAGGCGCAAACGTCAGCAAGAAGAGGAAGCGAGTTGGAGAGTTCAAAGCTATCTGTATTTGAGTCGTTTGTTTGTACTTTTTATTTTGATCATGTACTTCGAGTATTGTATTCAGAATACTGTACTCTTGTGTCTCGTTCATTATGAATATTGTACTGTTTTTTTTCCTTTAATGAAAGCTTTGAACTCTCAACAAATGAAGTATGTCGACTTGCTATTTCGATTCCTCGACCGAAAACAAAGTTTATGCGCTTATGACAAGATAGAACACCTCGGGATTCACGGCATAAAACTAACACCCATCTGCATTTCATTCATTAATTCGTTTCTTCATTTAATAAAAATGGTTTCAAACAGAAGAAAAAAGGCAAGCTGGTTCGTCCGCATCGCTACTTCACCCGTTTGCAAGCGAGGCTGATGGCGTCCAACGGAGACAATCTGAGTCAAGATGAAGTGGTGATAGAGATCCTTAATCCCGAGCAGCTGGCTCAGGAGAACCAGGCTCTGAAAGCTAAGATGGCGGCCATGGAAGCTCAAATGGCTGAGGTAATGAATATGCTGCAGAATTTGGGAAGTGGGGCCGCTGATGGGGCCGCCGCCGTAGTGAATCCAGAAGGGGTCGTCACCTTTGTCCCTCCACCTGTATCAGCGGAAGTCGTGACTGTTTATCCTCTTTCCAGGCCAGAAGTTAGTCATTCCCCGGGCACAAGTAGTCAAAGGCCACCGAATGCACAGATATATCCTTGGGGAATGCCAATGGGTTATATGCCGTCCGTTGCTGAAGCTATTCCTTTGGGGTCGGGTCAACCTGTCATGACTATACCTAATGGATCTGCTATGGGACCACAAATTCATACTCCTAGTCCTGGTATTGTGCTGCCAAAAAGTTCACCTACTCCTACTCCGGGAGTTGTCGTGAACCCTCAGAATGCTGTCCATCATATGGGAAACCCCGCTCAGTATGGGGGTTATTATCACAGTTCGGGGAACTATCCACAAGGTCATTTGTTTGAAAGCACTCAGCGTGGGGATCGGTATCACTTGCTTGAAGAGCGTTTAAGGGCTGTGGAAGGATCGGGTACTAGAGCCAGGGATGCCCGAGAATTGTGCCTTGTCCCAGATGTTGTCATTCCCCCTAAATTCAAAGCCCCTGACTTTAATAAATATCGCGGCACCGGGTGTCCATCTAGCCATCTGACGATGTACGTTAGAAAGATGGCCGCTTATGCTCATGACGACAAGGTACTCATTCACTATTTTCAGAACAGTCTGACTGGGGCATCGTTAGATTGGTATATGCAGCTGCAATCCTCCGACATTCACAGTTGGAAAGACCTCTCTGAAGCGTTTCTGAAACAATATCAGTATAACATGGACCTTGCTCCCGACCGGTCTCAATTACAGCACATGAGTAAAGGAGATAGAGAATCATTCAAAGAATATGCCCAAAAGTGGAGGAGCATAGCTGCTCAGGTGAAACCGCCATTGACTGAAAAGGAGATGGTGTATATGTTTATGGAAACTCTTCCAGCGCTATATTATGATAGGTTGGTGGGGAGCGTTTCATCCAGTTTCTCGGATATGGTTGTCATTGGGGAACGATTAGAGCACGGATTGCGTAGCGGAAAGATTGCTGGTGGTTTTGGTAGCTCTAGTGGACAAAAGAAGCCCTTTTCCAATTTCCCCAAGAAGAAAGAAGGGGAGACCAATGTTATTACTGGAGGGAGAAGCCCGTCTTTCAATTCTCCACCGCAAACAATGCCATTATCCGTTCCAGCTCAGCCACAGCAAACTAATTCAGGCTACAGAGCCCAGAACTATCAAGAGAAGAGACGTGCTAATTTTGATCCGATTCCAATGACCTATACTGAGTTGTTCAATCACCTTGTCTCAAAGAATTTGGTCAATACCCGCCCCATGAAGCCTATGCAACCTCCCTTCCCTAGGGGATACAATGCTGATGCTACCTGTAGCTTTCATAGTAGAGGGGTCGGTCACACGGTGGAAGACTGCAAGGCTTTCAAATATGTAGTCCAGGATTTGATTGACGCCAACTGGATCTCTTTCAAGCCGAACAGTCCAAGCACAACTACAAACCCCCTACCGGGACATGGGACATCATCCGCTAATGCAGTAGAGGATTCTGTGGGACAGACAATGATAAGAGATGTTAAGTGTATCCAGACTCCTATGGAAAATATACATGCTGAGCTGTGCCGTTGTGGTGTTATCAAGAAGGGCTGTGTATGCACTAACCCGGGGTGTGCAGGTGCTTGTGAGGATTTTAAGGTTGTTTTACAAGATTTGATGGACCGCTATGTGGTTCGGCTGGAGGTGGTTGAGAAAGAAGAAAATGTGCTCATGCTACAGTTCAATGATGGCAAAGGGACTAGAAAACCAATTGAGATACTATACAATCCGAAGCCAGCTCAAGCTAGAGCTCAGCCGTTGATTATTGAGGTGCCTGCTCCATTCCCTTACGAGAAAAACAGTGCAGTACCATGGAAATACAGCAACTTGCCTCCAGTGGAAAATTCTCCAAGTGCTTCTGTTGTTACCAACATCACTGGGGCAAGTAGGATGACTAGAAGTGGCCGCATGTATGTCCCCAAGGTCACCCAGGCTGAGTCATCTAAAGCGGTTGAAGACATGGTATGAAAGGGGAAAGACAAAGAAGTGGAAAATGCCTAGAAAGAAAAGGTGGCAGAGCAAGAAAAGGATGAGTTCTTGAAAATTGTAAGACAAAGTGATTATAAAATAGTTGATCAGATGAGCCAGACTCCTGCGAAGATCTCTATGATGTCATTGTTGTTGAGCTCAGAAGCACATAGAGCTGCCCTGATGAAAGTGCTGAACGGGGCTCACGTTGCTCAAAACATTTCTGTGGGTCAATTTGATGAGGTGGTTGGGAATATTATGGCTGCAAGCCACGTAACCTTTGCTGATGATGAACTTCCCCCAGAGGGGAGAAAACACAACCTAGCCCTCCACATCTCTGTCAAATGTGGGGACTTTGTGTTAGCCCGGGTGCTGATTGATAATGGCTCCTCTCTGAATGTTATGCCAAAGTCCACTTTGAACAAGTTGGATGTGGACTGCTCTTTCATGAAGCCTAGTTCGACACTGGTAAGGGCATTCGATGGATCAAAGAAGGAAGTAATAGGAGAGGTGGAGTTTCCTATCCAGATTGGGCCAGAGACCTTTTACGTGAATTTTCAAATCATGGACATCTCTTCATCTTACAGCTGTTTACTTGGGAGGCCATGGATTCATATGGCCGGGGCTATCCCTTCCTCTTTGCATCAGAGGGTCAAATTTGTAGTGGATGATAAGATTGTGGTGGTGTTTGGAGAGGAAGAGATGCTAGTCAACAAGCCTTCTCCCTTCCGCTATGTAGAAGCAGCTGAAGAGTCGTTGGAAACTTCTTTTCAATCCCTTGAGATTGCCAATGCCGTGTTCGAGGGGGGTAAGTTGCCATCACCCGTGATGAAGCTGTCAAAAGATGAAGAAATGGTTGCCAAGATCATGATGGCCCAGGGATATCAGTTAGGACGCGGATTGGGAAAAGAAGGACAAGGAATTCGTGCTCCTATTCAGTTGAAAGAGAACAAAGATCGTTTTGGTTTGGGATACTGCCCAACCGAAGCTGAAAAGAAGAAGGTGGCTGAAGAAAGAAGAGGAGTGAGGTTGGCCAAGCTGAGAGGTTGGAACCCGGAGCCAAAAGGGATTCCTATCTGTGACCTTCGCCAAAGCTTTAAGAGTGCAGGGTTGCTAAACCCAGATCAAATTACTGCCATTGAGGATGGTTCAAAGAATGAGGAAGGTGGTGTCAGCTTGGTCCGCCGTTGTCATGCTGATGAAAAGCTCAAGAATTGGGAAGCTGTAGACTTGCCCATCGCTTTTAATTCAAAGTAATGATTTGTGATGCATTCCTTTAGCTCTGCCCAAGGCTTCAGGATAGTTTGTTAGGGCATGCATATTTTTATGTTCAGTGACATCACCATCAATAAAAACGCTTGTTTTGAATTCCATCGATAAAATTTCTTTGTCTTCATTTATTTTCTCTTTCTTTTCACTTTATTTTGTTTGTTTCGCTTTTCATTCTACCCTCTGCTTATACGTATGCAGATTGGAAGTAATTGTTTCTGGAAATAACAGTGCCAATAAGTCATATTATGATCATCCAATTAACCAAACTGAAGGGGGCGTTGAGGAAAACTGGGAAACTCCTCCGGAACTAATGAGACTACTAGAGCAGGAAGAAAAGATCATTCAGCCTCATGAAGAGTCGGTTGAGTTAATCAATCTGGGTACGGAAGAGGATAAAAGAGAAGTTAAAGTCGGTACTGCCATGGGGGATGGTGAACGCAAAAAGCTGATCCAACTCTTGCGTGAATACGTTGATGTCTTTGCATGGTCATACAAGGATATGCCAGGGTTAGATACCGATATTGTTGAGCACAGATTGCCTGTGAAGCCAGAGTGTCCACCAGTCAAGCAGAAATTGAGAAGAATGAAGCCCGAGATGTCATTGAAGATCAGAGATGAGGTAAAAAAGCAGTTTGATGCGGGATTTCTGGCAGTGGCTAAGTATCCTCAATGGGTAGCAAATATCGTCCCTGTCCCGAAAAAGGATGGCAAGGTCAGGATGTGTGTTGATTATAGGGATTTGAACAGAGCTAGTCCCAAGGATGACTTCCCTCTACCTCATATTGATATTCTGGTAGACAGTACAGCCCAACATCCTTTATTCTCCTTCATGGATGGGTATTCAGGGTACAATCAGATCAAAATGGCTCCAGAAGATATGGAGAAAACCACCTTCAGAACACTCTGGGGAACATTTTGCTACAAGGTAATGCCTTTTGGGCTCAAGAATGCCGGTGCAACTTATCAGAGAGCGATGGTGACATTATTCCATGACATGATGCACAAAGAAATTGAGGTGTATGTAGATGATGTGATTGCAAAATCCAAGACTGATGAGGAGCACATTGTCAATCTGCGAAAACTCTTTGAACGTCTACGGAAGTTCAAACTCAGGTTAAACCCAGCCAAATGTACCTTTGGTGTGAGATCCGGAAAATTATTGGGGTTTATCGTCAGCCAGAAAGGGATAGAAGTCGATCCAGATAAGGTCAAAGCAATCCTTGAAATGCCAGCGCCAAAGACTGAAAAAGAGGTCCGGGGTTTCCTTGGGAGATTGAATTATATCTCAAGGTTTATATCCCAATTGACTGCCACTTGCGAGCCTCTCTTTAAGTTGTTATGCAAAAACCAAAAACTGGAGTGGAATGATGATTGTCAGAGAGCTTTTGAAAGAATCAAAGAGTACCTTCAGAATCCACCAATCTTGATGCCGCCAGTGGCTGGGAGACCACTTATCTTGTATCTAACTGTGCTAGGCAATTCAATGGGGTGTGTGCTGGGGCAGCATGATGAATCTGGAAAGAAAGAGTATGCCATATACTACTTGAGTAAGAAATTCACTGACTGTGAGACGAGGTATTCAATGCTGGAAAAGACTTGTTGTGCTTTGACATGGGCTGCTCGTCGTTTAAGGCAGTACATGTTGAGCCATACAACTTGGTTGGTGTCTAAAATGGATCCAATCAAATACATTTTTGAAAAGCCAGCGCTCACAGGACGGATTGCTCGTTGGCAGATGTTGTTGTCAGAATATGATATCTTGTATGTCACGCAGAAAGCGATCAAGGGCAGTGCACTGGCTGAGTACTTAGCATGCCAGCCAATTCAATATTATCAATCGATGCAGTATGATTTTCCCGATGAAGACATCATGGCGCTATTTGATGAAGGGAAGTCTCCAGAGGATGAAAGGTGGAGGATGATATTTGATGGCGCATCCAATGTGTGGGGACACGGAGCTGGGGCTGTGTTAATCTCCCCAGATAACCGTTTTGTTCCAGTCACTGCCAGATTGAGCTTCTATGTTACTAATAACATCGCAGAATATGAAGCATGCATCTTGGGGATTCAAGCAGCCTTAGAATGGAAAGTTAAAAGGCTCGATGTGTATGGGGATTCAGCCTTGGTTATTCATCAAGTAAGAGGCGATTGGGAGACCAGAGATCCCAAATTGATTCCATATTGTGATTATGTGCGAGAATTGATGGAGTCTTTCGACGCAATTACTTTCCAGCACATCCCTCGAGATGAAAATCAATTGGCCGATGCTTTGGCAACTCTGTCATCAATGTTCAATGTCAGCTGCGACAAAAACCTAGCTCATATCAGAATCCAACATCGGGATCTCCCAGCGCATCATTACTGTACAGCCATAGACGAAGAGCCTGATGACAAGCCTTGGTATCTTGACATCAAGCAGTACATTATCAGCAGAGAATACCCTCCTGGGGCATCTGAGAATGACAAGAGAACTCTTCGGCGATTGTCAAGTAATTTCTTCCTCAGTGGTGAGGTTCTCTACAAAAGGAATTATGACTCAGTCCTCTTAAGGTGTGTTGCCAAAGAAGAAGCTAAAAGAATCATGAGAGAGGTACATGAGGGTTCATTCGGAACTCATTCTAGTGCGCATACTATGGCTAGACAGATTTTAAGGGCAGGCTATTACTGGTTGCAGATGGAAGGTGACTGCTACAGTTTTGTCCGAAAGTGCCACAAATGTCAAATTTATGCTGATCATATCCATGTGCCGCCTGCCAGATTAAATGTTTTGACTGCATCCTGGCCGTTTTCAATGTGGGGAATGGATGTTATTGGTCCCATTGAACCCAAAGCATCAAACAGGCATCGCTTTATCTTGGTTGCCATTGACTACTTCACAAAATGGGTTGAAGCTGCTTCATACTCTAGTGTGACCAGTTCAGTGGTTGCTAAATTTGTGAAGAAAGATCTGATCTGCCGTTATGGTCTTCCTGACAAGATCATCACTGATAATGGCAGTAACTTGAATAGCAAAATGATGAAGGATCTGTGTGCAGAGTTCAAGATCCAGCATCATAATTCTTCTCCCTATCGACCCAAGATGAATGGGGCAGTCGAAGCAACTAACAAGAACATCAAGAAGATAGTTCAGAAAATGGTGGTCACATACAAGGATTGGCATGAAATGCTTCCCTTTGCTCTGCATGGCTACCGTACTTCAGTGCGTAGCTCAACTGGGGCAACTCCTTTCTCTCTGGTATATGGGACAGAAGCAGTCCTTCCTATCGAGGTTGAGATACCTTCTCTGCGAGTAATTATGGAAGCTAAGATGGAAGAAGCAGAGTGGGTACGGGCACGTCTGGATCAGCTAAATCTCATTGAGGAAAAGAGAATCACAGCCTTGTGTCATGGGCAGCTATACCAGCAAAGGATGAGAACAGCTTTTGACAAGAAAGTCCGATGCCGTGAGTTCAATGAGGGAGACCTAGTGCTTAAGAAGATCTTGCCTATCCAGACTGATCCTCGAGGGAAGTGGACACCCACTTATGATGGCCCCTATGTTGTCAAGAAAGCCTTTTCTGGAGGAGCGCTGATACTCACGAATATGGATGGAGAAGATTTAAAGAACCCAGTCAATTCTGATCAAGTGAAGAAGTATTATGCCTAAAAGAAATAGATGAAAAAAAGAGAAAGACAAGCCAAGTAAGAATTAGCTCGCTAGGTTGAAAACCCACAAAGGGCGACCTAGGCAAAATCAGAGCGACCCGGGGGATTGAAAACCCGCAAAGGGCGATCCAGGCAAAAATTAGGGTCAGAAAGCTTGGGCAAGGAAAGTGAAGAAAGGCGTACAATTCTCCTGAAGACTTGGATGAAAGGATGATCAAAGTCGAAGACATAAATGTTGGCACTGTTCCATAGAGACGGACAGTCAGAAATCAGCCTCTCTCTTTTTCGTGTCTTTTTGTAGTTTAAATCTTCAAATGCATTGAATAATCGGCGTAACTTCTTGTGCGACCGATTTCCATATCAATAAAATTCAGTCTTTCTCATATCTGTTTGTTCTTCTATTTCTCTGCTTTTTCTGCTCAAATAAGTGTTTTATGATGATGATAACATTGACCTGTAAAATATGCACATAAATCATAGAACATCACAATCATTGCGAAATTCTTAAAAGTCAAGAGAAGGAAGTAGCTGAGAAAATTGAGCTCACAAAAGAATAATTGCACTCATAGGCCATACCCATACTCCATGCACTATTCCTTGCATCAACTGACGTATGCAGGTACCTCAATCCAGTGCGGCAGCATTGGTCATTTCAATCAATCAATCAACAGGATTCGTGAATCCCTTCAGGACCCAAGTGTCCCTTCAAAAGCAGACTTCACCTCGTATTCGAGCTGCGGGTAAGTCCTTCAGACCCCAAGTGGTCCTTCAGACTAGTTGTGTCAGCCTAAGACACAGCGGACGTCCTTCATGGTCAACATATCAGTTCCGGATCTGATCTTGACCCATCATGGCCGCTCGAATGCAAAGGCCCCCCTCAGACCGTTTTACTAGTACCATAGCTAGTAGCGCTCCTTCAGACCACGATGGTCCTTCAATTAAGGCCTAGGCAGCCTTCCAGACCCTGAGTGGTCCTTCAGAGCCTTAGTGCTCCTCCAGACCCTGAGTGGTCCTTCAGAGCCTTAGTGCTCCTTCAGACCCTGAGTGGTCCTTCAGAGCCTTAGTGCTCCTTCAGACCCTGAGTGGTCCTTCAGAGCCTTAGTGCTCCTTCAGATCCCGAGTGGTTCGTCATTTTCTTTCCCTCGGTTAATACGCCAAGTGTTAACCGTTCCCCGTTTGTTCTCAAGCCCATCTATTCAAAAAAAAATAGAAAAAGAAAAAGAGGAAAATTCGGGTTTCCCTAAGTAGACAAAATTGGTATGATTTCTGAATTCTTTATTTCTATTTTGCTTCGGAATATGCTTCGGCCAATTTGTATTCCTTATCAAAATTCAAATAAAGAGGGGCAGCTGTCATACCCCAATTTTGTCCGGCCTAGGTCAAAACCCTAATTTTCAATCAAAAATAAATAAATCAAGTCTTAGCATTCATCCTAGAGGTTAGGAAGAGCATCATGCTCGCATCTTAGAAGTTCCCGAATGCATTTTAGGGTTAGAAGAGCATTGCATGGCATTTTAGAGCACTTTAGAGCATTTCTAGGGTTTCTAGGGTTTTTCCTAGGTCAAAGGGTATTTTGGTAATTTCACCAAAAAGACTTAATTTCTCATCATGCATGCATTTCTAGAGTTTTAGAGTCATCCAAAGGGTCTCAGGATCATTGTTAGAGTGGAAATGAAGTTTGGAGTAAAATTAGGGTTTTTGGGACCAAAAGGGGCATTTTGGTCATTTCACTAAAATAAATATTTTCCCAGTAAAAACCACTATGCATCTCTTGAGGAATTTATGTGAGTCCAAGTGAGTGGAGTTGTGCATTTTTTTTATGCATCATAGGAGTATTTTTGGCATGAAATTCGGTTTTTTGAACAAAAGGGCAAAATGGTCATTTCCTTTGAAGTAGGGTCAATGAATCAATTTTGGGATTGGTGAGATCATGAAATTCAGAGCCCAATCATTGAATCATGGGACATGGCCCAAAATGGTATGAATTTAGAAGAATTATCTAGAAAGGAATAAGGAATATCCCTTTGAATTTTGAAAGGTCAAGTGTAGTACAATAGTACAAGTTGCAATTCCACTCACTCTCTTTCCTTTGGCTGCGAATTCCAGCCCTTTTCCCCCATTTTTGGTTTATTTTATTGATTGCAAATTGTGTTTAAATCAGGGCCTTCCATTCAAGTGTTAAATGCAATCCTCACCCTTCATTTGAATTAAAATGGCACTCTTGTAATAAGCTTCATGGAAAAATACAATTTTGTAATTGAACTTATCCTTCACCACCCTCCTTATGTTGCGCCCTTCAGCCCTCTCTCTCCTCACTTTGTGCTTTCTAATTGCCCCTAATCCATGTGACATTTGATCTTGACCCTTGGTTCAAAATTTAGATGCAATCCTAGAGCACAATGGAAATCAAAATGACCTAGAAGCCGTTAATGATAAGTGAGCACTATATATATCTTCATATGATCAACCCACACATCTTCTTAGCCTCACTCTCCATTCAAAAACCCTAGCACACCAACTCCTCTCCTCCCTCCTCCTCTTGGCCGTAGCCCCTCATCCCTCCTCCTCCATTTTCTTTTCAACCTCCATCCACTAAATCACCTCAAACTCATTCCATATTCATATATCCTCTTCCTTTCATCTTTGATTCCACATTTACATCATCAAAGGGGCTGATCCTTCAAGGTTACGTGGTTGTTGTTGGTGATTTTTGAGGAGTGTTGGTGATTGGTTACTCTTGATTCTCATTTCTACTCTTGTTTAGCTTGGAACTAAGGTATAACCTAAAACCCTTTGCATTTTCATCCACTTTCTTGCATCAAAATCCTTTTTCAACTTATATTTGCATCTCATAACATCATTTAAATGTAGATTAGGGGCTGTTGTGGGTGAGAGTTGGCATCTCACCCACCAAATAAATTGTTCTTGTGACTATGTGTTGATTATGTGTTGTTCTTGTGATGTTTTTGCATTTGGTGAAATAAAATTGTGAATCTATGGCTATTTTGGTTCGCAAGTTATGTGGAATGTATGTGTAATATAATTTTCTTGTTCATCCTTGCCTAATAATACTTGATCTAGCCATTGATGTTTGATTGTTGTGTTATTATGCTTGGAATCATGTTAAAACTTGCAAAAATAATTTTCCATTCATATATATGTTTCGCAAGTTTCTAAAATAAATAGGGTTTTTGTTGCCTCTTGGTTCTTTGGCTTGCCTTTGTGCTTAAAAATGTTCTCTCAAGTTGTCTTAATGAAATTTGCTTGCAAGTTTTTGTTGATGATTGACAAAATAACTCTCACTTGTGCTTTGAGCACTATTTGCTAAGTGATGAGGATTGTTCAAGAGGATTCAACTACCTTTGAGTTATAATGTTATTTGTCCTTGTAAATTTGGTTTATCATATTTGTTTCAAATGTTGATGATGTGTGAGGTGACTCTCACTTGTGCTTTAGGCACCATTCTTTAAGTGATGAGGATTACTTCAAGTGATTCAACTCTCTTTAAGTCTTCAAATGAACAAAGTGTGAATTTATGATTCTTTGCTTGCTAATGGTTTAGGATAACTTGTGAACAATTTATTTTGGTCATTTTGAGCCTTGCAAATGTGTTGCTTGTTTAGATCATTAATTTGTTGATGATTGGTAAGAGGAATCAACATGTGTTTACAAGCACTATTCTAAATGTTGAGGATTACTTATAAGGGATTCAACTCTTGCACATATTTTAGCATTAAAAATTTGGTAAAATGACTAGACACTTATGCCTTTGTGTATTGTTAATAAGTGTCAAAGATTACCAAAAGGAACTTAACTCTTGTGCTTTTATTGTTGATCCTTAAATGATTCAATGAATTACCCTTTTGCAATTGATTAATGTTTCACCATTGTGTGACCATTTCTTATGGCAATTTGTAATTAGTTTTGACTATTACATATTTATGCATATTGCTTGTCTCTTAGATTTGTAATGCTTGCATGAATTGTAATTAAGTGATTTGTATATTGGCTAGGGATTGGTATGTTGATTGAAATGTCCTACTTGTTTTCCAAAACCCCTTTTCCAAATCAAATTCTTTTTCTCAACTTGTTTCAAATCAAGGGTCAAATGTTTTCCAAACAAAAACCCTAAGGCATTTTTTTTCTCTTAAATAAATCATTAGTCATCACTCGAAGCCTTTGCTTGTTTGATCGCTAATGAGGAGTTATTAGTGGTAGTCACTCGAAGCCTTTGCTTGTTTGGCTATCATGAAAGCTCCCACACCTTAACTAAAAAATAAATAAATTCCAACTTCAAAAACAACGTAATCATCACCAAGGCTCACCTTTTTCAAAAATGATTTCAAAAAAAAGATAATAAATTGTTGATACTTGTAGTCACTCGAAGCCTTTGCTTGTTTGATTACCGGTTTCGACTCTTTTCTTTCGAGTTAGTAATGAACGCCACTCGAAGCCGTTGCTTGTTTGGGATTCATGAACACTTGAGTCCTATTTCAAAAACTCCAAAAAAATTAAATAAGATAAAACATAAAAACATTTTCAAAACCGAAAGCCGAGAACTACGTAGCTTTGATCCCTCTTCCAGAGAGGGTACGTAGGAGCGGGTCGTAACCCGTCAAGCACACTTTTAAAAAAAAAAACTTTGTTTTGTTCCGTAGAACTACGTAGCTTTGATTCCTCTTCCAGAGAGGGTACGTTGGAGCGGGTCGTAACCCGTCAAGCAACCCTTTTAAAAATCTTTGTTTTGTTCCGCTTTTCAAAGATACCAAAAATATTTTTCTTCTCAATAAAACTGTTTCTCAAACGAAATAAAAAGAAAGGAAGTAGAACAAAAATCATTTCAAGTCAACTTTTTCTAACCACACATCAAAGTTAATGGTTCCCTTTCGGTAGAAAGGAGGTGCGGGGTGCTAATACCTTCCCCGTACCTAACCGACCCCCGAACCTACATCTCAATGTTTTCGAAAGACCATCCGCCTTTTCCAAAAGACTTTTTCCAATGTTTTAGTCTTTAAAAATAAATATTGGTGGCGGCTTCAAAATTTTTCACGTTGTCAAACTGAGGAATCCTTAACCGTATTTTTCGGGGTGCAACAGCGCGCCCTGCGAGCTAAATAATATAGCCACACAGAATGCACGCACGGTCCGGGCGTGGTGGAGGCACGGGTCGTGCGTCCCCTGCATTATCAAATTTTCGTAGTTTTCATCAACTTTGATTCTCCCAACGATACCCAATCCTATCCAAAACCTCATTAAACTCAAAATACACTTATTATCCTATGATTAAACCACCAAATCCAACATAAACTATGTTCCGCAATAACATTTCCTAACACAATCAAACATAAATCACATCCCAAAACAACATTTTCAACTACATCAATCATCACATATGCAATTTCAATAAGTATACATGAATAGGAGATGTTGAGTATCATAGTTCCAATTTCAGTTCAGTGAAATAAGAGCTAACACCAAGGGTATTTCAAACTCAATAAAGAGAAATGATGGGAAAAAGAGTGAACTCACTTGTCCAAGAGGGTGATTACAAAGCAAGCAAGAAAATTCAGTTTTTGAACACCACCATGCCTAAGACTTCAAGTTCACACCAACTACCAAAACTTCTATTGTAACTCTAGAACTCCAAATTAGCTATCCCAAAGACTTGATTTCAGCTCTCAAATCAACCTAAAATTACACTAAAGTTCAAGCTATCTCCTTTATACACATGCAAAGCGAAACTCAAGAAAAGGATGGAATGGAGATGAGTTTGGTGACTTCCTCCCTTTTGGCTCCCACAATCTCGAATGCAAGAGGAATGAGAAGGAGAATGAAATGGTGATTCTGAGTTTTTGGAAGAGAAAGGGGATGAGGGTTTCATCTTTTCAAACTACAAGCTCTCCAAAACCTAGTAAGCTCCTAGCATCCAAAATTGCAATTGGCAATCCCCAAGATTTCTGAAATGAGGGCTTCAATCATCAATGTAGCTTCCTAGACATCATTTTCCAGTTGATAAACCAATATACAAGAGTTGAACCAAATTCCTAAACTTCCATCCAACATGCAAACAAAATGGAGAGGTTGAAGGCGGTGTAGAGATTTTTCCAGAATTTTGATCTTGGGGTTTCTATATTAGGTTTTAATACAAAAATTCTAATGGTCCTCTTGGTGTTTAGTTTCTAACGGATCTTTATCAAAAACTAGCCGTTAAGTCAAGTATAGTTTGTTAAGTCAGTTACAAACAGTTGTAACTAACTCAACTTACAGCAACAAACTATTACAATTTGTATATATAGGACATACATTTCAGTTTGTAATATACAGTGAATTCAATAATAAAATTACAAGTTTTCTTTTACCCTAGTGTGCTATTATTCTTCTTTTGTGTTACCATCTCCGTTCTTCTGAGAGTTTGTGAGTCAATAGCTTCAACAAGTGGTTGAAGGTACCTTGCAAAGAGAGAGAAATAGAGATATTAGTATTTTTCAGTGACTGAAAATACACAAAAAAGAAGAAAAATACGAAGAGAGATAAAAGAAAGTATACCTTAGGGATTTCAAAAGGAAATCTGTGAATTGTTGCTTTGTGTGTTACTCAGAACATGTTTTCAGTGTACATGCAAACATTGAATCAAAACCAGAGTTAGGTTTTGTGATTTCAACCTGAAAAACCATAAAGAAGGCAACAAAAGTAAGATTGAAGAAGAGTTCTTACGTTCTGTGACTGAGATTGAGGCTTGATTGCAAGATTCAAGCATCAGTTACAGAAACCCTAACAAACGAAGGGTTCGTAGGCGACGAACCTCAGAATACTGTGACTCAGTGCATAAACCAAAGGGTTTTGCATCATCGTCATCACACATCATCATTGGTAGACAGAGTGAAGAGGTTCATCACATCAATCACTGGAAATTAGAGAGAGTAGTGAAACCCTAGCAGAGGTTTCAGAGAGAAGAAGAAGAAAACACGAAAGATCTCAGCAAGTGGAGAGAACAGAAACCCTAATTTTCAGCATATATACACCGGGTCATCTTCAACCCGCGTGTTTCAACAGGAGTTGGGTCTTGGGTGCCGCGTGGATAAACTTGACCCGGATTCAGTTGAAGTGGATTTTAGTTTGGGCCTGCCTGGTGCAAAGTGATAATTGCACCCTCTGTATTACAAAATACATCCCCTACAACAAAGATATTGAAAAGAGTCAATATTTCAACATGGCATCATAAAGCTATAAGATTCAGGGACATTTCTAAACGAACTTCTATATCTTGCATTATTTCTTTAAGTTTTTCCTTAATTTCACCTATACAGTGACTGTATAGGTATAATTCTGATAGTTTTTTTTAGCTTTCTGTAAAACTGTGTTAACAGGTTGTTCAAGAAAGAAAAATCAAAATGTCAAGTGCCAATCTGTCAACTCAAGTTCCAAAGCTGAAAGGGAACAATTGGGACAGGTGGTCCCTTCAAATAGAAGCTATATTTGGCTTCCAGGATGTGCTTGAGTATGTTCAAGAAGGGGTTCCAGCATTGGCTGAAGACCCAACCCCTGAACAAAGGGCTGGACATAAGGAGCATACAAAGAAAGATTGGAAAGCTATCTATCTCATCCACTTGGGATGTGACGAAGTCAATTTTGACAAAATCAGAAACATTGAAACCTCAAAGACAGCATGGGATACCCTAGATGCATACTACAATGGTGATGACTCCATGAAGGAGGAGAAACTACAGGCTCTAAGAGCCCAGTATGAGAACCTAAAGATGAAAGAAGGAGAAACTGTTGACTCATCGTCTTATGTATATTGTTGTTCAGTTTATAAGCAAAAATTGCTGTTATTTGATTGTATTTCAATCAATTGTCTTGGAAATTAGCATAGATTTAAATTGATATCATTAGGATTGAATTGTAAGTTGTTTCCCTCATCCCTAGTGCCTATTGTAATAGAAGACCTTCAGTTTGATGTGTCGTCAACTAGCGAACCAGACAGCTTGCCTAGTGACGCAACAGAGAAAAGAAGGAGAAAAATCTGAGTTGCATCGCGTCGCGACCAAGAGGCTTCGTGTCGCGACCAGGCAATTTTCTGCACCATCGCGTCGCGACGGAGTCGCATCGCTTCGCGATGGGTCGCAGAAATTACTGGTTTTAAGCGAAATTTCAGAATTGAGAAAGGACTTCTTCTTGGAGGCAAAAATAGGGTTTTGGAGCTGCGAACAAGGGCAAGATTTGGGGCTTCTCTACACTTGGGAACAAGGAATTGAAGGATCCAATGTACTCCTCTTTGTGTAACTTCTCTTTAATCTTATCTTTCATTACTTTGATTATGAGTAACTAATTTTCTAGGGTTGGGAAGAGATGAATCTGTCCAAAACTATCATTTGAATCCGTTGTTATGATCAACTCGATTAGTTATCCGTTTAACAATTGCCTTTACCTCCATTCTTATTGCTTTACAATAATATCTGTTGTTGTACTGAATTAGGGTTTATGTTGATTAGATGCTCTGTTGATTATTTTAAGTTATCTTATCACTATAAATTGTTGTAATTTGTTTTTGATTAGTCTCAATTTTAAAATGCTACAAGGACTATTGTTTTATTACTTTTATAATTGCAATTGGATATAATGACCTTAGTTGTTCACTATATGGTCTTTAACTGTGAACTCTAATTGTGTACATTCACTGGGTTTTTATAATTTAATTTTGGCTTTGTTTTTTTTTAATTTCTTTTACGTGGTTTTGTAATCTAAAGATAACGTGATTTCTGAGATTGCTTGTGAACTTCTATTAATCCATTTTATGGTTGGATACTAACATTCATATTAAATTTATTTTAAAAAAAAATTCATACTAATCTTGTATATAGTTTTTCACTATAGTATATTTTTGATTGCGTATTGATGTTGTATACTTAGTGTCTTGTGGATTGGCCTTGCTAATTATGTTAAGGTGTTTCATTATCGTGATTACTATAAGTGAAAATTTCTGGTTTAAATGCTACAACCTTTATTTTATAATTACAACCAATGATTTTTAATTGTGGGTTGTATTTTTATGTTATCATTATCCCACTTATTTTGTTTTGTTTGTTCTATTTGCTTAATTGTTCTCAATGCATTATGTGGTGAACTTTCCTAGTTATTAAAATTTCCATTCTGTGAGTTTGTATCTTGTCTTTGTTGATTCTCTCCATCCCACTCCTTGAATGTCGTTGACTTCTTATCTCATGTGAATCTGACAAGGTTTGGATTATTCTCCCGTGTGTTAGAACTTTAAAAGTATTTATTATTTTAGTTTGTCTTGAGCTTATGAAATTTCGAGGACGAAATTTCTTTTAAGGGGGGTTGAATTGTAACACCCCATTTTCGTGCGTTGTGATTAGTTTAGTATGTGCTGTTTTATGAATTATTTTGATTTATTGTGTATTTGAGTTATTAAAATTAGTTGAAGCCACATCTAAATGTATTTTTATATGGTATTTGTAATATATGATTGTTACTATATACGTATTTTATTTTTATAATTATTAGTATTTTAGATGTTATGTACTTTAAAAGTTATTTTGAGCTATTGGGGTGTTAAAATAATAGTTAGAGTGAAATTGGGCTTTAAAAATGAATTGAAATAGAGTTTTGGTTTTTGTAAACACAACCCACGTTTGTTTTACTTATGCAGCCTTTCCTGTTTGCTAAACGCACCCCTCCCTTAAGTGGCCGCCCCAGCCCAAGCGAATAACAGCACCTATTCGCGCGACCCACTGGATAGGACCCGACCCGGACGAGTGTTCTCCTTCCTTCAGAAACAAACACGTTAAACCAGAAAACCCTCAAGCAGCAGCCTCATTCATCTCGTTCTCCCTAACCACGCCACGGCCGAACCCCAAACTTCGCCCATCCACTCGAAATCGCACAAGGAATCCGTTTCTGGTGCCTTCTTAACCGATCGTAGACTACCTCACGTTCTGACCATCGCCTTCCAGGTGACAAAACTCCATGGGCGGACCACCATGCGATCTCCTCCTCCCTATAAGCTCTCGCGTTCGCCTCTCTATCAAGAACCAGAACCGAGCCACTGCCTAAACCACCGCGACAGTTTACAAAACACCACTGCCACCATCCCATTCACGTATCTCCCTCCCTCTTCCGGTTTCCTCCTTCCCTTCGATCTGGAGATGCTCTCAACTCTGTTTATGTCATGAACTCTCCACACAACCAAATACCGAACCATTCTATTCTTCCACCGGTCCGTTGTCTGTCACCATTGAACACCCCCTTCTGATTTCGCAAAACTGTAGCTGCAAGTAAAAAGTATATGTTGTTTTTAGTGCCTGCTTAACTGCTAGTGATTTGTTTCCCTCAATCCAATATCTTCTTGGAAAGAAAAATGGACACAACCATCCTTATCCGCCTACCAATCACGTTGGTTCTCGTGGTTGCTGCAAGACGTTACATTTTGGCCTGAGTTATCACCATGTTCGTGAAACTCCGTTCTAACCTTCATTCGCTATTATGTTTGAGTCAATGGTCACCCTGTCAAAACTAGACCACCCCGGAGAGCTCGTGACTCGTCCTTTCATTGTGTCAAAGGAACAATTGCTTGTGGATATCAGGTACGGGGGGAATGAGTTTCTATTCTATATGGGGAATAGGGGATAGTACTCTAACGGTATTGATTATCACTATTCCTATGGTTATCTGCATTTACTGTTATTATTATCTATATTCGATTTGGACGACTGTAATTAAATGATTTGGACGACTGTAATTAAATGATTTGGATGACTGTAACTAAATGAATTGGATGACTGTAGTTAATATGCCGAGTTTAGGGAATGAATCATAGTCAATTTTATATCAACTGATGTTCTTTGATTTGAATGACCCGTATGTTACTAAGATGAAGTTGATATGTATGTGTCAATGCTATGCCTATAGGCTGTTGTTTTGTGATTTTCGTTGTTGTTATGATTGTTGTGGATGATGATAAGTTGATAAGGGACCAATTAAACTTTAGTATAGTATACTGGTTTGATGATATTGAGATTCCTAAGTATTTTAATGGTTAAACGTAGACAACAACGACTTATAATGATTCCTAGGCATGAATAACGATGATGATTGATTAAGTTGATGTTGTTAGTTTATTAGAGTAGTGAAATTATCTAATAGACAACTTAGAGCCTCTTAACAGATTAAGACTAAGTCGTTAATGGATTAGAGCTATTCTTGGTGTATCAGATATTAAAAATACCTAAGAGACCAATTGAAGCCTATTAGTTGGATAAGATTAAGTTGTTAATGGATTGGGACTATTGTAGGGGTGTTTCGGATAATGATTGACCCTTCCTAAGCTAGTTTCAGGTAACCTTGACCATGGAGGATGATTGAGACAATAAGAGTCACGGGAGCCTTAGAATTATCAAATAACGGGTGGAGTTGGAATTAGATGCATTGAATCAAAAAGACTACATATGAATATAACGATGACACTATTATATAGAGCTAGCGGGGACTTGGGTAGTAGTTATGACCAGAGATGATGACTATAGTGACCCCCTAGTTGTATGGTGATACCCGAGATGATGATTAAATGTCCTCTAGTTGTTGATGATACCCTCGGACTTAGGATTTCTTAAGGAAGTTGATGATGATGTTTAAGGAACCTTGTCGCAGTATGGGCGAGCCGTACCTTAGTAATTTAAGTTGTAGGAGGAACCTTGTCGCAGTATGGGCAAGGACTCGACGCAGTATGGGCGAGCCGTACCTCAAAGGATGGTGATGATGATAGGTATTGTTGTGGTTGTTGTTGTTGTCATCGTCGTTCTCATTGTCATCGTTGTGCGATATCGCGTCAGATTAGGTCCATTGTGTGTCCATCTTGTTGTTGTTGTGGTCGTCGTCATTGTTGTTATTGTTGTTAGTAGGGCATTATCGGGCAGGTATCCCGTTCGAGCAAGGTATCTCGGTCCTCATAGTCCTCTCTTGGGTGTTCTTTAGGGCATTATCGGGCAAGGTATCCCCTTTGGGCTATTCCGGTCCTGTTGTTTTCTTGTAGGGCGTTATCGGGCAAGGTATCCCGGTCCTATTGTTGTTGTCGTCGTAGGGCATTATCGGGCAAGGTATCTCGGTCCTATTGTTGTTGTTGATGATGATTGTAAGGCAGTATCTGGCAAGGTGTCCTGATCCTATTGTTGTTGTTGTTGTTGTTGTTGTTGTTGTTGTTGTTGTTGCTGCTTGTAGTCCTAGGATCGTACGGGAGGTCGCGAGATGTACTAGGATTAGATGAAGATTAGTTGAGGATTGTTTGTGCATTCGTGTTATGAAAGTTGTATCCACTACTGTTGATTGTTTCCTTGTTTGTGGTAGTCTTGCTGTTTTAGTTTCGGTCTTATATTTGTTATATGATTTGGACACTCTTTCTCACCCGTGCACCATTTTTTTATATTGAGTTCCAGGTGTCGTTGATGTGAACTTCTACGATTGTGCAGCGGTGGAGATATGATCACTACGGATCACCCAGCAACTTGCAGAATGATACTATACGTTGATGTCACTTTCTTTTTATTTAATTGATTAAAGGTTTATTGCTCTGATCATGTGACATTGGGACTTGGGTTGTATTTTCAATATTATATTTCAAGTCATTCTAGTTACCGTATTAAAAGAAATGTTTTATCGCCTTAGGCTTTAATGTCCTTATAAATAATGTTTATATGATTTAAGGAGTTGATGACATCTTTTACTTGCGAAAGGTATTTTGAAAATGAATTGCGAATATTATTTTGAAAAACAAATTTACTCATTTTTCATACTTTTTTCTTATTATTACTTTCGGGGTAAAGGGTGTCACAGTTCCCATTAGAGAAAAAGGGTTTTGAGGCAAGGGATTGCCCTTAATCTTATTAACTGGATTGAATCTGTTAATTCGGTAATTACATTGAAGTTGATCGATGGTATATTGCATGATAGTGTAGGGGAGAGGATTCAATTCCTAATCGCTTTTACTCTCAGAATTTATTTACAAATAGTCTGTTTTCGGTTACTATAAACTACAACTTTTTCAAACGCTTTACGCCTAAGAATTACCACACTTGCTTAGTGAATAATAACTCTCAATCCCTGTGGATACGACTAGTGGCCCTTACTATTTTATTATAACTTGCAACGATTCGGTACACTTGCCGCAATCTTAACAGAAACTATTAATGAGTTGTTTATAAGGCTAAAGAAAATCACTAATGGTATGGCCCTGTATGGTGAGACAATGACTGATAGGGTTGTATGCAAGAAGGTGTTAAGATCTTTGACCAAAAAGTTTGGTTGGGTGGTTAACAGCATAGAGGATACTACAAAAATCGATGACCTTAAAATTGGAGAGCTGCAAGCTAAGCTTAAAGCCAAGGAAGTCAGAATTAATCTGCTAGATGGTGAAAATGAGGAAGATCAAGCCTTGTTTGCAGGCAAAGGCAAAGGGATGAAAGGCTTCAAAGACAACAAACAGCCAGCCAAGGACTGGTCCAAAGGTAAGGAAGGAAAAACCAAAGGTAAGGGGGATTCCTCCAAGAAAAACTTTGACTCTAGTAAGAAAAAGGACAAATCCAAGGTCCAATGTTATAGATGTGATAACTATGGGCATTATGCTACTCAATGCCCTACTAGGAAAGATGCTAAACCTAAAGAGTCTGAGGAAGAGGTCAATGTGGCCAAAGAGGACTCTGACACTGAAAACACACCTGTTGTATTCAGTATGATATCTGAACTAGATGAAAAAACAGAAGCTGTTAGCCTAGAAAATGAACTAGAACCGAAGGCAGAAACCAGTGTATCTAATATCACTCTAAGTGTAAACTCAGAATACATTGCATTAGTAGTTACTACAGGGAATGGTAATACTATAACTGAATTATGGTACCTAGACTCTGCATGTTCTAATCATTTAACAGGCAACAAGGATTGGCTGGTGGATTTCAATCCAAACAAGAAGACTACTATTAAATGAGCAAGTAACAGATCTATTGAAGCATCAGGTATGGGTAATGTAATGTTCACAAAGGATGATGGGCAGGTAGTAATTATCCATGATGTATACTACGTTCCTGGCATAAGTTGTAACTTGATTAGTCTAGGACAATTGGTTGAAAAAGATTTTTCAATAATCATGAAGGATCTAAAATTAAAAGTTTTTGATACTAAGGATAGACTAATCTTAACAAGTCCTCTAGCCAAAAACAGGACTTTCAGGACTAGTATTAGCACATCAACAACTGAGTGTTTTAGTGCTACAACTAGTACTGAAAGTGACCTTTGGCATAGAAGACTTGGGCACTTAAACATTGGTAGTGCTAAGGGTTTAGTTAAAGGACTACCTAAGATTGAGGCACCAAATGGGGTATGTACCACATGTTTAATGGGAAAAAAACCTAGAAAAAAGTTTCAGGCAGAACTAGTTAATAGGTCTAAAGACTTATTACATGTTGTTTACTCACATATATGTGGTCCTTTTGATGTCCTATCTCTTAATAACAATAAGTATTTTCTGTCTTTTGTAGATGAACACTCTAGAAGGCTGTGGATGTACTTAATCAAGACTAAAAGAGAAGCTTTGGTGATATTCAAGCAGTTCCTAGAGATGGCAGAAAGACAAAGTGACAGAAAGTTAAAGATCCTAAGAACAGATGGTGGTGGTGAGTATACCTCAAAGGAGTTTGAGGAATACTGCACCAACAAAGGAATTATTCATGAAGTATCCTCCCCATACACTCCACAACACAATGGAGTAGATGAGAGAAGAAACAGAAGCTTACTTGACATGGCTAGATCAATGGTCAAGCACAAAGGGTTACCTAATAGTTTTTAGGGTGAGGCAGTCACTACAGCTGCCTACATCCTAAACAGATCCCTACTAAAAGGTAAGAAGGGAAGGTCCCAGAAGAAATTTGGGTTGGTGACAAGCCAAGTGTGGCACACCTAAGGATTTTTGGTTCCCTATGCTATGGTCATGTTCCAAATCAGAAGAGAAAGAAGCTGGAAGATAAGAGTAAACCTCTTATCCTAGTTGGTTACCATCCTACAGGGGCCTACAGGTTGTTTAATCTTATAAATAACAAGCTGGAAATCTCTAGGGATGTTACTGTCTTAGAGAATGAACAATGGAATTGGAGTGTTACTGAACAATACAATTCAGAACAGTTCATTGAACAAGAAGACACTACTGCTATACCAGAAGCACTCCATCATAGTGATGAAGACACCTCTGATACTGATGATGTGCCTGATCTGAATACACCAGAATTGCCTCCTCAAGATAAGGAGCCTAATACACCTAGCCCAGAATCTGTTCAATCAATATTGACTAGAGGTCAGAGGTTGAGACAACCTCCTAGAAAGTTGGCAGAGTTTGAAATTGTTACTGACAGGGAAGTGAATAAAAGAGGAAAAATGGAGAATGGCAATGGTTGAGGAACTAACTTCTATTGAGAAGAATGGTACTTGGTCCCTAACTCAGGTACCTAAGGGAAAGAAGGCTATTAGTGTGAAGTGGATCTTCAAACTAAAGCTGGATCCTAATGGTAACATTGTAAAATACAAGGCCAGGTTGGTGGCTAGGGGCTTCCAACAGAAAGAGGGTATTGACTACACTGAAGTCTTCTCACCAGTAGCAAGACATGAAACTATAAGATTAGTAACTGCCCTAGCTTGTAACAAAGGGTGGGAACTATATCATATGAATGTTAAATCAACATTTCTAAATGGGCCACTTGAAGAAACTGTGTTCATCAAGCAGCCACCTAATTTTGAAGTTAAAGGAAAGGAAGCTATTGTGTTTCAACTACATAAAGTTCTATATGGTCTGAAACAGGCCCCAAGGGTCTGGAACAAGAGGATAGACCTGTTCTTTACAGAAAATGGTTTTACTAAGTGTTCAAACGAGTATGGGGTCTATGTAAAGGGCAACTTACAGACCTATCTTCTATTGGTATGCTTATATGTAGATGATCTACTTGTCACTAGGAGCTGTGCAAAGGAGATTCAATGTTTTAAAACCTCCATGAAGCAGGAGTTTGTGATGACAGACCTAGGTAAGTTATCCTACTTCCTAGGGCTGGAATTTCAAAGAATACATGAGGGTATTATCCTACATCAACTTAAATATGCTAAAGAGGTTTTATCAAGATTTGAATTGGCAGAATGCAACTCTGCCAATAATCCAGCAGAGGGTGTGCTAGGAAAGAAGGAAGTTGAACTAGGTTTTAACGTGGATGCTACTTACTATAGGCAAATGATTGGCTCATTAAGATATCTGTGTCACAGCAGACCAGATATCTTATTAGCCACAGGAATGGTGAGTAAGTTCATGAATGAATCTAAACAAATACACTTAAATGCTACTAAAAGGATATTGAGGTACATCAAAGGTACTCTTAATTATGGAGTTTTATTTCCTAAAAAATCTGATGGTGACCAATTAAGCCTAGTGGGCTTCTCTGATTCTGATTGGTGTGGAGACCATGTGGATAGGAGAAACACCTCTGGGTACCTCTTTAAGTTTCAAGGAGCTTCCATTTCATGGAGCTCTAGGAAACAAAACATCGTGGCTCTGTCCTCATGTGAGGCAGAGTATGTGGCTGGATGTGCTGCTGCAACTCAGGCAGCTTGGTTGGAGGCTTTGATCAAAGAATTACAGGTTGAAGTGAGTCAACCACCTACATTACTGATTGACAACAAATCAGCCTTGAACTTGGCAAAGAACTTGGTTCTCATGGTAGATCTAAACACATACAGGCTAGGTTTCACTATCTAAGGGAGCAGGTGACTAATGGAAGACTACAAGTGGATTATTGCTCTACTAATTAAGGAGAAACTGGCAGACCTATTTACAAAGGCTCTCAAAGGAGAAACCTTTGTTAAACTTAGAAGAGAGATTGGATTGGTTACCTACTAACTCAGAAAGCAACATTATAGCTATTTGTTGCGTTAAAAACACACTTAGAGCAAGTGTACTCCTTCGCAGAAGTAGTATAAAAGATTATCGTCTCCACAGGGATTAATTAACAAGTACTAAACTAATCAAGATTATTTATTGTTTAGGCGAACAAATAATTTGATGGTTATAAAAACTAAAATAAAAAGAAATAAATAGCAAGAATTAAAATACAAAATATAACTAATTGAGAGAAGAGGTCTAGGGTCACAGTTTCACTTGCAAGCTTCGATTCCCCTATGTCTAATTCCTACTTGAATTCCTTTATTTTATTTAATTACCAATCCCTTTACTAAAGCTATTAATCCATTTGGTCATTCGCGATTAATATTCTTTTTCCTAAATTAACCCTTGTTTGGTCATGCAAGAATTTAAATTCAAGAAAAGCATAAAGAGCAAAAAGGTTGAATGATTGGAAGACTAAATTAAGGTTTGGTCATGCAATAATTATAGCCCCAATTATCCTATAGGTCCACCAACTAATTGTAGTACGGTCACTGATCAACTAATTGATTATGACATGCATAGGGTAGCTAATCCTAATTATGTGATACAAATAATAGGAGCATATTAATTGAAATAAAAACCGGAATTCAGATATGAAATTAGAACATAAAAAGGTCTCTAAACATGCAAGATCCACCTAAGACCCTAGAAGAGGATTTAGCTATCCAAAGTCATAAAGAACAATAAAATAGAAATTAGAGTCATGAATTACAGAGATAAAAATAACCCGGAAATTAGAGAAATTATTATTCTGAGTCTCCAGTCTCCTTTTTCTGCTCCAAAGCTCTCTCACGGTGTCAAAAACGGGTACCCAAAACCCCCTCCTCTCCTTGCCGGCGCTACTGTTGGTGTGTGCGGCTGCTTATGTTCTCGTCCTGTGCGTGCCTCCTTTCCTTTTATAATGCTGCCTATTTATCACTGAATGCCTATTTACGTGATTGCCAATTTTCCATTTCTTAATGTGCTTCAACTTTCTCCACTTTTGGGCCTCCAATTAAATTGGGTTTGGCTTCTTTTTCCCTCTAATCTTTTAATCTTCAATCCATAATATATATATATATATATAAATTGAAATTTTGTTCTTTTTCATGTTTGCTTCTATCTTGCAAAATAAATAGCAATTTGAGTCACTTATTAATTTAGATAATAATAATTGCTCCAAAAATGGCCCAAAGATATCTATAAAAATGCATTAAATTGGAGTTTATCAACTCTCCCACACTTAACGTTTGCTTGTCCTCAAGCAAATTCTCTGGCTCAGCAACATTTTCAAATAAGGAATAGAGACAGCCGAATAAGGGACCCAAAGTTATAAGCACAATGACAGACAATAGACAATATAGCACATATGAGGTGCCAAAATGTTGCCCAATTAGAGGGTCATGTCCCTGAAGAATACATTTTTGTGAACAAGGGCACTCGCTCACAATCTCTCTAAGTGTTTAGGGACTAGAGAAATATACACTCAAGTTTCCACAAAATGCACATTACCATATGTTTGTAATTTGACCAAATGTCCTCTAAATAGTTCACATGCATGCAAAAGATGGGGTGTTATGGGTTGTAATGGGGCCATGGTGAATTCTTACAGGGTAGGAAATAAGAAGCAAGGGATAATCAAAGGGATAAAAACTAGAAACAAATAGTAACATTTGAAAACAAATATGGAGCTCCTATTTATTTTACAAATTTTGTCCAAACTCCAAATTAATTTCAATTTCATTCTCCACCATTTTTCCTATTAAGTCGACTCTTTTTGATTTGCTCTTTCTCTTGAGTAGACTCTTTTTTTTTTGGATTTTCCCTTTGGCTCTTTCATTCTTTTGATGTGCCCTTTCCTCCTTCTTGCATATCTTTGTTCTCATTTTTTTTTTCAACATTTCATTTTTCTACATTTTTCTTAGGAGGAAAAGGTACTTGTAACCACATTAGCCACTCCTATTTTGTTTTTATGTCCCGATGAGATAGACAATTGAAATACAAGACAAAATTGTAACTTTCAATAGTTTCTCCAAATTTAATTTCAAATGGTTACCACAAAAAAAAGAAAAAATTATATCTGGGTACTGTTGCACCCCGAAAAATCCCGCTTGGGGTTTCTCAATGTACAACGTGGAAAATTTTGGAGCCGCCACCAATATTTTAATTTTAAGACCAAAACATTGAAAAAAGGTCTTTTGGACAAGGCGGATGATCTTTGAAAACTAGAGATATAGGTTCGGGGGTCGATTACGCGCGAGGAAGGTGTTAGCACCGCGCACGTCCTTTCTACCGAAAGGGAACCTCTAATTAAATGTGTGGTTTTAACGTTTGATTTGAAAAATACCTAGATTTGCCTATTTATTTCTTGTTTGAAGATGAATGAGAAAACTTACTGGAAATTTTATTTTTGGTGAGAAAGGGGGAAAAAGGGGGTTTTTAGAAAAAGTGCTTGACGGGACATGGCCCGCTCCTACGTATCTCCCGGTGCGATGGAGAATTCAAAGCTACGTAGTTCTTGGTTCTTTTTGAAAAGTTTTTGTTTTTTTATCCTTTTTTAGTGAGTTTTTGAAATAGGACGAGCATTAGTGAATGATTAAACTAGCAGAGGCTATGATGAATCACTACTAAATACTCAAAAAGAGAGAGTTGTACCGCTAGTCAAACGAACAAAGGTTCTGATGGACTATTGATAACAACTCGTTTTTTATTATCTTTTTTGAAAGTGATTTTCGAAAGAGATTGATTTGTACGATGATCAAACTAACAAAGATTATGATGGATCGTCGTTTATTATTTTTAGGAGAAAATGGCATTGTCACTAATAGCTAAACGAACAGAGGCTCTGATGAGCTACTAGCAACAATGGGTTTGAAAAATGATTTTTGTTTGTTTTATGAAAATGATTGGTTTAGGGGGATGAAAAGAATTTTTATTTGTTGCGCTTGACGAGAACGTGGCTCGCTCCTACGTATCCCAAACGGGAATCAAAGTGACGTAGTTCTAATTAAAAAAATGTTTTTAAAAGGGTTTAAAAGGGGCAAGCTGAATCACCCGAGACCATCTTCACCACTTAGGACATGATGCACTAGGCATAAATGGGAATCATATGGTTCGTCATCAACAATGGACGATAATATACAAGAACGAGTGGATAAATGCTATATCTAAGTTTAATCACATGGATCACAATAACTAAATATTAACAAATAAAAGACTGAAATACCTCTGATGAAGACAGATATTCCAGATCTGAAGAACGCAAACCCCGACTAACCCTTGCAGGAGATCAGCTCAGACGGACCAACGGCGCGAGTAGAGCAAAAATGAAGCGGAGGACTGAAAAATGAGATTTGCGAGAGTTGTCTTCCCAGATCTCGTGAAAATGTCTCTGGAGCAATTTTTCTCAGATTTCATGAAAGTGTCTCTGTCCAAATGTGATTTGAGGCTGCCTATTTATAGGCTTAGGAAAGCGTAGGATTTTTTAAAAAAACATTTATTGCAAGGATGAATCGATTGTTTGAGCCTTTGGAAATAGCAAAGAATCGATTCTTGGACATCCTAAATAGGTGAAAATCGATTCCATGTTTAGTTAAAATAAGTGGGAATCGATTCTTGGCTCTTGGAAATGGCTTGAAAATCGATTTCATGCTTTGACAAAATAAGGAGGAATCGATTCTTGGCTCTTTAAAGTGGCCTGAAAATCGATTTCATGCCTTGATAGCATAGGGAAGAATCGATTCTTGGTTCCTAAAAATGGCCTGAAAATCGATTTCATGCCTTGATAACATAAGGAGGAATCGATTCTTGGCTTCTTAACATGGCCTGAAAATCGATTTCATGGTTTAATATTGGATTAAGGAATCGATTTCATGGCCTTTACAAAATAGTATAAATCGATTCTTGGCCCTTGGAATAGAATGGAAATCAATTCTTGCTTTCCACAAAAATGTTTTTTTAGGTTTTTGCCATGCAAAGCTTGCCATGCATGCATAACATTTTTTTTTTCAAAACTTGCCATGCATACATAACACATTTTCAAAAACCCTAATTTGATGCATGAGGCTTATTGCAAAAATCATTTTCATAGACCCTTTTGTGAGAAATGACCAAAAATGCCCTTTTTGACCCTAACTTCCCAAAACGTGCATTCTAACCCTAAAAATGATTTCGAAAACTTTGGAGCGGTTTCTAGGATCCAAAATGCATAATTTATTTTTGTGTGGAAAATTAGGGTTTGGACCTAAGCCGGACAAAATTGGGGTATGACAGGTACCAAAGAAAAAAATATAACAAATAGGCTCAAAGGGGGCAACTAATGGATAAGTTCAACAAACAACTCTGAGGCCAGAAAAATACCTAAATTCCCCAAATCTTTTTACATGATTCAAATCAATTTCCGCCTTGAAATGGTCAAAAGACAAATTCTAGAATGTAGCAAATTGGGAAACACACTCATAGAAAGAAAAGGGGTAAAAATTTATGATTTAGTATGAATCCCCTTATGAAGGCTCAAATCTCACCTTTAGAAGCTAGTTCACAAAAAGTACTCAACAGAGACAAATGCTAATTATCAGCTTCCTAAGGACATCCTCACAGTTACAATTAAGCACAAGTCTGTCAAGTAAATTGATTATGGGATCCCCTAAAGGCAAAATCTCTATTTTTTCCAGTTTTTATATAGAAAACTAGCCAGAAAAAATGCTATCAACACATGTAGTGGGTATATGCATTAATAGAGATGAATTGACAAAGTTAAAAACTCTCCTCCCCCACACTAGCCTAAAGCATGGTCCTCAATGCAAAATATCAAATTGGCACAAAACTAAATAAATGAGAGAGTAAGAGTGACTTCCCTGAGAGAGCTTGTAGTCTGAGCTTATTCCTAAAAACAAAACAAAACAAAAAGAAAATGAAAATAACTGAAAATAAAACACAGGTTGCCTCCTGCGAAGCGTTTGTTTAACGTCATGAGCCTGACGATAGTTGGTGCCTAATCACGGGGCTCTCCAAAGCAAATTTTACATCTAACGCAGTACACGTTCTTAACTTTCTAACCATGTGGTTCACATTATTCTTTCTTTTTCCACGTGGTGGATGAACTTCAAAGGATGGTGAAATTTTTGTTTTAACTCCATCCACCATTATGCTAGGATCCTGCAAAATAAGACTTTTTTCCAAAAGGTCCTGCATCTTTAATTCACTAAAAATGTTAGTTTCAACCACATCATCAAAATAAGGAGAAGTTAAAGAAGAGAAAATTTCATTGGAATTTAAAGCTTTAATAACATCATCTTCTTTACCACTCCTTAAAGTTACCTTTCCCCGGTGAACCTCAATCACAGCATCACCAATGGTTAAAACAATTTGCCCAAAAATGGGCACTTTCTCCTCTTTCTCCAAATCCAGAACCATGGGATCTTTCTCACTGTCCTCACAACCGCTCTCATTAGTAGGATCTTTTGTTTCAATATGACTCCCTTCAGTAGGAGCTACTATTTTGATTTGACTCTCTTCAGTAAGAGTCTCCTCATCTTTCTTGAGAGCTTCTTCCTCCAGATTATATTCCATGGAGACACCTTCATCTCTCGTAGGAATACTTTCTTTGTATTGCTCAGCTTCTTCATTTTGGGTAGACTTAGTTTGTGAAGGAGTTTCTTGGGCCTCTTGAGATAACAAAGCAATGAGACTTGAGATTTGACCCTTCAGGCTTCCAAATTCGTTGTTCATGGCTCCAATTTGACCCTCCAAGCTTTCAAATTTTTCATTTGTCTGCTGCATAAATTTGGCCAAGACCTCATTGACATCCGACTTTTCCTCCTCTTGCCCTTGCACTTGTAGTGACTCATAATTATCCCAGTGGGAGGAATAAGAAGGTGGCTCATAGGCATCCCAACAGTCTGAATAAGGTTCACAAGGAGGAGGGGAAATTTGAATCTGGCATTGAGACATATATCAATATGACTTCTCTAAATTTCTTTGTGCCTCTGCCTCTCTAATGTAGTCTCCAAGACTTTTAACCATGATTTAGACTTTTCTCTGCAAAACAGTGTGAACTGCAACGGTCTCTTCGGAAAGTATTAGTAGTTTTTTTTAATATTTTTTTAGTAGGATAAAAAAAAACAAAATTAAAACTAAAGCATAAAATAAAGTCTAAAGCAATAAAAATCTTTTTCGTTTAATATTGCTAATTTAATCCCCGGCAACGGCGCCAAAAACTTGTTGCGTTAAAAACACACTTAGAGCAAGTGTACTCATTCACAAAAGTAGTATAAAAGATTATCGTCTCCACAGGGATTAATTAGCAAGTACTAAACTAGTCAAGATTATTTATTGTTTAGGCGAACAAATAATTTGATGGTTATAAAAACTAAAATAAAAAGAAATAAATAGCAAGAATTAAAATACAAAATATAACTAATTGAGAGAGGAGGTCTAGGGTCACGGTTTCACTTGCAAGCTTCGATTCCCCTATGTCTAATTCCTACTTGAATTCCTTTATTTTATTTAATTACCAATCCCTTTACTAAAGCTATTAATCCGTTTGGTCATTCGCGATTAATCTTCTTTTTCCTAAATTAACCCTTGTTTGGTCATGCAAGAATTTAAATTCAAGAAAAGCATAAAGAGCAAAAAGATTGAATGATTGGAAGACTAAATTAAGGTTTGGTCATGCAATAATTATATCCCCAATTATCCTATAGGTCCACCAACTAATTGCAGTACGGTCGCTGATCAACTAATTGATTATGACATGCATATGGTAGCTAATCCTAATTATGTGATAAAAACAATAGGAGAATATTAATTGAAATAAAAACCGGAATTCAGATATGAAATTAGAACATAAAAAGGTCTCTAAACATGCAAGATCCACCTAAGACCCTAGAAAAGGATTTAGCTATCCAAAGTCATAAAGAACAATAAAATAGAAATTAGAGTCATGAATTACAGAGATAAAAATAACCCGGAAATTAGAGAAATTATTATTCTGAGTCTCTAGTCTCATTTTTCTGCTCCAAAGCTCTCTCACGGTGTCAAAAACGGGTACCCAAAACTCTCTCCTCTCCTTGCCGGCGCTACTGTTGGTGTGTGCGGCTGCTTATATTCTCGTCCTGTGCGTTCCTCCTTTCCTTTTATAATGCTGCATATTTATCACTGAATGCCTATTTACGTGATTGCCAATTTTCCATTTCTTAATGGGCTTCAACTTTCTCCACTTGTGGGCCTCCAATTAAATTGGGTTTGGCTTCTTTTTCCCTTTAATCTTTTAATCTTCAATCCATAATATATATATATATATATATATATATATATATATATAAATTGAACTTTTGTTCTTTTTCATGTTAGCTTCTATCCTGCAAAATAAATAGCAATTTGAGTCAATTATTTATTTAGATAATAATAATTGCTCCAAAAATGGCCCAAAGATATCTATAAAAATGCACTAAATTGGAGTTTATCACTATTGCTTTGAGGCTTGTCTCAAGCTGTTATGTTTCTAAAACTAGTCTTGGGGTTTGTCTTGATGAAATACCTATCTCTCTATGTAGGTGGTCACTTAGTGCTAAGTTTTTTCATTAGTAGAGTTTTTTATTAATGGTCCTCTGGGTGTTTAGTTTCTAGCGGCGGCTTTGATCAAAAACTAGCCGTTAAGTCAAGTATAGTTTGTTAAGTCAGTTACAAACAGCTATAACTAACTCAACTTACAACAACAAACTATTACAATTTGTATATATAGTACATACATTTCAGTTTGTAATATACAGTGAATTCAATAATAAAATTACAAGTTTTCTTTTACCCTAGTGTGCTATTCTTCTTCTTTTGTGTTACCATCTTCGTTCTTCTGAGAGTTTGTGAGCCAATAGCTTCAACAAGTGGTTGAAGGTACCATGCAAAGAGAGAGAAATAGAGATATTAGTATTTTTCAGTGACTGAAAATACAGAAAAAAGAAGAAAAATACAAAGAGAGATAAAAGAAAGTATACCTTAGGGATTTCAAGAGGAAATCTATGAATCGTTGCTGTGTGTGTTACTCAGAACACATTTTCAGTGTACATGCAAACATTGAATCAAAACCAGAGTTAGGGTTTGTGATTTCAACCAGAAAAACCCTAAAGAAAGCCACAAAAGTAAGATTGAAGAAGAATTCTTACGTTCTGTGATTGAGATTGAGGCTTGATTGCAAGATTCAAGTATCAGTTACAAAAACCCTAACAAATGAAGGGTTCGTAGGCGACGAACCTCAGAATACTGTGACTCAGTGCATAAACCGAAGGGTTTTGCATCATCATCATCACGCATCATCATAGTTAGAGAGAGTGAAGAGTTTCATCACTTCAATCACTGGTAATCAGTGAGAGTAGTGAAACCCTAGCAGAGGTTTCAGAGAGAAGAAGAAGGAAACACGAAAGATCACAACAAGAAGAGAGAAGAGGAATCTTGGGTTTCTGAAAGAAACCCTAATTTTCAGCATATATACACCGGGTCAGCTTCAACCCGCGTGTTTCAACAGGAGTTGGGTCTTGGGTGCCGTGTGGATAAACTTGACCCGGATTCAGTTAAAGTGGATTTTAGTTTGGGCCTGCCTAGTGCAAAGTGATATTTGCACCCTCTGTATTACAAAATACATCCCCTGCAACAAACATTGAACCGATCCCGAATGGTGATAAATTGAAGCTAAGAGCTTTCATTTTCGTGAACCCCTTGTCATGGAAGCTGCACACCAGCAATTTCTCATCTTCCAACTCTTCCTCTCCTTTCTGTCTATTTTCTATTTTTCCCTCTATCAACTTATGATCTACTAACTAAAGGGGAGAGGAAATGGTTTTGTTTCCTTCTTATTTCAGATGATCACTTAAAACAAGGGTGGGCTCTTTGTTTAGCTTCATTTGGGCCTAAAGCCGATTGAATAGGATTTCTATATACAGCCCCCTTTCTAACACCTTTTAATAAAATTTATTAGTAACTCAATAACATAAAATGCTTAATTACATTTCAATCACAATCCAAAATATATATAAATTACACACAATAAATCTTAGGAATACAATGTAATAGCCAAAATAATTATAATTACTTCGGGTATAATGACACTACATATTATTAAATATTAACTGTTAAATAAAATATTAAATCTGAACTGTACTAGCTACACACTTCAGTCGAGCTGAGGATCAAGATGCTCACCAAGCTGAGAAGCTTGCTCGCTCCGAGTTACTTCCGAGATGGTGGTTGAGAAGAGTAATGAATGAAATCCGAGATGCTCCAACTCCCATTGATTCAGCGAGGGGAGTCGTATCAGCACACACTCTGATGCCTAAGTCAGCATTGAGAATAGATGATGTGAGGTAATAAATGTGCACGTGTAGCATCGATAGGACAACGCTTTTATAGGGATTGGTTCCTATACGTGACGTGTTATGATAGGTTCACTTGTTAGCGTGCCTGGACTATCCAACTGTGTGGACGCATCTGCATCGTTGTTGATTGTACAAGGATTATGGGCTTCACTAGATTGGGCCTGAGTATTGGGCCATTCTGGAATAGTTTCCCCCCAAGTCGAGGTTCATAGGAACGAAGAGTATCGGCTTGAGAATAATGGTTTGACCCGGGCCGACTTGAGAGTCCAACCCCTTACTTGAGGTGTCATCGAGACGATTAGCTCGGATGTCAGTGATATTGAGTGATGTCTTCGTTTCTCGCGATGTCAGGGCGAGATACTGCTACCCCAGTTTTCCGTGTGAGAGGGTGCGCTTTTAATTTGCAGGCGCCCTCTAGCTAGGGAGCGCGTGCACTTTTTCTGCAAGTTTGTGCACGAGTCAGATTTACCTTAAAGATAGTGTAACAACTATCATTCTTGGTAATCCTCTATAAATATGAGGAAGGACTTGTACTTTGAAGATTTGAGTCAATCCGCTTTAGCTCTTTTTGAGATATCTCCGAAATCATTCTATTAGCGCCGCCGTTCATCTTCCAAATTCAAGGTATGTTCCTCGACTTAATTTTGCTATCTCACGACTTGAGGTCCGACCGTGACAAGAATGGGGAGGTTTTTCCCCTTTGTTTAATTGTGGAGTTTCTTATGATCTCCCTTGATGTTGGTGTCCTCTGTAGGTTTTAGGTAGGGTCGAAGAGACGTCGGTTCAGTTGAAGTGAGGTTCTCCTCCAACCGATGGTTCTTCTACTTCTAGTAGGGGTAGACAGCCATTAGTGAGGAACCAAAATCCCTCCTCGGCCCCCTTGATGTGGACCCTACCACTTGGGATTCTTTAGATATCCTTTCTCGGAGCAGTGTCTTCTGATAACATGATTCTTCCCCTCTAGTCGACCTCCATCCGCTAGTGGGTTTATCTCCAAAAGAAGAGTAGGATCTATTTGGAGTTCCTTTCGGGGTACCGGTGTGCAGCCCTATTGTTGATGGCCCGGGGTTTTTTTATCCGTCCTCATTTTACCCCTTTTGAAAAAAGGATGCTCGAATTTCTGCGCGCTGTCCTTGGCAAATTAGTTCTGCGAGTTGGGGTTCCATGAGAGCATTTTATCTAGTGATGAGGCTTTTTCAATGTCCTGTGTCAGTGGATTTGTTTTTATACTTGTTTGGCGTTCTGCGGAATCCCAGTAGAGACTCTAAGAAAGTCCGACAAGGTTTCATTGATTTGGTTCCCAGTTCTTCCGAAAATCTTTTCACCTCCTTTTTAGTTGATGGTTTTGCAAGTCGGTTTGTCCTTTTGAGACCTCAGAATCAGCTGGTTGCCTTTCGGAGGATTGGCGTAGTCAATGATTTTGGTGATTTGGTTGTGCTGATCAATCGGTTTATCTAGTGGTTTGACCATTTCAAGAGACCTCTCACATTCTATACCTGATCCCGTCCTCAGTTACATGGAGTTAATATAGGGACCCCGGAGCTTCTTCGGTCTTGGTCGTCTATATCTCGAGGAGACCCTTTGATAAATATTCGAGCTGTTGCTTTGGCTCCTCGGGGAAATCCCTTGACGTGCTCGGTATATAGATTTTCATAGGATGACTACCGCCTTTTCTCCGTCGTATTTTGTTGTAATTTGTTTCGTTTTTCTTGTGCAGTGGCGATTTCTTCTCTTTTTGCCCTTTATGAATTGAGGGAGGCTGCTGCCCAATTGGCGATTCTTGAAACTCCTCGCCTCTTACTGAGATCATAACCCGTTAACTGGGTATGAGGGGAGATCTGGATAGGGGAAAGAGGTGCTCGAACCCGAGACCTCAACCCAGGAATCCCCTATTGCCTTGAAGAGAAGCCAGCCTTAGGTGGAGGACCAAGTCGGAACAAAGATTTTCCCCGTTTCCCCGAAGAAGTTGAAGTTTGAGGATCCTCCAGTTGATTCCAATGTGCCGGAGGAAATCTCTGACTTTGAGGGACTTAATCTAGAGGATCTTCAGTGTAACCCTTTCGAGGTGGTACTTCGTATAGCTTCTTTTGGGACTAAGCTGCTTGAGGACGATCTTAAATGTGCAGAAGGAGGTACTATTTCATTGCCCTCTGTTTGTCTTGCTGTTTCTCTATTCTTTATGATTTTGAATTCGAGATTTATTCTGGCAAGGTGATCTCGGCTTTTGAAAGAGCGTGATGATGCTGTGGCTCGTTTTGAGTCTGCCAAACGAGCTTTCAGAGTAGCGACGAAGAAGAAGAAGGAGGAGGAGGCAACAACCCGGGAGGTGACCGAGGCTGAAAGGGCTACTCATGTTGAGCAAGTTTGTGCCCTAACCAAGCAAAGGAGGTGTCCGAGAAGAATTTCGCTGTTGCTACTAAGGCATTGGTTCAGATGGAGGGTCTTAAATCAAAAGTCACCGAGTTGGAGGAGACAATGAAGAAAACCTCGGCTGAATGGGATAAGGCTTTTAAGGAAAGAGACAAAGCTCTCTCTGCTCGCCAGAGGATTGCTGCTACGGCGTTGAAGTTTGGTGACAAAGCCTTCCAAAATGCTTTAGAGTAGGTAGCGTTGCGAAGTCGTTTGTAACAAAGCCTTCCAGAATGCTTTAGAGTATGTCTTGTACTTTTGTAACATTATTGTACTGTAATCTTTATCCGGATATACTGGTCCTTTGTGGCGAAGTCGTTATTCTTTCCCTTTAGTAATTCATTCCTTTGGGTTGGCTCGCTTGCGGCCCTTTTAGGTCTGAATTTGGTTTTGAGATCTGAAGAGCCAAGTACGCTTCAATAATCATTGAGCCTTTGGAGGCTGTAGGCTAGTCTGATCCCCTTTGGTTCGACCCGAGGGGTCGCTCAGATCGCGAGGGGCCGAGGAGGCCTGAACAAACATTGAGCCTTTGGAGGCTGTAGGTTAGTCCGATCCCATTTGGTTCGACCTCAGAGGACGCTCAGATCGATTATGAATTGATGGGCCGGGTAGGCCTGAATAAACTTTTGAGCCTTTGGAGGCTGTAGGCTAGTCTGAGCCCCTTTGGGTCGACCTGAGAGGTCGCTCAGATCGATTTTGAACCGATGGGGCCGAGTAGGCCTGGATAAACATTGAGCCTTTGGAGGCTGTAGGCTAGTCCGATGATCTTTGGTTTGACCTGAGAGGTCACTCAGATCGATTTTGAACCGAGGGGCCGAGTAGGCCTAAATGAATGAAGAATTCTCGAGTGTAGGCTAGTTTTTCTTACACGTGCGTCCGTTTCTTTAACTATATTATTTTTTGAGCTTGGGGGCATTCCATGTTTTCCGGATGGGATCTCTTTCGAATGTTTCAATGAGTAAGGTCTTGTGCTTATCTTAGTGACTACCCAGTAGGGTCCTTCCCAGTTGGGGGCGAGTTTCCCTTGTCTGACATTTTTCTGGCCAATGTCGGCTCTTCTTAAGACGAGGTCGCCGATTTCAAGTTCTCTTGGGATCACTTTGTTGTTAAACCTGGTTTCCATTCTTTGCTTAAACACATCTTCTTTCAAGGAAACTTGATTTCAAATTTCCTCCACTAGGTCTAGTTCTTCTCGGACCGCTTGCTCGTTTTCTGAGGGCTTATTTGGGTGAGCTGTCTTCTAAGTGAGTTCTCCTACCTCCACTGGAATAACCGCCTCGATTCCGTAAGTGATTCAGAATGGGGATTCTCCTGTAGTTGAGTGTGCAGTAGTTCTAAATGCCCACAATACATGGGGAAATTCCTCCACCCAATTTCCTTTTGTTTCGTCAAGTCTCCGCTTGAGTCCTTTCATGATGACTCTGTTGGCGGATTCTACTTGTCTGTTTGTTTGCGGATGTTTTACCGAGGTTAAGTGGTGTTTAATAGAGAGTCTGGTCATGAGTTCTCTGAAGTTCTTATCTGTGAATTGAGTACCACTGTCAGTTACTACCACTTCTGGGATTTCGAATGTGACCATAATAGATTTCTTGAAGAACTTGATGATATTTTTTGCTGTTATTTTAGACAAGGGTTCGACTTTATTCCATTTTGTGAAGTAGTCGACAGGCACGATTAAGTACTTGATCTGGTCGGGAGCAATCGAAAATGGTCCCAAAAGATTCATCCCCCACCACGAGAAAGGCCATGTAGATGTTAATGAGGTCAACTCAGTTGCAGGTGCTATGTGGACATCTGCCCGTAAAGCTTTTTTGGCTAATTCTCTTCCCCCAAGTGTTGTCCGCATATTCCTTCGTGGATCTCAGCTAGAATTTAGAGGCATTCTTTTCCAACTACACATTTGAGTAGAGGTGACGAGAATCCTCTTTGGTACAGATTCCATTCGATTATGGAATAAGAAGAACCTTTATCTGACCCGAGATCCGAGTTGCTTCTGTGACATCAGAGGGTCGATTACCTATCAGTATATACTCGGCAATGGGATTTATCCAAGTGGCCACCTCTTCGATTGTATATATTGACGAGGATGGTGCATCTTTAATTGGACTCTCGGTTGCGCCATAGTTTCTTGAATGACCGTTCTGCGGGGTCCAGTAGTTCTTGTGCTTGCCAGCTTTGCAAAGGTGTCGGCTCGTGCATTTTCTCCACAGGGTACATGCCTGATGTTAACTTCTGAGAACTGCTTCATTAACTCTCTGACCTTTGTAAGATACCGCTGTAAAACAATGTCTTTGGTGACGTATTCTTCGCTAGTTTGTGAAACGACTAGAAGTGAGTTGGCCAGAATCTCAACCCTTCTGGCATTGAAGTCTTTGGTAACATACCTTGGTCTTCTTGGTTGGCCGAGTGGTCTCTTCGGTTACTATGGATAGTCTCTTGGCGGCCACAGGGGATTTCAGGATCTCTATTGTGGAAAGCCAAGGCATCCTACGGATAATGATGGCATGCAGCCGAGTGAGTGATCGTTGTCTGGGAGTAGCAGTGGTGCTTTTCTTTGCGCCTGAGGGACTTTTACCTGTCATCGTTGATGGAGGAACAGGAACAGGCTCTCGATAGAGCTGACCAAAGGATTGGGCTGAGTATGCATCGAGCGGTCGTGGGAAGATCAATCCTTTGATACCAAGCCACCAATTGGCAAAGGAAGAGGTCTATCCCTCACAGCCCGTGTAGTGGGCCCATACACTCTTAGTAACTCTGTCATAGTCGTCCCTAACAATTAGGGCTACATCTCCATTGGTGAGGCCTTCTCGGGGACGGGAGCCGCCTCGACACTTGTAGGGCATGGACACATACTGCGTCAAACTAAAATGCCTACATACGAAGTTGGGGTGATAGTATTCGGCAAGCACTTTGCTATATTGGGAGGTACCGTGATACCCAGTAAGCAGGTCCCTTTCGACGAGGGCGTAGTGCCAATTATTTTAGACTGCTTCACGTTCAGACAAAGGTAGACCAGATTGAGGCCTCAATGCGTTGAAAATCCAAGAAGGGTCAACCTTTTTGCCCAAGATGGGACACCAGTTCATTTCGGCTGAGTCCATGCGAAGTAAAGCATTGGCGACTTTGGCCGAGGATTAACGGTGATGAGGGGTTGCCGAGAGTTGGGGGCCCAAGATCCTGTTCATAGGAAATCGAGGGAGTGAAAGACCCGATGAAAGGATGTGGGGGAAATAAAGATTTACCCAAAGCTGCAAGAACCACATGGGACCCCGAATTTTGGTTATTTCTCCATATTGTTGGATTTGGTCAAGCATGACTTGCATTCCTCTATAAAGTTCGGCCAAAAATAAAGGACCCCATGCATAGATAATGCCGCTAAGCATTAGTGCAATGAAAGGATGGAGTTCTTGGACCACTCCTGCTTGGTGTCAAAAACAGTAGCCTCAGTCTTGAATAAAGACATTGAGGTGCCAAAAATGGGGGGTTCGGTGATGGCGGCCACGTCAAGGAGGGTAGGAGTAAGCATGCCCCAAGGGAAGATAAACACATTGAACTTCGTCGACCAGAAGCCTAGAAAAGGCAGAAGCACGTCATAATTTGTAGAAATGTCGAGGGTAGAGAGACAAATCATGTCGTCGAACCCCCAGGCTTTCCAAGACCTCGACATGACAGGGGAAATTTTGTCAAACCAAGCCTGATAGTTATCTGTGGGTTTGGCCCATCCCCTGGTTTCGGGGACTCTGGATCTGTTGGTGAACCAATCCATTGTGGTGGGTAAGCCCGGTTGAGCGGAGGAGGTGAAGATCTTTTCCAAGGCAACAAAGCCTTCGCGAGCCTCAAAGGTTGTTGGTTTCAAGGTAATACCCCCTCCAGCAATGACAAGAAGGTCGTCCCCAATCACGCGAGGAAGGGGCTTGGTAAGGATGAATTAGAGGAAGACAAACTGGAAGGAATTTCTTCGCCGCCGTACCTGTGTTCTTGAATCTGGGAATCCAAATTGGATGACATGTTTGAAAGAAAAGAAGTTTGAAAAATGAGAGAAGTTTGCAAAGGGAGACGGTTGAGTTTCTGAAGGCAATAAGGGCAAAAGTAACCATTGTGTGGATTGAGAATTGCTATTTATAGTTATAGGGAGCAATGAGTGTCGCCTAGGCATGAAGAGGATTGTCCAGAAAGACTGATTCCCCGAGGGAATGATAAGGATCCCCGAAGTACAATGAGACTCGGTTGGAGGGTACCTCGACCACAGGGTGACTCGGCCAAGTTACTAATGGCCGAAGGCCGAGAGTGAGATATGGCCGAGGAAGGCTGTGGCCAAGGCAAGGAATACTTGCTTGGAGCGCAAGTGATCAGTGCACGTGGACATTCAACGTTGGAGCGGTTAAGGTCAATGAACAAAAAAGCCGTGGAAATAGGAGTGACTAGGGTTTACCCCACTAACCCATGCTAGTAAGGTCGCGGAGAGAAGACTCTGAGTTTCTAGGGATTAGGGTTAATTATAACTGTTGAACTTAGTTAATCCAACAGTGAGCAGAAGTAGGCTCGGATAATGGCCAATGAAAGCTCATGTATATATATAGTAGCACTTGTACAATTTCTCACATTTTACTTTATCTTTTATTGTTTTCTTTATGTTTTCTTAGTTCGTAATAATCCAAGCCACACATCCTTCTCACACCAAACCTAACATTCTTTGGAGGAGCTAGGGAAGCCGTAGTTGAGGAACAGAGTTCCTTTCTCGACGCAATTGGTTGAAGAAACAAAGGAATCAAAAGTTGTTCAAATCTCTGGCCGATTCCAGCCTAGGAATAAAGTGTTTGACAACAACACATCCCAAAATATAATACTAGGAATAATTAGAATTTGCACCCATAAGATAGTAATCTACCAACTTAGATTTTATTAGATCATTATTCCTAAACTAACCTAAGATAAGTTAAATAATTTACAATATATTTAGATTTTTTATTAAATGTGATATTATATTTTTATGGTGATTACATCAAGAAATTATTAAGAACTGGACATAAACAATATGTGTATAGGATTAATTAATTTGAAATGTGGTTTATTTCAATTCATTAATATATATATATATATATATATATATATATATATATATAGATAGATAAATGTATGTTTTGAAATATAGATGTAACCCTAAATACGCTTCTCAAATATTAGATAATAGTCTTATCTAGAATTATAGTTTGAATGAACTAAAGATAGACAGGCCACATTTAGACGTGCAAAGGAAGTTGCTCAAATCATCGACTCCGACTCATCCGACTTCGACTCCAGGACGTGAAGTTGTCAAGGAAGCTGCTCAAATCATCGACTCTGACTAATCAGACTCATCTGACTCCTCACATTTGCCGAATGAAGTCCGAAGTCGCCGGTCGCCGAGCAAAATTCACATCTGTTACGGAGATGAGAGAAAGAGGAGGAGGGAGAGCGCGAGGAGGCAACATTGGTATAGGAAGGTGGAATGGAAGAGAATCGAAGGGGCTTTAGGAGTCATGTGGTGAGATACGAGAATGGTGTTGAGCCAAGAGACGACACATGAGGATGGCAATTTGTTCGGGGACGACGGGAACATGGAGGTTCGTGGAAGGGTGCATCGAAGGTAGATATTGAGTCTAGAACTAGTAGGAGGGGGTGAGGAATGATAACATATCATCGTTCTTCTTCACCAATTTACTGGCTAGGTTTAGGGCAAAAGATATGTTCCATGTCTTATTCAATCACGGGAGAGTGATACAGGTGGTGATCCCGGCAAGGAGTGAGGAAAGGGGGAAACGTTTCAGTTTCGTGCGTTTTCTTGATGCGAAGGAACCGGAGAGATTGGCTACAATCCTAGACAACATCTTTGTGGATGATGTGAAGCTACATTTGAACGTGCCCAGATTCAATCGCGAAGTGCACAAAGAAAGCAAGTATTTTGAGGCTCAATTGAAACCTAACTTGAAGCAAGATAAGAAGGCGTATCTTCCTAAGTTGTGGGTTCCAAAGAACGGTTCTTTGCCTATTCAAGGAAGGTCGCACAAGGAGGTAGTTGAAGGGGAGGGTAAGTGTGATCTCAGTGTTGTTCTGAATATGGAAGATTCGCAAGATCTCTCCAAGGCCATCGTGGGAGAGGTGTTGCAACCAGGAAAATCATATTTCATTCATGATGAGTTCATTCGTCAAGGAGTGTTTTCAATTAAGGCGACTCCAGGGTCCAATTTGGTACTTCTTGAAGGCAGTAGTGATGAAGAGGATTTTCCGAGATATGTCGAAGAAGCGAGGGAGTGGCGGCGATGAGGAAGGTGGGATCGGTGATGACGTTGGGGGAGCTAATACCGGCAGTGATGCATTGATGGGGAGACAAACAAATCCCATGATTTTAGGCATAATAAGGGGGAGGAAGTTATTGCTGTTAATGATTTAAATGAAGGCTTGCGATTTTCAGGGAAAGATATGAGGCTAGCGCAAAACGGCAGCCATTCAAGTCCTAGGAGCCGAAATTTAAATTCCTTACCATGTGAAAATTCGATTATTTTTTCTGATGAGAGTGCAGTGAAAGATACGATGCAACACATGAGATTATCAAGTGCAGGAGGGGTATTGGGCTTGTCGAATTTACAAGTCAGCAAGCCCACTAATACTCATGGCGGCAAGTCATTGACTAATTTGGGCCGGACCGAGGAAGTGTCTAGATCGAGACTAGTGTGTGCATCTACAAAGCTCCCTTCAAAGCCAAAGCAATAAAATCTTGGCCCAATTGCTCAGTGAAGGAAAAAACTACGCAAACTGTGTATTCTTGGGTGCAAGAGAGTTCCGCGTTCAGGCAAAATACCTCGTGTTGTTCATGAATTGGTGGAAGTAACCGAGAAGTCTTGTGGTGAGGGTATTTGAGCTGAAGTTGGGAATTATTCAGTTGCTCAGGCAAATAACTCTTCATTATATTCAGCGGGGACTGTTCTTTGTGATGGGTCTATTAGTAGCTCAAACATTGCCCAGGTGAATAACATGTTTTGGGCTCTTCAGGAGAAGTCAGTAGCCAAGAAGGTGTGGGAGGAAGCCAAGAAGCTAGGGGTGGAGGGTAATCACGATGACAAGCATTATGTAGAGTTGAATGAAGCAGGTGAGAGGCGTGACCAAGATGCAAGGAAAAAGGGGTGGCCAACAACGGTGTACCATGAATATACTATCTCTGGATATGCGTGGGTGGGGCAACAGAGCTAAGCGTTGCCAATTGTCTTCTCTGATTAGAACTGGTAATTTTGACTTTATTTGTTTACAGGAGACGAAGAGGGGGAATATAGATGGCACTCAGATAGGTGTGTTATGGGGGCAAAAAGGCTTTTGATTGGTCGTTGGTAGCTTTTCGTGATTTGTCCGGCGGTATTTTGTCTACTTGGTCGATTGGTGTGTGGTCCGTTTGTTTTTCTTTTAAAGGCACTGGCTTTGTATGGATGTGCGCTGTTTACCTTAATGCAATTATATATGTGGTAAATGTTTATGCTCCTTGTTCGCTTGTTGATAAACGTTAAATGTGGAAGGATTTGAAGGGGATGAAGCACGGGTTTGAAAGGGGTGAGTGGTGTGTCGTTGGGGATTTCAACGCTGTTTTTAGTGCCGAGGAAAGAAAAGGCAGGAGTGTTGGGGGATGTTGGCAGGAAATTGTTGAGTTTAATATTTCATTAATGATATGGAGCTTGATGATGTAACTGTATATGGGAAGAAAATTTCTTGGTATTGCTCTGACGGCGTGTCCATGAGTCGTTTAGACCGGTTCCTTCTACCGGAAGGGCTTATTTCGATGTGAAATGCCTTGGGGCAATGGATTGGTGACCGAGACATATCAGATCATTGTCCAGTTTAAATTATTTGAAGTATCAAAGATTGGGGACCTAAACCATTTCGTCTTATTAATGGCTGGCTGGAGCATTATGAATTTCATCAGTTTGTGAACTCTTGTTGGGCTGAGTTTGCTATTAATGGCAATAAGGGTTATGTATTGAAGGAGAAGTTGAAGTTTCTCAAAGCCAAATTGAGAGGGTGGAACAAGGAGGTGTTTGGTGTGCTTGGTTAAGGATCTTAATGGGCTAGATATCTTACTTGAGGAATCTTTTGATAATGAGGTGGTTTGGCAAAGGAAAGAAGTTGCTAATAGGTTTTGGAAGGAAATCAGGTTGTAGGAGAGCTTGTTGTGTCAAAAATCTAGAGCTAGATGGATTAGAGAGGGGGATTCTAACTCCAAATAATTTCACTCTCTTTTGAAGTCTAGACAGAGAAGGAGCAATTTCTTACTTATGGATGAGAATGGGGTGTTGACTGAAGATGTGGAGGAGGTAAAGTTTAGAGTTAAAAGTCACTTTGAGAATTGTCATGAGAAACTGCTCCAAGATCTCCCAATTCTTGGAGGGTTAGAATTCAAATAAATTTCTAGTGATGCCATTGGTTTTTTGTTGATGCCTTTCACGAAAGAGGAGTTTAAGGGAGCAGTTTGGGATTGTAATGGTGATAAGAGTTCGAGGCCTGATGGGTTCAATTTAAAGTTCATAAAAGATAGTTGGGGCTTATTGCGTGAGGATATAATGGCTTGCTTTAATGAATTTCACGTGAGGCAACCCTCCCAAAGGCTTTTTCGGCTTCTTTTATTGCTTTAATCCCCAAGAAGACAACCCCCAAAGTTTGAGGGAATTTAGGCCTATATGTTTGATTGGGAGCATGTACTAAATCTTGGCAAAGGTGTTAGCTAGCAGATTGAAGAAGGCACTCCCCAGTGTTATATTTAAATGTCAATCAGCTTTTTTGGGAGGTCGGAACATTTTAGATGGTGTATTGGTGGTGAATGAAATCGTTGACATGGCAAAGCGAAACAAGGAAGATTGTTTGCTTTTCAATGTTGATTTTGAAAAAGCCTATGACTCTATTTCTTGGAAGTTCTTGGTATTCATGATAAAGAGGATGGGTTTTAGTTTGGAGTGGATTAGATGGATGAAGGCTTGTGTTTTTTCTAGCTCTATGCCGCTTTTGGTCAACGGTAGTCCTACTAAGGATTTGAGTTCTATTCTATTCAATGATTCAACATCATCGGATAGAAGGAAAGATTCTTTGTGGTGGCGTGATCTTCGGAATGTGGGTAATGATAGATTCTCGGAGGGGTTCTTTGAGGCGAATATCAGAAGGGGCTTGCGTGATGGTCGGGACGTGGATTTTTGGCACCACCATTGGATTGAGCAGCGCCCTTTGAAGCACAAATTTGCTGATTTTTTTCCCAGGTTTCTCTAATCATAACTTGCGATTATCGGAGTTGGGAGAGTGGCAGCAAAACAACTGGCATTGGAACTTTAATGCTCTCTCGATCGCTAATCAACAGCTTTGCTCCAAAGACAATGCGTTGAAGGACGTGCTACAGGACATGAGATTAAATCAGAGTGTCGCTGACTTTTGGAGCTGGATTTTGGACCCTTCAAAATTCTTTTCCGTCCGGTCTTGTTATAAAATTCTAGCTTCATCTGTTGCAGCAACTTCCGTGCCTAATGACAGTGATTTCTCTAATTATAAAGCTATTTGGAATACCGCCATTCCATGAAAAGTTTTGATTTTTGGGTTGAGATTGATTAATAACTCTTTATCAGTGCGTGAATTGTTATTGAGGCGCCATATCATTCATACAGAGGAGGGGTCTATGTGTGCTTTTTGTAATACTTATAGGGAGGAGGCACAACACTTATTCTTGGAGTGCAACATCTCTCATAGGGTTTGGAGTGATGTAGGTCGATGGCTGGACATCCAGTTACCGGTCGGTCTCTCATGATATTCCTCAGCACTTTCTGTTGTTTGACGAATTTTGCATTGGCAAAAAGGCAAAGAAGGTAAAATACTTACTTTGGTTGACGACTTGTTAGTGCCTCTGGTTAGCTCGGAATGGCGTTTGCTTTAGACAGGAAGTTGCCAAGATTGAATCAATTGTAGCTCATATAAAGTAGTAGAAGTAAATAACATAAGATAACTATATGTGGTTTTAGTACAACTGAAAGATAAAGGGAAAAATGGGGATTAATTGAATTAAAAATATATCTTTTTTGAATTAAAAAATGATACACACACTAACATATAGCCATACTTCAAACCTAGCAGTAGAACATATATACACAAATGTTTATCCGGCCTCTCTCCATGGAAGAAAAGAGAAAGATGAGATTAGAATAAGAAAAATAGAAAGTGGGAGTTAGTTTTGGAAAATACTAAGACTAGCATATTAAGAAATTTTCCGGCATTACATATTTTCACTACTTGTACCCTTCAAATGGTACATTATTTTAAGAATTTGGGATCGGAGAAGAGTTTGTAAATTTAGAATAGTAATTCATGCGATGAAATTTATTTTTGTGAAAACCTTAACTCTGTCAACTTTGGTAGTTTTGTGAATTACAAGGTTGTATGCGGAGGGTCGACCATGTAACAACTCATTTTTCGGAGAGCTACTTAACACCCTAACTCTCTAAACGTGAATGATTTTAGAAAGTATACTCTGATACTTTGTGAAAATCCAAGTGATTTATTTTCCTTTTAGAACATTTTACCATTATCAATCAAAGTATTTACAGCATCTGAAGCATGATGCATACTTTTAAAATAATAGTGAACCTCAAATAAACATTTAAAGGGAAATGAATGGTTTTCACATAATAAGTAAAACACATAAAAGTACTAGTAGTATAATAAAAGTACACTTTCAATATGAGGAGTATAACTTGCTAACTCAAATATGTAGTATACCTCCAGCAAAAACTACATAGAGGGATGCTCCAAATAAACAAAAGAAAACACCAGGCCCATGAATCTTTAAGGGAATATAGATAAACACACCGCAAGAATAAAAGAAACAAGAACACAAATAATTTACGTGGTTCGGCACCTCTTGCCCACGTCCACGAAAACACATGAATTAACTTTTTCAACTAAGATTAAAATCTATGAGACACATCCATCCCCATTTATTCATAAAAGCCAAATTAAAAATTTCTACATTCTTCACCCTAGCCCACCTTCCTTTTTAGGCATGAAAACTTAATCCGAAACCACACAACAAATATTACGAACCTCATAGTAACCCCCCCCCCCCCAAAGGGAATTCTATTGAATCTTGATGATCTCCTGAATAACACACCGTTGAGCCTTATAAAAAGAGAACATTCAATGGAATACCATTGCCGACGAAATTGATTCCAAGAGGATAGTTTCTTCATTAGCCTCTCCAAAACCAGATTCCAAGTACATTTCCTCTTAGGATTAGCTCCCATCGAGATCCCCAAAATATTAAAGGAAAAGTGCAAGTGCTGCAAGACAAAATGCAGCTGTCTCTAGAAAATCCTCTTGCAAATTAAGACAAATCAAACTACTCTTATCAAAGTTCACCTTCGAACCCTAAACAGGTTCAAAGATTCTAAAAAAATTGTTTCAACTTCAAATCTATCCCTTTCCTCACTAATTGTCCTTATTACCTTCTTCTCCACACTCTGAATTTCTCTACCCCAACAATTTCTCTTCATACCCAAAATTTTACCCCATGAACCTATAAGCAAAACGTCCTATCTAAAGCTAAAATAAGAACCAAGGAGTTGAATTTTAGTCAGAAAGAAGGTGGAGCAGTAAACTGGAGTTGTATCTGATTCTTAGAGATCAAATTCGTGGACAATAGGGCAAGGGGGAAAATGCAAGAATGCTGAATTTTCTGCTTAACAATTTAGGGCTTTTCCTTCAATTTGATGCTCAAGAATGCAAGGTGAGTTCTTCTTTAATTAGGGTTTAGAAAAGGCATATGTAAGTTCCTCATTATACATTTTATCTACTATGATTATAGTACCATGAGTTGCTTGAATTCTGAATGGTGAAAGCTTGAATGTTGAATGAAGTTAAATGCATATACATGTTTCTTATTGTTCTAATTTTTGATTGGTGATGAAGATGCGATTGTTAGGTTGAAATTGATCTATGTTTTTTCTTATTTACATGTCCTCCATTCTCTACTAATGATTGGATAAACAAATTGTATGAATTTTGGGCTGTTTGGGATGATTTGGGATCAATATTTGCATGGAAAATTCTGGAATTTTACTAAACATGTATGAGTATAGGTTTTGTTTTTTATTGATTGTGGATTCCACAGAGGTTATATATGTATGAGGTTTGTTTAGTAGGAAACTAGACTTTTTTTTTTAAAAATTTAGACACTTGTTTTACTGGTTTTGATTAAGTAATGTTAGAGAAATTTGGATTAGAATTTATAGGTAATAACTGTGAAGCACGGACGCGGCCGCAAACCGCCGTGTCACCGTGTCGGACACGGATCGGACACCGACTCACGTACGACTCACGTACGATGCGCGTCAGACTCGTTTTTGCGGTGTCCGTGAAACAAAAAAATTTGGACACCGCTGGGATGCGGGTTGGACACCGGTTTTTAGGGACACGGCCCAACTCAAAATATTAAATAAAGTTAAAAAAACAAAATTATAGAGTCTTTCACAACTTACAGATTACTCAAAAATAGAAGTCGACTTTTAATTTACGCTGCCGTCGTGCTTCTTTTGTGCTGCTCTGCATATCGTCGTTCTGTTTTCATCGTCATTGTCGTCCTTAAGGTCGGTGATTTTCTGTTCTGCTGTTTTTGTTTATTTCTTTTCATTAGGGGTACTTCCTTTAACCTTAAGACTTTCTTTTGTATATTTTATATCTTTTATGCTTTCTTTATTGTTGGCGGGTGGGTTTTGTCTGCTTGCTTCTGGCCATTCCATTGTTTATTAGTTTATTTATGTGTGCTTTTGTTTGTTGGTCTTTATTTTTATTTTTTTTTATACATCGTGCCTTTATTCAATTTATTTCATAAGTTTTGAGTTTTTGTTATGATTAATATATTATTATTATTATTATTATTATTATTATTATAGATGAGCCGGACTTAGAGGCCGTCTTTGACCAACTATAGGATATGATTTTATAATTTTGTTTTAGAAAATTTTGGTAATTTTTTTGAGGATAATATTTTTTGTATTGAAAGTACTCAATTTTGTTTCTCATTTTAGACTCATAATTTATTTTATTATATTAAATATAAGTATATAACGGTGTCCCCGTGTCCTATATTTTGGGTAATAGCAGTGTCGGCGTGTCCGTGTCTGTGTCGTGTCCAGTGTCCGTGTCCGAGTCCGTGCTTCATAGGGTAATAATCATAAACCCGTATAGACATAGGTTCCGTGTTTTTCTTATATCGTTTTATCTAGAACTCATTTTTAAATGATTTTTGTTCCACTGGAAACTAGACTGTTTTCCTTCAGCTTGGGCACAAATTTCATTTTATTTGACTGAGCTTTCATACCTTAAAGAATATTACAAATCGGGTAACTGATATTGTCCTTATTTTGAAACTATCTGCATTGTTTTATTAAAGTGTACCTGTTGAGTCATTATTATGTAAAATAAAAATTATAATCATAAACAAGACACTATAAGATTTACAAATAGTTGTTGTTTATGTAATTTTAACATCTTGTTATATATGTTAATGGAATCACCGAAGTTGACGTAGAACTCCATAAAAATACTGCACATAGAGTAGTTGTTGGAATGCATGAATGTAGTCCTTTAGCCTGAATTTATGTTGACATTGTGTGATGACTCAAACACCAAATTCGTTAGAATAGATGATTGCTTAAATATAAATTGAAGATATGAAAGTATAAGATTAGAATATTGTTTTATCAATGCCTCTTGATGCTTAATATCCCATAAGATTTTTTAATGAATATCATTATACTTGCAAGGGACAATGTTGATGTGGTGAGGGAACCTCGAGTTATATGGAAGGTAATAATATGTTCATGTAGAGACACCTATGTGCTTTGGTCCTTTTCACTTTTGTATGAGTTGTAGAAGGTTAGGGATTATATTTAAACCATAATGCCTAATAGTGTGATGTGTAGAGTGCTCGACGATTCCTAGTCTATTCTTCTACTTAATAGAATGCTAAATGTTATAATAACTTACTGTTATTAATAGACAACTTAACCTCCAAGCACAACAAGAAAAGTGCCCGATACCAACCAAAATTACCGAGGGACACAAAATCCGTCGGAAACATTTTTGTCTTTACACTAGAAACCATCTCTCTTGTTCTCTGACCGCATTCATTGACTCTCATTTTCGTTTCCCCCTTTGCTTTTTTCGTTTCTCCCTCCTTTTCTTATCACTCTCCCAAATTGATTTTTTTGACCTAGCCTCCCAAATCAGTTCCTCTCCCAAATTCGTTCCTCTCCCAAATCGATTCCTCTGACCCAGCCTCCACTCGTTCCTCTCCCAAATCGATTCTTCTGACCTAGCCACCAATCGTTCCTCTCCAAAATCGATTCCTCTGACCTAGCCTCCAATCGTTCCTCTCCCACTACAAGAAAATCGACGATTTCCGACGACAAAATCCGTCGCAAACGCACTGATTTTCGTCGCAAATTAACGTTTCCGACGGACAAATTTTCGTCGCAAAATCGCTCGTCGCAAATCGTTTTCGACGGATTTTGTCGTCGCAAATGTCTCCGTCGCAAAGTCGTCGGAAATCCGTCGCAAATATCTGTGGCAAAGTCATCGCAAACTCTAACACATTTTCGTCGGAAATCCGTCGGAAATTTTTAAAAAAAAATAAAAAAAAATTAAATTATACGTTTTATGCAGCTTAATTGTAAGGGAACGTTTTTTCCATAATAAAATCATTCTAGTACATTGCAGAGCTCAAGCACCAAACAAATTTAATCAATTGGAAAGCATTTTGTACAATATGAACAAGGTTTTTTTTAAATCAATATGAACAATTAACTACTTACAAATGTAAGATTACCAAAGATGTAAATCAAGATGAGAATTCTGGAAATTCTGGAAATTCATAAGACTATATTCAACTCAATTATTCTGGAAATTCACAAGACTATATTCTGGAAATTCTGGAATATATGAAAATCACATGAGAATTTATTTCTAATTTCTCATACAAACATACAAAAGACTATATTCAACTCAATTAAAATGTGGGTAATGAATTCAGATATGACAAGGATCCAAGCAAATATATAACATGATACACATATCCATCCAAATGCATCATCAAATGAATTACATTCTAAATAATGTCCCCAACTCTTCCTTGATAACAAATTTGTCAAAAGAATGCAAAAGATTACAACTACAGGTAATAAGTAATAGATAGATAAGATTGCCTGCACTTTGGTAACAACAAACCTATATGCCAAGTAAGCTAGATGATGACATTTATTAATCCTAAGGTTTCTCCTCGTCTGATTTAGAGCATGGCGGATCGAAATTAACAAAGAAGTCATCCACTGAAATCAATAACAAAAGGGAGGTATGTTTGTTATGTCAAATTTGGAAAATAAACAGAATTCCCACATAGATTCTACAAAAAATTGCTAACTTAAAGAACAAAAGTATTTTGTCATATAAACATTAGGTAAATAAACATCTATCAACATATGTGTAAGTTGAAATACATCTTTATTATCTTCATTTTTTTTTTAAAAATTATGTCCCCTAGCTTGCATGAACTATGTGTGACATTTTAACAAGAAAAATTAACTAAATGTTTCATTTTGTGGTTGTGATTTCTTATTTATCTAAACTGTATTGGGTGCACTCGTGATTATCCAATGCAGGTTTTGTAGATTTCTTTAAGATTCTAAAGATTGCAGATATAAATATGCAATCAGAAATCTTCATAAATGGAAAAGTAAATCTTGTTGGTCCACCATTATTCATCAATATTATGAAAAAACAATGCAACTCATTGAAAAAACAATGCAACTCATTGAAAAAACAATTAACTACTTACAGTAGTGGTGCTTCAAAGCCTACATTGAATCTCAATCAGAGAGTATAATCTGGAACTGATGTGTACATATGGGTGGGAAAAAATAACGCACGACCAAATAACATATATTATATAGACCTGGGAAGTAGAAAACTACACAAAGTGCACACTGCCATAGAATCTTTCGAAATGATTCATGAAAAATTGCTCCAAGTGGGAAGGATGCACCCAGTTATCACCAAAAACATAAATACATCATCAAACAAGAAAATATTGCATACATTTTACTCTCTTCTAGTGTTAAATCAACTTTGGCGGATAGGTCTATGGAATCTATACATGAGTGTACAAATATAGGGAACGCTTATAACTCAATGTAATAGATTTCATTTACCTGTATCTCATCAAAGCACAAGATGTTAGCTCCCTTTTCATCCCCTTCTCGATCCAGAAAAAATTTATCCGCCATAGTTGGAAGAATGTTTTTCATTTGTACCTCTTGTTTGTATCTTTCTTCTTCAGCCAGCCACTCCTTAGCTTTGGTGTCAAAGGAGTGGAGGCTGGTGGAGGCGGAGGCGGAGAGTGTCCAATAGGTCACACCAACCAAGGTTCAAGGACTGAAAACTGATTGCAGCAGTGTCCAATAGCTTGTTGTTCATTTAGTCATTAAATTATAACTCAAAGCCATCTCAATTTTCTATATGATTATGAATGACAACTACTATATACGATAATCATACCTGTAATGCAGTATCAGTTGCAGCTCCAACACATCCACAAAGATTAAGAACTTTTAGTTTCCTACAGAAACTGGCGAGGTAAGCCAGAGCAGTGTCACTGAATGTTGAACAACCACTGATGTTTAGTTTTGTAAGATCAGGACAACCATGAGCTATAGCATACAGTGACCAATTAGTGAGCTTGAAACTTTTGTTGAGGTCTAGAATCTGCAGGTCATGGGAGAAATTTGCAATAGTCTCAACATCATTATCCTCTAGTTGAGGCTTATCTTGACGGAGGATTAGTGTCTGCAATTTTGAGAACTTGGGAACAAGAGATAGGACCAAGTTATTCAAATTCTTGTTGCACCTGAAAAAAGGAATTGCATAATAATCTTGTTATTACTACATTCCATCAACTCCACAATCCCGCAATAAATAAGCATACATCAGTTTCTTCTCCTAAAATTAAGCATAACACCCAGCACTTTCATACCAATGAACCAAAATAAGCATTCCTTTTTTTTACCACAAAATAAGTATTCTTCAAAATCACTAACTTTTATGAAGATTTCTGAGAAGAATGCTAAAGATGGGATGTGAGCAAATCAATTGAATTCAAAAGTGAAACATGATCTCCAAGAAAGTTCAGCGAAATAATGAAATAAGTGAAAGAAAAGATGTTACTAGGATCAGGAATTGCAGCATCGCATAGCATAGCAAAGTCAATTCAAACAAACTAGCAAAAGGAACCAATAAAATTTCACATCAATAGAATCCCCAACTGGAGAAAAAACAGTTATCATGGCCAACAACACACAATTCAAGAGTTCAGAACTTGCCAAAAAAATACAAAAGGCATATGTAGCGCATTCAAGAGTTCAGTTCAAGTTATATCATCAACTTCATAAGCTATCAGACTAACAGTTACATAGAAAAATACAATAGATTGTACACTATGGAAACTAGAAAAAAATAATTAGAGTGTAAATTAAATAAAAAGTTCTAGGTTCATAGAGTTGAACATACTTCGGCAACAAAGCTGCACCAAAAAAGGGCCATTTTTTGAAGCGTCAAGAAGCTTCCAATTACTTCAGCTAGCTTAACAACTTGGCTTTCAGGAGGAGCACCATGAATATCTCTTGGCAAAGATGTTATGTCAACTTCCTCTGGATTGGAGTTGATCTTCCTTTTAAGGAACTCTCCCTCTGCAAATATTAAAACTTGCAGAAGTTCATCACAAAACCAACCACCCAAAAAAGCAAAAAAAATAAAAAATTTCATTGCAATTATATCATAAGCAAGCCACCTAAAATTCATATACCTGGATCAAAAAGAGAATTAATCAAATACACAACTCTCTCATTGCTACTAAATTCAGAGCTAAGTTTGTCCTCCTTTTCACGCAATACTAACGCCTTCACTGCAGAGAGACTTAAGCCCGCCTTCTCTCTGGCAGGTGAAGAACCTCCTGATGAAGCTACCAAATCTTTCATTGAATTTGTTTTCCTTCCAGCCCTAGTCAAAAGGTCCAAAATTATAAAAGGCTAGTTGTATAGTCGTTTGTTAATCTGAAAATCTTTCTGAATGACAATAACAAGACTCTTAAACAATTACACAACTCTTGCTTTAACCATTATGACAAGATAATTTCAATTGCTACAAGGTAAAAAGAAAAAGCATCAAATAATTGAGTGTGTGAACTAGGCATTTAAGATGCAAGAACTTGGCTCACACTACCTTGGTATGTACTTAGAAATAGAATTCAACAGCAACGAATCTTTGAGCTGTACAAAATGAATATACTGTCGAATCTAGATCTCTGTCGAATCTGGATCAAGAGCTGGTTGAGATATCTCCAACCCTTTCCTTTAACCAACGGGTTCTCGAACCAACCTTCCCGTTTTCGGTTAAACATGGATATAAACAAATCAAGATCATTTAAACATATATACACACAGATCATGCATATAAACATATATACAACAAACAGAATACAAACAGATCAAGATCATTTAAACATATATACACACAGATCATGCATATAAACATATATACAACAAACAGAATACAAACAGATCAAGATAATTTAGTATTTGCAGTCTTTCTGAGAACTAGCAAGAAAAACAGTATAGCCAAAAGGAATATAGTGAACAGATAGCGTATAAACATATCAACATTTAGTATTTGCAGACGAACAAATAGCATATAAACAGAAAACATAATACAAAAAAGATCAAGATCATTTAGTAACTCTGAAACAGTAGACAATACGAACTCATAAACCATTGTAAACTAACAGATCTATAAAAAGAAGAGCTTTAAAATTTTGAAACCCTAAAAATTTTGAAACCCCAAAAATTTGAAATCCCACAAAAACGTAAGTAGAGTGAAGCCATATCAAACCCAGAATCTCTAAAAATGAAAAAAAAATAGAAACCCTAGAAGTTTGAAATTTGAAACCCTAAAAACGAAACAAGAGGAAACAACAGAATAAAGAATGAAAAGAAGAACTACGAGAGGACAGGAAGAAGAGAATCTTAGGAAGAAAGCTTACCACTTGGAAGAGAACCAAATGAAGACGACAAAAAGAGAGATTGAGAAGCTTCTTCCCTCTGTGAGAGAGTTGCAAGAGAGAGGGGACCGATTCTGCGATTCCACGACTGAGAGAGGGAAGCGAGAGAGACAGCGCCTGAGGAAGAAGAAGCCATTTTCTGGTTATGGTTCGGATTGGCAGTGAGGAGGAGCGATTCTTCTTTTCAGTGGTGGAGGTGAACTGTGGTTGAAGAGGGGAAGACGAAATGGTAGTGGTGAGGCTGAGCAACGACAGGGGTGAAGGCTGGTGGAGGCGGAGGTTGGGAGTGAAAGGTGAGAGGGAGAGGGAGGGGCGGCGTGAGGGAAGTGAGAGAGAGGGTGACTGAGAGAGAAGAAGAGTGGAATATTGCGTGAAATGAGAGGCTCGTGGAAGAGCTTCCCTTTAATTTAGGATCTGTTACTTTGCGACGGACTTTTAGCGTTTTCCGACGGACATAGCCGTCGCAAATTTGCGACCAAACACGTTTTCGCCGGAAATGTAAGCGGGAAATTAAGCGCCTTTTTTCCTGAACATTTGCGACGACTTTTTCGTCCGAAATTGCGACGAATAAGAGTTCGTCGGAAAAAATGGCAGGAAAAAGCACTTATTCTTGTAGTGTCCCAAATCAGTTCCTCTACAATCCAAGGGTCGATGTCTTCCAAATATGTTCCTACCACTACAAGAAAATCGACGATTTCCGACGGCAAAATCCGTCGGAAACGCAGTGATTTTCGTCGGAAATTGACGTTTCCGACGGACTTTCCGACGGACAAATTTTCGTCGCAAAATCGCTCGTCGGAAATCGTTTCCGACGGATTTTTTCGTCGCAAATGTCTCCGTCGCAAAGTCGTCGGAAACCCGTCGCAAATATCCGTGGCAAAGTCGTCGCAAACGCTGACACATTTTCGTCGCAAATCCGTCGGAAACCCGTCGGAAATTTTAAAAAAAAATTAAAAAAAAAAATAAATCCAACAGTGGTCCTTATACCCTCACTAAACCAAACTTCTATTGCAATTCCTTCTCTTATACACTAGTAATTATCATAAAATCAAAATCCTTTATGCAAACTTTTTTCAACCAAAATGAACTATTAACTAAAAGCTCAATTGCTAAATAAGCATTTCATTGGATTAAAGGAATTATATACTAGCAGTCATCAAACTGAAGCAATTAAAGGAAGTCAACAGTAAAGAATCCAAGACGTCTTTCCATCTCTTGCAGCAAAAGTGATTCAACAACAACTACAAAGGTCAATCCTGTGTTTAACAATCCTAAAAATAAAACATAAAAAAATCATCTCCTTTTGTAATTTATTCCATTCCTAGCAAGCTAATTTATTCCATTCCTAGCAAGCTTCCAGTGTTGGCATTTTTTTCCAACCATATTGCACTGATTCCACAATTGGACAGCAACTCTAAGCCCATCTCTTCTCATACCAGGATCTCCTTTGAACTGAAGTTGACAGCACACTACAACACATGAACATTCAAGAGTTATATTGTCATAAAGAAACCATGAAAATTTTGTAATAATGTTAATCTACTTTGTAACATTGGCACAAAATGAAAGCATTATTTGATGATTACAGTTCAGCATATAGCAAGCAATAGCAAGCAATAGCAAGCACTAGCATTTAGATCCAATATTCTACTATATAAACTCATCATGTGCATTTTAATCGATAATAAAACTTGGGGAGAAATCCAAGTCCTTTTCTTTCATTAAGGTACCTGTTCATTAGGTCCAACTTGTTTGGATGCAATGCTACATATCTGTGTCAATCACAAAGTAAGAAACAATGACAATAAGGAAGCATGAAAAACAAATGGTAGTCACATAGCCAACCTGTATTAGAAACATCAGTTAGATACTCAGGAAAAAGGTAGGAAAGGAGGGATGGGAAGATAAGATAGATATACATAGGAAAAATTAAACTGAATACCTCTTGCAGCTTCTTGCGACGTCCTTTGGATTCAACAGGAAAGCGTTGGAGCATCAAGAATAATCTGTCATAGACCTTGCTCAGAAAAAGTTGTGGTGGGTATGCTAATGAAAGGATACTAAAGATGCATACACATAATGCAAGTATACAAATAACAGTTAAAAACTCAATACAAAAATATATATGTATATTGCCTTGTTGGCACATGACAGACAATTACAATGAACTATTTACAGGGAACTAAGCGTCCACATCCATATTTACAGCTTTTGGAATTACATTTTAGCTGCTATACAGAATTATAACTGCATGTTTCATAAAAGAAAGGGACTGGTCAACAAAATATATCATATACTCAGACCAAGTTTTGCACTGTTGGAATTTCATCAGTTCAGAAAGGCATCATAGATTTAAAGGACTCACAGCTGCTACATATGCTAATTCTGTAACCCCAAATGCACTAATTCCGTCCCATAATCCGAACACATCAAATGCAGTTGAAAATTGCAATATACAAACCTTCCACCGTAGAGAAGAAAGCCAAGGGCCGCAAACAAAGAGACCCTGCATACATGCATAGCAAAACCTGATTAATGATAATAATTATGATATGATCAATAAAATCAGATAGTTAATCCCCCTTCCTCTAACACAGACAAAAAGAAACAAAAGGGTTTATAACAGATAAACCTGCAAAGAACATCTTGGACAAAATGACCATCACGCTGATAGGTTTCCACCATAATATCAACCACAAAGCAATCTGAAACACAGTAAAATATTATAGGAGTTGATAAAAAAACAGAAATTGACAAATTCAAAACCAGACAACATGAAAGTAACAGCTATTTAAAATTCTAAATAGATATTATAGGTCAACAGAACTTGTAGTCACAGAAACGATAAATAACATCAAATAAAAAAGGTCAAAAACTCAAAAATTAAACGTAAGCACAAATAACAATCAAATTTGTAAAAAACTTTTACAAATTGAAAATAACAAGAACGTTTTCGGGTTCTACGTTGTTGATGCTGCAACAGATTGAAAGGGAAGAGGGTTAGGGTTTCGTTTCAAAAAGAAATTGGGACATTTAGGGTTTCTGCAATCAGTGAAATTTGGGACAAATTAAGAAAACTAATAGAAATTACCTGAGTAGAAGAACGTTGCGGCGGAGAAGAGGCGGAGATACGGCGGCAAACGGCCAAGAAACGGCGGAGAGGAAAAGTGGTGGACGCGTGAGGAGAGGGAGAGTTGAAGGCGTGGGGAGAGGGAGATCATCGTGGCCGTAGAGCACGGTTTGCAACGGAGGAGGGCGGAGGTCAAGGGAGGAGAGTGGAGGTCAAGGGCGGTTCTGCTTCGCTGAGAGATGGAGATGACTGGCGGTTGAAGAGGGTGGGACGAAATGGTGGTGGTGAGCGGCGGAGGACGAGCTGAGCAATGGCGGAGGTACGTGGAGGGGGAAAGACGAGAGGGAGGGTGACTGAGAGAGAGAGGGTGGCTGAGAGGGAGGTGAAAGACGAGGTATGAGAACTGAGTGGAATACGTGGGAAGAGTTCCCTTTAATTTGAGATCTGATACTTTGCGACGGACTTTTAGAGGTTTCCGACGAAAATGTCCGTCGGAAATTTGCGACGGACAAAAACTTCGTCGCAAACGTGCGCGGGAATTTAAGCGCCTCTTCTGCTGTGCATTTGCGACGACTTTTTCGTCGGAAATCCGTCGGAAATAGCGACGAATAAGAGTTTGTCGGAAAATTTCGCAGGAAACGGGGCTTTTTCTTGTAGTGTACCATGGTGAAATCCCTTCTCATCTTCATTTGTTTCTTTTGCGCTCATAGTGCTGCGCTCATCTTTGCGTAGCGCTCATACTTGCAATCTTGATTTTAATAGTTGCCTTCCTTGAATGCTTCGTGTTCTTTTCAGTTATCTCGTATAGATGCATCTTAGATCTTAATGCATGTGGAATTGATTGTTAGTATCTTTCCGTGTGATTTTTATGCATGTAGTTAATTTTTTTAGAGTAACTAGCTTATTTATTAATTTGTGGAATTGCAAGTGATTTTCTATGTTTTCCTTTTTGTTTTTCCCTCTGTCAATAGGAAGCTGAGAAATAAATCTGCTTCGTATATTTTGTTGAACATTCCATATCCTTCAACTTTAGTCAGAGAAGAACTTGATCATGTAAATTTCTTCTTATTCCTATTTTATTTGCTTGATATTCATTTGGAGATAGATTAAATGACTTTAGAGCGGTTTGGTAAACTTAGTCCATGAAATTGTCCATATAATCATAGGGTTTGGTAAACTTAGTCCATGAAATTATTGATATTTCAAAATAGTTTCTGATATTGAAAATCTTCAATCAAATTAGTCCTTTGGGATCTAACAATTTAGTCCCTAAAATTTCCGATGGAACTATCCAATGTAAGGAACTAAATTCGTGACTCTCTCTATAGATTGATTCTAGTTAAATGGGGAGAATTGTGTATGGGGATTTACATTTTGGCTGTTTTAATTGCAGAGAAAATGGTAACTATGGCAATGGATTTTAGGTCAGATACAGTAACAAAGCTAACAGAAGCAATGTGAGTTACTATGGGCAATGCTGATGTGGATGATGATGTACTTGGCCATGACCCCTCGTGTTTTACCTTAGAAAAGGAGATGGCAAAGATAATGCGAAAGGAAGCTGCTCTATTTGTTCCATCAGGCACCATGGGGAACCTCATATCTGTGCTTGTTCATTGTGATATTAGGGGAAGCGAAGTCATTCTTGGAGACAATTCACATATTCATATTTATGAGAATGGTGAAATTGCAACTATTGGAGCTGTACATCCAAGAACAATTAGAAACAATGATGATGGAACTATGGACATTGATTTGATTGAAGCTGCAATTAGAGATCCTAAAGGGGATCTTGTTTATCCAACAACAACACATTTGCTTGGATAATTCTCATGGAAAGTACGCAATTCTTTTCTTAAATTTTTAAGTTGATTGAAATATCCTATTACAGCATCATTAATATTATGAATGATGGATATTTTTTTTGAGTGCAGCTCTGGAGGTAGATATCTTTCAATTGAATATACAGACAGAGTTGGAGAGGTTGCTAAGAAACACATATTGAAGCTTCACATCGATGGAGCACGTATATTTAATGCATTAGTTGTAAGTACTGCCACATATGTGCTTACTCAGAAGGTGATATTTATTGTTCACGTGTTTTGCATTCGCTGCTTTACAATTATGGTAATTATTTGTGTTATTTCATGAAAGTACATACTATTTGTGTTCTTGACACCAATTCCCGTAGCTGTACCCTCCTATTTCACTTACAGTCATATTGTATTTGTCTTGTCTATAACATTTAATATTCTTTGTTCTTTTAAATTGGACTTACTGTTTCATTGATCCTTTGATGTTTGATGCATGACTCAGAGAAGCTAAACCTACAAAATGCTTGCTACAGTTTTTTGGTTGGGGATGTGATTGTTAATAAAGAGTTAGTAACTAAGTTAGTAACTAAGTTAATATCACTAGTGGAAAAAAGACATTTAGCGTCGGTTAAATTGGACATTTAGCGTCGGTTATCGCTCGACGCTAAATCGACCGATGCTAAATGTCATACATTTAGCATCGGTTATTTAACCGACGCTATATGTCACTTTTAGCATCGGGTTCTCAGATAACCGATGCTAAATGTCACATTAAAAACCATTTCAAAGGTCTAAAAATGACATTTAGCGTCGGGTGTTTGAAACAACCGATGCTAAAAGTCCAGTGAGACATTTAGCGTCGGTTGTTTGAAACAACCGATGCTAAATTTCCATCAGTGAGACATTTAGCGTCGGTTGTTTGAAACAACCGATGCTAAAAGTCCATCAGCGAGACATTTAGCATCGGTTGTTTCAAACAACCGACGCTAAATGTCTCACTGATGGACATTTAGCATCGGTTGTTTCAAACACCCGACGCTAAATGTCTCACTGATGGACATTTAGCTTCGGTTGTTTGAAACAACCGACGCTAAATGTCTCACTGATGGACTTTTAGCATCGGTTGTTTCAAACAACCGACGCTAAATGTCTCACTGATGGACATTTAGCATCGGTTGTTTCAAACAACCGATGCTAAATGTCTCTAAACGTCATTAAAAATGACATTTAGCATCGGTTATTCAAACAACCGATGCTAAATGTCATTTTACACATTTTAGTTTCCTTCGTTTTTTATCATACCGTTACTATTCACGTTAAAAGAAAACCTGCAGATTACACAAAATCAGCTTCACATTTCTAATACCTCAGTGCAGTTCTAAACCTGGAGATTGCATCACAGACATACACAAAACCAGCTTCACATTTCTAATACCTCATTTTACACAAAACCAGCTCACATACAGTTCTAATACAATATGCAGTGACAATTCTAATACATTACACAAAACCAGCTTCACATTTCATCTAGTACAATTCTAATACCTCAGTGTTTACATTAACAGAAAACCAGACCATATAAAAAATTTGTTCACATTTCATCTAAACTAGAAATGGAAATAGAAAACCAGACCAAATAAAAAATTTGTTCACAATTCTAATACTATCAATTCACAAAGACTAGAAATAGAGAATAAATTGAACAAGTTTAAACAATGCTAAACAATGTATCTTTTTGCTCCGTACGAATCTTCATATAGAATTCTGCCCAAAGCTGACGAACCTTAAGAAGCTCATCTTCGGTGTATGCCTTTGAGTCATCAAATACCTACAAGTTTAAAAATTACTCAAACAAATTATATTCAATCATTCTATAATTCTAAATAGATGTGTAAAGTATAATTTTAACCAAAAATTTATACCTGCTCCCAATTATCAACAACACTAGCATTCACAATGGTCAGCATAAACTTCATCACATAATATCCACAATGAAAACCATTCCGTTGTGTTGGCATCTACACACAAATGAATTAACAAAGTTAACCAAATATATATATATATATATATATATATATATATATATATATATATATATATCATATATGAATTCACTCCAAATTAAATCAACTCCATATTTTAAATTACTTACTGTAGGGTACAACCACATGGGGGCAGATGTAGAATAACCTTTGACAGCTCTAATAACATAATATAAAAGTATTTATAAAATTTCAACCCAACTTAAGTTCAAATACTATAATCTAAACCAAGATAAAAAATACAAACTTACTTGCTAAACATTTTTTTTTGATTGTTTTGTTTAGTTTGCGGCATAAGGAACACATCCAGACCACAGTATTTTGAGATGGGATTAAGACAACTAGTTGCCAATGTCCGCTGCAACATCGATAAACTTAAAATTAAGCAACACACAAAGAAATGCATGTTACACACAATAAACTCAGAATGACACAAGAAAATCAGAATCAGAAGACTAACATGCATTTCACCATTCACCAACAAAACAACTAGTAATCAAAACAAGGAACTATGTTGCTGTTACCTATGGCAAAATGGAGCAATATATACTCCCTTATTGGTGGTCATCAATTTGTCTTGAAGGTTTTGAAGGACAACATTCATGGGTATATCCTTCACGTTAAGCTTGTAAGGACACACAAATCCATATAAGTCATCAATACCTCTTTCAACACATTGACGATGCAAATATCTAGTGGCAAGTAAGAAAAACTATCAGATCGATTAATATATGTAAAATGTGAGAAATTTATATAATGGAATAGACTTTACTACTTACGTGCACCATATGGCCAAATGGCTCAATTCAAGCCACTCTTCACCAGAAATCATGTCCGTGATCTCTTTGAAGGAGACAAAGCACTCATGATCTTCATGCTGCAACCATATCCTAGCATGTCTCTTATCAGCATACCCGGTCACAAGCATCTCTTTCATCCAATCGATATTGGCCTCCTCCTCCACATGAGATGGTGAGTAGCTAGCCTTAGATCCAACAGTTGTCATGGGAGAGGGAACCTGAACACCCGCATTTTGAATTCCTCCACATGAGATGGTGTGCTGAATAATTAAAACATACATATAAATTAAGTTAGTATTTATGAATTGATTCAAATAATAAAACAAATCTAGTAATATAAACATATACCTCTGCCAACGCTTTGCGAACTCGGTCTTGCACCATCACTTCCACATCCTCCATAATTTCTTTCATCAACTCCGCTTTGTCAACTTGTGAGCTACTCGAGGCAAAACGTGCCACACCTCCAAAGTATCTCTTTATCCCGACACCTTTTCCAGCTCCCCGAACACGACCGGGATGCTCAGGTGTTCCAATGGCAACAGTCAAAATATCTTTCTTTCCTTGGGGAACGAAAGATCCTTGGCTACTCATAACCGCAAGTTCATCCTGCAACAAAAGCATGTTCACATGTTACAATTTAACAAATTAAACAAAACATACTAAGTTCCACAGCTTCCACACAACATTTTACTTACAATCTTAGATCCAACTGATGCTGACGACTCGGATACATAAGATCCAGACTTGCTTTTGCGGCCAGCCTTCCACAGCTCATGACGCTCTGGAGATGTAGGCTCCACCTCCAAATCAGGATCACCAGACTCCTCCTGGATTTTTTTGATTTGTTCTTCTTTCAAAGCTTTCTTCAACTTTTTATAACCACCTGGCCCCATTGTGTGGTTATATTTATTATTTTTTTGAATATTCTTGGCAGCTTCTCTCTTAGCCTGTTACAAAGGACAAACACCACCATATTTACAACATATCGTTAATGTTTAAGAAACTAAAATAGTTATAGTTAAAACAATACCACAAACTCCTCAGTAATGCGACTGTTATAAAATGCGGCCCATGTCTCGAGAGATATGTTGCTGTACTTGTGACATGGATTTTTTTGACCATCTGTATCCCCACTACCAAAGACATATATTCTGGTGAGAGTTGTCTTGAACTGTCTCCAACAAAGATTGATATGAGACATCCAAGTCTTCTTGAATTCATTACTCTCGGGAACATCAAATGTTAGCAGTACATCATCCCAAGCAATCTTTTTTGTCTCGTCATCAACATCACTCCACTTCATTGGCAATATGCTTATCTTTGTTCGTGCAACCACCCCTAAATAGGTCTTGAATTTGTTAGCATACGGACCAATAAGATCTCCTTTACTATCAATATCCACTCTGAATTTTTGACCATCTGGGCACCTAGAAGTGAACTTTTTTAATGATGTTGGACGTCTGGTATTCTTTTTTGGAGGATCACTGAAATCATCCATGATAGCTGTTTAAACAAAGGAAACAAATTATATCAGTCATTCTTATGATAACATACTGGATCATACGACATTACTAAATAAATCATGTAGGTAAGGAAATATAAACATTGTTAAGTTCAAACAATACAATACAACTTTTCATTCATCTTGTTAAGTTCAAAACTAGTGACTTTAAATATAACATACTGGATCACACTTCATATATTTGAAGAATTGTTTGCATGAATCTGTTCTTTTCAAGACTAGTGACATTAGTTTGTCATTATATCAAATCTCTCATTCAATATGAACTATGAAACCATCCATACACATTTGGAGAAATACACTAGAAGAAATTATTGGAAAACATACTTCTCTCGGTTACAAAATCTGTCACATGCTCAAAAGGAAATAATAGAAACAACTCATCATTGTTACTAAGTTCAAAATTACAATTTCATAGGTTCAAAAAAAACAAATCTAAACTCCTTCGTATAAAATTCCTTCATTATGATCATTGCAAGTGGCATGTTCATCGTCAACTTCATTGTCATCAACTGAAGTAGGCACTTGTGTTAACAAACAAGGTGTTTCGGAAATTGCAAGACTTGAATCTTCATTTTCATCACTCCCTATTTTTCCTTGTAGGACAACTGACCACTTTTTGTTAGAAGGATCTTTGACATAGAAAACTTGTTTTGCTTGGTCAGCCATGATGAAGGGTTCATCATTATAACTTACCTTGTCAAGGTCCACAAGTGTAAATCCCATTTCGTCAGTACGTACACCACTATTGTTGTTAACCCACTTACATTTAAAAAGAGGCACTTTAAATTTACAGTAATCAAGCACCCAAATCTCTTCAATGACACCAAAGTAAGCAATGGATGCGAGTACAGGATTTGTATCATTTGAACTAGAGAAGTGCATCGAGGAAGCCATGACCATAACTCCACTGTTTTGCATGGTGCTTTTGTCATCTTTAGACTTTGTGTAAAACGAAAACTTATTTATGTCGTACCCGCTCCAACATACGACATTAAAGTGGGGGTCATGTGCTAACCATCTCAAAGTCTCAGAGGCACTCACATCTTTCTTAATCTCTGATTTAAACCAATCTATGAATGTGTTGTTATGCTCGTTCAATAACAATATTTCTTTCATTCGAGGGTTTTTGGCCTTTACTATCTCTTTATGGAGAGACAAGTAAGGTAATACCTCATCTGTATTATTCAAAACATACAAATGTGCTTGAAGCACTTCAGCTCGGCCCATGCATTTGGTGGTTATACCATGTGTACCTTTACCTTGACCTCTCCCTGCATAACGAGACTTTGGTAGTCCCACAGATTTTGCTTCTGACAAGTAGTCAGAACAAAACTCAATCGCTTCTTCTGTGACGTACCTTTCGACAATGGATGCTTCAGGACGATATTGGTTCTTTACATACCCTTTCAAGATCTTCATGTATCGCTCGATTGGGTACATCCACCTTAAATAAACAGGGCCGCATAATCTAATCTCCCTAACCAGATGAACAATTAAATGAACCATGATATCAAAGAATGAGGGAGGAAAAAACATCTCCAATTGACACAAGATAATAGCAGCCTCATTTTCCAACGCGTCCAATTTTTGAGGATCGATGACTTTAGCACATATACTATTGAAGAATAAGCACAACCTAGTTATGGTATATCGGACATCTTTCGGTAAGATGCCATGAATTGCCACAGGTAGCAGTTGTTGCATCAAGACATGACAGTCGTGAGACTTCAAGCCAACTAATTTGAGATTTTTCATTGAAACAAGTCGCTTTACATTTGACGAGTAACCATGTGGGACTTTGATTCCCCGTAGACACTCGCAAAAGCTCATTTTCTCTTTTCTTGATAAGGTATAACATGCTGGAGGTAAATATGTGCCTTTACCTCGTTCCACTGGATGTAATTGTTCTCTTATGCCCATCTCACGCAAATCTAGACGAGAATTTATGCCATCCTTTGTCCCTTGAATGTTGAGAAGCGTCCCGATGACACTATCACAAACGTTTTTCTCGACGTGCATAACATCAAGACAATGCCTTACATCAAGATTGGACCAATACGGAAGATCAAAGAACACCGACCTCTTCTTCCACTTGCTTTTTTCCTTAGGCTGCTTCTGCTTTTTGCCGAATACAACTTTGATGTCTTTAACCACTTGATAGAATTCTTCTCCGGTCAAGGCATTCGGAGTAATGTCATTTTCCGAGCACCCATTAAAAGCTTTTTTCAACTTACGATATCTGTGATTAGGTTTGAGAAATTTCCGATGCCCAAGGTAGACAGTCTTCCTTCCATATTTGAGTTGATGGTGACACGTGTCTTCTGCACAAATAGGACAACCTTTATGCCCTTTGACACTATACCCAGACAAGTTTCCGTATGCAGGAAAGTCATTGATCGTGCAAAATAACATGGCTCGCAGCTTGAAAGTTTCATTAGAATACCCGTCAAACACATCCACGCCTTCATCCCACATTTTTCTCAAGTCTTCAATCAATGGACTAAGGTAAACATCTATGTCATTACCAGGTTGTCTCGGGCCAGAAATCATCATGGATAGCATCACATATTTGCGCTTCATGCACAACCATGGAGATAGGTTGTAAATTAAAAGGAGAACAGGCCACGAGCTATGATTCGTACTTAAGTTACCATATGGATTCATCCCATCTGAAGCAAGTGCGAGCCTAAGATTTCTTGACTCAGTGCCAAAATCCGAATACAAATTATCAATTTTCTTCCATTGCAAAGAATCAGCCGGATGGCGAAGCTGCCCATCACATTTCCTCTCATCTGCATGCCATCTAATGCTCTTCGCGTCATTTGCATTAGCAAACAAGCGTTTGAACCTGGGTATTATTGGAAGATACCATAAAACCTTCGCAGGGGAACCCTTTGTGTTGTTGTCGTCACAATTAGATTCACCCGACTTCACTTTGTAGCGCGACCAACCACACGTAGGACAGTTATGCAACTTCTCAAAGTCTTTCCGATACAATATGCAGTCATTGGGACATGCATGTATTTTCTGATACCCCACACCCATCGGACACAATATCTTCTTTGCATCGTACGTTCGTTTTGGCAATGTGTTACCTATGGGAAGCATGTCTTCCAACAGCTCAAGCAATTCGGTGAATCCTTTATCAGTCCACCCATTTATCGCCTTCAGATTGATCAATTTTAACGACGCAGACAACCGGGTGTATTTTGTGCAACCCAAATACAAAGGTTGATCTTTGTCTTTGCACAAATTATCATATTCATGCGCTCGCTTAAAAGATTCAGGACCAATGTCACGTATCATATCCTCCATTCGATCATCCATATCTTCATCGACTTTCTCACTTTTCGACACACTTGGGTTGCCGGTTGATTCACCATGCCATATCCATGTGGTATAACTCGGACAGATCCCATAAACAAAGAGATGGTCCCGTATTACACTTGGTCGTTGTGGGGCCCGATTCACACAATTACAACAAGGGCAGGAATAAGTTACATCAGTTTCAGGAACATCAGTTTTGCGAAGTTTTGCTTGAGCAAAGTTGATAAACTCTTCGACTCCTTTCGCATACTCATCACTCAGATGATTACTTTGTATCCAACTACGATCCATGGCTACGCTCCAAATAATCAACCAAGTATTAATTGTTAAAACAAAATCAAACTATCACATCAAACCAAGATAGTAAAAATAAATTCATAAATCAATAAAGAGAAGTAAATTTATGTATCAAAGTAAAACAATAAAGAGAAGTAAATTTATAGAACTCATCATTCATTGATGATTAATCAAAATCACAAATTATTGTCAATAAAATCCCATCTCACATAACTTGAATGTTCCCCAGGAATCCTTTTAATGAAGGGGAATGAAATGAACAAAAGTAGTTTACAAAGAAATCAATTTGTTAACTCTTACACATGTGTGTGTATCTAAGAATCAATGTATTATATTTATGTAATTATAAAAAAAGTTACCGTTTTGGGGAAATCATAAAATCACGTTAGTTAGAAATAAAGAATATTGCTGAAAGAGTTTAGATGAAGACTTACTGTAATGTCGAGACTAGGACTCCAAATCTGTTATTATGTATCAAAGAAATCAACTTTAAAGCAAGGAGACCAATATGTGCACCTGAAATAGTATTCATTCATCTTAGTAAAAAACTCTAACAGTCATAGACCAATAGGGCACACAGCAACCAACAGATAAAGCAAGATTCTGTTCAGAGAGAAAGAAAGGATTCAGAGAGAAAGAAAGGATTTAGCCAGATGATCAATTACTATATGGTTTCCAAATACAGATATCAAGAACCAATGACCATTACAAATACAGAACATAGAATGCAACATGACTGCATAGTTTCCACACCCTAAGACAAACGAGTGACAAGCCAATATATATAACAAAACCTGTAATGAATTGAATCAAGTCAAATTTAGTTGAATTTTTTTGTAGAAAATCAAGGTTCGGGAGAGAGTTAACTATCATAAAGGAATACTTAAAAGGGATTATTTAAGAAACACAAAACATCAACCCAAATCATACAGCATCACAGAAGGACCCCTTTAACTCCAATGAAATATATTCCCTCCTTCCAATCTTATTCAATAAAGATCATCAGCAAAGCTAATGCACCACCAACCAGAGGAAGAACCTAAAAAACTAGTGCAAGTTGAAGGCACAAAAGACCCACATAATTCAAAAATATTGTCAGTGCTAACCAAAACGCGACTAATAAAGTCTATGGCTGCAGTACAAGAAAGCTGAATCATAAAAAACAATTATTTAAAGTGCCTGGACTCCAAATTTAAAGAAACCTTCAAGTTTAAACATGAAATAGTAAAGAACGGCAATGTCTTCATAAGCTCTGTTAAGTAACAAAAAAGTCAGAATGAGAACACCAGTCATACCTTCACTCTCAGCTTCTTAGCACGTTTAGATACATGGCGTTGAGAAAGCTCCCTACTTTGTTGATCCTAATAACATTTCAATAAACACATCAGCAATAAATATGGGGTAAGGAATTGAGTAGAAAACGATTATACACAGCGAACATGACATAAGATTAAGCCATGAATATAGCCTATACTGATAAAAGAGGGGAGAAACAAATGTTAGTCCAAATTGCAGAATAGTTTATGATAGTCCAAATTGCAGAATAGTTTATGGAATCATCATCAGAAAAGCAACACGGAGAAGGACCAAGTCTATTTCATCATAAATCTTTGATACTGAAAGGATTTCATCATAAGCGAAAACGAAAGAAAGCGAAAGGAAAGGTACATACCTAGTACCCAAAAACCCAAGTAGGGCCACCGGTGACGGAGGGAGGGAAAGAGAGCGTTGAGTGCGTTGAGGTCCGGCAACGCCCTTCTCCTTCTTTCGTTCACTTCTGTTCAGAGAGAAAGAGAGCGTTGAGTGCGTTGAGGTTCGCGAAGGAGAGGACCAGCGAACCGGAGACGGAGGGAGGGACAAGAAGAGAGCGTTTACAGTGCGTTAAGGTTCGCGAAGGAGGGGGAGGGAGAAGAAGAGGGCGACAGAGGGAGGAGGCAGCGACGTTTACGGGGAGGCAGCGAGAATGTTTACAGGGAGCTAGGCAGCGTTTAGGGTGCGTTTAGGGTAATCAGAGAGGGTGCGAAGGAATGGGAAAAAAGTAAGAGGATTCAGACTTTTAGCGTCGGTTGTTTTAAACAACCGATGCTAAAGGTCTCACGCAAATACACTTTTAGCATCGGTTGTTTAAACAACCGATGCTAAAAGTGTATTTGCATGAGACTTTTAGCATCGGTTGTTTAAACAACCGACGCTAAATGTCCGGCGCATATACTTTTAGCATCGGTTGTTTAAACACCCGATGCTAAATGTTGGCGCGAAAACTAAAAACTTCAATTTAATTACAAATTTGCCACCGCGTCTACATTTAGCATCGGTTGTTCAAACAACCGATGCTAAATGATGCTTTTTAATGTCTATTTTGCACTAGTGTATCCTTTGATGTGATTGTTAATAAAGAGTTAGTAACTGTTCTGTACCTTGCAGTAATGAGTTGACTGCAGTTGGTAGGTCTCCTGCTACCTTGCCAGAGATTTGTGTGCACCCGGGGGGGGGGGGGGGGGGGGGGTACCTGCGAAGCCACTCCGACGCTCAAGTCAGTATTGGGAATAGGCGAGTGATTTAGCTAGGAATGAGAGTATGTACCTTATGAAGGCTATGGAAGCCGGTACTTATAGGAAATCGTGCCCGTTTGTGGATCATCGGATCAGTACAATCGATCTCAACCATTCAAGTGTGATGGCCTTAATTGGGCTTGTATGTCGTGGATATGAGCCGAAATGATTGGGCCAATCCATATCCAATTGCTAAGTGCACCTCCTGGTATTGCTGAATGGACCTCCTCGTCCTGTCCAGAACAGTTGCCCCCTAAGTCGAGACTATCCTGGGGGATGGTCTTGACTTGATGTTGTCGCTAAGGATGCCTTCGCAGGCTGGACTGCTCTCACGGCTCGTGCCGCCGTCGGGCATGTTAGTTTTGATGGCTGATCGAGGAGATTGATGGCCAATAATTTTTAAATATCTCGTTATCCCTCCACTGTCGAGGGGTGGAGGTATTACCTGCTGCTAAAGCTAGCCTGACACGGGGCCTTCCAATATGAGATAGAAGCCCGTGCATTTGCACAAGCCCGGGAGGCCCCCTTGTATAAATAGGGGGTGGTCCCCTTTTCCGTTTACTCTTATCAAGTGCCACAACAAAATTTCTTAGAGAGAGGAAGAGTGAAGGGAGACCGCAACTTCTCCTCTTGACCTGGTCACGTTTTCCTCTTCGCTGTACAAGACTGATCACGTTTCACAAATGGAAATTTTGAGGTACATTCTTTCTTTCTTGTTTAATCTTGACCTATTTTGTCCCTTCGCGCGTTTGAGAGGGGAGGCGATTAGAGAGGGCGAGCAGATGGAGGAGGCGTGCAGAGAGAGATGAGGCGCGAGCAGATGCTGAGGAGCGCGCAGGAGACGAGGGGGGCGCAGGAGATGAAGGGCGCGCAGGAGATGGAGGGGCGCGCAGTAGTTGAGGGAGAGCAGAGATGAGAGGGAGCGCAGATGCTGAGGGAGAGTAGAGATGAGAGGGCGCGCAGATGCTGAGGGAGAGCAGAGATGAGAGGGCGCGCTGAGATGCAAGGGCGCGCAGGGATGCAGGGCGCGCAGAGATGCAGGGGCGCGCAGAGATGCAGGGGCGCACAGAGATGCAGGGTCGCGCAGAGAGTGAAAGGGCGCGCAGAGATGCAGGGGCGCGCAGAGATGCAGGGGCGCGCAGAGAGGCAGGGGCGTGTAGGAGTTGAGGGAGAGCAGAGATGAGAGGGCGAGCAGGAGAGTGAAGGGGCGCGTAGAGAGTGAGGGAGAGCAAAGAGTGAGGGATGGGCAGAGAATGGAATTTTCCTTCTCATGCCAAGTCCATCCCTTTACTCATCATTTTGATTCCCTCACTTGCTAATTCCATCACTTCATGCATCATTTTATTCCCTCACGTGCTACTTTTTGTGACCTCTTCTCTTGTAACCATGAAGTATGCTATCTTCGTGCTAACCTTTTTGTCTCATGACTTTTTCGGGATCAAAATCTTAGCACGTTGGGACATCATTTGATCGGAGCGTCCAACTCGAGGTATTTTCTTGTCTCCGCATCTTATAAACGTTAATTTCTTTTGGTCTCTATTTTCGGGAAGTCTTGGATATGTAGGTCTTCTCCCTTCTCTTAAACTCTGCTTGGGCGGCCACAGGAGGGGGATCTTGTCAAGAACAAGTCATCCCTTTTTTTATTAGATACTTGTTTTGACTATATGCCCCCACCCTGCAAGTTTGGTTGATGAGCCGCACTAAGCAGACGGTGAGCAAAGTCTCGTACGGTGGTCGCATGCCTGTCAGGCGAGAGAAACTTCTTGACTCCCCGACGTCCCCAAACTCACCAGTAACTTCTGAGATGTCTGGCTCTGAATCTGAAAATGGGGAGGTAGAGCTGGTTCAATTCGAGCCAGAACGGTTTGATGAGGTTGATTATGATTGGGTTTCTCGGACTCTCCGTGGTGCAAAGAGTATTCTTACTTTTGAAAAGGACTTGTCGGATCTTGAGTGCTTCGTTGGGGACCCAGGCCAAGCGTGGCGGCTAGAGGGCGTCAAGCAAGGAGAGCGTATCTGTCAGGCTCCCAAAACCTTGAAATTCATGATTTATCACCGCATCTTGTCCAGTATAGATGTTTGCCCCCCTTTTACCTTTTTTTAGCAGGGGATCCTCAGATTCATTGGGGCCGCCCCTTCCCAGCTACATCCTAACGGGTGGGCCTTTATGAGGGCTTTCAAGCTTGTGATGCGGGCTATGCGGAGGACTCCGTATAGCGATGTTTTCTTTACCGTTTTCGAGGTCTCTTGAAGCCGTATTCGTGGCTCGGATCGATATCGCTATGAGCATGTGTGTTTTCGCAACCGACCTAACCTTCCCATTTTCAAGAGGTATGCGGACTCTCAGAAGAAGTGGAGGCACAAGTATTTCTGGGTCGTGCCTAGTGATGATAACGCGGCGAGGACTGTGGGAACCTTAGATTAAAATGGTGAATTTGAAGAGAAGAATTTCTCCTTGTCTTGGAATGAGGAGTGTGTCAGGTATTCTAGGGGAGACTATTTTGTTGATCAGAAAGAAATGGATTCGGAGGATCGGCGAACTTGTGCCATGCTTCGAGCTGTGGTTAAAAAGTTGAAGGGTCGCACCATCAAAGTTCGGGATATAGTGCAGTTTGAGAGCGTGGGGGATGCTATCACAACCTTGGGTAGTTTATCTTGTTGGATCTATTTTTATGCGTAGTATGTCGGAATATCTGTTTCCCATAATCTCTGTTTCTTTTTCAGATAAAATGAGCACGGAGGGGTCTTTTGAAGACATTCTTTCTTGGGCTGGTGATGATGATGCTCAAGCCGCTGAGTCAGCCCGTCTCACTCCTCCGCCTCCTGCTTCTAAGACCATTCGTAAGGTATCTGGCTCGAAGTCTAAGGTGGGGATGTCCTTAGGAGCAATTCTCATGGGAAAGGCAAGTCTCAAGTCCAGTTGCTATCTGATCGAAAGTGCAAGAATCTGCAGGTGTCGCCCAAAGGTGCCCAAATTAGGAACCCTAAGCGTCATAAAGGTAGGAGGGACCATCCTTCCCCCGGGGGACTTTTTGAAGGCTTTGACCGGGCCGGGTATGAGGCTTACCGGAGTGATCCATTTTCTTTGTGCTCTCAAGTGACCGACTACGGTTCTAGCATGCTTAAGAAATGTGAGGCTAAAATTGCGGACCTCGAGTCAGGTACTCTTTGATGCTCCTATTACTGCAGTTTTCGTAAATTTTTGTTTATATTCCTTTGAGTCAATTGCAATATGTTTTTGCAGGGATTATTGAGGAGCGAGAGTGCTTCAAGTTGGAGGATGAAAAAGCTCCAGATGGAACTTGCTGAGGCCGGAAGTGTCGTGCTAGAATTAAAGAAGTCTCAGTCTGCGTCAGATGAGAAGATGAAAGTGCTCGAAGCTACAAATAGAGACCTCCAAGGCCAGCTTGCAGGCTCTCAGAAGGAGCTGAGTCAGGTGAAGCAGGAATCCAAGGAGAATTTGCAAATGGTGGCACGTAAGGCCAAGGATTTTGCCAAGGCATCTTTCAAGAAGTGCTTGGCCCAGGTTCTCTACTTGTATCCAGACGCAGAGCTGGATCCTTCAATCATCCATTTCAATCATGAGGTTCATTGTGGAAAAATCGTGAAGACTCGTGTCGATAAGTCTGGTTATAACATCATTGCCCTAGCCTCTCCTGATTCTCCATGATCATGTATTTGTTTGAATCTCCTTTATTTATGTACTTCTTGTTGGCGCCTTATGACCGGGGGGCAGGCTCATCGTTGTTTCGAGGCTGCCCTAATCTATGTTTATGTAATTTTGAGATGATGACCCGTTCATGTTTGCTTTTAACGCTGGTTTTTGTTTCACCATGCGCGAATTTATTTCATGAATCATCAACGTTGCTTTTATCGATCTTTCGTTTTAGGCTTGCGCCATCCCTTTGTCAAGTATGCTCCGGGGACAGTTTATCAGAACCCGGTCTGATTCTAACTCACTCTTCAGAGGTTGCAACACGTTTTAAGTTGCGTCGCGAAGCGAGTTGGTCGACTCGCGCCTCGTCTTTGTCAAGTATGCTCTGGGGACAGTTTATCAGAACCCGGTCTGATTCTATCTCGCCCTTCAGAGGTTGCAACATGTTTTAAGTTGCTTCGCGAAGCGAGTTGGTCGACTCGCGCCTCGGTTTGTAGGAAAGTGCAAACCATCGTAGCGTCGATCTCATGTCGCCCCTTTCTACCGTCAGGCTTTTACATAGTTGCCTGGTCCCCCGCTGCTGGTGTTAGGACTTGGCTTTCTATCCTGCAAGTAATAGTAAGTATTGGAAAAATGAAATTTTGAATCATAAGAGTAAAATTTCATTCATTTACGCGCATTAACAGTCCACTCTATTACATTGGTTTAACACTTATGTGTTGTTCATACAACAATCTTCCTTAGCTTAACAGCGTTCCAAGTTCTAGGCATTGGAGTATTTCTCAGGGTCCAGTTTGGAAGCTCTGTTCCCGGTTTCTGCAACTATTTTGTATGGACCTTCCCAGCTTGGGGCTAACTTCCCTTGGAATGCATTCTTTGACCCTATGTCTGCCCTTCGTAGGACTAGGTCGCCCACCTCTAAGGTTCTAGGGACCACCTTAGCATTAAATCTTGCAGCCAACCTTTGCTTGATCACCATGTCCTTTAATGCTGCTTGGTTTCTGACTTCCTCAACGAAGTCCAGCTCCTCTCGGAGTCTTTGATCATTGGTCTCCGGGGGGTTTGGGTGCTTGGTCCTCTAGTTTAGTTCTGCGATTTCGACTTCTTCCGTTCCGTATGCCATTCGGAAGGGTGACTCTCCTGTTGACGAGTGTGGGGTGGTTCTGTAGGCCCATAAGACATAGGGTAGTTCTTCCGGCCAACAGCCTTTTGTTTCGTCAAGCCTCCTCTTTAACCATCTTAGAATTACTCTGTTAGCTACCTCAGCTTGTCCGTTGGTCTGGGGGTGTTCCACCGACGTGAAGCGGTGTTTGACGCCCAGGTCGGCCATCAGCTGTCTGAAACCTTTGTCTGGAAACTGAGTGCCGTTGTCGGTGATGACCACTTCCGGTATGCCGATTCAATCCATGATATTTTTCTTGAAGAACTTTATACAATTTTTTACCGTGATAGTGGCCAAGGGCTCAGCTTCGATCCATTTGGTAAAGTAATCGACCGCGACGATTAAGTACTTTACCTGCCCTGGGCCAGCTGGAAAGGGACCTAAAAGGTCGATTCCCCACCAAGCAAAAGGCCAGGGAGAGCTCAGGTATGTCAGTTCAGATGATGGGGCGACGTGCACATCGGCGTACCTCTGGCACTTATCACATTTCTTTACATAATTCTGCGAATCTTCATTCATGGTAGGCCAGTAATAACCTGCCCTGAGTGCTTTTGCTGCCAAGGCTCGTCCTCCCAGGTGTTTCCCACAGATTCCCTCATGGATTTCTGCGAGCCCATAATCTGCTTCTGGTCCTTCTACACATTTTAATAGAGGCATAGAGAAGCCTCTACGGAAAATACATCCTTCGATGACCGAGTACGATGACGCGCGCCTCCTTACCGAAGCCGCTTCTTTTCCGTCGGTGGGATCTTGCCCCTCGAGAATGTACTGACGGATTGGCGTCATCCAATTTTGGCTTGCTTCGACGGTGAGGACGGAGGTAGGCGATTCCTTGCTTAAGAGGACACTTGGATTAGATAGAGTTTCCTGAATGGCGCTCCGAAGGTTCCCTGGTGCTCTGGTGCTCGCCAGTTTGGAGAGTATATCAACCCTGGTGTTGTCTCCCCTGGGTACATGCTTTACCTCCGCCTTTTTGAACCATCCAAGGAGTTCACGTACCTTGGCAAGATATTTCTGAAGTACCGGGTCCTAAGCTCCAAATGCTGCGTTGAACTGTGAGACGACCAACAGTGAGCCTGTGTTGAGCTCAAGTTGTGTGGACGTGGAGAACGAAAAAGTCAGGGATACCTCAACCATTAATCCTTCTGAGTTTTCAAGTATCAGACCGGCTCCACTTCCTTTGCTGTTTGAGGACCCATCCACGTGGAGGGTCCACGCCGTTTCCGCTATGTCTTCATGTGGTGTCGATGTCATTTCAGCTACGAAGTCTGCCAAAATCCAAGCCTTCATGGCTGGTCTTGTCTCGTACTTGATCCCAAACTCTGAGAGCTCGACCGCCCATTTAATCATTCTCCCAGCCAGGTCGGGACGATGGAGGATTTGTCTGATTGGCTGATTGGTTCGAACCACCACTTGATGTGCCACAAAATATGGTCTGAGGCACCTGACTGCGATTACGACCGCCAAAGCGACCTTTTCAACCTTTTGGTACCTTAACTCGGGTCCCTGCAGTGCCTTACTTACAAAGTACACCGGCCTTTGGCGAGTGTTGGTTTCCCTGACGAGTACCACACTTAAAGCTTCATCGGCCACAACGAGGTATAAATACAATGTTTCTCCTTCCTCAGGACGTGTTAAGACGGGTGGTTCAGAGAGGGTATTTTTTAACAGGGTCAGCGCCTGCTCTTGCACGGCGGTCCAATTAAATTTTGTTTCTTTCTTTAGAAGTTTGAACAAAGGTAGGGACTTGTGGGCTGCTTTTGAAATGAACCGGGACAGCGCTGCTACCATCCCGGTGAGCTTTTGAATTTCTTTCTTTGTAGTTGGTGAAGCCATCTCGGTCACGACCCTGCATTTGTAAGGGTTGGCCTCGATGCCTTTCTCAGTGAGATAGAAGCCGGGGAATTTTCCCGCTCGAACTCCAAAAGTGCACTTCTCCGGATTTAACCTCATACTGTTCTTTCGGATTTCGGAAAATACTTCTGTCAAAGTGCACTTCTCTGGGTCATTTTTACTCTTGACTATCATGTCATCCAGATATACTTCGACTACCCGGCCGATTTGATTTTTAAAAACCTTGTTCATCATTCTTTGGTAAGTCACCCCGGCGTTTTTGAGCCCAAAGGGCATTACGCGATAGCAATAATTCCCTTGTTCTGTCATGAACGCCGTTTTCTCTTGGTCGGGCGGGAACATTGGGATTTGGTTATATCCCGAGTATGCGTCCATGAAAGATAATAAACGAAAACCTGAGGCGCTATCAACTAATTTATCTACGCTAGGGACGGGGAAGGCGTCTTTGGGACATGCCTTGTTGAGATCAGTATAATCAACACACATCCTCCATTTTCCATTAGATTTTTTAACAAGGCCTACATTTGACAACCATGTGGTATACTTAATTTCTTTTACAAAATTTGCCTCTATGAGGTCTTTTACAGCCCTAGCAGCAGCTTCAGCTTTCTCTCCTTTCTGGACTCTCCTCTTCTGGGCAACCGACTTAGTGTTGGGATTAACAGCGAGATGGTGGCAGGCTACCTCGGGTGGAATCCCTGGCATGTCAGCTGCAGACCAGGCGAACACGTCCGCATTCTCCCTCGGGCAGATGGTGAGTTTTTCCTTGACCTCCTCAGGGAGGTCGGATCCTATCTTGATGGTCCTAGTAGGGTCTTCTCCTAATTGGATGGAGATGAATGCATCATCTGCTCAAACCTCTTCATCCGCTTCTTGAGCTCCTTGGTGAGGGTGGAATCTTCTTCCTCCTCTTCACTGTATGGGTCATATCTGGCATTTAAGTCTGCCAAATTTACTTCAGCTTCTTTCTCGGATCCCCTGCCTGAGTCTCTTACTTCAGTAGTCTCTTTTTCATCCTTAATGCTCATGTAGTAACACCTGGCGCCGCGCCCAGGTCTGCCTGGAGGGTCAAAAATTTATTCTCTAAATTGTAGAACTACATCTTCAGGTGAACTGTTGAGGTTGCCGCCTCTAGCCTGCCCAGAATGGGCCTCCCGATAATGCATTGGTAGACAGACTTACATGGGATGACCAGGAAGGCCGTTTTGACAGTTCTGAACAAAGGTGACTCACTATCGGGGTCTCCATAAGTAACCATCAGCTCCAAGTGGCCCAGCGGTTTTGTTTTTGATCCGTTGAACCCGGTCAAGTCACCCCGGTAGGGAGTCAGATCATCGGGGGAGATGTTTAAAACTTGCAACAAGTCTTCAAAAATGATGTCCACTGAGCTTCCCTGGTCGACTAGGATTCTTCTCACTTCAATGTTGGCCATAATAGTCGTGATGAGCAATGGACGTGTTTATTTAATTTGGTCTTCCGTCCAGCAAATCCTCATCGCCGAAGGATAAGGGCGGCCTGGTTGGTCCCTTCCTGGGGGCTGAGATTGATGCAACGCTCAGGATTTCCTTTCATTTCCTTTTCATTGACTTGTTTGATCCCCAATCGTCGAGGGGGTTGCTTCCGTGAATCACCATGGTCACTGGCCTCCCTCTGGATTTTCGGTTGTCTTCCCTCTCGGTAGATTCGTCGTCCTCATCTTTTTCCGCTTTGGCCCCTTCACCAACTGGGGCCTTCCCCTTCCTAGGGGACCTGGACCTTCTTGTGGGGGATCTAGGTCTTTTGCGCGAGCTGTTTGGTTCCCCCTCCTTTTTTACGTACTGCAACAGTTTCCCTCTCTGAATCATTTCCTCAATGTCATCTTTAAGAGCTCGGCAACCATTGGTATCGTGGCCTCCACATCAATGATAGCGGCACCATTTTTTTGAGGGGTTCTGGCCTTCCCTTAGTACCAATGGCTCAGGTCTCTTGATGCTCTTGAACTCAGCATTAGCACATTCAGCTAGGATCTTGGCTCGAGATGAGTTGAGGGTGGTATGCTTCGCGAACCTGCGAGGGCGTACCTCATGATGCCCGCCTCCTGCTTCCTTTCGTTGCCGGGTTCCCGGGCGTCCCCCCTATCGTTACCAACCTTAGCTGCCTCACGGTAAGCCATATCGTCTTCCTCATAATCCATGTATTTTTGTGACCTTTGAAGGAATTCTCTCAAGTTCCTGGGTTTGTTGATCCCTACGTCAATCTGGAAAAGACTTCCCTTCCTTAGACCGTCTTTCATCCAAGTAAATCTTTGCTTATCTTCCAAATTTCGCACACATGAAGCATCCTTATTGAAACGCTCAATGTATTTTCTTAGCGTCTCATTATCACGCTGTCTGACGGCCCTCAGCACTTCTTCAGTTTTGGGTTTCAACCGGGAGGCAGTGAAACGAGCTGTGAACATTCTCGCCAGCTGACTCCATGAGGAGATGGAATTTGGCCTCAGCTCTTGAAACCACTCTAATGCGGAATTTTCGAGAAAGAGGGGGAAGATTTTGCAGTGAACAGGCTCCCTGGCGCCTCTATAGCGCATCATAAGGGAGAAGTGTGCTAGATGGTGGTTTGGATCTCCAGTTCCATCATACATCTTGAGAGCTGGCAGGTGTCTTCATCGGAAAACCTTCTTGAGTTCCGACGGGAGGTGTCTTCATAGACCGAATCTTGATACCTGCGCTGGTCGGGGGATCTCTTCGATGATGATCCCCAGTTGTGCCTCCAGTAGGTATTGACCCGGTTCCTTGGCCTTTCATGAGAATCGGGGGATGTACGTGAGGAGGTCCTGGAGTGGGAGTCGTGAATCTGGTAGGTATCCTCTGGAGGGGATGGACGGGTCCTTGGAGGCGAGCCCGATCCTTCACGCCTGCGTCACTGAGGGGGAGATCGATGCACGTGCCTTCGCCTTGGGGGGAAAGATGGACGTGGTGCCTTCGAGGGGGAGACTGATGGCGTCTTGAAGCCACCGTTGTCGGAGGAGGCTGCTCGGGCAGGGAAGCCACACGCCTTTCAATCTGCCTTAGGCGAGCTTCCTGCTGCAGCATAGCTTGAGTGCGGCTGGCCAGGAGATCCAAAAGTTGGCTTACATTCGAGGGTTGGGCAGGCTGGGTGGTATCCTCGTCAGGCAGGCTGGCGACGTTGCCCTCAGGAGTACCCTCTGGTCAGGGTGCGGGTATGGCAACGCTTTGAATCCGGGGTCTGCCTCTGGGAGCCATGGAGTAGCTAAAGAAAAGCTCAAGGAGTAGTGATGATGTGAAAGATAGATATCTCCCACTGTGGTCGCCAATGTTCTGTACCTTGCAGTAATGAGTTGACTGCAGTTGGTAGGTCTCCTGCTACCTTGCCAGAGATTTGTGTGCGCCGGGGTGGGGGGGGGTACCTGCGAAGCCACTCCGACGCTCAAGTCAGTATTGAGAATAAGCGAGTGATTTAGCTAGGAATGAGAGTATGTACCTTATGAAGGCTATGGAAGCCGGTATTTATAGGAAATCGTGCCCGTTTGTGGATCGTCGGATCAGTGGAATCGATCTAAACCATTCAAGTGTGATGGCCTTAATTGGGCTTGTATGTCGTGGATATCGGTCAAAACGATTGGGCCAATCCATATCCAATTGCTAAGTGCACCTCCTGGTCCAGTCCAGAACAGTAACTAAGTTGGTGATTAGGAATTGCTTTTATGTAGAGAAATGAAAGGCTGTTTTACAAGCTTCTAATTGATCATGATGAGGAGTTTGCTCCCAGTTGTTTAGACTCCAACTGTTGGTGAAGCTTGCCAGAAATATGGGAGCATCATCATGTATCCTCAGGGTCTTCATATAAGCTTGAAAGAGAAGTAAGTCTCAGTTCAATTGTTCCTTTATCCTCCCAAAAACATTTGTCTGTGTACTTATAGTTGAATTTGGATATACTGTGTGTCTGTTATTGGTCTCAAAGTAATTGTTCCATTCTCTCTTGGGTGGGTTTTAAAGAGGGAGGATTCTTACGGTACTTAGGAATTGACTTGAGAAGAACATTCAAGTCATTCTTCATGTAATATGATTTTGTTTAACTACTGAAAAAAAGTGTTTATGATAATGTTCCTTTTTCCTTCATTCTTCATTTTTTTAGAAAAGCTAATAATTAGGGGTGTTCGCGGGTCGGTTTGGATCGGATTTGACCAAATCCGTTGCCCGAACCAATGATAATTATTCGGTTTGGGTTGGTTCGGATTTTACATTTTTTCCTCCAAAATCCGAACCAAACCGAACCGATATTGGACGGGTTGGTTTGGATTGGGCTCACGGGTCATTCACTAAAATATTAATTTTCTAAAATATAAAAAACAACACTTTTTTATGATATTCCAACACTTTAAATAGCTAAAAACTTTGAAAATCACACTAAATCAAACTCAGATCCACTAATAGTCTTCCCATTCATAGTATTAAAATTTTACAACTTAATCATAAATTATCAAGGTAAAAATTCTAAGGAAATAAAATAGTGTGCATCTAAAATTACAAAATTGTTATGACGTAATATGGGTTGGTTCGGATTCGCGGATTTGATTTTTAAAATCCGTTGCCCGATCCAAACAACTACGGGTTGGTTTGGATTTGTTCGATTTTGACCCGAACACGAAAAATAATTAGTTCAATGTGAATTACTTATACTAATTGTTTTGGTACTTTGTTCCATAGTTTCTTGTGACAAATAAAGTTTGGGTACTTTGTTATCTTTCAATTTTCTCTTATCAGCAAAAGTGTTCCCTTTTTGCGGTTTTTGCTCTAAATATATGCAGGATATATATGTTAATATCATATGCAAACAACTTGGTTGATACTGCAATTAGGTAGACTTGATGAAAATCAGGATAATCAGCGTGGCAGAATTAAAGGAGATACTCAATTAGGTTGACTCTTATTTTAATACTCTTCAGTAGCTATATTCAATATAATCTGTAATGTTAAAATTACTCTAGAAAGTGGGGTCATATGATTTATCAAGTTGGCATTATTTCTAATTCAATGTGAATTACTTATACTAATTGTTTTGGTTTTAACCTTAACAGGGTGACTGGAGCATATGGAGAAGGAAATGAGAGAAGGTTGACTGGAAAGACTGAGATAGCGAGAAGGTGAAGAATAGGAAGGTATATTGTTTCTCCAATGCATATTGGTCCAAAAACATATGGATACTGTCTCAAAAGGAAGCAGTATTATTTGCAATTAGTTTGTGTATATTTGGTGTTAACTATTTGGTGTTAACTTGTGGTTATGCTTATTAAGTTAAAAATCAGTGCTAATCAAGTTATATTTGGTCTCACTCACTTACATAATGCACTGCACTTTCATTTTAAAATGATTTGTTTGCGTTGGTTTATTGAAATTTTATCTCTTTTGTTGTTGATGGCAAAGCTTTACTTATTATCGTGCTTAGCCTCTTGATGATGGGTGTTTTTTGTTTATATAGGACTAAGGAACCCCAATGATGTAACTTTTGACCATGATAATTGATGATGTGTATTTGTGTAATTTCAGTTCTCATGTCTATTATGGGTAGAACATTGAGGATAGGAATTTTGCGACGGGTTTGTGATGAATTTGCGACGGAATAGTTTGCAACGAAAAAATTCGTCGGAAACAATTTGCGACGAGTGTTTTTTGGACGAAATTTTGTCCGTCAGAAATGTCATTTTTCGACCGAATTTCCTGCATTTGCGATGGATATTTTTGTCGGAAATCAGCAAATTTCTTGTAGTGTAGAATCCAAAAGTGATTCGAAAAACAATGATGTCATATTTGGTCGGTCCGGGAAATGTGAAGGCTCACATGACCGAATTCGGCTACCCAATTTTTGTTTGAAAAGTGTTTTTAAACTCCCTCGGATTTCTATTATAATTGTAGAATTTTTTTATTGTAAAAAAAATTGTAGAATTTTTTTATTAAATCAAACAATTTGATATTGACCCCTCAAATTCAAATCATGGCTCCGCCTTTGACTATATGTACCAGTTTCCTGTTTTTGTTTTTTGTTTTTCAATTAGAGTGGGCTTAACCATTGATTGCCTATATAAAGAAAAGGGTTTTTTTCCCTACCCCATCATATCCCTATATACCCTCTCACAGACCCTGCGAAAAGACGAAAATACCCTTAAAATTTTTACAAATTTACAAAACATTTACCATTTTTTTACTTGCATCTGTTTGACCAGAAAGTTTACTGAGAGAATCGGATTTACCCTTGAGAGAGCTATTTCCGATTTGCCATCGGATTTACCATTGGATCTACATAAATCGGATCTTCCTCAGAACACACAGAAACAGTAAGTCGGAACTAGCTATATCCGATTTCTCATCGTATCTACCTATATCCGATTTCGCATCGGATATAGCTAGATCCGATTTGTGTTTTTTGTGTTTTTTTTTAAATTTGTTTTTTTCTAGTGTCCAATAGGTATCGAGGGGAGTCCTCGGATCAGGCCTCGCCATCTGCTCCCAGTACACGCACCCGCCACAGGATTGCAGGACATGCGTCTACCCGGCGTAGCCGACAGCAGCAGTATCTGCAGGTGGAGGAGGCCCCAGCACCAGACTATCAGTTTGAGGAGGGCCAGCAGGGGCACCCTCTTGATGAGCATTCTATGTCTGAGGACCATTCTATGTCTGAGGAATACCAGCAGCAGTATTATCAGCACACTACAAAAAAAATGACTGATTAGCGACGGAATTTAGCGACGAACTATTGGTCCGTCGCTAAAAAAAGAATTAGCGACGGAATTTTACTCCATTAGCGATGGAATTGATTTTACTAATTTAGCGACGGAATTGCAGTCATTTAGCGACGGATTTGACAAGGCGCGAAACTTGAAAATTTTGGTTCGTCCGTCGCTAAATCCGTCGCTAATGTTTGGAAAATTGTGCCACTGACCGTTGCAGTTGATTTGACACGTGACAGACATTAGCGAGGGAAATCCGTCGCTAAATCCGTCGCTAACGGGTAATTTTTTTTTATAAACCCGAATCCTTCCTCTTCCTCTTTCATTTCTTCCTCTTCTCCGTGTTTTCCTCTCTTTCATTTCTTCCTCTTTCATTTCTTCTTACCACCACCACCATCATCTTCTCCCTTCAACACCACACCACACCATCCTCTTTCATTTCCTCCTCTTCCTCTTTCATTTCTTTTCCTTCTCCATTTTCCTCTTCCTCTTTCATTTCTTCCTCTTCCTCTTTCTTTTTTTCTTACCACCACCACCATCATCTTCTCCCTTCAACACCACACCAAATCACCACCACCACCACACCATCCTCTTTCATTTCCTCCTCTTCCTCTTTAATTTCTTTTCCTTCTCCATTTTCCTCTTCCTCTTTCAATTTTTCTTACAACCACCACCATCATCTTCTCCCTTCAACACCACACCACACCACCACCACCACCACCACCACACCATCCTCTTTCATTTCCTCCTCTTCCTCTTTAATTTCTTTTCCTTCTCCATTTTCCTCTTTCTCTTTCATTTTTTCTTACCACCACCACCATCATCTTCATCCTTCAACACAACACCACCACCACCACCACACCATCCTCTTTCAATTATTTTCCTTCTCCATTTTCCTCCCCAACCCCTTATCTCTCACTCTTTCTATCTGAGATTAGCATTTTAAAACAAAAAAAAGATTAGCGACGGATTTTAGCGATGGATTTTCGTCGCTAAAATTGGTCAGTGTCACCGTCAAATCAACTGCAACGGTCAGTGTGCACAGTGTTTAGCGACGGATTTTAGCGACGGATTTTCCGTCGCTAATTTTAGCGACGGATTGGATTCCCTCGCTATCCAATTAGCGACCAGCTTTTTAGCGACGGAATTGGTCCGTCGCTAATTCCGTCGCTAACAGTCATTAGCGAGGGAAAAACAGGCATTAGCGAGGGAAAAATACGTCGCTAATGCGCTGTTTTTTTGTAGTGGCAGCAGTATCAGCAGTACCAGGAGGAGCCCTACCAGCAACATGAAGAGCAGCATGAAGAGAAGCCTCCTCTATTCACTGGGCTAGCATCTCATGTTTGTTCCGTTATATTGAGAGACCCGTTAAGTTTAATTTATTTACATAGCCTTCTTAGTTTACTTTATTTACATACCCTTATTTCTGATACTTTTATAATACAAACATATGAGCGGAAATTGAAGGTTACCAACCATGGTAACAAGCTGGCTCAGAGACTGCTTGGGTTTGCCCAAAACCACCGGTTTTGGGATTTTATCACTGGTTCCAGATTATCCCCCCTCATCTCGACCGGACATACAAAGGTGGACCATGAGCTGATGTCTACTTTTCTTGAGAGGTGGCACTCAGAGACATCGTCATTTCACTTTGGATGATATCTCCTGTTTGCTGCATCTACCCATTACGAGGAACTACTACAGAGCTCCACCTACTTCTGTCACCACTGATCAGGCCATCCACCTAGCACATGTTTATCTAGGTGTGACTATGGAGGAGGCGGGGCTGGAGTGTCGAGCTTCATCTGGCCCATATTACCGTTTTGAGTGGCTACAGGAGATTGTTAGTAGAGGGTCCATAGGGAATGACATGCATCCTCCTGTCAGGGCCTTTATCCTTCTGATCGTGAGCTGGTCCATCTTCACAGTCAAGACCGGCGACAGGGCTGAGGCTAAGTGGTTGCTGCTACTTGAGGATGCCAGTGCAGCTGGTGTGGGATCATATGCCTGGGGAGCAGCAGCACTTGCTTTCATGTATGACCAGCTGAACTACTCTTGCTTGGACCAGGCGCATTAGTTAGGAGGGTATGCGACCCTCTTACATGTAATAATTTTAAGTTAATTTTTTCCGAGTTTGGTTAAATTTTTGTTAAACAGTTTTTAATTCACCATGTTGTTTATCTTTTTTTTTTCAGAGCTGGATTTTATGGTATTTTCCTCAGCTGGTGGAGGTGAGGAGTGGATTGCGGGCTGGAGCACTGTGTGGGCGTTGGAGTAAGAAGAAGACAGATGGAGTGAAGCTGGGGGTATAGGCAGAGGATTGATGCGCTGACCTCGGATGATGTCTGCTGGCGACCGTTTGAGGAGCACCGGGAGGAGGATATAGACTTTGAGCAGGTCTCATTATACAGGGGACACATCAGTTGGGGAGACATCACTGTTCCCTACATGCCCGATAGGTGCCTCAGACAGTTTGGGTACGTGCAGGTCATCCCACGTCACCCTCTTACTGGTCGTCAGAGCCATGCAGACTGCATTTTTCGGATTGCACGTTATATGCCTATGGTAGAGGAGGTTTTGCATACTACTTATCCAGGTGAGGAGTTGGGTCAGGTTGCTCCGGACTACATACATTGGTATGTGAGAGCATCTATTCCTAGACTCTTACGGGTTGCATCACCACCACCACCACCAGTACAGCCAACTGCACCACTAGTACAGCCAGATTTGCTAGAGATTGTGGAGGACGAGATTCGGAGGGGGCTTCGGAGCGGAGACATTTGGATGGGTAGTCAGACATACGCTCGCCTCACCCGGTTACTGGATATGCTACTGGGGCGTGACTAGGGGTTTTGTGTGATTGTATGCTTGAACTATTTTTTTATGACTTGATTCTTATTATTTCTGGTTTATTTTATTTGTGGACTTTCATTAAAATTTCGATTTCATTCATGCCATAAAAGATAAAACATAACAATAACAATAACCAACTACAATAACAATAGGCAGATACATTTTCCTAAAATTCTGGTCGTCGAAGACGACGTAAAATCTCATTCACACTCCTTTGAGTTTCCACGTACAACTCCAATGGCTTATACCCCTAAAGCATGTCATGGATGTTTAACATGTTCACCACGTCTTCGTCAGTCTTGATTGTCATGGACGAGAAGGAAACGTGGCCATCGTCTCCAAGATAGGGGTCACGGTCGTCACCAGTCACTTGAACTTTGGACCACACTCTATCCCTCAAACCTTCAAACCCCATGCCGCGGTGGATTCTGCATAAAACCGGCTGAGGACTCCAGAAGTGGACACCATCTTCTGATGAACCCGCATCACATGATGTGCTTCATTGAGTTAAAGTGAGTTTTTAAGTGGAAATGGTGATGAATGGATTAAAATTGTGTTGAAAAGAATCATTTGTGCTATTTGGAATTGATTTGTTATGCAGTGTTTATGCTGGGTTTTGTTGTGTTTTGTGCCCAGGGACTAGGTGGGAGTGAAGACCAAAGAAGGGCAAGTATTTGGACTCAATTATGCAAGTTTGGAGCAATCTGTCCAGTGGCGCGCCATTCTGCGAGCGGCGCGCGAAGTGGCGCGCGAGATTACAGAACATCCTGGCACTCCGCGCATGAGTTGGCGCGTGGCGTGCCAGATCGCGCGCGAAATCACTGCAGCGCGTTAAATAACGCCCAGGACGCGTTTTGGAGCAGTTTTTTTGACATTTTGGAAACCCTAGACGCCAGGAGAACTCCTTCCATCTGACGGCGATTGAAGAATCAAGACTTGCGAACAAGAATTGAGGATTCTAATGCGTTCATCTTCATCATCTCTATTGTGTAAAACTCCTCTTTCTTTCTCCTTGATCATGTGTAACTAAACCCTAATGTTAGGGATGGATGAATTTTAATGTAATGTATTGTTGCTGATTTAAATTGATGTTCTTCATGTTTCTTTCCTCATTTGTGAATTGATTTTCTGGGCTGAAACATTTCTATGATTGGAAAATTATAGAACCAATCTTATTTCAATGATTAAATGGGAATTTCATTATTGGAATGTTTGAATGTCAATTCCTTCAATTTGTGGCTTAGGAATATTCTTCAATTGATGTATTTTACGAATCCTTGTGCTAATGCTTGTTGTTATTAGATGCACCTAAGGAATTAGGGCTTTTATTAATTAACAAAGGACTATTCACCTAAGGGATTAGGGCTTGGTTAGGATTGTGGATTCAATAGCAAATGAGAGAGAGATTATCTTTTGGAAATAAATCAGTGACAATAGCATGAAATTGAAAGGCATTCATCCCTAGCATCTTCTCATCATATTTTCTCCCAAACGTTTCTGTTTCTCGTCATAAAAAAAAACTCAAAAATATTTTATTGCTTTACCTTCGAGCTTCATAGCTCAACCATATCCATCGAAACCTATTTCAATTTGGTTCATATTAGTGGTTGTTAACGTAATTAGTAATTGAATTCGATCCTTGAGGACGATATCCGGTTCTTACCGATTTTATTACTTGAACGATTTGGTACACTTGCCAATATCTTAACAAGTTTTTGGTGCCGTTGTCGGGGACCGAAATTACATTTACTAGTAATTCGAAGGCAACTGCTAATTCGAACCCGTACATATTTACATTTACTTTAGTTTTATTTCTGTTTATTGTATATATATTACACAGTTTGCTTTGACACTTGTCTGAGTTTCCTGTTTTCTCAGTGCATGCGCGGAGCTGTTGATCCTAAAGATTTACTTTTTGATCCGGAGATTGAGAAAACCGCTAGAACTAATCGAAAGGAAGCAAAGTTAAGGCAGCAAAGAGAGAAAATAGCAACAACCGGAGAGTCTTCTGTGCAACAAACTGTGACTGAAATCATGGGAGAAAATCCACCACCAAGGCGCACTTTAGGCGACTTTGGGAGAAGAAACCATGGGGTCCAAGCTTACACCTTCCAACCTGTGGGAGCTATAGCATTTGAGATCAAGTCTTCGATCCTAACTGCCTTGAAAGCAGAACAATTCTCTGGGTCTGATGCTGAAGATCCAAATCAACACTTATTTCAGTTCTATGAAATTTGTGGGTCCACAAATCCTGTGGGAGTGACTGACGACCAGAAAAAGTTGCGTCTCTTTCCATATACTTTGACTGGTAGGGATAAAGATTGGCTAAACACTATCCCAGCAGGAACTATTAACAATTGGGGTGATCTAGAGAGCAAGTACTTAGAAAGATTCTTTCCAATTTCTAAGTTCATCAAGAAACGGGCTGAAATATCAAACTTTGAGCAAGGAGATGCTGAGTCTCTTTATGATGCTTGGGAAAGGTTCAAACTGTTATTAAAAAAATGTCCTGGGCATGGCATTGACGAATTTGTTCAGTTGCAAACTTTCTGTCATGGTTTACGACCTCAAACAAGAATGATGTTAAATGCCTCAGCTGGAGGGTCTTTGGGTACTAAAACTGAAGAGGAAGCAAGACAGTTAGTGGAGCATATGGCCTTTAATGAGTACAGAGTTCAAAATGATAGAGGGGCCACAGTGAAGAAAGGAATGTTAGAGTTGGACTCTAATAGTGCTGTGTTGGCTCAACAAAAGGTAATGTCACTCCAAATTGAAGCTCTTACTAAGCAGCTAGCTGCTGCTTTGCCAGGTGGATCTCAAACCCCAGCGACTGTTCAAGCAGTGCACAAAGGTGCATGTAACTATTGTGGTAGAGAAGCTCATGAAGGTGATTGTGCAACTCATGGAGATTCCAATGAACAGGTTAATTTCATGGGGAACTTTCAGAAACAAGGAGGGAATCCATATTCTAACACCTATAATCCTGGGTGGAAGAATCATCCCAATTTTGTTACCAAGTGGCTTCAGTCTCAAGAGGGGGGTGAATTGAGATTTAAAAACTTTTCAGATCTTTTGAAAATGTTTTTCCCCTTTTCAATGACTTAGATCAATTTTCGCGCAGGTTAAGTGGAAGCGAAGGAATTAGAGTCTAAAGCAGTAAAGCGGTATAACAGTAAAGCAGGAAAGCAGTAAAGCACGCAGAGATTTATCCTGGTTCGGTCACCTCCTAGTGACCTACGTCCAGTCCTCACACCCTTGTGAGATTTTCCACTAAAACAACAACAAGGCTTACAGGTGCCTTGGAAAACCTTTACAGACTTAGGCACTCTCCTCCTAGGATACCCCACCTATAGAGAGCCCTTAGATCTAATATAACAATAACAAGAGATACCCCACCCCTGTTACAATCAACTGCCCTAGAAAGATACCCCACTTCCTAGTACATGCAGCTACCCTAGAGAGATACCCCACTCCCTAGAACAAAACACAACAATTAAATAATAAACAATTGTAAATGCAGAAATACCTCTAGTGTAGGCAGATATTACAACTTGAAGAATACAACCCCAACTAACTCTTAGCAACAGATCAGCTCAGACAGACCAACGGTGCGTGGCGAGCAAAAGTATAAGCGTGAAGAGTTTTCTCAAAAAGTTTTTCTGATTCGTACAAATGGGTTGATGTGTGTTGTGTGTAAAATGAATCGTGAAGCACTGCCTATTTATAGGCTATGAGAAATTCATTTTTACGTTGAAAATAATGTAGGAATCGATTCTTTGTTAAAAAGTATTTGATCTAGGAATCGATTTATTTAGGTAAGGAATCGATTTTATCTTTGTTTGTAAAATATGGGAAATCGATTCTTGAGTGCCATGGAAAGCTAGGAATCGATTCTATACTTAGTGAAAATATGTAGGAATCGATTTTCAGCTTGCCTGAGACAAGTGGGAATCGATTCTCAGTTATGTGTAAAAGGTTGGGAATCGATTCTTCCCTTAAAAAATATTTGGCTCAGAAATCGATTTATATACTGAAAGTACATGACCTGAAAATCGATTTATAGCTTTTTTATTTTACCTGAAAATCGATTTTGATATTTGTTTATGCATGAGGAAATCGATTTTGTTATTTTAAAGGTGATAGAAATGTCTACGTAAATATGCATGCAACTTTAAAAAACTTTGTGAGTGTGTGAGACTTTGATATACGAGCTGACCTTTGAAAGAGCTTACACTTTTTCCTAAGACACACCCAAACCCTAAGGACTACCCTTATATTTAAGGACTACCCTTAAACGTGAATCTTCAGTTCTTGGCTTGCTTGTCTTGGATTGTGACTTTGACGTTTAGTCACTTTTATTGACTTTGACCGTCAATCTTACTTTTGTCTTTTTCATCATCAAAACATATCCTGCAATATCAGGTTACCTGCAACACAAGGTATCCACATTCTCCCCCTTTTTGATGATGACAAAACATTAACTCATCTCAAGGTGGGAGGTTAGTTCAAACAGATAATGTATATGATACTCCCCCTATCATGATGCTCCCCCTGTTTTATTGACTATATGCAAGTAAGTGCAAATGCATGCTGAATATTAAAACCTTTTTCTAAAAATTAAAAACTATATTCTTCTCCCCCTTTTTGTCATGATCAAAGAGGGCAACATGTAATAAAAGATGCGAATCTAACAGCATGAAGAGGAATCAATGATTCCAAGTTCTCTTCGTATGAAGAAAAAGTTTTCTTTTTGTAAAGGTTTTGTAAAAATATCAGCTAGCTGTTTTGCCGATTCCACAAATTCGATTACACAATCCCCTTTTTGGACATGATCTCTAATAAAATGATGTCTTATCTCTATATGCTTGGTCCTAGAGTGTTGGACGGGGTTCTTTGTAAGGTTGATAGCGCTGGTATGATCTAGATCTATACCATAGTCAAGAAGTTTGTTGCTTCATCCAGAGGATTTGTGCACAACAGCTCCCTGCTGCAACATATTCTGCTTCAGCAGTTGACAGTGCGACACTGACTTGTTTCTTACTGTGCCATGAGACTAATGCACTACCTAGTATGTGACATGTTCCACTAGTGCTTTTTCTATCCAACTTACACCCTGCAAAATCAGAATCTGAATAACCAATAAGACTACATGTGGCACCTTTTGGGTACCATAGACCAACATTTTGAGTGCCTACTAGATATCTCATTATTCTTTTGACAGCTACTAAATGTGATTCTTTTGGATTTGCTTGATACCTAGCACACATGCAGACACTAAACATGATGTCCGGTCTACTAGCAGTTAAGTAGAGAAGAGAGCCAATCATACCTCGGTATTTGCTTAGTTCTACCGGTTTACCTTCTTCATCTTTGTCTAAGTAGCATGAGGTGCTCATTGGTGTGGACATTTCTTTTGCTTTGTCCATTTCGAACCTTTTGAGTAGTTCTTTGCAGTACTTTGATTGAGATATGAAAATGCCGTTGTTTGTTTGTTTTATTTGAAGCCCAAGGAAGAAGTTGAGTTCTCCCATCATTGACATTTCAAATTCATTCTGCATAATACTTGAAAATTCTTTGCAAAGCAATTCATTAGTAGCACCGAAAATAATATCATCCACATAAATTTGCACGAGTAAAATGTCATCTTTTGACCTTTTTATAAAAAGTGTAGTGTCAACTTTTCCTCTTTGAAAATCATGATTGAGTAGAAATTTGCTCAATCTTTCGTACCAAGCTCTGGGAGCTTGCTTTAGACCATATAGAGCCTTTTTGAGTTTAAAAACATGGTCTGGTTTTTCGAAATTTTCAAAACCAGGAGGTTGTTCAACATACACTTCTTCTTGGATAAAACCATTTAAGAAAGCGCTCTTAACATCCATTTGATATAATTTAAAATCCATGATTGATGCAAAAGCAAGTAACATGCGAATAGCTTCTAATCTAGCTACAGGAGCATACGTTTCATCATAGTCTATTCCTTCTTCTTGATTATAACCTTTAGCAACTAGTCTAGCTTTGTTTCTAATTATTATACCTGATTCGTCTAGCTTGTTTTTAAACACCCATTTTGTGCCTATTATCTGGTGTTTATCAGGTCTAGGAACTAGATCCCACACTTCGTTTCTTTCAAACTGATTTAACTCTTCTTGCATAGCAATATTCCAATGTTCATCAACTACGGCTTCATCTATATTTCTAGGTTCAATTTGAGATACGAAAGCCATATGATTACATGCATTTCGAAGAGAGTTACGAGTAGTTACCCCTTTTGTTACATCACCTATGACATTTTCAAGCGAGTGATCCCTTGGGATTCTCCATTCCTTGGGAAGTTCACTGCTTGATCCTTCTTCTGACTTCTCTTGAGGGGTGGTTTTTGTTTCTTCTTCTTTCTTCTTCTCACCTGTCTCTAACTCTTCAGGTTCATCTGCAATATCAATAACCTTTCCCAGCCTTTTGGGGTTAGTTTCATCAAATGTAACATGTACAGATTCCTCAATTACCTTATTTCTTTTATTAAAAATTCTAAAGGCCTTGCTAGATAAAGAGTAACCAAGAAAAATTCCTTCATCAGCTTTAGCATCGAATTTACCTAGGTTGTCTTTTCCATTATTCAATACAAAGCATTTGCAACCAAAGGTGTGAAGGTGTGAAATATTTGGTTTTCTCCCCTTGTAAAGTTCATAGGGGGTTTTCTTTAAAATAGGCCTAATTAGAACTCTATTCATAACATAACAAGCAGTACTTACAGCATCCGCCCAAAAATATTTTGGGATGTCATGATCATTTAACATTGTTCTGGCAAGTTCCTCCAATGATCGATTTTTCCTTTCAACAACTCCATTTTGTTGAGGAGTTCTAGGTGCTGAGAAGTTGTGATTTATACCAAGTTCTTCACATAGGAATTCGAATTTTTCATTTTCAAATTCTCCACCGTGATCAGATCGAATTGAGACAATCTTCAGTTCTTTCTCATTTTGAATGCTACGAGCAAGCTTTTTGAATGCTCCAAAAGCTTCGCTTTTGTTTGCCAGAAAGAGAGTCCAGGTATACCTTGAATAATCATCTACTATAACTAGAGCATAGTAATTTCCACCATAACTTTTTGTCCTTGAGGGACCAAATAGATCCATGTGTAACAGCTGCAAAGGTTTGTTAGTAGACACAATATTCTTTGATTTAAATGACACTTTTACCTGTTTACCCTTTTGGCATGCATCACACAATTTATCTTTTTCAAACTTGATATTAGGCAAACCACTAACTAGATCTTTAGACACTAGCTTGTTAAGATGATCCATATGAATATGAGCTGTCCTACGATGCCATAGCCAAGAGTTTTCTTCCTTACTAATGAGGCAACATGCATTATGTGATGAAACACTATCTAAACTCATCATGTATATGTTTTCTACTCTGTTTCCTATCATTCTAACTTGTTTACTTTGTTTATCCTCAATGATGCATGAACCTGAGTCAAATATTACTCTATTTCCTCTATCACAAAGTTGGCTAATGCTTAAAAGATTATGTTTAAGACCTTCAACATAGAGCACATTATCAATAGCAGTAGATAAGTCTTTACCAACTTTACCTTCACCAAGGATTCTTCCTCTGTTATTGTCACCATAAGTCACATGACCGCTTGATCTGGGGGTAAGAGTTAGGAACTTTGTAATATCTCCAGTCATGTGCTTTGAGCATCCGCTGTCAAGGTACCAATCTGACCCCCGTACCTTGAAGCATACCTCGTTTTCATTCTCGCTTTCATGATCAGCCATTAATGCAACTTGAGCTTCTTCATCCTCTGATTCATCTGATGAATCCATGCAGTTGTCTTCCCATGCGATGTAGGCTTTTCTTCCTTTGTTATTTTTGAATGCCTTCTTTTCAGATTTGGAGTCCTTTTTCTGTAGATTAGGACATTCCATTTTCATGTGCCCGGGTTTCTCGCATTCATAACAAGTAGGAGGACCGGATGTACTTTCTTTGCTAGAGAACCTTTTTGATTTGAAGTTCTTCTTTGGATAGTTGTTGCCTTTCATGAACCTTTTGAACTTCCGAACCATAAGAGCCATATTTTCTTCATTTTCATCAATTTCATCATCTGAGTTGTCACTATCATCAAATTGACTAGAACAAGATGCTTTTAGAGCCAAGCTTTTCTTTTTCTTATCTGTATTTTCATACTCAGCTAGGCGAGTGAGTTCTAGTTCGTGCTCTTGAAGTTTACCAAACAGAGTAGCCAGAGTCATAGTAGCTAAATTTCTTGATTCAGCTATAGCAGTAACCTTGGGCTGCCATTCTCTATTCAGACATCTCAGAACTTTGTTGATTAGATCCTCTGCAGGAAATGACTTACCCAACAAGCTTAACTGATTCACAATGTGAGTGAACCTTTTCTGCATTTCTGGTATTGTTTCACCTGTATTCATTCTAAATAATTCGTACTCTCTGATAAGAGTATTTGTTCTTGCCCTTTTCACTTCATTTGTACCCTCATGAGTAACTTGGAGATTATCCCACATTTCTTGGGCAGATTTACAGTTTGAAACTCGGAAAAATTCATCAGGACTTAAAGCAGAAGTAATAATATTTTTGGCACGTAAATTATGTTGCACTTTTCTTTTCTCATCATCAGACCATTCATTTCTACTCTTAATAGTAAGAATACCATCTACTAAGTGTGTGGGGACATAGGGTCCTTTTTCCACAGCATCCCAAACATCTAAGTCTACCCCTTCAATAAAGATTCTCATTCTTTCTTTCCAATATGCGTAATCTTTCCCGTTGAATCCCGGAGGACGGGTAAGAGAAGCACCCTCTTGCGTAGACCAACCTGAAGCCATTTCTCTTGAAGCTGCTAGGCCCTTTATACAAGAGTCTAGCTCTGATACCACTTGTTACCAAGTGGCTTCAGTCTCAAGAGGGGGGGGTGAATTGAGATTTAAAAACTTTTCAGATCTTTTGAAAATGTTTTTCCCCTTTTCAATGACTTAGATCAATTTTCGCGCAGGTTAAGTGGAAGCGAAGGAATTAGAGTCTAAAGCAGTAAAGCGGTATAACAGTAAAGCAGGAAAGCAGTAAAGCACGCAGAGATTTATCCTGGTTCGGTCACCTCCTAGTGACCTACGTCCAGTCCTCACACCCTTGTGAGATTTTCCACTAAAACAACAACAAGGCTTACAGGTGCCTTGGAAAACCTTTACAGACTTAGGCACTCTCCTCCTAGGATACCCCACCTATAGAGAGCCCTTAGATCTAATATAACAATAACAAGAGATACCCCACCCCTGTTACAATCAACTGCCCTAGAAAGATACCCCACTTCCTAGTACATGCAGCTACCCTAGAGAGATACCCCACTCCCTAGAACAAAACACAACAATTAAATAATAAACAATTGTAAATGCAGAAATACCTCTAGTGTAGGCAGATATTACAACTTGAAGAATACAACCCCAACTAACTCTTAGCAACAGATCAGCTCAGACAGACCAACGGTGCGTGACGAGCAAAAGTATAAGCGTGAAGAGTTTTCTCAAAAAGTTTTTCTGATTCGTACAAATGGGTTGATGTGTGTTGTGTGTAAAATGAATCGTGAAGCACTGCCTATTTATAGGCTATGAGAAATTCATTTTTACGTTGAAAATAATGTAGGAATCGATTCTTTGTTAAAAAGTATTTGATCTAGGAATCGATTTATTTAGGTAAGGAATCGATTTTATCTTTGTTTGTAAAATATGGGAAATCGATTCTTGAGTGCCATGGAAAGCTAGGAATCGATTCTATACTTAGTGAAAATATGTAGGAATCGATTTTCAGCTTGCCTGAGACAAGTGGGAATCGATTCTCAGTTATGTGTAAAAGGTTGGGAATCGATTCTTCCCTTAAAAAATATTTGGCTCAGAAATCGATTTATATACTGAAAGTACATGACCTGAAAATCGATTTATAGCTTTTTTATTTTACCTGAAAATCGATTTTGATATTTGTTTATGCATGAGGAAATCGATTTTGTTATTTTAAAGGTGATAGAAATGTCTACGTAAATATGCATGCAACTTTAAAAAACTTTGTGAGTGTGTGAGACTTTGATATACGAGCTGACCTTTGAAAGAGCTTACACTTTTTCCTAAGACACACCCAAACCCTAAGGACTACCCTTATATTTAAGGACTACCCTTAAACGTGAATCTTCAGTTCTTGGCTTGCTTGTCTTGGATTGTGACTTTGACGTTTAGTCACTTTTATTGACTTTGACCGTCAATCTTACTTTTGTCTTTTTCATCATCAAAACATATCCTGCAATATCAGGTTACCTGCAACACAAGGTATCCACAAATTTCTCATGGAAAAATAATGATACAGCTGAGTCAAGCCAACAACATCAGTCTCAACCATCTCCTCAACAACAAAGACAACCCTCTCCATTGGAGAATGCTTTAAATCAATTCATGCAAATGACCAAAACCACTTTTCAATCACAAGAGCAGAATATGAAGAATATGGAGAAAAATCATGAAGCATCCATAAAGAACTTAGAGACTCAAATTGGGCAATTATCAAAGCAGCTTGCTGAATCATCTAGTAGTGGATTCTCCGCTACCACTATTGACAACCCAAAGAACGAAACTGCTAAGGCTATTTCACTGAGAAGTGGTCGGGAGTTGAAGACTCCTGTGGTTACTTGTGAGAAGAGGGTGGAAGAAGAAAATGAAAAAAAATGAGTTGAGTGGGCAAAAGGAAATTGAGAAAAATGGAGAAGTTGAAAATGAGTTGAGTGAAAAGAATGAGGGAGGTGAGAAGTCTAACCTTGATGAAAACAAATTGTCTTTTGATGTGCAGGTGGAAGAGAAATCCAAAGCATCTCCCTCACATGTAAAGTTGCCTTACCCTCATGCTAGTAAGAAGAATCAAAAAGATGAGCAGTTTGCAAAGTTCATGGATATTTTCAAGCGGCTTCAGATCAATATACCCTTTGCGGAAGCTCTAGAACAAATGCCCACTTATGCCAAGTTCATGAAGGAGCTTTTGACAAAGAAAAGGAAATTCAAAGAAGATGAAACTGTGGCTTTGACTGAAGAATGTAGTGCCATTATTCAAAGGAAGCTTCCTCAGAAAATGAAAGATCCTGGGAATTTCACCATCCCTTGTACCATTGGCGACTTACCTATTGGCAAAGCTCTTTGTGATTTGGGGGCTAGCATTAATCTTATGCCCTTATCTATGCTTAAGAGACTTGGTGGAGGTGAGGTTAAACCAACCAGAATCTCTTTGCACCTTGCTGATCGATCTATCAAATATCCTTATGGAGTCTTAAAAGATGTTCTGGTAAGAGTGGACAAATTTCTTTTTCCGGTGGACTTTGTGATTCTTGATATGGAAGAAGATACCGAGGTTCCCATTATCCTAGGTAGACCGTTCTTAGCCACTGGGAGAGCCTTGATTGATGTACAGCAAGGAAAGATGATCTTGAGGTTCCAAGATGAGAAGGTTACTTTTAGTGTCTTTGAAGCTATGCGCCATCCGGATGACAAAGGGCAGTGTTTTAGAGTGGATGTGATGGAAAATTCTGTGCAAGAAATGTTTAAACGTGAATTACCATCTCCTCCTCTAGAAAAGGTGATTGTGAACTCTATTGAAGAGGTAGATGAGAATTTGGGCAGTGAGATTGAGGATTGTATTCTGCAATTTGAAGCGTCTCAGGAAGAAAAGGTTTCCAAGAAAAAGGAAGAGCTAGATAGGGGGGAGGTTCCCGAGAAAACTATTCCTGAATTGAAACAACTTCCCCCTCATTTAAAATATGTTTTTCTTGCAGAAGATAATCTTCATCCAGCTATCATTAGTAACTCCTTGACCAAATTGGAAGAGGAGAAGTTGATGAGGGTGCTAAGAAGTAACAAAAGTGCTTTAGGCTGGACTATCTCCGACCTTAAGGGGATAAGTCCAGCATTTTGCATGCACAAGATCAAACTTGAGGAAGAGTTTAAACCGGTAATTCAACCGCAACGAAGACTAAATCCTACCATGAAAGAGGTGGTGAGGAAAGAAGTGTTAAAGCTCTTGGAGGCCGGGATGATTTATCCTATCTCAGATAGCTCATGGGTGAGTCCGGTTCTTGTGGTTCCAAAGAAGGGGGGTATGATAGTGGTGAAGAATGATAAGAATGAACTAATTCCAACTCGCACTGTTACGGGTTGGAGGATGTGCATTGATTACCGGAGGTTAAATCAAGCAACTCGGAAGGATCATTTCCCGTTGCCTTTCATGGATCAGATGCTGGAGAGGTTGGCTGGACAATCTTTCTATTGCTTCTTGGATGGATACTCGGGATACAACCAGATAGCAGTAGACCCAGATGATCAAGAGAAGACAGCTTTCACATGTCCCTTCGGTGTGTTCGCATATCGGAGGATGCCTTTCGGATTGTGCAATGCTCCTGCGACTTTTCAAAGGTGCATGCTTTCTATCTTCTCTGACATGATGGAAAATGCAATTGAGGTATTTATGGATGACTTTTCTGTTTTTGGTCCTAGTTATGATTCTTGCTTGTCTAACCTGAATGCGGTTTTAAAAAGATGCGCTGAAACCAATTTAGTTTTGAATTGGGAGAAGTGTCATTTCATGGTTAGAGAAGGTATTGTTCTTGGCCATAAAATTTCAGCAAAAGGCATTGAGGTTGACCAAGCAAAAATTGAAGTAATAGAAAAGTTGCCTCCTCCTCTAAATGTAAAAGGAGTGAGAAGTTTTTTAGGACACGCCGGTTTTTATCGACGTTTCATAAAAGATTTCTCCAAGATTGCAAAACCATTATGCAATCTACTTGTTAAGGAGGCTGAATTTGTGTTTGATAATGATTGTCTATGTGCTTTTAATGTCTTGAAAGAGAAACTCATCTCTGCTCCAGTCATAGTAGCCCCAAATTGGGATATTCCATTTGAGCTTATGTGTGACGCTAGTGACTATGCAGTGGGTGCTGTATTGGGGCAGAGATCGGAGAAGTTCTTCCATGCTATATACTATGCTAGCAAAGTTTTGAATGAAAATCAAGTGAATTATACAACAACTGAAAAAGAATTGCTAGCTATAGTGTTTGCATTGGAAAAATTTCGCTCCTATTTGGTTGGGTCTAAAGTAATTGTTTTCACTGACCATGCAACAATCAAATATCTGCTAACCAAGGGCGAGTCTAAGCCTCGACTCCTTAGATGGATTTTGCTTTTGCAGGAGTTTGATTTGGAGATCAAAGATAAGAAGGGGAGTGAAAATGTAGTGGCAGATCACTTATCTAGGCTGGACAACAAAAAGGTAACTGCTCGGGAGAAAGAAATTTGTGAAGAATTCCCTGATGAGAAGTTGTTGGTTGTTGAAGAAAGACCGTGGTTTGCCGACATAGCAAATTACAAAGTAGCCGGGGTGGTGCCGGAAGATTTCACATGGCAACAAAAGAAAGAGTTTCTCCGTGATGCTCAACATTACCTTTGGGATGATCCATACCTTTTCAAAGTTGGTGTGGATGGAATCCTTAGGCGATGTGTTTTCGGAGAAGAAAGCAAAAGTATTTTGTGGCATTGTCATGATTCGCCGTGTGGAGGGCACTATAATGGGGAACGCACAGCTTCTAAGATACTTCAGTCTGGTTTTTATTGGCCATCCATCTTCAAGAATGCGCATGAGTATGTAAAGAGCTGTGATAAATGCCAGAGGACCGGCAACATTTCTTCTAGGGGGGGAGATGCCATTGAACCCCATTCTTGAAGTTGAAGTGTTTGACTGCTGGGGCATTGATTTTATGGGGCCATTCCCTCCATCGCACTCTTTCATATATATTTTGGTGGGAGTGGACTATGTCTCAAAGTGGGTGGAAGCAATTGCCACAACCAAAGCTGATGGAAAAACGGTGATCAAGTTTCTCAAAAAGAATATTTTTACTCGCTTTGGATCACCTAGGGTGTTGATAAGTGATGGAGGTTCTCACTTTTGTAATTTTCAATTAGCAAGGGCTTTAGAGCATTATAGTGTCAGACACAAGGTAGCCTCCCCATATCATCCCCAGACCAATGGGCAAGCTGAGGTGTCTAATAGAGAAATTAAGAGAATTTTGGAGAAAACAGTCTCAGCATCCAGGAAAGATTGGTCAGTGAAGTTAGATGAAGCTTTATGGGCCTACAGAACAGCTTTCAAGTCACCAATAGGCTTGACTCCATTTCAAATGGTTTATGGAAAATCTTGCCATTTACCAGTTGAATTAGAGCATAAAGCATATTGGGCTCTAAAAATGTTAAATTTTGATTTGAAAGAGGCATGCGAGAAAAGAAAGCTGCAGCTTCATGGAATTGAAGAGATGAGGTTGCAAGCTTATGAATCTTCAAAGATCTACAAGCAAAAGGTCAAGGCTTATCATGATAAGAAGATTATCAAAAGAGAATTCAAGCCAGGACAGCAGGTTCTATTGTTCAATTCAAGGCTGAAGCTATTTCCTGGCAAATTGAAGTCAAAGTGGTCCGGTCCGTTCACCATTAAAGAAGTCAAGCCTTATGGAGCAGTTGAAGTAGAGGAACCGTCCTCAAAAAGAAGCTGGATGGTTAATGGGCAGAAGTTGAAGCCATACTTTGGCGAAGTGGTGGAAAGAGAGAAGCTGGCCTTGGTTTTAAGCGACCCTTAAAAGTCGAGGTAACGTCAAGCTAGTGACGTTAAAGAAGCGCTTGTTGGGAGGAAACCCAATTTTCTCTTTTCCCTTATCCGTGCATTCTCTTTTCCCAATTGGTGGGTCTGTGATTTGGTTGTCATTTTGCTATTTTATTGTTGTTTTGTTTTGGTTTTTGTAAATAGGCCGTTCCCTAAATTAATCAGTGAGGACACTACAATGTTTTAAGTGGGGGGAGGGCCTATTGTCAGTGTCAGTGTCATGGATAATATGCAATCATGTAGTGAATTTCCTTAAAAAAAAGTGAGAGTCGAGTTGAGCAAACTTAGTGATGAATTGGTGAGAATTGGGCGAATAGTACCCCTGTGGTGAATGAACTAGTACACTCTTGCTTCCACACTCAAAACATAAACTCAGGTGGAACTTAGTGATCCTAGAGATGTTTGTAGCTAAAACTAGCTGTTTGGTGGACCATGGGAATTGCCAAATTTTTACTAAAACTGTAGGGTAGCATAAGAAACTAAGTTTGGGGTTCTCTAAGTTATACTAAGGCACAGCATGTAAGGATGGGATTAGGACAAGTGCACATAGTAGAAGTGAGTTTAAGCCAATGTGCCACCAGTTTTGAAATTTTTGTAATTGCTGTCCTTACCCAGTCATCAAAGATCAAAGCCATATTGTCCTGAATCATTTGAAACTATACTTGTGCCTAAGTACATGAATGCATCTGGAAGTCAAAGACCTGTGCCATGCAGGAATAAATGTATCTGGAGGTTAGTTCAAAAACTAGTTGAACTAGTGCACTGTCCTAGAGTTCTGAATTGCTGAATCAAAGCCCTTTGTCATGCTTAACCCCCATGCGGAGCGAGAATTGTTAGTCTACCTTTTATTTTGAAACATCTTTGACAGTCTCGGAAGGAAGCCCTCTAGTCTGAGTTAAATGCATTTTGAAACTAGCTATGTTCCAACTGAGTAAGTGCCACACACGCACTATTGAGCAAGAATGTGCTAGTGAAAGTACCACATGTGGGTTTGCAATTGAGTGGCCAGTCTGAAAGTTGATGCTCAACTCGTTTCTTTGATGTTGTGTTAAGTAATGGACTCCTAGTGATTGCCTGTTATCTATGTATGTCTTGTCTTGTCTTTGCTTGAGGACAAGCAAATGTCTAAGTTTGGGGTTGTGATGAACCCGCATCACATGATGTGCTTCATTGAGTTAAAGTGAGTTTTTAAGTCGAAATGGTGATGAATGGATTAAAATTGTGTTGAAAAGAATCATTTGTGCTATTTGGAATTGATTTGTTATGCAGTGTTTATGCTGGGTTTTGTTGTGTTTTTGTGCCCAGGGACTAGGTGGGAGTGAAGATCAAAGAAGGGCAAGTATTTGGACTCAATTATGTAAGTTTGGAGCAATCTGTCCAGTGGCGCGCCATCCTGCGCGCGGCGCGCGAAGTGGCGCGCGAGATTACAGAACATCCTGGCACTCCGCGCATGAGTTGGCGCGTGGCGTGTAACACCCCTTTTTTATCCGTTAATTTATTTGCGTAAAAGCAGAGTTTTCAATTTTTAAATACACCACAAGGGATGTCACACTTACTTCGTTAAACGTCACGCGCCAAATTACTCGCTTTTCGAAAACAGTCTTATAATACTTACAAAACGTCATTGTAAATTAAAATACAACTTCACAGCAGAACGTCCAACAATTATACACAGTCTTAAATAAACTAACACAACGTTCTATTTCCCCCAAGTGTTACATAATCAGAGCAGACGACCCGACTCAGCTAGTAAAGATACCTAAGCCTTCACTTGAGCTCACCTGCACGTTACCGCATAGGGGTAACATTCAAACAGAAGGGGTGAGTTCATCTAACCATATAATAAAGCATATGATAAGCACTAAGCTAGAGTTACGACACTATATCTACCACACCATGAAACATCAAGTCAATCATCAAGGATAAAACAGTCAATTCCATCATCAAGTTACTCGGCACAACCAGTCGTCACAATGTCATGCAGGAGTATGAAATGCAACCCACTCGCGGGCATATGCATGAGGTACCTTTTCACAAACGCCGCTTAGCCTCTATGGCCTCATCGTCACTTAGCCTTTTGGGCCTCAAACGTCACTGGGTTTATGCACATGGGATGCATGAGACACTATGACATACACCACGCACAAACACACACATACACGGTCAACTATGTGACCCGTCACTTACCATTTTGCCTACTAAGAGGCACAGCACCTGTCAATTCACAATTTACACACCACAACGTAACATAGCCTTTTGGGCCTTATCGTCACTTAGCCTTTTGGGCCTCAACGTCACTTATTTTCATCATCACTTATTCATAAACATCATCAACTCAAACAATAGCCACTGAGGGCAAAAACGTCATTTACTAGCCACCAAGGGAATCATCGTCATTTACACGTCATTATCAATATAACATCCATCGTCAATCACAAGCATAGCCACTAAGGGCATTACCGTCAAAATCATCAACCTTTCAAGTACTAGCCACTGAGGGCATCATCGTCAATCAAACAGCATTATCAACAACATTGGCCACTAAGGACAAAAAGGTCATTTAACTAGCCACTAAGGGCATCATCGTCATAATCACCCATTTTGACACTAAAGCGTTAAAACTGTTGGTTATACGCAAAAAGGATTTTTAAAGGACTCAATATGGCTTTACAACGTCACTGTAATGACCACCGGGGACAGCCACTTGGGCGCCCAGAAACCACCAGAAAATAATAAGTTTTTATTTTAAAAATAAGACACACAGGTAGACAACTGGAAAAGCTTCCCAACACTTTTTGAAACGTACAAAACGGATGCCCGAGTCAAAAGATACGTCAAAAACAGAATAGGGGGAAAATGAGACAAATTCGACAGCTTCTGTCCCAACAAATTCGACAGCTTCTGTCTCAACAAATTCGACAGCTTCTGTCTCAACAAATTCGACACCTTCTGTCTCAACAAATTCGACAGCTTCTGTCTCAGTACTTCGACAGCTTCTGTCTCAACAAATTCGACAGCTTCTGTCTCAGTACTTCGACAGCTTCTGTCTCAACAAATTCGACAGCTTCTGTCTCAGCACTTCGACAGCTTCTGTCTCAGCACTTCGACAGCTTCTGTCTCAGCACTTCGACAGCTTATGTCTCAGCACTTCGACACAGGCAGCAACACAGATACTGGCGCAGGCAGCAACATTGGCGCACATAAGCAACACCCACCGAGACAACTCCAAAATGACACGTGCAAAAATAAAACCACTCGAGCCAAAATGTTTAAAATTGAATTTGGGCAGGCAAATACAAAAGATGGCACGGTAAAATATGCCCAGAATTTGAAATTGCACCCAACACACCCCATATGCTCACCCAAGCAACACTTCCAGCAACAGAAAAATTCAGCAACAGTTTCAGCAACTCAACATCAAACATATGGCGCCCTAGGCGCCCAAGGACCAGAATTCTTGTTCAAAACACCCACACATCATGCCTAAACATCATCAAACATGACCAAACCATTCTCAAACATACCAATCATCACAAATTGCATATGAACACCATTTAACACAATCAAATCATCATCAAAACGTGTCCAATCACCTTGAACATACACATTATCACATTTATCTCTAAATCATCATCAACCACAATTTCTCAAATAACAAGTTATCATATGCCTAGGGTTCATCAATAATCACTAGAAGTACATAAAACAGCATACATAGAGCCTACCCTTACTTAGTCCCCATCATAAAACCCTATTATAGAGAAGATGAGACCCAACCTTACCTTAGGTTATGACGAACACGCTATCCCTTATACGTAAGCTCCAAGAATCACCGCAACCCGATCCCCTTCTCCTCTTGCCTCACGCCCCTTTCTCTGTCTTCCTCCAAGTCGCGCCTCCTCTTCTCTTTTTCTCCATGGGCGCCGCGCCCCCTTCTCGGCTCCTCTCTCTCAATTTCGCTAATTTTCTCTCCTTGGCACACAAATGAGCTAAGCCTAATTTCCTAGCTTAAGTATGCTTGGGCTTGGATCACGGGCTTTCTTCCACCACTTAAGCCCAAACGCTACACCCCCCCCCCCCCCTCAAAATAATTATTTCCAACCCAACTAAGGCTCACATGTAATAACACCTATAATTATTTTATTAAGTAATAAATAATAATTATATTATTATTTCTACCACTCAATTTCATTTAATTAATTAAATAAATTAATCTATTATTTTTGGGGCGTTACAACTCTCCCCCACTTAAAGGAATTTCGTCCTCGAAATTTTTACCCGCCAAGGCTATCACTCTCCCACCAACGACTAAGCTATTTAGGCAACTAGTTCTATCTACCATGCTGATCACCATTTCTCTGATTACCGGCGGTAAGTGATTGGGCGGCCGTCCCTCCTACTTATTCAGCCAGGTAGCTTTGAGAAATAACAATCAGACACATCCTCTCCCTAAGGATCTCTGATAGGGATTTGAGCGTAATCACGTTGGTACCACGTGATCACCCCCTAAGCTCTATTAAAGTTCCTTCCCAATACGACATGCTAAGACTCCGCTGCGCTACTAGCTCGCATTCTTCCTCACTCATCTACCCTTAAGGACAACGAAATACATCGATCGTCACAGCATCACAACGAAATTCACAGAGTGCATCACAGTTGTACAACAAGCCACATAATTTAACAACACGACAACAACATCAACAAACAACTTTGCCACTCAGGCGACATCAACAACGACAAACCATCAGCAAAGCAACATCATCAACAACAACAACGTATGGGGCATAGTAGCGGCGTACTAATCAATCATGGCCATCGGCCCACAACAACAAATCAACACAATATAACTTGGGCCATTCGGCGGTACCTAAGACAACACATAAACATCAACATTATTAACGAGGCAACCACAAGCAACAACAAAGCAACAATGCGGAGACAACTCCGGGACCAACCCTCCCATGACAACAACTTGGAGACAAGACTCCGGGATCAACAATCCCATAGTCAATAACACATCAGCAACTTCGGGCACCAAAGCGCCGACACTGCAGCAACGACTTGGGGCACTAAGCCACCGTCAACACAATAACAACTTGGGGCTCTAAGCCACCGACAACACTACAACAATCTAATTCGACCGGCACGCCTAAAAATCAACGACACCAGAAACAGTCAATTTTTGCCTTCAAATTATAATATTCAGTTAGGCCTCTGAATAAGTTTTCCGAAACATTTTAGTTTACTCAAATCGGACTCCTGGGTCAAAAGATATTGCAAAAACATTCTTCCATTACAATGACAGCATAAACTAAGCAACGCAGGAATTCCAGCACTCACACATAAACTTCAACAATTTATTTACCCTATTAAACGACATCGGAATTTAGCAAACATCCCCTCTACGGAAAACTTACGGAGTCTAGTTTCTGGCTATATTTTTAGAATTTCAAAATGATGAGTTCAATAGCACAGTTTTCGCAAACAAAGCACTAGGTCCAGAAAATGAGGCAGCGACTGTGTCCAAATTTGTGACTCTTCTACAATGCCCAAAACAAACCCAAATAACACGAAACTTCAGCCTAAACAGTAAAGCATTTTGTCTAGTTTTCAAAGAAATTGGATTCATTCGAAAAGGACTTCATTTGAAAACACCACAATCAAAACACTGACTCTATGTCCAGACGGTCCCCAGAATTTTATCCTAACTTGCGAAGCCCATAACTGGAGCTATACTACTCCAAATGCGACCAAACCAAAGCCAAAATGACAAGCGTTCAGTCTAGTTTCTAAAATTGTAAGTTATATGATTTATCAACCAGTAAAACAGTCCCAGTTTAGCCGAAAGTCAAACCTACTCAGAAAGTGCCTACACAGTGAGCTTAGCAACAAATTAAGCATCTAAGCAGCCACAAATTCAGCCATCAAGCATAGTTTAAACTCCCCAATAATCCTACACCAACCAATTAAAATACATCAATCACTTTAACACACTCGCTATGTAAATTACGAGCAATACATATTCCATATAAATCAAACAATACATAGAGCACGCCCATATTTCTTAACCAATTTAAACATCATAGAGCACACAAGGTTTCGTACATACTAATACATTTTTGCTCCCAAAGAAACCCAATACTAGTTTTCAAAATCGCCATCAAATCATTTTTGACAAGGTTTTTAAAATTGACACAACAACAAATCATTACTCTTTTCCAAATAAAACCAACTAGAAAAATCATTTTCCAATCCAACCAAAACTTCACCTCCATGCTTCCTCATTTAAAATCCTAAGTCAAAATAATTTATTTCCTTTGATCAACACCCACATTCATTCATTTAAAAAAATAGATTTTATTACTAATTTTAGTATCCAACCGTAAAATCGTCCATTAGACATTTCAAAAACAATTTCAGAAATCATTTTATTTTTCAGATCTCAAAACCACATAACACGATTCAAGAAGTAACGACCAAAAATTTTCATAAAATCCAAGGGTACAATATCAAACCCCAAGTAGCATGGAAATTGAGAAAACAATTCATGAAGACCCTACACGTACAACACTGCATGTCAAAACAATCAGGAACCACACCAAAAATAAACAACTAACGCAAAAGATGTCATAATTCCTTAAAATAAATACAGACAGTCTCATCATGGGAAACAATTATAAATCAAGGAACATCAAAACTCAACATTTTTAAGCATGGACGACATCACTTAGAGTGATCAAAACATTTTTGTGTGTCGGGTAACAGCTTGACGTAATTTACCAAAACAATTTTCACAATGCACTTAGACTCCACATCAAGACACACCACCCAAGAGTTCATACAAGACCTAGTGCCGAAACAAATTTAAACCAGTCGAAACACATGTAAATATTAAACAACAAGGTAAGTTATTGAAAACCACACAAACGAAATCAGAATTCGTTCCACAAGAAGGTTAAAGAACAACAACCAACAACAGGGACACAAAGTTCACACACGGAAGTGCAATACAACACACAGTACCAGCAGGGGCCTCTCCCCCACTAGCTCACTTACCATTAGCAACTCTTGGCCTTCCTGCAACACAAATATTGGTCAGCACTTAAAAGACAACAGTTGGTCGTACACCGACACAACGACTCGACGACTTGGCCGGACGGACCAACCATTGCTCTGATACCACTAATGTAACACCCCTTTTTTATCCGTTAATTTATTTGCGTAAAATCAGAGTTTTCAATTTTTAAATACACCACAAGGGATGTCACACTTACTTCGTTAAACGTCACGCGCCAAATTACTCGCTTTTCGAAAACAGTCTTATAATACTTACAAAACGTCATTGTAAATTAAAATACAACTTCACAGCAGAACGTCCAACAATTATACACAGTCTTAAATAAACTAACACAACGTTTTATTTCCCCCAAGTGTTACATAATCAGAGCAGACGACCCGACTCAGCTAGTAAAGATACCTAAGCCTTCACTTGAGCTCACCTGCACGTTACCGCATAGGGGTAACATTCAAACAGAATGGGTGAGTTCATCTAACCATATAATAAAGCATATGATAAGCACTAAGCTAGAGTTACGACACTATATCTACCACACCATGAAACATCAAGTCAATCATCAAGGATAAAACAGTCAATTCCATCATCAAGTTACTCGGCACAACCAGTCGTCACAATGTCATGCAGGAGTATGAAATGCAACCCACTCGCGGGCATATGCATGAGGCACCTTTTCACAAACGTCGCTTAGCCTCTATGGCCTCATCGTCACTTAGCCTTTTGGGCCTCAAACGTCACTGGGTTTATGCACATGGGATGCATGAGACACTATGACATACACCACGCACAAACACACACATACACGGTCAACTATGTGACCCGTCACTTACCATTTTGCCTACTAAGAGGCACAACACCTGTCAATTCACAATTTACACACCACAACGTCACTTAGCCTTTTGGGCCTTATCGTCACTTAGCCTTTTGGGCCTCAACGTCACTTATTTTCATCATCACTTATTCATAAACATCATCAACTCAAACAATAGCCATTGAGGGCAAAAACGTCATTTACTAGCCACCAAGGGCATCATCATCATTTACACGTCATTATCAATATAACATCCATCGTCAATCACAAGCATAGCCACTAAGGGCATTACCGTCAAAATCATCAACCTTTCAAGTACTAGCCACTGAGGGCATCATCGTCAATCAAACAGCATTATCAACAACATTGGCCACTAAGGGCAAAAAGGTCATTTAACTAGTCACTAAGGGCATCATCGTCATAATCACCCATTTTGACACTAAAGCGTTAAAACTGTTGGTTATACGCAAAAAGGATTTTTAAAGGACTCAATATGGCTTTACAACGTCACTGTAATGACCACCGGGGACAGCCACTTGGGCGCCCAGAAACCACCAGAAAATAATAAGTTTTTATTTTAAAAATAAGACACACAGGTAGACAACTGGAAAAGCTTCCCAACACTTTTTGAAACGTTCAAAACGGATGCCCGAGTCAAAAGATACGTCAAAAACAGAATAGGGGGAAAATGAGACAAATTCGACAGCTTCTGTCCCAACAAATTCGACAGCTTCTGTCTCAACAAATTCGACAGCTTCTGTCTCAACAAATTCGACACCTTCTGTCTCAACAAATTCGACAGCTTCTGTCTCAGTACTTCGACAGCTTCTGTCTCAACAAATTCGACAGCTTCTGTCTCAGTACTTCGACAGCTTCTGTCTCAACAAATTCGACAGCTTTTGTCTCAGCACTTCGACAGCTTCTGTCTCAGCACTTCGACAACTTATGTCTCAGCACTTCGACACAGGCAGCAACACAGATACTGGCGCAGGCAGCAACATTGGCGCACATAAGCAACACCCACCGAGACAACTCCAAAATGACACGTGCAAAAATAAAACCACTCGAGCCAAAATGTTTAAAATTGAATTTGGGCAAGCAAATACAAAAGATGGCACGGTAAAATATGCCCAGAATTTGAAATTGCACCCAACACACCCCATATGCTCACCCAAGCAACACTTCCAGCAACAGAAAAATTCAGCAACAGTTTCAGCAACTCAACATCAAACATATGGTGCCCTAGGCGCCCAAGGACCAGAATTCTTGTTCAAAACACCCACACATCATGCCTAAACATCATCAAACATGACCAAACCATTCTCAAACATACCAATCATCACCAATTGCATATGAACACCATTTAACACAATCAAATCATCATCAAAACGTGTCCAATCACCTTGAACATACACATTATCACATTTATCTCTAAATCATCATCAACCACAATTTCTCAAATAACAAGTTATCATATGCCTAGGGTTCATCAATAATCACTAGAAGTACATAAAACGGCATACATAGAGCCTACCCTTACTTAGTCCCCATCATAAAACCCTATTATAGAGAAGATGAGACCCACCCTTACCTTAGCTTATGACGAACACGCTATCCCTTATACGTAAGCTCCAAGAATCACCGCAACCCGATCCCCTTCTCCTCTTGCCTCACCCCCCTTTCTCTGTCTTCCTCCAAGTCGCGCCTCCTCTTCTCTTTTTCTCCATGGGCGCCGCGCCCCCTTCTCGGCTCCTCTCTCTCAATTTCGCTAATTTTCTCTCCTTGGCACACAAATGAGCTAAGCCTAATTTCCTAGCTTAAGTATGCTTGGGCTTGGATCACGGGCTTTCTTCCACCACTTAAGCCCAAACGCTACACCCCCCCCCCCTCAAAATAATTATTTCCAACCCAACTAAGGCTCACATATAATAACACCTATAATTATTTTATTAAGTAATAAATAATAATTATATTATTATTTCTACCACTCAATTTCATTTAATTAATTAAATAAATTAATCTATTATTTTTGGGGCGTTACATGGCGCGCCAGATCGCGCGCGAAATCACTGCAACGCGTTAAATAACGCCCATGACGCGTTTTGGAGCAGTTTTTTTACATTTTGGAAACCCTAGACGCCAGGAGAACTCCTTCCATCTGACGGCGATTGAAGAATCAAGACTTGGGAACAAGAATTGAGGATTCTAATGCGTTCATCTTCATCATCTCTATTGTGTAAAACTCCTCTTTCTTTCTCCTTGATCATGTGTAACTAAACCCTAATTTTAATGTAATGTATTGTTGCTGATTTAAATTGATGTTCTTCATGTTTCTTTCCTCATTTGTGAATTGATTTTCTGGGCTTAAACATTTCTATGATTGGAAAATTATAGAACCAATCTTATTTCAATGATTAAATGGGAATTTCATTATTGGAATGTTTGAATGTCAATTCCTTCAATTTGTGGCTTAGGAATATTCTTCAATTGATGTATTTTACGAATCCTTGTGCTAATGCTTGTTGTTATTAGATGCACCTAAGGAATTAGGGCTTTTATTAATTAACAAAGGACTATTCACCTAAGGGATTAGGGCTTGGTTAGGATTGTGGATTCAATAGCAAATGAGAGAGAGATTATCTTTTGGAAATAAATCAGTGACAATAGCATGAAATTGAAAGGCATTCATCTGTAGCATCTTCTCATCATATTTTCTCCCAAAGGTTTCCGTTTCTCGTCATAAAAAAAACTCAAAAATATTTTATTGCTTTACCTTCGAGCTTCATAGCTCAACCATATCCATCGAAACCTATTTCAATTTGGTTCATATTAGTGGTTGTTAACGTAATTAGTAATTGAATTCGATCCTTGAGGACGATATCCGGTTCTTACCGATTTTATTACTTGAACGATTTGGTACACTTGCCAATATCTTAACATCCTCTCTCAGCATGATTTGGCCCCGATGATGTATACCGCAAAGCCTATTGTCATCTGAGCGTTGAGTGAGGGATATCTCCATTTTGGATGAGTGAAATAAGCAAGTGAGAGTGAAATTTTTGAGTGAAAGAATGAGGTTGGCAATGGGTATTTATAGAATTCGTCAATGATTATCAATCGTCGATACGGTCGGTGCAATCTACATCGTTGATAAACATTGACAGTCAAATCCTACCCGTCAAAATTAGTACAAATCAGATTTACCTATCAGGGAGGTAAATCCGATTTGAATTTTAACAAAGCGGACATACCCCCACTGATAGGTATATCCGCTTTGTTAAATGCAAAGCGGATTTACCTATATCCGCTTTGTTAATTGCAAAGCAGATTTACGTACCTAATAGGTACTTCCGTTTTTATATTTTAACAAAGCGGATCTACCTCACTGAAACTATATCCGATTTCCCCCCACTAATTCTAATCGAATATACGTAAATCCGCCTTTTATTTTTGTGAATCGGATCTACCTCCCCAAAGGTAGATCCTATTTAAGTCAATTTTACAATGGGTCTTTTCATCTTAAAATTTATTGTGGGGGTATATAGCTAAGGAGATGATGAGGGTACAAAAAAAAACCCTAAAGGAAAATGCCCACGTTACCTACTATATAACTAGTTTTACACTTCCGTAAAAAAAAAACTAGTTTTACACTATTTACAATTTCCTCTACAAAGTTTATCCATATTTACTAGTTCTAACCCATATATTAGTTGTAATGTATTTTTATCCCCACTTTTCAAATTAATGGCTGATTTTTTGGTATAAACCTGGTATCTTCTACGCGCATCTGCAGAGACTAATCCTCCAAGCCGGGTAGGACCATAATGGACGACAAAGCTCTCCCTCAAGAGATTTCACACTACTGCATGCCCAAGTCTAGATTCGAACCCAGGACATTGGTTAAGTTGGAAGAGACTCCTACAATTTCATCCAAGTGCTCTTAGGTAATTAATAGCTGATTAATGCTAGGTTTAGAATATTATTAACTTAATAAATAAAAGTAATAGTGATAAAACATTCAATTATTTAATATAAGAAAAAATTAATTAGGCCAACGAAATAGATTAAAACAGTAACATTCTTCTTAAAGATAATTTTTTTAATTATGCCAACAAAATAAATTAAAACGATAATATTATTGTGTAACAGAATAACAACAAAATTTTACGAAATATAGCGATAACATTGATTAGACTATAAAATTACAAAAAAGTTAATCCGAGAAGTAACTTGGTTTAGATGTAACTCCAAGGTCTCAAGTTTGAGTATTGAGTGTGTGAAAAACTCTAGATCTTAAGGGCAACAACTTATTGTTACCTCATCTAACGATTAATAATAATGATGGCAACCACAGGATCATATATTTTTTGTGTGTAAAAGACGGAGGAGAAGCCCCAACAAACAGAGAGACGACTAACAGACTACACTAACGGGGTAGAAATCCCCACACTATCAGTAAGCAATAATTGCCCAACAGAAGGAGGGCACTGCTCAAACAACACTAAGGAATCAACTTTAGAACAACCAATACTAGCAAGAGCATCCACACATGAATTAGCTTCATTGTACACATGTTCAAAGTGAACCTCCCAGGACAATTGAAGGATCTTTTGGACCTCTCTAACAATGCTTCATCCGAAAACACGCCAAACCACATTCCTAGAAACAATACCAGACAATGCTTCATCATCAACCTGAACTACTAGTCTAGAAATACCTCTGTCACTGCAATTCCTAATCCATTTAGAGAAACTACCAATCCATCGACCACACTGGTTCCGAACTAAACCACCACACCTGGTCAAACCAATGCTCGCCCTGCAAGCACCATCAGTGTTGAGACTCAGCCAACCCCCTAGAGGTGGGTTCCAACACACATCCTCCCATCAAGCACAAAAGCATCTCTATACTTAGCGGCTTGGCGCAAAATGACCCTCCACGGATGGAGCGGTCTAATAAAGGAAGAATCCCGACTCGCTTTACTCCTCCAAGTCCATAAAGAAGGACAAGCTATGGCCCAAGTATTACACCAATCTAGCCCATCATGAGCCCAAGAGGCTGAGGAAAAGTTAAACTTGATTTAGTCGGTGAGACCACAAATAAAAAAATTGACTCTCTTTTCAGGTTTGACCAAAGCAAGCGAAAATAATGAGGCTACATGACAGTCCCTTAAAACATGTATAATGCTCTCAACTTCATTATTATAGTGGCTGCAATAAGGTTCGCCCAACCCCGCGGTTTGTTTTCTCTTGTTTGTAAGAAGTCTATCATGAACAACAACCCACATAAAGCTACGAACTCTTTCAAGAGATGATAATTTCCACACCTTTCTCCATATCTCAATGTTTCCCAAGGCGAGAGGTACTGGATCATATATTTTACACAAATAATTTTGAACCCTGCTTTCTCTTAGTAAACCTTCTCATCTACACTCCACTTCACCTTACATAAATCTATTAATAAATGATATATAGTTGTAATTTGTCCTTTTGATTAATGTTATGTACAATCCAACAATTAATTTTCCTTTATCGATATCCTAGCAGATACAAAATCATTGTTTTGTTGTAAAAACACGTTAACAGCTAATAAGGTCATGATGAGAAGGTTGGATTTTAGCTCGGGATGGATTAGGTGGATGAAGGCTTGTGTTTGCTCTAGTTATTTTTCGGTCCTAGTGAATGGTAGCCCTACGGAGGATTTCTTGGTGAAGAGAGGTCTCAGACGAGGGGATCCTCTTTCACCTTTCTTATTCTTAATTGTGGCCGAAGGGTTGTCAGCCTTGGTGGAAAAATCTGTGGCAACTGGGTCGTTTGCAAGCTATAAGGTTGGGGAGAAACTTCAATATTCTATTGTGCAAATTGCGGATGATACCATTTTGTTGGGTCAAGCAACGTGGGATAATCTCTGGAGCATCAAAACCATTCTTAGAAGCTTTGAGCTAGTTTCTGGTTTAAAGGTCAATTTCCGTAAAAGCAAGCTCATTGGTATTAATGTGTCAAATGATTTCTTGGGATCCGCTTCGACATTCCTTCATTGTCGCACGAAATCCCTGCCTTTTAAATTCCTAGGAATTCCGGTAGGGGCAAATCCTAGGCGAGGTGCAACGTGGAAACCGGTTCTTGACATGCTTCGCAAAATATTAGCTTCTTGGAAATGGCGTAATCTCTCTATTGGCAGTCGGGTAAGTCTCATTAATTCAGTTTTGAAGATCATACCTTTATACTTTTTCCCTTTCTATTTGGCACCCAAGGTGGTAATTAATGCTATGATCAAGATCCATAGGGACTTTCTGTGGAGTATTAAGGTGGATGGTAGAGGAATGCATTGGGTTGCGTGGGATAACATATGCAAGCCAAAGAAGGAGGGGGGACTGGGTATTAAAAACCTTGAACTCTTCAACTTTGCTCTTTTTTCCAAGTGGAGGTGGCGATTCTTGGTACATATCAATGCTAGCTGGAGAGGGATTTGAAGTCATAGATATGGTGATCGTTCTTCATTTGTATTAAACGATTCTTTCACTGTTGGTAAGAAGGACACTATTTGGTGGCGAGACCTTATTGTTGTGGGAGATGAAGCATTGGAAAAAGGGTGGTTCACCGGTTGCGTTAGAAGAATTTTGGGGGATGGGGTTAGGTGATATAGCACCTGATCATGGTCTACCAGCTAGTTGGTGTTGGATATTAGAAACTCATAAATGCTTCTCAGTTCGTTCTTGTTACCATCATATATCCCAGCTTCGGCCAGCAAATGCTAATACTCTAGATCTGGACACGATTTCAGCTATTTGGAAATCAGCGGTTGTTGTACCCCGAAAAATCCCGTTTAGGGTTCTTCAATGTACAACGTAGAAAATTGTGAAGCCGCCACCAATATTTTAGTTTTTAGACCAAAACATTGAGAAAAGGTCTTTTTTACAAGGCGGGTGATCTTTTGAAAACTAGAGATATGGGTTCGGGGGTCGGTTAGGAATGGGGAAGGTATTAGCACCCCATTCCTCCTTTCTACTGAAAGGGAACCTCTAATTAAATTGTGTGGTTTTAATGTTTGATTTGAAGAACACCTAGATTTGCCTATTTTATTCTTATTTGAAGATGGATGGGAAATTAATGGAAAACTTATGTAAAGAGGGGGAAAAAGAGAGTTTTTTAGAAAAGAGCTCGACGGGGGTAACGACCCGCTCCTACGTATCTCCCGATACAATGGAGAACTCAGAGCTACGTAGTTCTGCCTTGGTTTTTGTTTTTTAACTTTTTAGGTGAGTTTTCGAAATAGGACGAGTACTAGCGAGTGATTAAACTAGCTAAGGCTATGGGTAATCACCGCTAAGTACTCAAAAGGAGTCGCTACCGCTAGTCAAACGAACTAAGGTTCTGGGTGACCGTTAGTAACAACTTGTTTTTATTTTCTTTTTGAAAGCCTTTTTTGAAAAGGATTGATTTGTTTGATGACCAAACTAGCAAAGGCTATGGGTGGTCATCGCTTATCGTTCTTTTTGGAGAAAGGACATCGATGTCAATAGCTAGACGAACTACGGTTCTGATTAGCTACTAACAACAATGGGTTTGAAAACATTTTTTGTTTGTTTTGAAAATGGAGGTTTTTTATTGTTGTGAAAGTGAAGATTTTTTTTGATGCGCTTGACGAGAACATGTCTCGCTCCTACGTATCCCAAGTGGGAATCAAAGCAACGTAGTTCTTGTAAAAATGTTTTTTTTTGAAAAGGTTTTAGAAGTAGGGCGAGCGTTAGCGAATGATTAAACTAACAAAGGTTATGGGTAATCATTGCTAAGTACTCATGTGAAATTGAAGAGCGTTCATAGAGATCAAACTAACAAAGGTTATGGGTGACCTCCACTATTCGCTTATTTTTGTTTATTGAAAATGCTTTGAAAATTAATTGGTTTGGAAAAGAGTTTTAGAAAATAAGTAAATCATTTTTAATCGAACTCTATGTCCAAAACCAAATGCAAAATGAATGAATGAAATTCAAACATATTCAACTAATCAAGCAATCATAAACATGTTGATCATCAATTAAGATTAAGCATGCCAATATAATCAAGAGATTTAATTGTCCAAGATGCCAGACAAAGTTCTCAAAACAATTGTATTTATGTGTGAAGGAGAATTGCTACACACGTTGGAAGCGATCTCAAGAGGGGCACATATGCCTCTATGCTACACATGTTGGTAGTCTTATAAGGGCACATGATTGTGTAAAAGGGTTTGTGCACAATTAAGTCAAGACATTCAAATGGCATCAAGAACAAAGGAATACAATTGATCATAGGCATAGAGTATTCGCGGTTAGGTGAATGAACATGTGAGCGATGATGCATGATTAGGCAAGGAATGAATGAGCGTTATTGAATGCAATTTTGTTTGATTTCGAAGTAATTGACATGGCATGAATGCATGATCATTTGGTTATTGAATGCAAGACATGATATTAATGAATGCATGAACATTTAAGAATGAATGCAAGAATGAGTATATACAAAGAGGCATGAGCGTACAAGAATGCATGAGCATTTGATTAATGAATGCATGGACATGTGAGGATGAACGCAAGAATGAGTATATACAAAGATGCATGAGCGTACAAGAATGCATGAGCATTTGATTAATGAATGCATGGACAGGTGAGGATGCAAGAAGTATAAACAAGTAAGGATGCATGAGGTACTAACAAGTGAGAGTGCAAATGAATATGCAAGAGATATGAATATATGAAAAGGCATGGAGATTAAAACAAGAGAGTATGCAAGAGATACAAGCAAATGAGAATGCAAGAGAGTGAATAAGGTTTTATTTAAGTGCAAGTGTGTGAGAGTATGTCATAAAAAGTGGTAAAAATTTAGTTACCTTATTCTTAGGAAATGGTGAAATGTTTTGGTGTTTTTAGAGTCTTAGGAAAAAATGGTAAAAGTATTTTTGGGTTGATTTTATAAAGTTGAAAAGTTATAAATGTAAACTAGAAAATGTTTTGGGTCTTTTTGCAAGTTGATAAGTTGTAAAACTTTAAGTAAGAAGTTAGTGAAAAGTAAAGTAAAAATGCATGAGGTAAATGGTAATTATTTAATGAGATGGTAAAGTAAAAATGCATGAAGTGAATGGTAATTATTTAATGAGATGGTAAAGTAAAAATGCATGAAGTGAATGGGAAGTGGTAAAATCTTTTTATGTTTTAGTAAAAGGTTAATGAATGGTAAAGTAAAAAGTAAGTGAGTGGTTAAAACCAAAGTAGTAAAATATTTTTATGTTTTGGTAAAAAGTTAATGAATGGTAAAGTAAAAAGTAAGTGAGTGGTTAAAACCAAAGTAGTAAAATATTTTTATGTTTTGGTAAAAAGTTAATGAATGGTAAAGTAAAAAGTAAGTGAGTGGTTAAAACCAAAGTAGTAAAATATTTTTATGTCTTGGTAAAAAGTTAATGAATGGTAAAGTAAAAAGGTAAAAAGTAAATAAACACTAAAACCAAGTTGAATCATATAGAGCAATCCTCTCACTTTGAGAAAAGTGCACTAGGCACTAGTGAGAATCAACTTGCCTATCATCAACAATGAGCAACAAGCAAACTAAAATGCAAAGATTAACTAAACACAACAAATAAGTTGAATCAACTAGAGCAATCCTCTCACTTTGAGAAAAGTGCACTAGGCACTAGTGGGAATCAATTTGCCTATCATCAACAATTTACAACAAGCAAACTAAGACACAAAAATGAATGGACACATAAACTAAATTGAGTCATTTCTAGCAATCTTCACCACTTAGGTTAAGGTGCACTAGGCACTAGTGGGAATCATATTGCTAAATCATCAAACAACAAAGGTAACATTTAACACTAAGATGAAATACTAGTAACAAGATTAAACATCACCAAACAAAGAACAACAACAAAATGAACTTGAAAATATTTTTAGATCTATAAGCATGTGAACCAAGGGAAACATAGATCCACATTTTATTTAATAAAGAAAACACCAAAATTAACACAAAGAAATATAGATCTATTTTTTGCAAGGATTTATATGATTAAGCAAAGAAGTGCAACAAAATCACATCAACCCTAATTTTTCATGATATGCGAAATGCTTAAACAACAAATTTGTGTATGAAATCTAGTGCAAAAATATGTAAAGATGCAAGGGAAATTATTCAAGTAGAAGAACAACTCCTTCAAGGCCAAGGACCCATCTCAAACACCCAAAGCTCCCTAAGTCTTTGTCAAAATGTTTGAAATGGATTCTCAAAGCAAACAACAATCAAGAAGGAGTTTGGAGTAGAGGAGGAATTATGCAAGAAAATTAAATATGAGGTGCAAAGCTTCAAGGATTACCTCAAAACTACAATGAAATGAAGAAGGAGATGATAAGCTCAAAAATCACTAGCTCTTAGCAATTTGATGATGCAACCTTGAAGAGAATGGGAGGAAAGATGGTGATCTAACAAGAAATGGAGGATTTGGTGGTTGATTTTGAAGGGAATATGTGGAAGAGGGGAGGAAGGGGCTACGGCCTTGATGAGGGAAGGAGAGGGAGAGGAGGTGTGCTAGGGTTTTTGTGTAGGAGAGAATGAGCAAAAAGAGAAGAGGCTTTAGGTGTGGGAATGAGGGAGTATTTATAGGATGAAATTAGGTCTAAGGGTAGTTTAGTCTTTGTGATTTTGATGTGCTCTAGGATTGAGTTTTGATTTTGAATGGAGGGTGGAGATGCATCATCACATGGATTGAGGGTGTTGAAGAAACACAAAAATGTGAGAGATATGGAGAGTGGGGGGCGAAATTTAGAGGAAAGAAAAAGGAAAAGAAAAATGAATTTCTTATTTTAGAAGAGATATTTTATGTGAAGTAGGGTTAAGGGCATTTTGGGGGAGAATTGTTACCAAAGAGGGAACTTTGGGTTTTCTTATGAATAGGTTAGTGTAAGTGAGTGGAGTAATTTACCAAAGAGGGTATAATGGAAGAGTGTGGAAGAAATTGGAGAGAGAGAGAGAGAATTCGTAGGTGGGGGGATAAGGAGAAAAAAAAACTTGTTTTTTTGGTATTTTGTCTTATTGAAGACACTTCCTTTTTTGTTTTTGAAATTGAAATTTTTGGGCATGGGAAATAATGGGAATGCAACTATTGAAAATGTGTCACATGCTTTTGGGCAACATAAAATATTCCCTCTAGTCACCTATGACAATAAAAATTGTCACTTAAAAATTGAGGAATATTTAATGGTCCCTTTTTATTTTTCTATGCACTAAAAATGAAAAAATACATTTTTAATTATTTTGACTAGGGTTTTCCTCCTAAAAAATTGTACAAAAATTATCCTTGATAGAATAAAAATGTACTTTTTGATGATGTGCATTTTTGGCGAGAAAATCAACTCTTGCGAAAAATGACCAAAATGCCCTTTTGATCATTAGAACCCTAATCCTTGTTCAAAATGCATTTTCTTTTCAAGAATTACTTCAAAACTCTAAAATGGCCCTAAAATCTAAAATGTATGCAAGAAATGATTTTTTTGCTGAGAAATGTCTCATTTTTCGAAAATGACCAAAATGCCCTTGGTCTTGAAAAACTCTGAAAATGCTATAAAAGGCAATGCAATGCATCTCTAATCCTAAGATGACTTTCAAAACTTTGAAATGCATGAATGATGGTCTTCATGACATTATGAATGAATGCTAAACCTTAACTTACTTATTTTTGTTTGAAAATTAGGGTTTCGACCTAAGCGGACAAAATTAGGGTATGACAGCTGCCCCTCTTTATTTGGATTTTGACAAGGAATATGGATTGGCCGAAACATATTCCGAGGCAAAATATAAATAAAGAATTCAGAAATTATACTGATTTTGTCCGCTTGGGAAAACCCGAATTTTCTCTCCTTTTTTTTTACTTAAGTGAAATGCCCGCCCTCAAAAAGCAGGAAATAAAGCTATAAAGAAAGCAGTAAAGAAAGTAACCTGGATGGACACTTGGGTCCTGAAGGGATGCTTGGATCCTGAATGAACACTGGGGTTCTGAAGGGACGCTGGGGTCCTGAATTCGGAGGTTGCCTAAAAACCTTCTAACGGACTCTTGTTGAGTCCGAGCTTAGGGGTGGCCTTCTCGAGCGGCCGATCAACATCAGGTCCGGAACTGATTTGATCAAAGGATGTCCATTATGCCTTAGGTTGACATAACTAATCCGAAGGACTTGACGAAGTCTGATGGATCCATCGCGTGCTCGTACACGATGTTGTGATCTGGATTGATGGAGTTCGCTAACTCTGGGTTGATGGAGTTTTCTAACTCTGGGTTGAGACTATCTAGTCTGAGGTAACTTCTATCTTGACTGGCACATGAAATGCATGCACTTGAATGCATATGAATGCAATGATTGACTTTGGTGGAATGCTTTTTCTGTTATTTCTTCGTTCTTCTAAGATACAAATTGAAAGTGTAATGCACTACTGTTTGATGCCATGAAGCGATGAATGGTATGAATGGTATGAGAATGATGAATGATATGAAGATGGTGTGTTCTTTTTATGTTCCGTTTTCTGCAATCCTTCTGTCTTTGTTTATGCTGTTTGTTTTCTTTAAGCAGCTTTCTTTTTTCTGCTTGTTTATTTTTTGTTTATTCTGTTTGCTTTGAGCAGCTTTCTGTTTTCTGCTTATTTGTTTTTTTGTTTGCTCTTTTGCTCTGCGAGGATGCAAAAGCAATACTTTGATGCATGATATGAAATAGTTTATTGGGAAACATAGGCATTTTGGATGAATGTATTAAATGCGAATGCAAATGAAATGTTTGGATGCTAATGTTATGATGCATAGTGTGATGACATTAGTGGCTGGGATACAGAAACATTTTTGTAATGATGGGATGCGATGAGTGCATGAAATGCAAATGTGAATATGATTTGAATGAAATGCTTGGATGCGAATGTTATGACATGGGATGACGTGTTTTGCTTTTTCTTTCTTTTTGATGCAATGCTTTGATGCTTGATGGAATGATTTTTTTCGTCCGTTGTTTCTTTTTTTGTTGCCTTCCATAAAATGATGATGTTGGCACGATGCAAATGAGACACTATGATGAACAAAATGGAACGCCCAAATGCATGAGGCGAAAAATACGATATGCATGATTAAACATTTTTGAGATGATGAGACGCGAGACTTTGGATGCAAAACAAAAGTGGAGGTGAATCTGGATCATTCTTTTTGAAAAAACTAGTTTTGCTTAAAACTCTGGTGTTCTCAAGGTGTTTATTTATAAACAAGCTCACTTGTTTTCTCTTCCTTCCAATGACGACTGAATCTGAGATATCGCATGACTAATTTGTGTTCTTTTTCTTTGAAGCATTGCCTAGTAAGCATGCATAGGAGTGTAGATGTGAATGAATGAGTCAGTTAACTTGGAATTGGTTTAGGGCATGGACATTTATGGCAAGTGAAGGAATGACAGACATGGTTATTGCCGAAGCTTATGCGGGACCAAGAGATACAAAATTGCCCCAGTTCAGGTCTTTGACGAGTGAATAACTTGCCCCTGTCTAGTGGCGACAACAACTAGGGGCGTAGAAGATGATGAATTGGGAATGCTTCGGCTTTTGAAATGAAAGGTGCAAAAGAGATTTTGTCTCACCCCACAAAGTTTGATGTTGCCCCAGTCATAACAAGGACAAAGCTGCCCCAGTTAGAATGACAAGGCTTTGTTTAGGATAGTGGGTTGAGAGATTGCCCCGGTGAGGTTTTTTATGGGAATGAATGAGGTGAAGGAATGGGAATGTACTTGCCCTCACTTTGGAAGTATTGACAATTGGAGTGACATGGGATGGGCATTTGAACAGACCTTCCCAAGACCAGGGTGGGTGGGTGGTGAAGAGAATGCCCCTACTTTGAATCTGAGTGACGTTCTCAGTGCAAATATTTGGTTCTCTACTGATGTATTGACTTTTGGTGTCAAAGAAGCCTCACTTGGTGATCACTAAACCTTGTTTTAATGCAGTTTGAAGCTGTTTTGGAGTGCAGGTCCCTCTTTTATTTTGTCAGCTTTCTTTTTTCTGACTGTTTGTTTTTGCTCCCTCATTTCTTTTTCCTGAGGGTTTGTTTTTTTCTTGATCAGCTTTCTTTTTTCTGATCGTTTGTTTTTTTTTTTTTTTTTGAGCAAACACACTGTAGACAGATAAACTTAGTTGTCCTAAGATTAAAACTTGAGAAAACGAAAGCAACCGGTCATTGATCGGACTGGACATTTCAGGATTGTGGTGTTTCGTGGAGGAAAGAGGGTTAGGCTTAATGAAGTGTTTGAGGCTAATGGGAGGATGAGTTTTGTTCGGCGTTGATTGACGGTTAATGGTCTATGAGGAAGATGGTTATTGGGCTTGTTTGGGCTCTGTTAAAGCAAATTCGTGTCTCATGGTAGAATGACTAAGGGGTTTGATGTTGAGGCCAAAGGAAGTGTTTGAAGGTTTATGGAATCAGGTGTTGGAATGGTGGAGTGTTTGAAGGTTTATTTAGACAAGGATCTCTTGTATTTTGTGGTAACATGTACCAGCTCACCACTTTATTTTCTTTTGTTTTGGGATTTTCATTTTTGAATCCCCTTTTTTTTTTTTTTCTCTTTTTCCCTTTTTTTTTGTTTTTGTTTTGTTTTTTGATTCTTTTCCTTCTTCGACTCGGGTGAGCTGATAAAAAGTGATGCACTGTTTTTTTTATTTGGGGTGATCCTTGTCTAGGGTGATTTTTGGATTTTGGTTTTTCTTGGCTCAAGGTGGGTAGGAAAGGGACTTTCTGGGATTTTGGGGTTTTTGAGGAGATGGCCAAACTTCATTTCAAATCCCGATTGCTTATTTCTATAAGACTTAACTTTAGAACAATAATTTATCTACCTTCATGTGTTTGCTCTTTTATTTTCCCCCTTTTTTGTGCCCTAATTTTTGCCTGGACCGCTCTTTGCAAGTTTTCAGTCCACCGGGCGCTCTTTTTTGCCTAGGCCGCCCTTTGGGGGTTTTCAACCTAGCGAGCTTATTTTATCTTTTTTATTTATTATATATTTTTTTAGAAAGACTTGCACTAAAGGAATATGATACTGACAAGGAAAATTAGTGATCACAGAATTGCCCCAGCATGGAGGACTTAACGTGTTAGTGAGAATGAACCAAAAAGTCAAGTATGCACTGATGGGAGAGAATACGCGCTTTATGGGTGGACGGGGTGGGGTTAGACTTGGATGGGGAATGATGATAAATGGAGGAAATTGACTGACTCAAACAAGAGAAACTGCACGTGGCATGCATGCTTACTAGAAGAACGTTTCACAGAGAGTTAACATTGGCTAAAAACATGATATAAGAACTTTTTTGACGAACTGTTTCAGTCTTTTATCATGGAATGGATGAGATGTAATGTTTTTTTTTTTTTGAAGGAAATACAAATGAGCTATTGATGTGAAAAACTGAGTGCCTTGTAACACCTTGAGTTGGCAAATGAGTGAGGGTAAACTTTTCCAAAAAGGAAAGATTACTTTGCCAGAATATCTCGTTTCTCATCACAACATTTTTGTTGTATGCATGGATGAAAACATTATGATATATACATGATGAAAATGAAATGCATGAAAGCATATTCACTTGAAAAGTGTGATTATTCTAAAAGTTTTTTCTTTTTGATGTTTTCTTTTTATGCAAGACGAAATATGAAATGCCAATGCATCCTTGGATGATGAATGATGCAAGAATGCTGCTTCTTTTCAAAATGATTTTTATAGAGGCAAGACAATATATGAAATGCCGATGCCCCCTTTTTCTTTTGAATGATGAAAGATGTAGTAATGATGTTTTTTTCTAAATGATGATTCTTCTTTTTTTTTTTTAGAGGCAAGACAAAGTATGAAATGCCAATGCCCCTTCCTTTTTTTGAAAGATGCATGTATGGAGGAATGATGTATTTGAACTAAAGTGATGAGGTTAATGAAATGATGCATGAATGCTACATTTTGAATAAATTTGATGATGACTTTTGTTCATGATTATGAATGAGATGCTTCCTTGTTTTCATTTTTTTTTGTGCAATGAAATGCATGATACTCACAATGGTTTTTTTTTTTTTAAATGCGTGGAAAGATATGAAAGGTTAATGTATTATTTTTTCATGATGTGTGAAAGAGGACAACAGTAATGCATGAGACGCGCTCACAACAGTAATGCATGAGACACACTCCTAATAAGACACGATCTTTGGATCTTTCGAGAAAATTAGGGAAAAAAGAAAAGCCTTAGTGAATGGAAACGCACACGTGCGGAGAATGCACTCCTGACAAACCTAAATGAGATGGAGAAAAATGCATGTATGAATTTTATCAAGTTTTTGTTTTATGCAATGCAAATGATGTCTTTATATGAAAATAACGGCGATAATGCGACTTGACATGCATGTGAAAAAAATCAGATGAAAACGTTTTTTTTTTTTCGGGTTTGGTGACTGAAATTTTGGGAACATCACCTCATATAGCACGTTAAGAGAAAAGACTATGATGATTTTTTGAAAGTTTTGCTTTTATGTAATGCAAGGATGTATGCAAATGATGATGTGAGGCAACCAATTGTCGTTACCCTGAGTAACTTGCATGAAACATTGAGTGGATCCTGACTCAATACTTCACGCAATATACTGAAATGCTTCGACATTTGGTTAACTCAAACTTATTCTCTTATTCGAAAACAAACCTCACTTGATAGGGTCAAAGTGCCCCGATATCGTAGAGTAACGTCTCAAATTTGTAGTGCACAAACAAATTTGAGATATTACCCTTCGTCATTCGAAGGTGCACTTTTACTCATTGAGCTTTTACATGAAGAGCTTTTCTATTTTTCTTTGTTTAGAGAAGATGCATGCATTGGGAACTTTTCATTTTTTCATTTTTAGTTTTGGAACTTGATTTTGAAAATTATTTGGAGATGCAAATGATTTACTGGAAAAAAGGTTTTAGAAAACGGTGCTTGACGGGGTATGACCCGCGCCTACGTATCCCCATTGTAATGAGGAATCAAAGCTTGCGTAGTTCTACTGTGTCTCTTTTTTGAAATAATGCTTATGCATGAACGCCTCGTCTTGGATGAACTCGACGAGGATGAAATGCTTATGCTATGCAGATGATAATTGTTTTTGTTTCATCTTTATGTGATGAAAGGGAATGCAAGATGAATGGTGCTTTTTTTTCAAAATTGGAACTTTATTTAATGCAAATGATGCAATGACGTAATGATACAATGATGTGATGATGCAAGGATGCTTCTTTTTTGTGTTTTTGCAGAAAGAGGATATTTACAGTTGGTGAAGGAAAAGCACATCTTTTTTGATTTTCGAAAATTCTGAGGGAAAATTGATTGAACTGAATGCACGATGCAGCACACAATTTGGAAAGCCCTTGTGACCTAAAATGGGGTAGAACCTATGATCTAAGACACTTTAGGGATAATCTTCTCATGTAGCTCTATTCACACCCTCACAAAGGTCATCAGAGCCACAGTCTCTTTCACGAAATTCCTTGTAAATGCAGCAAACTGCTAGGTACAAGGTATCATGGAAGAGCACAACTCTGATTGAAACTTTCGCGAGTAGCCAAACGGACAAAGGTCCTGATGGGCTCCCACTACTCGAATCCACTCATCCTAAGATACCCTAACAGACCTGGGTTATGGTCTCTTTCTCTATTCATAAAATCTCGGGGTACAAGTGGTGTGTGCGAAGGGCATTTCCTCAAAACTACCCCACCTGCAGATGAAAATCCAGACAGTCCAGATAATAGCATGTCGTCTACCCTAGGGTTCAATATCATTCAAATACAACTAGCCTAGAGTACCAACAACACACACATTACTTATTTCAGAAAGGGAGCTGAGATGAAGGGAACATGGGGATTGGAAGAATGCATGGGCATAAGCGATAAAAGAAAGGGAATAAAAGATGAGACAGGGAATCATAGAAGAACACAAATGCATACGCCTACAATCAATGATAAGAAAGAAAGGCAAACAAGGTTTTAATCAAATCAACAATACATTAAACCACACATTTAAATTAGTTAGGCTTGACCCTCGTCTTTTAAAAAGTTCCCAGTGAAGTCGCCAGCTGTTGTACCCCGAAAAATCCCGTTTAGGGTTCTTCAATGTACAACGTAGAAAATTGTGAAGCCGCCACCAATATTTTAGTTTTTAGACCAAAACATTGAGAAAAGGTCTTTTTTACAAGGCGGGTGATCTTTTGAAAACTAGAGATATGGGTTCGGGGGTCGGTTAGGAATGGGGAAGGTATTAGCACCCCATTCCTCCTTTCTACTGAAAGGGAACCTCTAATTAAATTGTGTGGTTTTAATGTTTGATTTGAAGAACACCTAGATTTGCCTATTTTATTCTTATTTGAAGATGGATGGGAAATTAATGGAAAACTTATGTAAAGAGGGGGAAAAAGAGAGTTTTTTAGAAAAGAGCTCGACGGGGGTAACGACCCGCTCCTACGTATCTCCCGATACAATGGAGAACTCAGAGCTACGTAGTTCTGCCTTGGTTTTTGTTTTTTAACTTTTTAGGTGAGTTTTCGAAATAGGACGAGTACTAGCGAGTGATTAAACTAGCTAAGGCTATGGGTAATCACCGCTAAGTACTCAAAAGGAGTCGCTACCGCTAGTCAAACGAACTAAGGTTCTGGGTGACCGTTAGTAACAACTTGTTTTTATTTTCTTTTTGAAAGCCTTTTTTGAAAAGGATTGATTTGTTTGATGACCAAACTAGCAAAGGCTATGGGTGGTCATCGCTTATCGTTCTTTTTGGAGAAAGGACATCGATGTCAATAGCTAGACGAACTACGGTTCTGATTAGCTACTAACAACAATGGGTTTGAAAACATTTTTTGTTTGTTTTGAAAATGGAGGTTTTTTATTGTTGTGAAAGTGAAGATTTTTTTTGATGCGCTTGACGAGAACATGTCTCGCTCCTACGTATCCCAAGTGGGAATCAAAGCAACGTAGTTCTTGTAAAAATGTTTTTTTTTTGAAAAGGTTTTAGAAGTAGGGCGAGCGTTAGCGAATGATTAAACTAACAAAGGTTATGGGTAATCATTGCTAAGTACTCATGTGAAATTGAAGAGCGTTCATAGAGATCAAACTAACAAAGGTTATGGGTGACCTCCACTATTCGCTTATTTTTGTTTATTGAAAATGCTTTGAAAATTAATTGGTTTGGAAAAGAGTTTTAGAAAATAAGTAAATCATTTTTAATCGAACTCTATGTCCAAAACCAAATGCAAAATGAATGAATGAAATTCAAACATATTCAACTAATCAAGCAATCATAAACATGTTGATCATCAATTAAGATTAAGCATGCCAATATAATCAAGAGATTTAATTGTCCAAGATGCCAGACAAAGTTCTCAAAACAATTGTATTTATGTGTGAAGGAGAATTGCTACACACGTTGGAAGCGATCTCAAGAGGGGCACATATGCCTCTATGCTACACATGTTGGTAGTCTTATAAGGGCACATGATTGTGTAAAAGGGTTTGTGCACAATTAAGTCAAGACATTCAAATGGCATCAAGAACAAAGGAATACAATTGATCATAGGCATAGAGTATTCGCGGTTAGGTGAATGAACATGTGAGCGATGATGCATGATTAGGCAAGGAATGAATGAGCGTTATTGAATGCAATTTTGTTTGATTTCGAAGTAATTGACATGGCATGAATGCATGATCATTTGGTTATTGAATGCAAGACATGATATTAATGAATGCATGAACATTTAAGAATGAATGCAAGAATGAGTATATACAAAGAGGCATGAGCGTACAAGAATGCATGAGCATTTGATTAATGAATGCATGGACATGTGAGGATGAACGCAAGAATGAGTATATACAAAGATGCATGAGCGTACAAGAATGCATGAGCATTTGATTAATGAATGCATGGACAGGTGAGGATGCAAGAAGTATAAACAAGTAAGGATGCATGAGGTACTAACAAGTGAGAGTGCAAATGAATATGCAAGAGATATGAATATATGAAAAGGCATGGAGATTAAAACAAGAGAGTATGCAAGAGATACAAGCAAATGAGAATGCAAGAGAGTGAATAAGGTTTTATTTAAGTGCAAGTGTGTGAGAGTATGTCATAAAAAGTGGTAAAAATTTAGTTACCTTATTCTTAGGAAATGGTGAAATGTTTTGGTGTTTTTAGAGTCTTAGGAAAAAATGGTAAAAGTATTTTTGGGTTGATTTTATAAAGTTGAAAAGTTATAAATGTAAACTAGAAAATGTTTTGGGTCTTTTTGCAAGTTGATAAGTTGTAAAACTTTAAGTAAGAAGTTAGTGAAAAGTAAAGTAAAAATGCATGAGGTAAATGGTAATTATTTAATGAGATGGTAAAGTAAAAATGCATGAAGTGAATGGTAATTATTTAATGAGATGGTAAAGTAAAAATGCATGAAGTGAATGGGAAGTGGTAAAATCTTTTTATGTTTTAGTAAAAGGTTAATGAATGGTAAAGTAAAAAGTAAGTGAGTGGTTAAAACCAAAGTAGTAAAATATTTTTATGTTTTGGTAAAAAGTTAATGAATGGTAAAGTAAAAAGTAAGTGAGTGGTTAAAACCAAAGTAGTAAAATATTTTTATGTTTTGGTAAAAAGTTAATGAATGGTAAAGTAAAAAGTAAGTGAGTGGTTAAAACCAAAGTAGTAAAATATTTTTATGTCTTGGTAAAAAGTTAATGAATGGTAAAGTAAAAAGGTAAAAAGTAAATAAACACTAAAACCAAGTTGAATCATATAGAGCAATCCTCTCACTTTGAGAAAAGTGCACTAGGCACTAGTGAGAATCAACTTGCCTATCATCAACAATGAGCAACAAGCAAACTAAAATGCAAAGATTAACTAAACACAACAAATAAGTTGAATCAACTAGAGCAATCCTCTCACTTTGAGAAAAGTGCACTAGGCACTAGTGGGAATCAATTTGCCTATCATCAACAATTTACAACAAGCAAACTAAGACACAAAAATGAATGGACACATAAACTAAATTGAGTCATTTCTAGCAATCTTCACCACTTAGGTTAAGGTGCACTAGGCACTAGTGGGAATCATATTGCTAAATCATCAAACAACAAAGGTAACATTTAACACTAAGATGAAATACTAGTAACAAGATTAAACATCACCAAACAAAGAACAACAACAAAATGAACTTGAAAATATTTTTAGATCTATAAGCATGTGAACCAAGGGAAACATAGATCCACATTTTATTTAATAAAGAAAACACCAAAATTAACACAAAGAAATATAGATCTATTTTTTGCAAGGATTTATATGATTAAGCAAAGAAGTGCAACAAAATCACATCAACCCTAATTTTTCATGATATGCGAAATGCTTAAACAACAAATTTGTGTATGAAATCTAGTGCAAAAATATGTAAAGATGCAAGGGAAATTATTCAAGTAGAAGAACAACTCCTTCAAGGCCAAGGACCCATCTCAAACACCCAAAGCTCCCTAAGTCTTTGTCAAAATGTTTGAAATGGATTCTCAAAGCAAACAACAATCAAGAAGGAGTTTGGAGTAGAGGAGGAATTATGCAAGAAAATTAAATATGAGGTGCAAAGCTTCAAGGATTACCTCAAAACTACAATGAAATGAAGAAGGAGATGATAAGCTCAAAAATCACTAGCTCTTAGCAATTTGATGATGCAACCTTGAAGAGAATGGGAGGAAAGATGGTGATCTAACAAGAAATGGAGGATTTGGTGGTTGATTTTGAAGGGAATATGTGGAAGAGGGGAGGAAGGGGCTACGGCCTTGATGAGGGAAGGAGAGGGAGAGGAGGTGTGCTAGGGTTTTTGTGTAGGAGAGAATGAGCAAAAAGAGAAGAGGCTTTAGGTGTGGGAATGAGGGAGTATTTATAGGATGAAATTAGGTCTAAGGGTAGTTTAGTCTTTGTGATTTTGATGTGCTCTAGGATTGAGTTTTGATTTTGAATGGAGGGTGGAGATGCATCATCACATGGATTGAGGGTGTTGAAGAAACACAAAAATGTGAGAGATATGGAGAGTGGGGGGCGAAATTTAGAGGAAAGAAAAAGGAAAAGAAAAATGAATTTCTTATTTTAGAAGAGATATTTTATGTGAAGTAGGGTTAAGGGCATTTTGGGGGAGAATTGTTACCAAAGAGGGAACTTTGGGTTTTCTTATGAATAGGTTAGTGTAAGTGAGTGGAGTAATTTACCAAAGAGGGTATAATGGAAGAGTGTGGAAGAAATTGGAGAGAGAGAGAGAGAATTCGTAGGTGGGGGGATAAGGAGAAAAAAAAACTTGTTTTTTTGGTATTTTGTCTTATTGAAGACACTTCCTTTTTTGTTTTTGAAATTGAAATTTTTGGGCATGGGAAATAATGGGAATGCAACTATTGAAAATGTGTCACATGCTTTTGGGCAACATAAAATATTCCCTCTAGTCACCTATGACAATAAAAATTGTCACTTAAAAATTGAGGAATATTTAATGGTCCCTTTTTATTTTTCTATGCACTAAAAATGAAAAAATACATTTTTAATTATTTTGACTAGGGTTTTCCTCCTAAAAAATTGTACAAAAATTATCCTTGATAGAATAAAAATGTACTTTTTGATGATGTGCATTTTTGGCGAGAAAATCAACTCTTGCGAAAAATGACCAAAATGCCCTTTTGATCATTAGAACCCTAATCCTTGTTCAAAATGCATTTTCTTTTCAAGAATTACTTCAAAACTCTAAAATGGCCCTAAAATCTAAAATGTATGCAAGAAATGATTTTTTTGCTGAGAAATGTCTCATTTTTCGAAAATGACCAAAATGCCCTTGGTCTTGAAAAACTCTGAAAATGCTATAAAAGGCAATGCAATGCATCTCTAATCCTAAGATGACTTTCAAAACTTTGAAATGCATGAATGATGGTCTTCATGACATTATGAATGAATGCTAAACCTTAACTTACTTATTTTTGTTTGAAAATTAGGGTTTCGACCTAAGCGGACAAAATTAGGGTATGACAGCGGTTCCATCGCGAATTGTTATTTTTGGTTGGCGATTGTTTTCCAATACTCTTCCAACTCGTGAACCCTTGTTTTCCCGCCATGTCATCAATTCCGTTAAGGCTGCTGCTTGCCCGATTTGCGCTCAGGAAACCGAATCCCAATAGCACCTATTATTTAACTGTGATCTGGCGACGAGAGTGTGGGAAAGGATTGGACTTTGGATCGAGTTCCAGTGTCCTATTGCATCTAACATTTTTGATCATTTTCAGGCTTTTGGTGAAGCGTTCGTCGGAAAGAAAGCTAACAAAGCAAGGTACATCTTTTGGTTAGCTACTTGTTGGAGTATTTGGGTTGCTAGGAATAACTTGATTTTTAAGGGGGGAGAACCAATGTTAGACTCTATTGTATCTTATATTAAATGTATGTCCTAGAGTTGGTTTATTTACGGAGTAGGTAGACGTTCTAATTACTCTGTTACTTCTTGGTGGCATAATGCCAAGTTGTGTATAAACAATATGTAATTGCTCCCCGCACATCTAGAGTACTTCTTCAATGAATCATTGTTTATAAAAAAAGGTCATTTGTCTTTGTAAAAAAAAAGCGTCATTTGTATCATTAAAATAAATTAAGGCGCATCATTAAAAACATAAAGGCATAAATAGGCGATGTACAATTAAATAAATATATTTAGGATTAAATATGTTTTTTACCTCTATAAAATTTAAAAATTTTATTTATTTATTTTTTGACAAAAAAAATTGAAATTTTTTTTTTTGAAAATTTTATTTCTAGTTCCTATAAAAAAATTCATTCACATTTAGTCCTCACATTTTTATATGTCAATGCTTTTAGTCTCTCTCATGACTTTTAATAATCCTTAGAAGTGCTATAAATATGCCCAAACAAGCGCTATTAAAAATCATGACGGACTAAAAGTATTAACGGGGGAAAATGTAGGGACTAAAAGTGAATAAAATTTTGTGAGGACTAAACAAAATTTTCAAATTTTATAGGGACCAAAACATATTTAACCCTTTATTTTATTTAACAAAACTAAAATAATTTTATATAATTTATGATACTCAAATAAAATTTTCTTTTATTTAATTTATAGGTGTGGATTAAAATTATATATTTTATGATACTCAAATAAAACATTTTTTATTAGGTTAAACTCAATAAATATAATAAAACATTTTTTAAGAAAAAGTGTATATGTAATTTCAGAAAGTTTATGGTCAAAGTGAATATCAAATATGTACATGGACACTGTAATAAATAGCATAAAGAAGGTCTACTTTATCCCAAACAAGTTGCTCATCATCACTCTGATCTATTAAATATAAATATATTAAATCAATGATGGTAAATACATTTGCCATCTCCGCCTTGGGTACGGAGCAGCGTTAAAACTCTGGGCCAGCTGTCCTGCCCCTCGAGGCACCTACAATGAACGAATGATTAGTCACTGCTGTCCATACGATAGATACCCGGGTTTACCGAAAAATACATTTGCCTTTGGAGAAATTAGAGGATTTCCCGTCCTAAAAGAACCCTTGATACTATCAAGAGCAAAGCTATTAATAAATAGCACCATCAAATTTTGTTTCCTGTTTTTTTAACGATTTTCGTTTAACCAATGCTTTTTTATTCATCGGCAACCTTCGTTTATCGTCAATAAATTTATTGATAAGTCATCCATAAATTTTTTACTATCGACAGATTTTGTTATTAGCGATAGCTTTTAACCTTTTCTCCTTCACCAATGGTTGATTTTGTTATAATGAAAATGATTTTGGTCAATTTCTCTATTTTGAAAAAGCCAAATCCACTTTTAAATAATTGAGGCTTGGTACTCAAGTCAAAGAAAAATGATGCTACGTAGGAAACTTGTTTTAAGCAAACAAATCAAATTTCGTCTGTATTGTGCATGAAAGCTACGATTTCCATTATTAAAAATTGTGAGAGGACCAATATGATACTCTTCTCTAATCTGAACTTTCATATCTTAAAAAAATATTTAAAACCATTAACGTACGTTTGGGAGGAGAGGGGAAGATAGGGCATATTTTTTAATTCTAAAATGAGAAAGTTATAAAATATATTTAAATATAAATAAAGTAAGTTTAAAAATGTTATATTGCCATCTATCATACATCAACCCTTGTTGACCGACTTTTGCTTATAATGTATTACCTAGAGAGAATTAGACAATGCATAATAACATAGTTTATCCGCAGGTAAATGTTTTTTTTATCGCCCAATACCTTTACTCATAGTTTTTTAATTATTACTAAAAACATTTATGGGGATCAGTGGTGCCCTGAGTATGGAATAGAGGGGCTACCCCTCGAGGGCCCATTTTTTTGGGAGAACCAAAGTGTACTTTACTTAGTGATATATACATATATTTGAGTAAAGATTTATGTTATTATAGTTATAGCTAAAGACCAATTTAGATCATTAGAGAGTACTGACCCAGTGGATTGAAATAATATTGCAAACATGATGATTCTTATTATCTTGATGGTGGAGTTTTATTTGGAGAATTGAAAGTCCTTAGAGAAAGGTATTTAAACATCAAATCAACAATAAGTTATATAATTTTGAATTCTTTGAATACAATTAATTGTTTTTCTAATGCATCGAGACATATAGAATAATATTAACTATTCTTTTTACTGAAAAGAAGTTTTTCTAAATTGTACTTGTTAAAATTTTATTTGCAATCTATTATGTCGCAAAACATGATACCCAGGTTAAGTCAGTGCTGTGTTGCCCCTCGAGGCACCTACAATGAGCGGGGGAGTACTCACTGCTGTTCGTGCAATGGATACTCGGGTTTACCCACAAAAAAATCTATTATGTCGCAAACTAGATTAAATAGTCTCGCTTTGATTTCTAATGAAAATAATGTTATTAAAAACTATTTTGTTTGGCGCTGTAAATAAAATCAATTATTTTGTTCGCGATCTTGTGCTTGAATCCTTTTGGTTTAGAATCTAAAAATTAAAATTACAAGAGACAACTCTTTGTAGAAACTCTTCCAGGAAAAAGTTGGTTCGAGAGGTAATTGGGTTCGGATCTAATCCCAAAATTTTGAGTTCGAGTCTTGAGTGTGGCAAAAGTTTTATTGGGAGGGCTAAACACATGGCCAAACAAGGGTAGATTTGTCAATATAACGCACCAATAACATGGTAACAAAAAGACAACATGGATATGGACAAACCTACTAAATCCTTTTTTTAATATATACTATTTGCTATTAAATAATTATTAATTTTCTTTTTTTTTCTAAAAAATTTATAAAAAATTAATATTTAAAATGATAAACATGTTTAAATATTTTAATTACCAAAGTAAAAACGAAGTACTAAATTAAATTATTTGATTAACTTATATTAAGAAAATTTCAACAATTAAAAAAATGACCATTACTGGGCTAGATTTCTTGACGTCGATTAGTCACTGACAAAGCCTGAACACCAATAACACGTGACCACAAAAAATAATTAACGACAAGTTTCAAATTTTTCATCACTAATTTCGATCACTGTTTTAGATTTTTCTAATACTGATTTTTTTTATTATTAAAAAAATTGATAAAGTTCATTCTTCTATTATTTGTGAGATAAGAAGTGGAACATGTGAAGTGTGAAATTTTGACACCCACCAATACAATCCTGACATACTTAAAGTGTGAGACTAAACTTCTGTATATGTTTAGTCTCTCAGGGAGCTGTACTATGTTTGATTGCTAAAGTTCTGATTTTTCACTTCAAAAACAAATATTGGCATATATAAATTGATATAGAAAAGAAAAAAAGAAAAAGTGGAGTTGTGGTAGAAAGATGAGGGAGGAGGATGATAAGAAGGAGACACGGTTGGAGAAGAGGTACTATGAGGATTGCCCTGGTTGTAAGGTGGAACAAGCCAAAGAGCTTAACCGTAGTGTATCCATTCCAAATCTTATGTTTATATGGATGGTGGTGTTATGTTCAAGTAAGCACTAATTTTGTCCTTTTTGGGATGTCTTTGTGAGTAGCAAGTTTGCTATTGCTACTGTTTCTAAGATCTTAGTACTGTTTGTATGTTTTGTTTCTTTCATAATGTTTATGGAGGATCATCCTAATGTGCCTTTGAATCAGACATGAATAGTTTCTTAAAGTTCAAGAATTCTCATGTCTTCCTCAATCAAGTGGAACTACTTTGTCCTTTCCTAATGTCTTTTTTTTTCCCAATGTTCAGCACTGCCTGCATCATCTCTTTTCCCATTCCTTTATTTCATGGTGAGTTTTTCTCTAATATTCTGTTCGTGTTCAACTTAATATTGATGCACATATTATGATCCTCAATATTATTAGTGCTACATTTATTTTTAGGTAAGGGATTTCAATATTGCAGTAACAGAAGCTGATATTAGTTATTATGCCGGTTATGTGGGTAAGATAGTTTTAATGTTTCAAATCTTTGAAGTCTTATTCTACCATTAATATATGTTCATTGATGATGTAGTTAAATTTTATCAATGAATTTTATCTAACGAAAAAGAATGTTTGTCGATGATGATGAATTTTCTTTGTAGGATCTTCATTCATGCTTGGCAGAGCAGTGACATCTTTAGTATGGGGAATGATTTCAGATCGCTATGGTCGAAAACCTGTTATAGTTTTTGGGATTATCGTAGTGTAAGTATTTCTCTCATTGAATTAGATGCCATTTTAAAATTACAACTACAAAATTTTTACCCTACGACAATCCCTGAAAACCGTTGCGTAATACCAAGAAACTGTAAGATGAATAAAAATAAAACCCTAAATTCAAGCAATTGAGCTTTCACAAATCCAAGCACATAAAATGAAGAAAAAAAAGAAATTGGTCGTTGGATATAATACTCGTTCAACGGCAAACTCTGTCTCTATCTCCTTTTGATTTGGTGTTGTAATTTAGTCCTTTAAGTACGTTGTCTTATTATTTTTATTTTGGTTTGAGTGTTTTAGGGGGTCTTCAAATTAAGGTTTTCTATTACTGCTTTGACTTTAGTTTCTATTTTTGCCAAGGGCATTGGTCTAGTCCCCCCTTTGGTCTCTATCTTGTCTTCTTTCTTTTTTTAGATGTTTTAACATCATATATTTTTTTGCTTGACAAAAAAAAGGGATAGCACCTAGAGTTAATTTATTTTTTAAAAAAACGAAACCATAGAGAACGGTTTTTAATTATTGGCTAAATGTTTAAAAAATATCGTTGTCTTCTATTGTTGGAGAACGGTTTATAAGTATTGCTGATTAAAAATTCTAATAAAAAAAATCGATCTAGCAAAAAGTCGTTGACTATTGTTATGTAAGGATTCATTTTTTTATACGTTGCAAAGTTAGGCGTTTCCATAGGCCTAAAATGTTGTAGTGTATATATGTTGTATTGTTTCTCATATTCATTAATGCTTACTTGACTTCAGTGTCATGTTCAACACACTATTTGGCCTTAGTACAAGTTTTTGGATGGCTGTTATCACTAGATTTCTTCTAGGATGTTTAAATGGTGCAATTGGACCAGCGAAGGTACGATTTTTTTAACAACCAAGAACTTGTAAATGTGGACATGTGGATACATGTTCAAGCTCATTGCTAAACTCCTCTTTTTAAAAGGCCTATGCAGTTGAACTTTTTAGAGAAGAACATCAAGCTCTAGGACTTTCTACTGTAAGAATCACCAACTATTACCTACTATCAGTATTCTTAAAACTGAATTTACATCATATTGATTCAAAGCGTGAAATGCTTTTAGATCAGTGCATCTTGGGGCATGGGTTTAGTCATTGGCCCAGCATTAGGAGGGTATTTGGCTCAGGTATTATATTTTATTCTTTACCTTCTAAGATGACTTGTTTTTGAAAAACGTCTCGTATAATAAGACGGCTGATACCTAAAAACCATTTTCAATATCCAAATAAATGCTCTTTTCATGTTTTTTTTGTATCTTTAAGCTTTCTTCTATGTATCTTTTTGTCTGTGTATGTGTATGTGTGCATGTACTAGCACACACTCATATGTATATTTTTCTCTTGTTTCTATAACAATTTTGAGATTTCTTATTGTTGCAGCCAGTAGAGAAATACCCACATATATTTTCAAAGGGCTCCTTTTGGGATAAGTAAGTGGGCTTTTCATGCTATTTTTGTTTCCTATTTTTATTTTCTCTAATACTAAGAAACATCATACATAATAAATTCAATGTTTTCTGAAATTGTTAAAATGGAAAACATGTTTTCATTATTTCCAGAAATGCATTGTAGTAGCTATTGCCTGTATAGGATTCAATTTTGGCTCCCAGTTTTTGTTTCTAAATCTATCACTATATTGATACATGGATTCAAATTATTTTGCAGGTTTCCATATTTCTTGCCATGCTTTATAGTATCTGGACTTTCATTTGTAGTAGCTATTGCCTGTATTTGGATTCCGGTATGTATCTTAGATTATTGCATATTTATTCATAATCTATCAGGTTTCTATACTTTATGTTTTGTGTCTTTACTTCAGCACTTTTACGTCTTTGTTTGCTTTATGTTTTATGTCTTTAATTTATGATGACAGATCATTACGAAGAATCAATTTCATTACGTATATATAATTTTGTCTGTCCCTCTCGTGAAAACAGTTGTTTAAAAATGTGCAGGAAACACTTCACAATCACAAATGTAACAATGAGCCCACAGATAATGTTGAAGCTATAGGAAATGGAAGTATAGTCCAAAAGAATGAAAACCTCTTCCTGAATTGGCCTCTAATGTCATCTATCATTGCATATTGTGTTTTCTCACTTCATGATATTGCTTATCAAGAGGTAATTTTTCAAATTAATGAATTTAAACAAGGTATATGCATCTCATTTAAAATACAATGTTTGGATTTTTCTACTTCTTTTTAAGACTATCAATGCATCTATATACAAGCAAAAATTAGTCTTTCAGCCTGCTTTCTATAGGTTTTCTCATTATGGGCTGTTAGTCCTCCAAGGCTAGGGGGTTTGAACTTTACAACCAATGATGTTGGTCATGTTCTTGCAATTTCAGGTGAATCTTTGGTACCTATATAATTATAATAAATGTTTATAATTGCTAGGCATATGCGTTTACTTCATAACTTGCCATCAATGAGAGTTGCACTTAAATTTTCTACAGGATGAATGAGTGTTTTTCACTTGTATACGGGGCGGACCTTTGTTAGGGCTAGGGAGGGCCACGACCCACCCCAAAAAATCATGTGAAGTTACTATAATGCCCATGTTTTTTTTTAAATTAACTACTAAATACATACATGTTTTGCGCATATATGAACAATAAAATTGCATGCTTAGTGTTTGATGGTTGTTGCTTTCTACGTTTGTTCCCGGGTTCGATTCACTGCTGGCACAATTTTGCTTTTTATATTTTCACAAATAAAATGCACAAAAACTTAATAAAAGGCGCTTCACAGTGATTCGAACTTCTAACCTGCGCGTTGCAAATAGTTACTTACCAATAGGCTATAGTCTTGTATTTTTCTCAAGCTTTGCCACCAGTACTCTTACGCAACCTTCTCTCTTTCCTCTCTATGTCTCTCACGCACACACGTAACCCGTCTTCTCTCTCTCTCAGCCTCTCTCATGCTCGTCGTACCTCATCGTCGTAACCCTTCTTTATCAATGCATATTGTGTTTGCATCTATCATTGAATACTGTGTTTTCTCACTTCATGATAGATGCATTTAACAACCGGGTTATGATATCAAGGGGTAAAATTTGCGTGTTAAGTCTCTTCTGGTTTGCCTTGCGTGACTCTTGTGTTTTCTTTCAGCTGGGGGTTATGATGCTTTTTGTTTTGTTTGTTTGTCTGTACGTATTTGGGTAGCCATGTTGTATCTTTGTATAGCATTGTGGTGTAATCTGTACAAGGTGTTTCTAATATTTGTTTTTTGTTTGCTTGTATGTTGGTAGCTTTGGTGTAGCTTGTTTAGCTATGTTGTATCATCTTCCGCCTTTCTTGTAAAGGTGGTTTTTATTAATAACACTACCTACTTAATGAAAAAAAAACATGAGATCATATGTTAACTTCTGCAGGGATTTTTCCTCTTCACTTGTCTTACTAAGTGAATTCTTGCATAATTTTGTGTTTGTTTTGAGGATAATTAAGTTCGTTGGCTTGGGTCGACCATAATTAGTGTTTATTTAGAGGATAAATTCACAGATCAATGATCTTATTCTGAAATGTGGCAATGTAACGTCACATAAGTATACTTTCATGTTAAATTTTAAATATGTCTCAAATATTATATCTTTTTGAGGTTAAATCAGAATTACTCGATTCTTTTTGTGGTTAAAAATATTTGTCACGAATTCCCAAATCGAATTAGTCACGTGATATGCTTTTCTCATGTCATTTAGCAATTAGCATATATTAAATTTAGGATTAAATACGTTTTTACACCCTGCAAATAGGGGGTGTTTTGCTTACACCCTACAATTTTTTTTTTTAAAAAACACCTTGCAAAATTCACTTTTTTGCTTTCAGTCCTTCTGTTAGCCAGACGTTACAAAAACCTCTATGTGGCTAACAGATATCTGAGTTGGTTTTTGTTTTCTTTTCTAATTTTTTTTCTGTTGACTGGGACACCCATGTCATTATTTTTTATTTATTCTCTTTAATAAAAAATTGCTTCTTCATCTCTCTCATCTTCACCGTTTCTTCTCCTCCTCTCTCTTTCCCCCTCCGTTCACCCCCTCTCTCACCTCGCGAACCACAACCACCGCACAACCATATCTGAAACCAGATCTGAAAACTCAGTTATCTCCATCTCTCTCTCGTTCTCCAAAACCAAAACTGAAACCTAAAGAACCAGATCTGAAACCAGATCTGTTCCCCTTTCTCCACAACCATGGAACCCTAAAAAACCAGATCTGAAAGCTTGAGCTGACTGCTCAGAAGGGAATGAATCAGCAGAAGTTTCAGTTTCAAAGGGGGAGGAGAAAACGAAACAGTGGGGGAGGAGAAAATGAAAATCAGAAAAGGAAAAAGAGGGATAGATCAACACCGAAGGTAAGAGAGGAGAAGGAGGGAGAGGGAGATGTTGTTTTGATTTTTCTGGATTTGGGAAACGAAAGGATGAAGTTGAGAGAGAGAGAGCCCACAAGAGAGAGGCATGAGAGAGAGAGAGACCAACGAGAGAGAGGGATGAGAGAGAGAGCCCAACGAGAGAGAGGGATGAAGCTGCTGTTCATGGAGGAGATGGAGATCACAAGCTGAGGGAGTGGTTGTGATGGTGGTGGTGCTCGCCGGTTTCTGCGGTGGCTTACTGTGGTGGTCGTGGTGGCTTGCGGTGGTGGTGATGTCATGGTGTAGTGCGATGGGAGACTTTGGTGGTTGTGAGGTGGGGTTCTTGGCAGTGGAAGGTAGTAGTTTTATGAAGAGGGAGGGTGGTGGACGGTGATGGTTGTTGTTATGGTGGCTGTTGGGGTGGTGTTTGGAGGTGTGGGTGAGGTTTTGGTGGTTGTGAAAAGAGATGATAGTGTGGAGGAGGAAATGAATTTTTTTTGGAGTTTTTGGTGTTTGAAGAAGAAGAAGAGACAAATAATTTAAATTAATTAAATTAAAAACTAATGACAATGCAGCCCAGTCAACATTAAAAAAAATTAGAAAAGAATAAAAAATGTCACGTAGACATTTTTGTAACGTCCATCTTAACAGAAAGACTAACGTCAAAAAAATGAATTTTGCAAGGGGTTTTTTTAAATAAAAAAATTTGTAGGAGGTAAAAGCAAAACACCCCATATTTGCAGGGGTTAAAAACGTATTTAAACCTTAAATTTATTTATAAGGTTCAATACTTTTATGAAAAATCAAAGTTGTTTATCACTCTGGGTTTGCATATATATTTTTATATATTAGGTGTTGTTTTTGTATTCTTGATGCATAGGATATTTATTATAGCTATTTTGGATAATTACTAACTTCTAAAATTATAAGGTCTTGCATTTTTCATCTACCAACTTGCCCTATACCCATATGTGGAAAAAGCTTTTGGACCTATACGCATTGCCCAAATCTCAGGGGTCAGTTTTTTTTGTCTATTTTTGGCAATTCTTGCGACTCTTTATTTCATAATATGTTATTTGACTCTTTATTTCATAATACGTTATTTGAAACATGTCCTATATATGCAGATTTTTTCCATACCACTTTTACAAAGTTACCCCTTTATATCAATATTGTCGGGCATAACCCTATACATAGTGATAGGTATTGCTTCCATCTTGAAGAATATTGTGGCTGTAAGTGCACCTCTTAATTTGTTTATTTAACTATTCATAGTAATATTAAGGGTTTCAACCAACAGCTTTTAAACCTGAGAATAAAACAAAAATCATTACCCATTAGTTTTTAATAAAACAAAAAAGGCCTCCTTTAGTGTCACAAAGGCCAAACCTAAAGCTTTCTCATTTAAATAAAATATGACTGAACATCAAGTTGTTTGAGGCCTCATCACCTACTAAAAATGAATTTTGGGTCGACCTTTTTCAATAGAGTAAATTAGATTCATCAATCCTTAAAGTTTTGTCTAAATAATTGAGAAAAGGTTCTCTATAATACTAAATTCGTTGATTGTATATATTATTTTTGCTGTACTCAGGTGACCATTACAATTGGTTTATTGCTTCTACAAAATAGGGCAGTGGTAAGTATTTAAATAGTTTCATTTTCTTTTGTTTTCTCACAATGTTTGATATTAGTTTTTGATGGAAATGTGGATATACCAATACAACTTGTATATCACACATATTGATTGGGAAAACAGGAACAACATCAAAGGGGGGCAGCTAATGGCCTTTCTATGACAGCTATGTCTTTTTTCAAAGCTGTTGGCCCTGCTATAGGTGGTGCAATGTGAGTAATTCTGTGAACTCTTCAGCTTTTGTTTGACTTACCTGTTAGAGTGTAAGGGAAGCACAATCAAGTAATAACAATGAAGTAAAGAAATACTAGCTTGTATTAAGTAAGGAACAGTACTGATTCAAATAGTAATATTCAGTACAATTACAAGCTGATGAAATTGGAAATTAAGGTGCAGAAAACGTGAAGTGAGAATACAGAGAGAGAATAGAAGAGAATGATGAGATCATAACAAACTTCACACCCACAATTGATTCTTCTCTTTCCATATATTCGCTTTACACGTAGTGGTCCCAACGGGAATGCATTTTCCTCTCTCTTTTGCTGACCCTACGGCCCATTTGCTCATGCTGATGTGTTCCCTTTCCATTAGTCCTTCCTGCAGCCACGTCATTATTCATTACATTACCCTCCCCTTCAAGAACAATCTTGTCCTCAAGATTGAGGTTTGGATAATTTTCCTTCATGTCCTGTACCAGTTCCCATGTAGCTTCACTACTAGGTATCTGTTGCCACTTGACAAGCACTTGCTTCACTTGTTGATTGCCTTGCAACACAGTTCTGCAATCCAAGATCCCTTCAGGCGCCAATATTGGACCCTCCACAGCAGTAGTCAAAGGCAATGGCATATATGGTACTGAGTGCTCTCCCTTGAAACGTTTCAGCTGAGAAATATGAAACACAGGATGTATACGAGCACTTTCTGGCAACTGTAACTTGTATGCTACCTTCCCCACCTTCTCAATTATCTTAAAAGGACCAAAATAACGCATTCCTAATTTCTGATTCTTACGCAAAGCAACAGAATTCTGCCTATAAGGTTGTAATTTCACCAAGACTTGGTCTCCTATCTCAAAAGACAAGTCCACCCGTTTCTTATCAGCATTTGTTTTCATGACTTGTTGTGCTCTCTGCAGATTCTCCTTCAACTGCAGCAATAATTGATCTCTTTCTGTCAACAGCTCTTGCAATTCCACATTGTCATTTGGACCTGGTACATATCTAGTTAGCATAGGTGGATCCCGGCCATAAAGAGCTTTAAAAGGTGTCATCCCAATACTAGTGTGGAAACTAGTATTGTACCAAAACTTAGCCCAACACAAAGCCTTGGACCACTTTGTTGGTTTATCAGCAACAATACATCTCAAATACATCTCCAATGTCTTGTTCACAGCTTCAGATTGACCATCGGTTTGAGGATGATAGGCTGAACTCATTGCTAAAGTAGTTCCCTGCAATTCAAATAAATGTTTCCAAAATTGGCTTGTAAAAACCCTGTCCCTATCAGAAATGATGGACTTCGGAACACCGTGCAGCTTAACAATATTGTTCATGAATAATTCAGCAACTGTACGACTAGAATAATCAGCTTTGAGAGGCATAAAGTGAGCATATTTTGTCAATCTGTCTACTACCACAAGAATCACAGTAAATCCACCTGATAAAGGCAATCCAGTGATGAAAGCCATTGTGACATCCTCCCACACTTGAGTAGGTATTGGCAGAGGCTGTAATAATCCCGCAGGCAAACTAGTCATATGTTTGGCTTGTTGACAGATCATGCATTCATTGATAAATTTCTGGACATCATTCCTCATCCTTGGCCAGTAAAACTCTGCACTAATTCTAGCCATTGTTCTCGTTATCCCTGCGTGTCCCCCAACTGGAGAAGCATGGTATTCATATAAGACCTGTTGTATCAATTGGCTATCTACAGGTAGAACCAATTTATTTTTCCAATACAATAGGTCTTCTCTCACTGTATAGTTACTATCAGTTGTCATATTCATCTTGCATTGTTGAACTATAGATTGCAAGTGTTCATTCTCAGCTAATTCCTTCTTAAGTTGCTGCAAAAATTTATTTTCTGGTTGAGACCATGACAGAGTCATAACTCTGGATAGAGCATCAGCAGCTAAGTTCTCTTTGCCTGGCTTATATTCAATTTGAAAGTCATATCCAATGAACTTATGCAACCAAGCTTGTTGCTTAGGGGTTTGTAGAGGCTGTTCAAGCAAGCTCTTCAAGCTCTTTTGATATGTTCTCAAAATAAATCTATGACCCAACAGATAGTGCCTAAATTTTGCAAGAGCAGAAGTGATGGCATAAAACTCCCTGATATAAGCAGACTGTAACTGCATTCTTGGCACCATTTTCTTTGAGAAAAAAGCAATTGGATGGCCCTCTTGACTTAATACTGCTCCTATCCCAGTTCCTGACGCATCAGTCTCTAAAACAAAAGGTTTAGAGAAATCAGGCAAACTTAAGACAGGTGCTGAAATTAGAGCTTTCTTCAATGTATCAAAAGCTCTCTGAGTCTCCTCATTCCATAGAAATGCATCCTTCTTCAATAGATTAGTTAAAGGATTTGCTAAGGTAGCATAACCCTTAATAAATCTTCTATAATATCCTGTGAGGCCTAAGAATCCTCTTAACTGCTTCAAGTTTTTAGGAATCGGCCAATCACTCACAGCTTGCAGCTTGGACTGATCCATAGATACCCCAGTACCAGATACCACATGTCCTAAATATTCAACTTCAGACAAACCAAAGGAGCACTTAGATAACTTAGCATACAGAGCATTCTCACTAAGTATCTGAAATACCAATTCTACCTGTTGCATGTGGCTATGCCAAGAAGGACTATAAATCAGTATGTCATCGAAGAAAACTAGTACACACCTTCTCAACAGAGGTTGGAAAATCTGGTTCATTAATCTCTGGAATGTAGCAGGCGCGTTAGTGAGCCCAAATGGCATGACAAGCCATTCATAGTGCCCTTGATGTGTTCTGAATGCTGTCTTTTGTCTATCAGCAGGATTCACCAAGATTTGATGATACCCTGATCTCAAATCTAGCTTGGAAAAAAACTTTGCACCATGTAGCTCATCCAATAGTTCATCCACTGTAGGCATAGGAAAGCTATCCTTTACTGTAATAGCATTTAAGGCCCTGTAGTCTGTACAACATCTCCATGATCCATCCTTTTTCTTGACCAAAATGATGGGAGAAGAGAATGGACTCACACTTGGTTGAATTATTCCTTCATCAAGCATTTGTTGAACCATCCTTTCAATTTGCTCCTTTTGACTGTGAGGATACCTGTAAGGCTTCACCTTCACTGGTTGAGCATCATTCTTCAACAAAATTTCATGATTCAACGCTCTGTTAGGGGGAAGTCCCTTCGGTAACTGGAAAATACTTCTGTAAGTATATAGCAGAGTAGCCATGTTAGGATGAATATCAGTTGGCATTTCATCCCAGTGATCTGCAGGTAACACAGGCTCCAATTGTTGCAGAGTGAACACCTCTGAGATTGCATCCATGTGTTGCAATCTTCTTATATGGTTCAGTTGAGTCATCTCTGGTTTGGTATCAGTTTCCCCTTGTAAGGTGATAAATCTGCCAGACAAATAAAACTTAAGCTTAGCAGTTGCATAATCAGCAACATGGGGCCCTAGAGAAGCCAACCATGGTGCTCCTAAGATCAAATCAGCTCCAGTCACAGGGAGCAGATATGCAGGAACTGTGATATCATTCTCTTGCACTTTGACTGTTAGAGTCTTCACCACCCCTTCAACTTTCATATTTTGTCCATTTCCAACTAGGACATTGCATCTTTGTACTGGTTCCACAGGTAATCCCAAACACTTCACAATTCGAGGCTGCACAAAGCTATCAGAGCTACCTCCATCCACTAAAATAGAGACATTGATAGGGCCAATGAATCCTTTGAATCTAATCACACCAAATCCTGTTGAACCATTCAAAGCATTCAAAGACAAATGATGGACCATACTGTTATCCTCATCATTCTGTTTCTTATCCTCTTCCTGCCCTGTATCTGCTATAGTGTCATCCTCCTCATCAAAAGCTAACAACATAACTTGCTTGTTCGGACATCTATGAGAAAATGAAAATTTCTCATCACAGAAGTAACAAAGGCCTTTCTCTCTTCTCAATTGCATCTCTGCTGGTGACATTCTTTTAATAGCAGGATTCTTTTGGAGTTGGCTCATAGGTCTTGTAGGAGGTGTAGTGAGAATAGGTGGGTTTGGGGCTTTATCAGTGACTTGTGTTTGGTCATTTCTAGTTGGATTGAAGTGAGCTCGGTTAGAATAAGATTTCTGGTTTGAGCTTGACTTCAAATTGGCCTCAATTTTCTCTTCAAACACCTTAGCTAAAGAAACAGCTTTCACAATGGAACTAGGATTATGCAGCATAACATCTCTACGGATTTCATCTTTCAATCCACTAATAAAACAGTCCACCATAGCATCATTACTAAGTCCATACACCCTATTAGATAAGGCAGTAAATTCAAGGAAATACTCATTCACAGATCCTTTTTGATTCATCTTAAACAAAGAAGCTCTAGGACAATCATATATAGAAGGACCAAAATCTAACTCAAGAGCTCTAGTAAAGTCTATCCATGATTGGAATGGACGAGTACGGGTCACCATTTGATACCATGGGACTACCTCTTGCTCAAGATGCACCGAAGCTATCACCAATCTCTCCGGATCTGGAGTATTGTAATACCCAAAAAATTGCTCAGCCTTAAATATCCAATCGAGAACATTCTTACCGTTAAAACGTGGAAATTCTAGCTTAACGTGGCGTACTTGAAATGGCGGAGGCGTTGACAACATCGATCCAACCGGTATAGAAGCTCTTGGTCCACTTGTTGGTGCTATAATGCTAACCGGTGAAGCCATTGTGCTGCTCGTCATCGACGCAATTGTGCTTGATTGTGTTCCTGAGTTCGTTGCTCCATGGGTGACGGTAATATTCTGCATCATTTGCATCATCTTGTCTAATGTCGACGACATTGTGTCAAATCGAGCATCGGACACTTTCTGCCTTTCTTCCATCCTCGCGAATCTAGCTGCATTTGCCGTCTCAGCTCGTTCCAACATTTCAGCTTGGCGTTTCGATTCCGCAGCCATCTCCTTCATTCTTGTGTTGTCGGCCTTGGTGTCTTGTGAAAGCACCAATGTAAGGGAAGCACAATCAAGTAATAACAATGAAGTAAAGAAATACTAGCTTGTATTAAGTAAGGAACAGTACTGATTCAAATAGTAATATTCAGTACAATTACAAGCTGATGAAATTGGAAATGAAGATGCAGAAAACGTGAAGTGAGAATACAGAGAGAGAATAGAAGAGAATGATGAGATCATAACAAACTTCACACCCACAATTGATTCTTCTCTTTCCATATATTCGCTTTACACGTAGTGGTCCCAACGGGAATGCATTTTCCTCTCTCTTTTGCTGACCCTACGGCCCATTTGCTCATGCTGATGTGTTCCCTTTCCATTAGTCCTTCCTGCCACGTCATTATTCATTACATAGAGTTCTAAAATTTGTGTTAATTTTAACTTGCTAATGAGAAAATAAGAAGCCAATGAAATGAACAGTTGTTTACCTATCTGAAAACAATGGAAATGCCAAAAAGATGTTTTGATTCTTTCAGGAAATCCATCATCTCTAGCTAGCATTTCATCTTCTCCCTATCACAATGGTCCTTTTCAAACCTGACGTACTGTTATTTTTTTTTACCAAAAGCCTGACTGTTATTGAAAGCATAGGTAGGAATTTTCCTGTCAATGTATTCATTTACGAGAGTTGACAAAAATTACTCACTTAATTCAATTTGATGCATTTACAATCGACACATATTTTATTAGAAGTTTATATCCACATGCTTTGTGACTAATGTGATGTTATAACTAAATTCATCTTTAACATTCTTCTTCTTATGATTTTGGTGAACGCAGACTAACTTGGTCACAAAAGCGTACAAATGCTTCTTTCCTCCCAGGTATGTTCCTTAACTAATTTGTTTGTGATATAAATGGTCCACAGGTCCAAACCTTACATGCTAATAGAATTTATTTTCACTTAAGGTGTTCATTATTAGGAAAAAAACATAACTTCTAATTTGTTTGTGATGTGACTAGGGTTGTCATGTCGAATTATCGGATCGATTATTTGAAGCGGTTATATATTATATTGAGAATATTTTCTAAAGAATCTAGAAATATTTGCATTGATGACAAAAATCTTTTGATGTGATGTGATAAGGGATTGTCAAATTTGTCATTTGTATTAACTTTATGTCAATTCGAGAAAATTCAGTAATAATCATATTTTCTAAATATTTTGTACTGATGAAATATCTTTCAAAGGATTCTCTATAAATTATTACTAACATTGCAACTAGATATTTTATGCCTAGATTTTTTAGTTTGATTTGCGTTTCGGCCTTTCTAACAACCTTTTTGACGCACTATTTAGAGAAAATGAAATTTTTTATTTCTTTCGCCTAAAAATCCTATAATTGTTTTCTTTTCTACTAGTTGTAAATGACTTGCAAAACCTTGACGTGGAACATTTCACATTCCGGTGGCAATTAGGATTTTTTAGCGATCAAATTTTGTCTAATGGATCCAAAACGCACTGGAATTTCGGTAGAATTTTGGAATAAATGTTAAAGCTCAATCTAATATTACATATTAGGTTCTAAAACTATTTTTGTTTACCCAAAATTACACATTCGCATATAAATAATGCGTGGAAGAAAACATACAGTAAGTTGGTAGCCAGAAAATGAGGGTGTCACAATTTTTGTTGTGCAATAAACAATAATCTATTTAGACTGATGTTATGTTACTAGGATCACACCAAGTGGGTGTAGCACAAATGGTAAGTTGTTTGGATCCCTTAAGCATTTGGTCAGGGGTTCGATCTCTGACCGGTGCGTATGGAGAGACATTGCTTGGGAGAGGTCAGACCTTAAATAAACTTCAGCACCTCGAGGGATTAGTCTCTACAGTCGTCGTGGAGGATACCCTAGTTTACCCAAAAAAATATTATTAGTAGCATGTGTTCGGTGCTTATCCTGAGTCAGTGGGGACATATAATATAAAAAAAATATAATATACTACTTGATATTAATTTTGGTCTTATGATTTTGCCTTATATAAGGAATAAATTATAAAAAAATATAATATACTACTTGATATTAATTTTTTTAAAAAAAAAATAGAAGGATGCATGCAATGTAAGTTCGCCACTGCTTGTGGGCCTGTTTGCTAGCTATATTACTAAGATCTTAATGTTGCACATTTAACTGCAGGCACCCATTTGGTCTTTTTATTCCTGAATTTAGTAGAAGGACTTGGAATACTAATGATGTTCAAACCATTTCTTGGTGTAAAGAAGAAAATACAGTCAGATCAGTTGCACTGATACCTAACTTAACAAGTTGGTTTGTCTTCGAAAAAAAGTTAACAACTTTGTTTCAGATGGGACAATGATAGCAACACGGTGAATTATTAATTAGCTTGGTTATTTAGAAGAGACGGTGATGGTAACGTAACTAGGTACATTATTAGTTTTGTCATCATGGTAGCTAAATTGATACTAGAAAATGAATGAAAAAAAAAGTAAATTAGAAAGCAACACAGAAGAAATAAAAAAAGAAAAGTAAGGATATATAGAATGGAAGCAAAGTTGAAAGAGAAATTCAGGATGTTGTTTTTCTTCTCTTATTCGATTCATGCTTCTCAAATTAAATGAATTGATGTGAATCGTGGATTGTGGAAAAAGACAGTTTGTTCAAATTCCACTATGCTATAGCACCACTATAACCACTGTTTGACCGTACTAATTGGCATATATAGATCATAAACAATAACTGTTTGTTCAAATTCTACTAGACTATAATGATATAGTGTCGCCAATTATCAACACCGGTTGAAAGTCACTACTAGAGTAATTGTTTCATGCACCTTTGGGGTCTCAACCAGAGTAACTTCACTGACATTGGTAGTATTTGGCACACTATTGTTTGGGCAAACAGTAAGTTTGATCCCTGGGCCTGTATCTGATTTATTTAAGTGGCTAGCTATCTGATTTATTGAATCCAATTTTTGTCTCCAAATTCTGAATTGTGGAATCTGTTCTTTGTTGGATTTAATTGGATATTTTGAACAACCATGAAACTCTGGAAGCAAATTTATTACAAACGGTACAATCACTTCAGGATATTCAACACATAATGAATTATGGGTGACAACAGGTGCAAGAAGCTCTCTTAATATTTTAGTAGCCATGTCATGATAACTAAAATCAAAAAATTAAGGAAGAAAAACAAATCAGAAAATCTCATCTTATCCTAAGCACTAAAATAGAGCGGAACTTAATAAAACATATCAAATCGAATCTAAAAAACATATGAAAATACCACTAAAAATATAATAAAATCAAATAAAGATAGCGCAAATTTTTTTGGATTTTTTTGAAACTATGAAAAATTCAAAAAATTAAATAGAAAGTGAGTCCATTATGAAAAAGAGGTGTTTTAGCGATTTGCAATTTCCCACACTCACGGGCCCATTTTGCAATTTGAAAAATTGCAAAACAGTCCCCAAATCCTCTAGTTAAACTCATGATCAGCTGAGTGGTAAGAGGAGAAAAAAATAAGAATTGTGCAGTAGAGAAAAAGAGAGTTCGATGAAGAGAAAGGGAAGGGTATGAAAAGAAAAATTGCAAAACAGACCCCAAATCCCCTATTTAAACCCCAAGTCCCACAAACCCTTACTCATTCTCTCCACCACTACTCCTATCTTCATCATTTTCCCCACACCTCTTATCATCTCAAACAAGAAGCAAAGAAACCGCTAAACCCTCTCAATCTATCTATAAAAATTAGTTGAAGAAGAACCTAGAACACACAAAGGGATGGCTTGCATGCTTTGTTTTTGGTGAAGTAGAAGCTTGGGTTGTTGCCAATGGTTGGAAGAAGTTGTCAAGCTTGAAGATTGGAATTAGAACAAGGGATTTGAGCTTAAAGTTCGTGGCCTATGAAGCTAGATGGAAAAGCTTGAAGTTGTTCAAGAATCAACTACAACTATGTATATGGAGCCGTCAAAATTGTACTTGCATGTCATTGTTAGAGGTAGAACATGAAGCTACAAATTAGGGAACCACAAAAGGGAAGCAAGAGCTATGGATTCGATGCAGCAACTGAAGAATGGGAGGTCAATTTCGTGGTCATTAGAAAATTGGGGCTGCTGCTGCAAGCTCACAAAGTTTTACTCAAAATCTAGTTTCAATTCATCACACCTTCATCAATTTATCTTGCAATGAGTTGTGACCCTGGCTATAGATATGTAGCGTTGGTAAGCCCTGTCCCTCAATTAATTCTCGTAGAATGTTAGTAAGGGATTAGAGGAGGTTATTTGCAGGTTTTATAGAGGAATAATGGGTGTAAAAGGTGAAAAGATAAATAGTAGTGAATCTGTCTCTAAAACTGTTTAACACAACTTTTGGTATTTCGGGTGTAACCCTCGCCAGAGACCTTATTTTAAGTTCATTTTTCCTTCTTTGCAAATGAGACACAAAATCCTTCAAATATTGCACAAGAATGACCTTATTTCCTTAAGTACTGAGGACGAGTTGTACCAACAAGTTACAGATTTGAATTAGTAACAAAATTGAACGCTTGTTTTGGTTATAACTCACATGGTTTTAAATTGCGGCTGCGGTTGCGGATGCGGTCGCGGTTGCGGGTGTTGCGATTGCGGGCATTGCGGCTGTTGCGATGCGTATTGCGGTCGTTGCGGCGTGATTTTATTTTTTGTTAGCATCAAATATTATAATTTACTAGTTATCTTATAGTTCACATGCCTTCTATTTTCTCTCTAAAATTTCATATATATTTCATTATCAACTCTTCATCACTTTATAGTATCTTTAATCCTTTAAAATAGCTCTAAATGTATGATCTAAAGACATATGAAGATAGAAAAACAATTCCAGCGACCACTTTACAGTCAATTACGGTCTGATGCGGCCTGATGCGGCCGTTGCACCACTGCGTTGCGGCCGATGCGGCGTTCCAATGCGGATTTTGCTGTGATTTGAGATCACAACGCAATTGCGGGCTGATGCGGTTGCGGGCGCTGCCGCAACGGCAATATTGCGGCCGCATCACGTGATGCGGTCCGCAATTTGAAACCCTGATAACTCATTTAATACTTCTTGAGACCTGAACCATTAGAAACTTGTTCCGGACCGAGCTACATCTCGTACCGACCTAGGATTAGGCAGCCCGGATTGGAAACTTTACCATATTGACCTAGGATTAGAAACTTCACCATATTGACTTGGGCGTTGGAGTGTGTGCAGGTACCACACCCACATCAGTCATCAGCTCGTAGCTCGGAGGGTACATCGATTGAAGTCATCTCGACCTCATCTCAGGTCCTACACCAGGACAAAACTAGACAAAATTAACTTCATAATTAGAACTTGGTTTGAAGAATTTGTGTAACACCCTTAATTAATTCGTCATTAAATATCGAAATGGTACATTTAAGAGCATGTAGAGGTACACATTATTTACTTGACCCAAAATACATGGAACAAAATTTCCGAATGTATACCAAAATAAACATGATAAGTACTATTATCATTTCCAATCCCATCGTCCATAACATGGGCCCCAAAATATAACAAGAGACCAAATCAATCCAAGTTTACAATGCTTACAACCCTACATTACTGAACAAAATAAAATTTGGGAGTTACAAGTTCTCATACATATCCAAATACTACAAATAGGTCTCCAAAATGGGACATAAGCCATAAAACCATCCTCAACCAATCACAAAATCATTAAGCCCGACTAGGTCGAACCGCTCTGATACCAAAATGTAACATTCTAAAATTTCATTCGTCAACAAAACCTAGGATGTCATTCATTTTACTACAATCAGAGAATACACAACCAAAAATATGGATTCTTCACAAGCTGAATAAAAATATCTGAAATGGCTCATCATAAAGTTAGGATAAACCATAACAATATACACCTCAAGTCAAAAGCTTGATAAGGCTTCCCAAGAGTCAAGAACCATAGAATCCATGTCTAAGGTGCATATTTCCTAAACAACACAATTGATATATACATATAGTTAACACTCTAATTACTAAGTATCAATACTACAAATCAAAATAGTAATCTAAACAAGAACGACACTAAGTGTTGAGTTCAACATCACTTCAAGTGACGTAACAAGACTCGATATCCTTCTGTCCATTCTTATTTTGCTTACCCTGTTTCTCTGTAAAAACCACAATATGAAATAGTGAGATTAAGAAATCACAATGAGTTCTTCGGTCGACACCTCACAATATGCCGCATAGGGTGTCTTTTAAATCTTTTACTCAATAGCGTAATGTCCATACGATTTGATAAATACATATAATATCAAATTCAGCAGAGAAATTTCCACCCAACAATTTAGAAGGGTGCTCGTACGGACCTTGGACTCAGGCTCATGATCCCTCTCAAAGTACTCAGCCTCAACCAAAACCCCCTGATTTTAGAGGTGGAAATCGTTGTGTTTTCAACTTAGGGTGGGGTTTTGCTGCTTTCAAGATGTTTTATGATAAGCCCCTTTGGTTACTGTTGTAAGAAAAGGTGTGCAAGTGTACACAGTTTTTAACAAGTAATATAGTAGAAAGTAGATCGTACCCACAGGCATTGGATTAATTTCTAAAGTTTAAACTTGTAGTTTAACTAGTGAGAAACAAGTAATAAAATAACAACTAAAATAAGAGTATATGTGAGATAACAGAAAACAAATAAGCTAAGTAAAGATAGAGTGTATTCAAGTGAGAAAGATAGTTGGAATGCTCTTCACTAAGTAAATCACTTTTGATAGCATTATGTTATATATGATGCTCCTGGATGTTGTAGCAATTAATGCTCCTGCAATGGATGCTCTAGCAATTGATGCGTGCTTTTCAGCAACTGACGTCAGGGTTTCATTACAAGTTTTATTTCTAAGCTCTAAATAATTTCACCCCTGTATATGAAGTACCCATAGTATCACCCTATAGACTATGCTATCTTATGTCTAGGTTTTAGCATGGAAATAACAAAGTTTCCTTCATTAAACACTTATCCATATTAGTTCTTGAGTTCTAATCATAAACCATGTCTGTATTTATGATTTGCATTCACTTTTAGTTGGCCAATTCTAAAGATGAATATGAAAGAGTTATCATGCATGAACTTATAAAATGCAAACATCAATATATAACATAAAACTAGTTAAAAGATCATTACAAAGTTAAAGCATCCCAACTATAGAGAAGTTTCGCTCATGCTAGACATTACTGAGCACATACAAACATAGATAACCATGTTCATATGTTGATAATACAAGGGAAAATAAAGAAAGACATTACATGGTTGAAGTTCCCTTGCAAAAATCCGCCTAGTAATGCTCCAACAATCAAACAGCAACACGAAATGGTGTAGAAGTAGAGAGAGAAGTTGTCAATTTCACCTCCCTCCTTCATACCTATGAAGTGTAAGTGATTCTAATTCTCTAAGTTGGTATATCTTCAAATGAGGAGAAGGAGATGTATTTACAGGCTCCTTGAGAGATGTTTCCTTCATGGTGGGTTTTGCTTGGAGATGAAGTTAATTTCACTTGAATCCATGTGCCTCAAAAAGTAGATTTAACCTTTGCTTTATTAAAGAGAAGAGGTCCTATAGTGAATTGACAAGAGTCCCTAAAAGGTGGCTCCCTTGAGTGAGGTTTCTTCAGGATGAAGTTAGGGTTACTTTATTTCCAATTGTCTCCAAAAGTTGATTTAATCCTTCACCCATCAAAGAAAGGAGGTCCTATAATGAATGGACAAGTGTCCCTAAAGAGATTCAACTTGTAAGCTATGAAGTCTTCAAAGGAGGCGCCGAAATCCTCCACTTGGACCATTTGCCTTGCTTTTGACGCAGCATGATGTCATCCCCAGATTGCTGGGGCATTTTAGTCTGTCTCGAATGCTGGAGCATTTGACTGCCAATGATGGTGGGGCAATGATTGCTGGGGCATCTGATGCTGTAGCATTGAACAAACACATAAAAATACAACACGGGGCACCAAAAGTGCCAAATGATCACAAATCAGTTCCTAACCCTCTTTTACTCTAAACAACACATATTAACTACTTTAACAATAATGTTACTCAGAAACTCACAATGATTTAAGTCTAGAACATATAAATAATTGGCTAAAGTGCTCTCGGGGTCCCTTATCTTTATTTAAAGTAACGATTTGGTCCTTTGTCTTTTTTTTGTCCCAAATCAGTCCTTTATGTTTTAAATTTTTGACACATAAATCCTTTTCTGTCCCAAATCAGTCCTTTATGTTTCAAATTTTTAACACATAAATCCTTTTTTTTGACACATAAATCAGCACTGCTAACGGAAAAGGATTTATGTGTCAAAAATTTGAAAGATAAAGGACTTACTTGGGACAAAAAACATAAAGGACTAATTCGTTACTTTAAATAAAGATAAGGGACCCCAGGAAAACTTTAGCCTAAATAATTCTATATAAATAAGAGTTATCAGTTACTGAAATGTTCATTTTCGTTTGAGCATTTTTGGTGTCATGTTGTGCCTTTGGCTGATGTTGATTTGGATATTGAACCTGTGTTCTCTAGTGTTAGTAAGTCTTGGGCAGGTTCTCTGGTGGTCATCAAAAAGACCAACTGCACATTTTTCCGGCGAACTGCTTCTAGTATTGTGGTGTGTTTGGACCATCGCGAGATCACATATAGTCGAATTGTGTGTATCCTAGCTAAAGAGATGATCCGTAACTGGATAGATTCAAAGATTGCAGATTCTCCTCTAATTATGGCCATCTACCATGAGTGGGTGTTGTTTGCATGGATGATTGGATTAGTTATAAGTCGGCTTGATGTCAGACCAATTTGGCCTATATTCTACTTGTATTTTAATTCCAATGTTCTGTATATCCTAGCCATTAGGAGCAAAGTGAAAACGTGTTTGGGGTATGTCCTAACACTGATCGACCACTTTGGTTTTAATGTTTGTTCTCAATTAATGAAATGAGATATGTTTCCCGTAAAAATAAATAAATAACATAGTTGCCATGGAAAGACCATAATAACATCATATACCATTTATCATAAGATTAATATTTGAAACAAGGTAGAGTTGCATTATGGAATTGAGGAAAAAGGTAAAGTTTTCAATTGCAAATAGTTACTGAAAACCTGCGGAAACCAGTCCATAATCTATTATCATAATCTATTTTGGTACTGTAATTTTCAGAAAAACTATTCAGAAGCATCATCATCTATTATCATAATCTATTATGAATTCGTGATAATCTATTATGATAATCTATTATTATGATAGTGAAATGTTCAAGAAAAGATTCCAGAAGTATCATAATCTATTATGAGCTTGTGTTAATCTATTATGATAATCTGTTATGATAGTGAAAAGTTCAGAAAATGATTCCAAAAGTATCATAATCTATTATCATAATTTATTATGGATTGCTGTTCTGCATAAAAAACACTTTAAAACCATTCCAACATTTCAAAACAACATTCATTCAACCCAACACATTCCAAACCTTAATGCAACTTATAAACACCATAAAACATACAAATTTAGAATATTATATATATATATATATATATATATATATATATATATATATATATAGACACATTATGATTCAACCAATTTCCATAATAGATCAAACTCAACCATTCCATAGCACATTACTCAAATAAGCAAGTTTAGAGCACAATGGCACTTCAGAGCATTTCAATGACTTATGACCGAACATGCAATTTTACTTGTTATACTAAAATACTAGGAAGCATTCAAACCCTAGTTTTACTTAGAACAAAGGAGTAAGGGAAGAAGAACTCACTAGTTAAACAAGCTTGTCTAGTTACTAAAATGACCCTTCACTACTAAGGAGAAATTCCAAAATGCTCCCAAATTTTAAATGCCACTCCCAATTCTTGACTTCAATGCTCCAAACTCAAATGTGACCTTCAATTCATAAAGCTCCAGTTGCTAAATCAACATGCAACTTCAGAATGCACTTCTAGTTCCCAATTCCTCATGCATATCGAAATTTCGAGAAGATGAAGGAGGGTTTTCAAAAAGCTTCTCTTTTGATGTTTTGTGAGAAAATGGTTTTATAACTAGAGGTGAAAACAGAAGAACATTGAAGTAGGGATTCGATGTGTGTGGGAAAGGTATTGAAAGTGTTTGGGGCCAAATGGGTTGGGTCAAGTACCCAGCCCAATAACTAGGTGCAAACAAAATTTCTACAACAACCCCCTTTTTCATTCTAGACTCTATTTATTCTAACTCTCACAAGCTCATTCAAAAGACTAATTATCATATCAATCACCGGGGGTTGAGGCAAGGGGATCCGTTTTGAATAGCATCCCTTTATACATGTTCTCCTTTTATAAAACTCCGAAAGTGGTTATTAAGAAGATGGTTAAAATTCAACGGGACTTTCTTTGGGGAATCAAGGAGGGAGATAATGGAATGTATTGGGTGGCTTGGGATAGAGTTTGCAAGTCAAAAACAGATGGCGGTCTTGGAATCAAAAATCTTGAGTTATTTAATATAGCTCTTTTATCTAAATGGAAGTGGAGGGCATTTACGGATAATAATGCGAGTTGGAGTCGGTTGTTGAGACATAGATATGGGGAATTCGCTTCTTGCTTCATTCATGACTCGGTTGTAGGCAATTCTCGCCGGAATTTTGGCTCTATTTGGTGGAGAGACTTGGTGACTTTGGATGATAACTTAGAGGAACCGAGAAGGTTCGCTTGGTGCATTAAAAGAGTGTTGGGTGACGGCGCTTTAATAAACTTTTGGAAGGAACAATGGTTAGGTACCGAGCCTTTGCTCAAAGTCTTTCCCTTATTGTTTGATGGAGGTGGGCAGCAACTTGTTACAGTGGCAGATTTCGGGTCTTGGCATGGAGATACTTGGAGTTGGAACATACTGTGGCAGGTTTTTACGGATTTTGTCCGCGCATCAGAAGGTGAGATATTGGACAGTATTTTGCAATTCGTAACGCCAACGAGAGGGAAGGAATACACACCGATTTGGCCGCAGGATCAGACTAAAAGTTTCACGGTGAATTCAGCATATCAGCTACTGGTCCGCAGCAACATTCTTTCAACTGCTTCGGTTCACCAGCGTCTTTCGGGGGCGTTGTGGACATCGCTTGTTCCCTCGAAGGTTGCGGTCTTTGGATGGCGTCTTTTGCTTGATTCTCTGCCTGTCCGTGATCAATTATCTCACAGAAATGTCCTCCATTCTGAACAGGAGGCTAGCTGCTCGCTGTGCAGTCACTTTCGCGAGACCGCCAGCCACTTGTTCCTCAACTGCAGCTTTGCTCATTCCGTATGGCAACTTGTTGGCAATTGGCTCGGAGTTGATTTCGACATGTCCCTGGATATCGTTGACTTCTTCCTTAGTTGTGGTCTCTTATGCAAAGGGAAGAAGGCGGAGCGTACGAAATACAAGTTCTGGTTAACAACATGTTGGAGTGTGTGGCTTGCTAGGAATGGTGCTATTTTCAACAACGAGGAACCAAATGCCGAATCCGTGGTGAACCGCATCAAATGCTTAACTTGGAGTTGGTGTGTGTTATACCCCAATTTTGTCCACTCTCTTTCCTATTATGATCTTTTTACTTAGTCCGCGTGTCATAAGTCCCAAGGAATATCATTACGAAAACGGTATTGCGAACACTGTCTTAATTTGGACCAGTTTGTCCAATTGGGCCTAGGTCCAGCATTTTGGACCTAATTTTGGTAGTTCTCTAATTGGGCCTATACTTGACATCTTTGGGCCAGTTTTTTTAATAAGTGGGCCCGTGTCTAATGTTTTGGTCCATTCATCTATTTTAGCCTACATCTAGCTTGTTGGGCCATTTTTTAATAAGTGGGCTTATGTCTAATATTTTGGGCCCAATTTAGTCCTTCAACTCAAAAGCCATAAAAATGATAATAAATTCAGAAAATAAAAAATATATATTACAAAAATAATATTTAATTTACAATGATCCAAAAATCCAAAAAAATACAAAATAATGATCCAAAAATACCAAAAAAAATCAGAAAAAATGAAAATACAAAAAATAGCAACAACAGCAGATCCATAGGCTGATTCTTTTTGCCCAAGAGTCCAATAACCTGAAAAAGGAAATAAAATCAGGTTAGAATCAAAGAATTCATTTTCCAAAACCTAAAGATGCCTATAAAATCAACAATCCACAGACACAGAAAGGACACGAAATTGACCAAAATCAGAGAAAAAAGAATATGGCTTTTCACGCTAAAATCCTAATCACGAAACAACAAAAATTCTGAAACAAAGACAACAGTAATAAGCAGCAGCAAGCAAAAGATACCAGTAAACAACAATAACAAAAGAATTTCAGAGGCTGGAGTAAAAGGTTGGTTCCTTAAATAATTTTTCTGTGACGTTCATATGTTACCTGATGTTTCAGTTTGGCTAGTATGAAAAAACATAACTAATCTGATACTAGTGTCAAAGCTGTTTATGTGTAAATAAAAATCAATCAAGCATAATCAGTAAATAAATTAGGATTAGGAACAAATTAGGTTTTTTTTTTAAATTCAGTGTTAGGAATAAATTAGGGTTTAGTTAACCGGCTAAAAAAAAACAAAATTGGCAATCAGTCGGAAATTGTAATTTAGTTAGAAAATTAGGGTTTGGTTAGAACATTAAGCAGCAACCCAGAATTAGAGCAGAAAAAATAGAACCGGAAATCAAAACAATGGCAGAAATAAGAGGAATCAGAAAAGAGTAGAAGAGGAGAAGAGATGTACAAAAAAGGAAGAATCATAACCGAATCCGTACCTGTTAGGTCCGGCCACCGTAGACGGTGGCCATCCGCCTCAAACCGCCGTCGCGCACCCAGCACCTGCGTCGTCATCTCCCTCCCACGCTCGCTGTCATCCTCGCAAACACAGCAACCTGAACCACCACCGCTGCCAGGGAGGACCCCCGGCCCAAAAACCATCGCTGCCGTCCCTCGACGAAGTCGTCACCGTCAAATTCTCCGGCGAACACCCTTCTCGTTGTCACGTAGCAGAACCACGCCCTTCCCTCTCTCTCTCTCTCTCTCTCTCTCTCTCTCTCTCTCTCTCTCTCTCTCTCTCTCTCTCCGGCGAACAACCTTCCTCCCTCCTCACCGTCAAGCTCAACCAAAAATGTCCCGTGAGCCTCTCCGCACCACCGCGAACTTCAATCGCCGGTCACCACCTCTGTTCCCTCTCACCGTTGAAACACCCTCCTCATGTTCACACCACCACGTGCTTCGCTGTCACCGGCGCACCAATGCCTTGGCCAGAATAGTCCCGTCACCAGCGTAAGCCGCCGCCGTTGCAACGCTCTTCACCGAAAGCAGAATCGCCAGCTGCCGTCGTAGCAGCACCGCGTGAACTCCTTCCTCCAATCCTCTTTCGTTCCCTTTCATTTCTTTCTCCTCCCTCTTCCCCCTCTTCACTCTCCGAAATCATCTCTCTCTCTCTCTCGCTGGAAATCTCTCTCAATACCCAAAAATTTCGCTCTCTCTCTCTCTAAGAATGCCATGTGCGACGCTTAGAAGGAGAAGAATGAGAATTAGGGTTTGCTAAAATCCTCTGCTTCCTTTTATATTTCATCTCCTTTTATTTTATTTTTAAATTTTAAAAAATATATCAGATTATGTTCTACACCCCTTATTTTAAAAACGCGCACCACCCTGTCCGTAAACCCATTTCCTAAACTATCAGCTCACAACCCAAAAGTGAAATGTGGCCTTCTACTTTTCACACCCCAGTTTAATAATACAGCCATCTGCTCTAACTGCACCCCTGTTTTATTAATGCAGCCCCTTTTCGTTTTTTTATTTATTTCTTTTCAAAACAATTTCTTTTACAAAAAAACTATAAAAATAAATAGATAAATATTTCATTTTCAAAAAATATAAATAGGGGACTAAGTCGACTGTACAGTCGGGTTAGTCTGCTTTTTAGGTCACTAATGAACCGTTGCGGATCATGTCCTAAAATCCCTATTTAAAACAAACAATTTCTAAATCAAAATAAACACAAACATACTTCTTTCACGAATCAAATTTTCAAAATAGGAGACTAAGCCGGCTGTATATACGGGTTAGTCAGCATTCTAGGATGAATGGGTCGTACGGCTCAGGAGTCCTAAAATCCCTATTCCAATAAAATCAAACCAACACACTTCAAACCGTTTTCCAAACTCCAAAAACCCCATTTTTTACAAAATAGGGGACTAAGCCGACTGTACGGATGGGTTAGTCATCATTTTAGGACAAATGAACTGATCACTCAGGAGTCCTAAAATCCCTACATAAAATACACCAACAAATAAAGTTTTCTACCAAGAACTACGTGTGATTTGATTCTCTACCAAGAGATACGTAGGAGCAGAGGGCGGCCGACCTCTGCCAATTGCACTAATAAAAAACCTTTTTCAGAATCATTTTCTTAAATAAAATATCAATTTTCTTCTTTCTTTTTAATTCACAATAAAAGGGTAAAAATAAATGTTTTCAAAATTAACTTTCGCTTCTTCAACTAATTAGGAGGTAACCTTCCTTAGGAAGGAAGTCGTGGGGTGCTAATACCTTCCCCTCGTATAACCGGCTCCCGAACCCTAATCTGGTCTCAAGGACCCTTATCCATTCCAGAAGGGATTTTCCAATGTTTGCCCTTAAACTAAATTTTGGTGGCGGCTTCATTTTTGAACCTTCGAGGAATCCTCACCCGGATTTTTCAGTCGCTATAGCTGGCGACTTCACTGGGGAAATTTTAGAGAGTCAAACCTAGTCTAATTAGTTGTAGGATTAGTTGTTAATTTAATGTTTATTTTTACCCTTCCCTTTCTGTCCTTTATTTTCATTGTATATTATTCTTTTGTGATATGAAAACCCTAGGATAGAAGACCACTTTTCTGTATGTATGTTTGTTTGTTTTGCAGCTTGGGGGGTATTCTTGATATTTTGCTCCTTCACACACTCCACTATCACACTTTTGCACACACGTGAGAATAGTCCTATACCCGGACAGGAGAATAACCTAAGTTAGAACGAGACTGCGTAGTGATGGCCTACTGGATGTGCGTCCTGTTGGGTGGTCACGAAAGTCTCACCTAGAGTTTGGTCCCTCTTGATAATGCTGGCACTCTTAATAGCTTCCCTATTGTTGTTGATCAGTGTTCTTAACTGGGGTCGTTGGCTCTATGAACCTTATGTAGGACTCTTTAGAGCTACCCTTTGAAAGGTTCACTTAACAGACAAGCCCTAGACCTATTCTCTAAGGAACCCTCGTAGGACACAAAGCGCCTTTGTCCTGCAACTGAGGCACTTATGAATTGGGAGAATGTTGATTTTCTTGTGATTTTCGGTTCAAAGTAATGTTACGTAATGCAAATCCTATGGCTCCGCCCAAAGCCTTAGGACACTTCAATAAGGGCACGCATGTTTCTTTCCGATATCAATATTAATAAAATGGCATTTTGAATTCTCCAATAAATTCCTTCTTTATTCATTTGCTCGCTTTACTTTTTCTTTTATCCTTCTTCAATTTCTACTCATGCAGACCTAAATAACTTGTCCTTGAAAATAACAACGTCGGTAACTCATGTCATAACTTTGATCGCCCCATTAATCAAACCAAGGAAGATGTTGAAGATAACTGGGAAACTCTTCCAGAGGTAATGAGAATAATGGAACAAAAGGATAAAGTGACCCAACCTTGCGTGGAATCAAACGAAATGATTAACTTGGGCACGGAAGAAGATAAAAAGGTGTTAAAATTAACATCACACCCAAAGGATAGCAAATCAAGAAAGTCCGCTTACATCACCTTGTCTGACATAAGACACCCACTGGTGTAAAAAATCCGTGATTGTCGAGAACCGTTATGGCTTTCCTAAAAAGATCATCACGGACAATGGTGAAAGGGCCATGTAAGGACTCCAAGTCGAGCATCATGATCCCTTCCCATACCGCCCAAAAAAAAAACAAATGGGGCAGTTGCGACAACAAACAAAGAATATCAGGGATGATAGTGACACTTCACCTTACATGGAGATCAGATCTCGTTCATACTTCAACAGGGGCAACCCCGTACGATGGGAGTAGCACTTCCATTAAACCTCACCAAACAAAAGAACGGCTGTCTTATGTCATATCGGAAAAGAACAAAGAAAACTTAACAAAAGAAGGTCTGTCCTCAACAATTTTAAGGAGACTTGGTGCCCAAGAAAGTCATACCCAAAAGGATTCCCGCAGGAGATGGACCTCGAACTATAAAGGACCTCACGTGGTAAAGAAATCATTCTCTGGGAGAGTCTTAATTCTCACAAAAATGGACGGGGAAGACCTCCCACTCCCGGTGAACGCTGCCTAAAAAAGGAGTATAGAAAAATGAGAAAGATGAGCCAAGCAAAAATAAGCTCGCTAGGTTGAAAACCCAGAAGGGCGGCCTAGGAAAAAGTTAGAGCGACCCGGTGGATTGAAAATCCAAAAGGGACAATCCAGGCAAAAATTAGGGTCAGGAAGTTGGACTAAACAACATTGAGGCAATCAACACTTCCAAAAGTCGGATGATGGGTGATCAAGGTCGTGAGCATAGGTGGCCAGCACCGTTACTTCAAGGACACCAGCTACCGAGAAGTCTGCTTAGTATTTCAGCTTTCTTAGTCTTTCAATGAAATGCCTGACGTAATCTTAAGTCAGTGTGCCTTCTGCACATTTGGCCTCCATTGTCAATATCAAACACTTTCCTTTCTTTTTACTTCCGTCTATCTTTGAAATGATGTTTTGTGATAATTGGTACTGGATTGTGAAACATGTGACGTAATCAAAAGCATTACAATCATTACGAAATTTCCGAGAATCACAGAAGAGATATAGTCTTTCATTAAAATACCTATAAGGAAGAAAGGAACCGCAGGAATAGAGCAATAAATGCGCGATCATCTCAAATGATAAGTCCCAGTCATGCGCAATTGACTTAGCAGTACGAATGCACTTGATAGCCTCATGCCGGAAGTCCTGCGAGTTGAAGGACCAGCAAAGAAAAAGCCCAAAAAAAAGACAAAGACCAAAAAAAAAGCAAAAAAGAAAAGGAAAAAGAAAAAATCATACACATTGCATTCACATACGTTGTTTGCCAACCTCCAAGTTCCACCAACTTCAACTCACATCATCTGCCACGTTTCATTCATCCCATCGGACACCTACCATTTCACATACCCGTATTGCACGCATGCATCATTCATCGCATTTTTAGACATGCAAAATATAGATAGCTTTTCCCTTCTCAGGTAAATGCATTCATTAGGTATGTCCTAGGCAAGTACGCCATGTGTCAATCCCAATAGTTTGTTCCCTCAAAGTCAGTGCTCCAAGCATTGGTCTCATATCACAATTCAGAGTCTCGGACCCCCAACAGTCCCTCGCAGCCCCAGCGCTCCTTTAAACCTCCAACGGTCATTCATTCCAGATCGAACGTCGCGTTATTGAGCAACCGACGAATCATCCGACCCCAGGTCCATCAGTTCAGTTCGACCCAGTATGTCAAAGCAACGACTTCGAACTCTACCTTCAAGATCACTATGTCGCCACTGAGCACGACGGATCACCCGACCCCAGGCCCTTCAGACTAGCTGTGTCAGCCTAAGACATGGCGGACGTCCTTGGAGGTGAACAAATTAGGTCAACGACCTGATCTTGCCCCTCCGGCCGCTCGAAAAAGGCCACCCCTGAGCATACCATTTTACTAGTACCATTGCTAGTTTGTGCTCTTTTGGACCCCCAGTGGTCCTTCAAAGCCCCAGTGCACCTTCGGACCCCAAATGGTCCTTCGGGGTTTAGGCAACCCCTTGGAGCCCTAGTGCTCCCTTAGAGCCCAAATGCTCTTTTCACTACAAGAATAACTCTATATTGCCACAAACGTTTGCCACGGACAACTTTCCGTCGCTAATTTGCGACGGATTTGCGACGGCGAGTGAGATTGGGCATTGGCGGTAACAATCCCGCTCATAATTTGCGACGGAAAGGCATGTTGGTCACTAATTTGCGACGGAAGTGGATGTTGGTCGCAAATGTGCGACTGATGTTTAGTCGCAAGCCCGTCGCAAATGTTAATTAGAATTTTTATTCACGCGAACCCTATTATCTCTTCTCTCAGAACACAAAACTCTTCTCTCAGAACACAACACACAACACAAAACTTATCTCGTGTTCTCCGCCGTTCTCCGCCCCGCCTCACTCCTCTCGCGTTCTCACGCCGTTCTCCGTCCCTCCTCGCCGTGCACTCCGTTCGTGAACTCGTCGCCACCACTCCACCCTCCGGCGCCGTGCACTCCGTTCGCGAACTCGTCGCTGTTTGTCTTCTACCAGGTAAATCACCCGGCTCTCTGATTCTTTCCCCCTTCTTCACTGATTCTCGTTTTCCCCCTTCTTCGTTGATTCTGATTTTCCCCTTTCTTAACTGATTTTGAAACTTAGGGTTTGTTGTGCTTTGAAATTATTTCCACGTCTTTTCTACAAATTGATGTTAGTTTCCTTGTTATGTGTTGTGGTATTGTGTTTATTGTTGTCTCCTTGCTCTGATGTTCAAAATTGCTGGATGTTGTTCTGCTTAACTGTTCACCCTTTTTTCTGCAACTGGTTTGGGCTTGCTGGTGCAATTCGTGTGTCATATTGTAATGGAATTGTATTAAGTTGTGCTATTGGAGTTGGTACTTGAGTTCATTTTAAAACAACACAAGGTCTTGGTATAATATCACGGTCTAGTAATTATAGGTTTGGAAGAAATCATGCTGCAAGGTCCTCTGGTTGTGTTGGCTGCATATATTCCTTTTCCATAGTTTAGTTTTTCTTTTGCCTTGTCTACTCTGTCTAAGGAAAAGGGAGATATTTTGTAAGGGAGTTAATTAGTTAGAGGGTTGTTTTGTGTAATGCTGGTTAGTTAAGTAGAAAGGAGTGGACCTAACTATGGTGATTATTTTATTTGTTTCAATGCTTTTAGAACTTAGTTCATGTTCTAACATGCTATAGATTTAACTATCACAAAATATCTTTATTTTAAAAATAGTATAATTTCTTATTATTCTGGCTACTAAAACCAACAAACATAAGAGATATTCTCCAAAATTATAGGTGTTGCAAGAATGTATGAAAACATAGCAAGTAAAAACAAAGAAATCCTAGCAATGACACTTGGTACAAATCTTATTGAGAGATGAAACAGAACTTGGTAAAGAGTATATTAATAGTTAATAAAATGATATATATATATATATATATATTTAAAATCAAACCAACCTGTAAAAGCAGCACAGTATTGTCTCCTTCAAATTTCTTCAAACTGTGGCAATCCAAATTATAAATCTGAATCTCTTTTGCTGCCTGCTTTTACAGCTGAAACCGAATTGCTGGAAGTGGTCTCCATCCATGTAATATTGCTGGAACCGAATTGCTGGAAGTGGTCTCCAGCTGAAACCGAATTGCTGGAATTGCTGGAAGTGGTCTCCATCCGAATTGCTGAAACCGAATTGCTGGAAGTGGACCTGAACAGAAGTTGCACACAGGGTAGCTGCATAACTTCTGCATAACTGCACACAATATTGGTAAGCTAACAACATGTACAAATACAAAACTAGTTGCTGCATAATTGTAGATTTCTTGAATTGGTAAGATGCAAAAAGTGGTACAAAATTGGTAAAATTGTGCATAATTGTTGTAGTTTTGTGCATATTTGCTGCATTTGATCCCTGAAAGTTGTCACTTAATATCATCTTGGTCTCTGCATAATTTGTAAATTGATAAACCTGTTTGGTACATAATTGCTCAGTTGTCCCTGAAAGTCTTTTGTGCATATTCGGCACGTAAGTGGCCCAAAATACTTTAGTATATTTCTTCCCATCCGCTGCCTCACATATCTGTAGTGTAGTATTTACTCAATCCAGATATTAGTTCATTGAAATCTGCAACAGAATCACTGTCCTTCTTCAGTTTTTCAATATCCAACTCAATGGTTAACTGAATAGTCCGAATTAATATTAGAGTAAATGACAGTAGTATGTTGTCATGCATGTGTATAATTCATTTTCTTGCTCTTAATAATGGAGAATCAGTTTAATTTGTGCTGGTGTTGATGCTTGAAATTTGATTTTGTGTAATGTATCCTTGAAATGGTGAATCCTTTCATGTCTTAAATTGTGAATCATTAAAACAAAGTTAGTCCTTATTGAATAAGTCAATGTTATGCCTGATATTGCATGTTATTGTTTGAAAATTGAAATTTGCTTTTGTTTGACAGTTCCTATAATGTATTTTTATTTTCCTTCTGATTTATTGGATGCATTGTAGCGACAATTATGTACCAAGTTGTTGCATTGTAGCGACAAGCTGTTGATTTACACGTGCATTATTCACTTGTAGTTTTCTTTTTTTATCACATTCTAGTTGGATCTTCAACTTCTGAAGAATACCTTGTTTTCCCAAGCTTTAACTTGCTTTCCTTTAATCTTTGCTTTCCTCCCGTAGCAACAAGCTTAGCAACAAGATCAGTAGCTCCATTGCCTTGTTGATTAACCCAGAGAAAACCCACCAAGGTAATGTTGGTTTTCATCATCAGAATGTCTTGAACAATTATTGTAATTTCTCTTCTAATAATATTGCCTCTACATGTCTCAATTAAATACATGCAATCCAGTTCAAAGAGCATCCAAGCAAGTTTCAAGTTCACTGCAAAGGATACGACCTCTCGCAAAGCTAGAGCTTCAGCAACCAAGGCGGAGTGGGCAAAGATCTTTGAGGTAATACCAGCAATCAATTCTCCTTTAGCATTTCTGTCTACAATTCTGTGTGCAATTTAGAATATGTTACATTTCTGTTTTTGTCTACAATTTAGAATTGTACAATCACGACCTATTGCAATTTGTGTACAATTCTGTTTCTGTGTGCAATTCTGTGTATAATTTAGAATTTAATTCTGTGTACAATTTAGAAGAACTTGATGCTGTGCTCCTTATACAGTTATTTTAATATGTAGATATAAAAAGATGCATGGCTTCACTTACCTAGAGAAAGTAGCTTTTGTTTCTGAGTTGTCCTTTAGGCTTAGTTTCTCAAATTGCAATGCAGATTCATCTAGTAGTTCAACCTCAAGCCAAGCACCTTCAATAGCCTGAGCCAATTTCTTGTCATCAGTAGCATTATGGAAACAGTTTCTTTTGTTAGCATCAACAACCAATTTTCTCTACACTGATTTGCTGTTCATCAAAGTTGTTGCATTTCTCATTATCCATAGGCAATATCTGCACAACAATAAATCTCCCTTTTCAATCAACTTGTGCATTTCATATTCTTCTCAATTAATTTATCGTTTGCCAATTTCCGATATCGTTTTCAATCAACATGCAATTTCTCTCTCTCGATGGGCATCCATCGTTTACATTCTTGTCTTGCTCTCTCTCTCTCTCTCTCTCTCTCTCTCTCTCTCTCTCTCTCTCTCTCTCTCTCTCTCTCTCTCTTTTATATATTGACAATTTTTAATGTGCAGAATGGAATTTCCTCCTTCGCGCCGCCTTTGGATGTATGATAGGTTGTTTCCCAAAAGAGCGGGTTTGAAACAATCTTTTGTAGATGGCGTGTGGGAGTTTATTCTTTTTGCAATGACACAAGAACAATTTGGAGTTGAAGGGGGGATTCGATGTCCGTGCGTCAAATGCAAATGTGGAAAGATTAGGAATCCATCGGAGGTCATTGATCACTTGAAGAGAGTTGGGTTTAGGCCTAATTATTGGATTTGGACGAGTAATGGTGAGAAAGGGTTTGATGTCGTCCCATTGGTTGGGGAAAATTGCAGGGGTGCTACTAGTAATTCCGCGGATATAGGATGTGGTGAACAAATCAACTTGATGCAGAATATGGTTTGTGACGGTCTTGGGGTGAATGTGTCATTTGAGGAGGAGCAATATGATAACATGGAAGAGCTTCCGAATGAGCAAGCACAGAGATTCTATAATATGTTGTTAGATGCAAACAAACCATTGTTTGAAGGGTCATCAAACTCAAAGTTATCGATTTGTGCGAAGCTTTTAGCTCTCAAATCGTTGAGTAATACATCTGAGGTGGGAATGGACTTGATATGTGATATGATGTCAGGCGTGACACCTATGAATGAAAATTTGCCAAAGAATTTTTACGAGGCTAAGAGGTTAGTTTCTAAGTTGGGATTGGAAGCTAGAAGGATCGATTGCTGTCCGGAAGGTCACATGTTGTAGTATGACAATGAGTTTGGGAAAAAGGATGCTGCACTACTTGAATGCAAATTTTGTAATGCACCGAGGTATCATGCTCGCAAAAGGGGGACTAGTAGTAAGAATAAACCAGTTCCGGTGAAGTCAATGTTCTATTTGCCAATAATTCCAAGGTTGCAGAGAATGTTTGCATCCGAGCACATTGCAGGGAATATGATGTGGCATTTTGAGAATAAATGTCCCGGTGTGTTACGTCATCCGTCTGATGGGGAAGCATGGAAACACTTTGATCGGGTACAACCTGAGTTTGCAGCGGATCCACGCAACGTACGACTTGGGTTATGCTCTGATGGTTTTATGCCATATACCCAAGCATCGGCTTCGCCATATTCTTGCTGGCCCGTTATTGTTACCCCGTACAACCTTCCCCCTGAGATGTGCATGACTAAACCTTACATGTTTTTGACTTGTCTGATACCTGGCCCAGGAAATCCAAAAGCAGGCATTGACATCTATTTAGAACCACTAATTGATGATTTGAAGAGGTTGTGGGATGGTGTCTCGACCTACGATTACGCACGAAAGGAGAATTTTATGATGAGAGCCGCTTTGATGTGGACCATTAATGACTTCCCTGCTTATGACATGTTGTCTGGTTGGCAAACTCATGGTAAATTAGCATGTCCACATTGTATGGAGCATACAAAGGCATTTACCTTGAAACATGGGGGTAAGAGTTCTTGGTTTGACTCGCATCGTAGGTTTTTACCACATGATAATGCATTTAGAAGGAACAAGAATGCATTTAAGAAGAAGGAAGTTGAAAATGATGAGCCGCCTCCTCGGTTGACTCCAGACCAGGTTTGGGATAGAGTTAGAGATTTGCCCAAAATCACCGATGATCCCCTTGTTGCTCGATTTCATGGATATGGACAAGCGCATAATTGGACAAAGAGGAGTATCTTTTGGGATCTCCCATATTGGAAAGATAATTTATTGAGGCACAATCTTGATGTGATGCACATAGAGAAGAATTTTTTTGACAATATATTTAACACAGTGATGGACATAAAGGGCAAAACAAAGGACAATGATAAGGCGAGATTGGACGTTGCTCTTTACTGCAACAGAAAGGACTTAAATTTGAAGCCACAAGCTAATGGGAAGATGCTCAAACCCAAAGCATGTTACTCATTAACTATCGAGCAAACAAATTCAGTTTATCAGTGGATAAAAGAACTGAAATTCCCAGATGGATATTCTTCTAATTTGGCAAGATGTGTTGATGTGAATAAGAGAAGAATTATTGGGATGAAAAGCCATGATTGTCATGTATTTATGGAATGTTTACTCCCTATTGCATTTAGTTCTTTACCGGCATATGTTCTAAATCCGCTAACTGAAGTGAGTCAATTTTTCAAGGATTTGTGTTCTACGTCTTTTAGAGATGTTGACCTTGTTAGGATGGAACAGAACATTTCATTCATTCTGTGTAAGATGGAGAGAGTATTTCCACCTGGTTTCTTTGATTCTATGGAACATCTCCCCGTTCATCTAGCATATGAGGCAAGACTTGGTGGGCCAGTTCAGTACAGGTGGATGTATCCATTTGAAAGGTATCATTTTGAGAACATATTCATTTTTTTCCATTTGAGGTAAGTATAATTTTCCATCTAATCAAGTTGTTTTATAGATTCATGGGTGATTCTAAACGATCGGTGAAAAACAAGGCGAGAGTTGAAGGATCGATTTGTGCATCATACCTACACCGCGAAATAACCCACTTTTGCTCACATTATTTCTCCAACTTCACGTTGAGAAATAAAAGGAATGAAATGCAAGATGATTGTGTTAGACACTCATTAATGTTATCGGTCTTCAACCAATCTGGTCGCCATTCTGGGAAGGAGTCAATTCATTGGTTAACAGATGTGGAGTATAAGTCAGCTCATGTTCATGTCTTGAACAATTGCATTGAAGCTAAACCATACATTGAGTACGTATATCAATATTTTCATTCAATTAATTGTTCATATCTGTCAGCTCATTTAGTAAGTATCATCTAATTTGATCAGGTCATTCTTGTTGTCTGAAGACGTAAGAGATGATCAGGCATCTGCTCATATATATATGAAAATTTTCAAAAATGGTTTCAAGAAAAAGTAAGTGTTGAGTTACTTGTTCCTCAACCTTAATCATGTGTTCGTCATGAAATAACTTGTTTGTATGTCACGTACATAGGTTTACTCCGAGGAACCAACTCCAATCAATCAACACTTGAGAAACTTATCTGATGGTCCTTATTCAAAAGTGAAAGAGTATCACACATTTTTCGTGAATGGCTACAAGTTTCATACCCACTCATGGACGAAAAACAAAGCAACAATTAACAGCGGAGTTTATGTAAAAGGGGTCAATGAAGGAGGTGAAGATGATTATTACGGTGTAATCCGGCACATTTATGAACTACAGTTCAGTGAGTTAGACTACGCTAAAACTGTAGTGTTGTTTTATTGTGACTGGTTTGATCCGTCAGCTATAGGCACCAAAATGGATCCAAAGTATAATAGAGTGGACATACGAATGGACAAAAGATATCCGGCGTTTGATCCGTTTATAATGGCAGAGAATGTGAGACAAGTGTACTATGTTCCTTATCCATCAACTCGAAGAGACAAGCGAGGTTGGTGTGTCGCAATCAAGACAAAGCCAAGGAGTCGCATTGAAACAGATGAGCCAGTGGAAGATGTTCCCTATCAGACAGATGATATGTCACCTGTAAATGAAGTTAATGAAGTTGAACTAATTTCTAACTTACGTGATTTGGAAAGCAATGGTGAATAAGTGGATCCAAACAACTTGGAAGGAGAGGACTCACATGAGGTTCTTCCAGTTGATGTAGAAGATGAAGACGATGAAGAAGATGAAGATGATGAATGGCCAGAAGATTAGATATATATAATGTGTTTGTGTTTGAATTGTGAATTGGTGTATCCAAACAACTTGAAACGCTTTTAATTCATGTTTGTGTTTGAATTGTGTGTGAATGGATGTATCCAAACAACTTGAACCGCTTTGTAATTGATGTTTGTGTTTGAATTGTGTGTGAATTGTTTCATGAGTTTTTTTAGAAGTAACGTTTATGTTTTTAAATTGTTTGTGTTTGTGTTTATGTTTAGTTTCCTCTGCAGCATGGCATCAGGTGGAGGTGATCGTAAGGGGAAGTCTAAAGTTGTCCCTCGTCGTAAGAAAAAGGTGATATGCGTCGAGGACATAGGCGACTATTCAGAGATGCCTACGACATCTACCCCTACACAGACACGCCCAGCAGATGCAGGTAGAGTGAGATCATTGCAGAGTCCTCCGACACAGACGCAGCAGACCTCTGGAGTTAGGTCCTTACAGCAGACCTCTAGAGTTAGGTCCTTACAGCAGACCTCTGGAGTTAGGTCCTTACATATTGGATCTAGTTTGTCGCCACGAGTTACTCCTTCACCTACTCAATCTCCCCGAGATTTACATGGTCATACTTCATCTGGAGTTAGGTCCTTACATATTGGATCTAGTTTGTCGCCGCGAGTTACTCCTTCACCTACTCAATCTCCCCAAGATATACATGGTCATACTTCATCTGCGCGAGTGACTCCTCCACCATCACAGAGTCCTCAATATCGCATGATTCCTAATCCAGGCTTTGGTGCGATACCTACTCCCACCCCTTCACCAGATGCTGTGCCTACTCCGACCCCTTTGCCATCACCGACAGAGCCACTTTCACCTGGAGATGATGCGATACCTGATGATGATCAGGTGCATGATGTTGAGGGGGGTGATGATGAGAATGAGGATGAGATTATTATACGCGATCAGCGATATGTCATCCGTGTTGAGGATGGAGGGTATGTAAAGTTTATAACTTTGTTAGATTGATTGTTTTTTCATATATATAATGTGTTTTAATTGTTTTAGTCGTTTCAATTGTTTTAACTTCGCAGGTTTCTTCCTTCAAGGCCAGCCGCAAATGCTATCCGAGAGACTATTCACGAGTTATACCACTATCCATGGACTAGTTGGTTAGATCTTAATGAGGCTGAGCGAACCCATTTTTTTAACAATTTTAGAGTAAGTGGACATTTTAACACTTCACAATAATTGTCGTTTTTTTTAGAATTTGTTAAGTTATTTGATTTTGTGTAACATTTGTTTTCTAAATGTTTTCACAATGCAGAAGAGAGTTGCATGGCGTAAGTCTCAGGAGGCCGCCGTTGAGGATCTTTTTCATAGGAATGCTGCTCTCCGACTCCGTGATATTCTCAGACGTGTCCGCTTGGGGAGGAATAGACCTCTTTGGATGGGGGATCAAGTCTATAATCACCTAAGAGATCACATCTGGAATGATCCAAAATTCATAGCTAAGTGTGAGCGGAATAAGAAGAACAGAGCATCAGAAAAAGGTGGAAGCTTGCATACTGGAGGTTCTGTCTCTATGTTGCAGCATTCAGAGAGAATGGTATATTCTTAAGCGTATATATTCTCCTAATGTCAATATAATTAATTATAATTTACCATTTACAAACTTAAGTTATTAATAATAGGCCAAGAAGATGGGGAGGAAACCACATGTAGATGAGCTTCATCGCCACACTCACGTTAGGAAGGGCACAGGCGAGTTTGTAGAGGACCGCGCTCGCATTACTCAGGTATAAAAAATAGGCTTAATGCATCCTGGTATAAAAAATAGGCTTATTTATTTCATTATTAAAAGGAAATAAATAACAGCTGCTGGTTTAATGCATCCTGGTTTATTAATTCTGGTTTAGAAATGCATCGATTTTGTGCATCATTTTGTGCCTCATGTTGTGCATAATAACCTGCATAACAGTTGCTGGTTTAGAAATGCATCATTTTGTGCATTATTCTCTTGTCACTATTACTATGTTCCTTGTTGTGTTAATTCTTTCGGTTCCAATAAGTGCAGTTTGCATAACCTTCTGTGTTGTAATCAACTTAAAGGAAATAAAACATACCTTCAAGTTAGCTAAGAGAACATGATATTAAGAAAGGAAGTATAAGGAGAAAGAGAGAAAATAAAGCCATTAGAGTTAGGAAAATGCTGGTTATTTTGCATGTTTTGTGTTTGTGTGGTTCTGTAAGTAACAGATATATCACAAATTGCATCCCAAACCAGCAACATTGCTGTTGTAACCGTAAAGAAAGAGAAAGAAATCAATAGGGAATGATTGTCTGTGGAATATTTTAGCTAGTGTCTTATCTCTCCATTTGGAAGCTTAGCCTTATTTTTCTTTGTACCTTTCTTTTGAGTACTGATTTTATGCTAGTGACAGTAGCATATATATTGTAATAGCATTTAGGTAACTTTCATATTGATGTGTGTGCTTCTCTAAGATAAATTGTATTTAAAAAAACAAGACCAAAAAGAAATCGGGCCAGCCCAAAGCCCATGGGCCAGTCCGGCCCAGCCCAATTCAAGAGAATGGTTGTCTTTGAAACTGATTCTTCTGTTCAAAACAAAACAAGAGAATGGTTGTCTTATGGATATTTAATTATTGACATTGTCATTTGTCACTGTTCAGTAGTACTTGGAATTTAATTGCTTGTATCAACTATCAACCGTTTAGCATATTATATTATGTGTGGATGATATTTTGTTTGAAGTTGGATACCACTGAATCTGTGGTACTTTTGGGATTAATTCTTATATTTTTATATCCCAATTTATCTGTGCTTGAGCTGAATCGGTGATACTTCTGAATTTGAGTATGATTATAACTTGTGCATTTGATAGGAGGAGTTTCAGCGGCTGTTCTCTCAGTCAGATATACCAGTAGACCCCGTTGAGTTGGCTAAGTTGAAGCGTTTGGTGTGGGAGGAGGCTGCTGGAGGGCCCTATAAGAGTCGTGGTGTGTATGGGACAGGAGGCATAGTTGACAATATGGTAGACTCTAGAGCTTCGACGAGTGCGGGCCTGTCTCCTGAGGCCCGTAGGATCATCCAACAAATGTCACAACAATTTGAAGAGCGGTTTGCACGACAGCAACAACTAATTGAGTACGTATTTAACCATGCTGGAATTCCAACACCTCCACCTGATTGGCAGCCTCCCGAGCAAGACCTGCCCGCCCAGCAGGGTCAGCCCGCCCAGCAGGATGAGAGCGAAGATGTAGATGATGGAGACTGTGGAGATCACGGAGACCAAGTTTATGAGAAGGGTTATTGACGAGATCTAGGTAATCTATGTTTTAATAAATGTGCAAAATATATTAGTTTTATGAATTAATTAGTAATCATTATCGTTTTTGATTTGTTAGGTATATATATTGTTCAGAGCTGGACTTGAAGATGCTTCGTCAGAATTTTTTGAGTTTACTGGACATTATCGTTTTTGATTTGTTAGGTATATTGGTATATTTTGATAAACTAGTGGCATGTTTTGATATATTTGAGTAAACTAATGGTATGTTTGTCACTTTTAACTAATTTGGTGGATTGGGTTGACACTTTTAACAATAGTGTAGTTTATGTATAACTAAGTTGATGGTTTGGATTGACACTTTTGATAATAGTGATGTTTATTTATGCTTGAATTGGTGGATTGGAGTCTGAATTAAATTGCCAGGGAATATTGCTAATAGAAATGACAATGGAAATGTCAAATTTTGGTAGAATTAATTATATTTTGTTTTGCGACGGAATTTGCGACGGAATTTTTTTTGGTAGTTACTGAATTTGCCACGGAATTATTACAATTTGCGACGAAATTTTCAAACAATTTACCACGGATTTTCCAAAAATTTGCGACAGAAAGACGTTAAGAGTTGCGACGACTTTGCCACGAAAATGTGCGACGGCTTTGCGACGAGTTTGCCACGAAATATTTGCGACGGCGTTGTGTCGAGTTTGCCACGGAACATTTGCGACGGATTTGCGACGAGTTTGCCACGGAATATTTGCGACGGGGAGTTTCGTCGCAAATTATTTGCGACGAGCTATTTTGCGACGAATTTTCGTCCGTCGCAAAGTCCGTCGCAAAGGCACATTTGCCACGGAAAAAGGCCCATTTGCGACGGAAATTGCCGTCGCAAATGAACGATTTTCTTGTAGTGTTTAGAGCCCCAGTGCTCCTCCAGATCCCCAGTGATCATTTCTTAATTGTTCCCGGATAACACGCCAAGTATTAACCTAACTCATCTTCCCCCTAAACGGACAAAATTAGAGTCTATTCTATCTTTATTTTTATTTCTACTACGAAAATCTGAAAACCATTCACATTTTCTAGTAAAATATAAATAAAGAGGGGCAGCTGTTATACCCCAATTTTGTCCACTCTCTTTCCTATTATCGTCTTTTTACTTAGCCCGCGTGTCATAAGTCCCAAGGAATATCATTACGAAAACGGTATTGCGAACACTGTCTTAATTTGGACCAGTTTGTCCAATTGGGCCTAGGTCCAGCATTTTGGGCCTGATTTTGGTAGTTCTCTTATTGGACCTATACTTGACATCTTTGGGCCAGTTTTTTTAATAAGTGGGCCTGTGTCTAATGTTTTGGGCCATTTATCTATTTGGACCTACATCTAGCTTGTTGGGCCATTTTTTAATAAGTGGGCTTATGTCTAATATTTTGGGCCCAATTTAGTCCTTCAACTCAAAAGCCACAAAAATGATAATAAATTCAGAAAATAAAAAATATATATTACAAAAATAATATTTAATTTACAATGATCCAAAAATCCAAAAAAATACAAAATAATGATCCAAAAATACCAAAAAATATCAGAAAAAACGAAAAATACAAAAAATAGCAACAGCAGCAGATCCATGGGCTGATTCTTGTTGCCCAAGAGTCCAATAACCTGAAAAAGGAAATAAAATCAGGTCAGAATCAAAGAATTCATTTTCCAAAACCTAAAGATGCCTATAAAATCAACAATCCGCAGAAACAGATAGGACACGAAATTGACCAAGATCAGAGAAAAAAGAACAGGGTTTTTCACGCTAAAATCCTAATCACGAAACAACAAAAATTCTGAAACAAAGACAGCAGTAATAAGCAGCAGCAAGCAAAAGATACCAGTAAACAACACTAACAAAAGTTCAGAGGCTGGAGTAAAAGGTTGGTTCCTTAAGTAATTTTTCTGTGACGTTCATATGTTACCTGATGTTTCAGTTTGGCTAGTATGAAAAAACATAACTAATCTGATACCAGTGTCAAAGCTGTCTATGTGTAAATAAAAATCAATCAACCATAATCAGTAAATAAATTAGAATTAGGAACAATTTAGGTTTTTTTTAATTCAGTGTTAGGAATAAATTAGGGTTTAGTTAACCGGCTCAAAAAAAAAAACAAAATCGGCAATCAGTCGGAAATTGTAATTTAGTTAGAAAATTAGGGTTTGGTTAGAACATTAAGCAGCAACCCCGAATTAGAGCAGAAAAAAAAAATAGAACCGGAAATCAAAACAGTGGCAGAAATAAGAGGAATCAGAAAAGAGTAGAAGAGGAGAAGAGATGTACAAAAAAGGGAAAATCAGAACCGAATCCGTACCTGTTAGGTCCGGCCACCGTAGACGATGGTCGTCCGCCTCAAACCGCCGTCGCGCTCCCAGCACCTGTGCCGTCATCTCCCTCCCACGCTCGCTGTCATCCTCGCAAACACAGCAACCTGAACCACCGCCGCTGCCACGGAGGACCTCCGGCCCAAAAACCATCGCCGTCGTCCCTCGACGAAGTCGTCACCGTCAAATTCTCCGGCGAACACCCTTCTCGTTGTCACGTAGCAGAACCACGCCTTTCCCTCTCTCTCTCTCTCTCTCTCTCTCTCTCTCTCTCTCTCTCTCTCTCTCTCTCCAGCGAACAACCTTCCTCCCTCCTCGCCGTCAAGCTCAACCAAAAATGTCCCGTGAGCCTCTCTGCACCACCGCGAACCTCCTTCACCGGTCACCACCTCTGTTCCCTCTCACCGTCGGAACACCCTCCTCATGTTCACACCACCACGTGCTTCGCTGTCACCGGCGCACCAACGCCTTGGCCAGAACCGTCCCGTCACCACCGTAAGCCGCTGCCGTTGCAACGCTCTTCACCGGAAGCAGAACCGCCAGCTGCCGTCGTAGCAGTATCGCGTGACCTCCTTCCTCCAATCCTCTTTCGTTCCCTTTCATTTCTTTCTCCTCCCTCTTCCCCCTCTTCTCTCTCCGAAATCATCTCTCTCTCTCTCACCGGAAATCTCTCCCAATACCCAAAAATTTCGCTCTCTCTCTCTAAGAATGGCATGTGTGGCGCTTAGAAGGAGAAGAATGAGAATTAGGGTTTGCTAAAATCCTCTGCTTCCTTTTATATTTCTTCCCCTTTTATTTTATTTTTAAATTTTAAAAAATATATCAGATTATGTTCTACACCCCTTGTTTTAATAACGCGCACCACCCTGTCCGTAAACCCATTTCCTAAACTATCAGTCCACAACCCAAAAGTGAAACGTGGGCTTCTACTTTTCACACCCCAGTTTAATAATACAGCCATCTGCTCTAACTGCACCCCTGTTTTATTAATGCAGCCCCTTTTCGTTTTTATTTATTTATTTTCAAAACAATTTCTTTTACAAAAAAATTATAAAAATAAATAGATAAATATTTCATTTTCAAAAAATATAAATAGGGGACTAAGTCAACTGTACAGTGGGGTTAGTCTGCTTTTTAGGTCACTAATAAACCGTTACGGATCATGTCCTAAAATCCCTATTTAAAGCAAACAATTTCTAAATCAAAATAAACACAAACATACTCCTTTCACGAGTCAAATTTTCAAAATAGGGGACTAAGCCGACTGTACAGACGGGTTAGTCAGCATTCTAGGATGAATGGGTCGTACGGCTCAGGAGTCCTAAAATCCCTATTCCAATAAAATCAAACCAACACACTTCAAACCATTTTCCAAACTCCAAAAACCCCATTTTTTACAAAATAGGGGACTATGCCGACTGTACGGACGGGTTAGTCATCATTTTAGGACCAATGAACTGATCACTCAGGTCATGACCATACACCACAACATATATTATTCAATAATAATAAGTCACGCCATAAATTTTTAGTGAATATAACGTAAAATCAAATATTAGCGAGATACGATCTTTATTACCATATATAAAGAGATATGATCCTGATATTTATATACATTATGGTAAAAAAAAACAAATCATGCATAATATCTGGACTCAATAAAGCGGACGTTGACTGAATATAATATAAAATCAGAAGGGTTTGTTTTATATCCCCACCACATCACAATATACCCCCATCAAATATGAAAATCCCAAAATACCCCCAAAATTTTGACTCAATCGGATTTACCTTATAAATAGGTAAATCCGCTTTGAGATTAATCAAATGCGGATTTACCTAGATCCGATTAAACATACAAAATCGCATCGGATATACCTATAGAAGGGTAAATCCGCTTTTGAATTTAACAAAGCGGATGTACCCCCACAACAAGTAGATCCGCTTTATCTCTTTATCAAGTCGGACTTACCGATTGTGGGGTACATCCGCTTTGTTAAATTCAAAAGCGGATTTACCCTTCTATCAGTGTAAATCCGACTTGTAAAAAAAATTTAAAACATTTAATTTGTTTTTTTTACAAAAATGTGGGTACAATAACAAATACAGGAAATGTCAATCTAAATCGTCGGAATCATAGGCTAAGTCTACAATGGTGGGCGCATCTGTGGGAGGGAGACGGGGCATCTTCAAAGCGGTAGACTGCCAAAGGGTAAAACGACCGGTATAAGGATCCAACCATGAAGTAGATTCCTCTGATCGATTATGAGACCACATCAAAGCAACTGGAGGCAACAGACAGACAGGCGAGATCGAAATTCCGACGTTCAGAATAGATATGATTTTATACCTAGAAGCAGCGAATAATTACCTCTCAAAGGAAGATAAGTAAAATTCATATCCAAAGACAATCGATCTAGGGCCACATTATACTTAGTAGCTATAAAGTACCCCATCTCAGACAAACACAACTCCAATACGTCTCCCAACCGCGTTAGCCCACTCTTCTACATCCTCGCCTAAAGAAAATATCTACAAAATAGAAAAAATAGAAAAATGTTACGTACTTAATTAATTAAATATCTACTAAACTTTGATTAAAAAATATACACTCTCCGTCCAGAATGCCTCTGTAGTGTCTACCATGAAAGGAACAACCGGCGACTCTGTATGCGGGTCAATATTTGTCATATCCTCTTGAAGTTGCACCATTTTTTTCCCATTTTATAGTACTAAGTCTCTAAAAAACTGCAAACAGAAGGGAAAAACCAGTCACTGCACATTCTGATATCCTACGCCGGTACGACAGTCGTTTGCCGGACAAGTTCGGATTCCCAAAACCGAATCAGTACCACACACTATTACCGTGGCAACAAACCCACATAAACACCCCCAATTCCATTTTTGCGGTACGGTACTATATGCACGAACAAGTTCGGTTCTTGGGGGCAGAACCGAGTGCGATTTCAGAAAAAAATGACAAATGCAGAAACTTTCAGCCACGAAAACGTAAAACGTTTGGTAGGAATAATACCTTATAATGGTTGCCAATGTTGAGAAGATGAGTAGAAGGTTAATGATGTAGGTATGGAGGATAGGGTTTGGAGTGGAGAGCTGAGTACCATGAGTCACAGCAGAGCAGTGGGATAGATATCGATCCTGTGGAGGAGGCTAGAGTAGCTCGTGATATTTGGGAGAGAGCAGTTGGTCCCCAAAAGAGTAATTACAAGCATTATTTCGAGTCTATCTTCTTCACATTGTGGATCATAGAGTACTGGTCGCTCTTATGTTCCTAATTCTAGTGATTTGAATGTTGTTACGCAATTGACCCAGCAACTGAGCGAGGCGCCCATCCTCAGTTTACCGAGCGGCAGGAGCAAAATGAACGGGAAGTGCAGGTGCTTCGGGAGAAAGCTAGGATAGTTGAGGAGCGCATGGAGGAGCAGGCTAGGATAGCTGCGGAGCAGTCTAGGATAAATGAGGAGCGCTTTAAGCTTTTGCATATGCCATCATCATCATCATCATCATCATCATCATCATCATCATCATCATCATCATCATCATCATCATCATCATCATCACATATGCCATCCCATCCTACCTGCCGCAGCAGCATTTCGGCGGTGCATTTCAGCCGTGGCCTCAACCCCATTATTCCCAGCAGTATCCATCGCAGCAGGTTCAGCACCGCCAGCAGCAGCCATACTAGCCATACCAGCACCCCCAGCAGCCATACCAGCACCCCCACCAGCCCAACTATCGATGCGATTAGTGCTTTCCTTACATCAGATGATACCTATTATCATGATGATGAGTCAGGTCAGCAGCCACCCCAGTAGCTTTGAATTGTTTTATTTTGTTGTATGGATATTTAAGTTTTCCTTTGTATTTGTTATGGATATTTGAGTACTTTGTACAGTTTGAAATTTGAATTAAATTAAATCGTCTTCAGTTCAGACTTATTATTGTTTTTCATTTCGTATATTATTAAGATCGATATTATTAATTTTAATTATTATTTTTTATTTTAAAAAATAATTTTAATTTTTTTGTAATTAATTTAATTAATTATTTAAAATTAATTACTATATTAAATTAATTATTAATTTTCATTCCTAATTTTTATTTTTTTAATAAATAAATAAATTGATAATTAAATTAATTATTAATTTTTATTTTTTTATGAATATTTAAAGTTTTTGAATTATTTATTAATTTAAAGTAAATAATTTTGAAATTTTTTTTAATTACATTAATTAATTACTATAATCTATTAATTAATAATTAAATTAATTATTAACTTTTATTTTTTTATCAATAATTAAAGTTTTTAAAAAAATAATATTAATTTTTTAAATAAAACGAAAATTAATTTCCGGCGGATTTAACGGGATTTCAAGCGGATTTAACTGGATTTCCGGAGGATTTTTATTTTTAATTTTTTTAAAAAAAGTTTTTACCGGCAGATTTAACGGCATTTCCGGCGGGATTTCTGGCGGATAGTCCGCCGGTAAAGTTATGCAATTTTTTTGGGAGTTTCCGGCGGATTATCCGCCGAAAATCGTTTGCTGCGAGCTGGCTACTGGCGCGAAAAATCCGCCGAAAAGTCCAATTTTTGGGCGGATTTTTGACATTTCCGGCGGATTTTGCCCGCTGAAAAAACCAACTTTTCTTTTAGTGAAAAGTCAACTATTTAAAGTTAGTGTCGGATTGGCCGATACTAAAGTCAACCAAAGAAAATTCAACAAAACAGTAGCGTCCAGATGGCCGACGCTAAAGTCAACCAAAGAATAGTCAACAAAATATTAGTGTCCATGTGGCCGATGCTAATAATTGTGTTTTTTTTAAACAGCAACAACCTACTTTACTTTCTACACCTTTTACTAATACATTTACTTTTCACCTATATTACTTGAGTAGCGTTAAAAAACAATGTAACCAATCAAAATGCTTAATCGCACCACAAAAACTAATCTGAACAACAGATTAATTAACAGTCAGAAAGAACAAAATTTCATAGCACAACTATCTAGAAACTAAAATATATGTAACATAGTCATTATGAAACTACAAAATATCAAAGTGTTTTGCATCCAACATCTAGAGAAAAGTAACGATAACAAGATCAATCACCATGATGTGACTCTTCCTCCAAATCATCATCATAATGAGGATGGCTAGCACCACAAGATCCATCACCAAATCGACGCTCCAAAGCATCCATTCAATCTACAAATAAATTTTTCACACATTAAGATCTGCGAACGCTCATTCGCCTCTCGAGCATCTTAGGTAGCCACTTGAGATTGTGTAACACCCAAATATTTAATTAAATTATTTAATTAAATATTTACGTATTTATTTATTTATTTATTTATTTTAGTTGGTGTAACTATATTAGCATTTGACTAAGAGGTGTATAATCGAATATTAGGGGATGGCGTTAGTGATCGGGCTTAACCTGGAGGAAAGCCCGTGATCCAAGTCCACTAGCTAGGCGCATAGGTGAAGCGCCTAGGCTAGGGTTTGGTGCTCATTTGCGAATTGCTTGGAGAAAGAAAGAAAGAAAAGTTGCGAAATAGAGAGAGGAGAGGAGGAAGAGGAGTTCGCGAATTCAAGGGAGCAGAGAGGAGCTGTGTTGCTGAGGTTTTGTTGGTGACTCGATCAAGAGAATTGGTGCTCTCATACTATAAGGTAAGGGTGGGGTTCTTCCTTATAATGGGGTTTCATGATGGGGTTATGTGGGGATAGGTCCTATAATGCCCTTTGATGGATTGTGATGTTTGATTTGGTGTTAGTTGAATTATAACTAGGTTGGATTGAAATTTGACATTTGTTGGTGATAGTTGTGACTCTAGAACTTGATGCTCATTGTTGTTATTACTAAACGCATGCTAGGTGTTCGATTAAATTATTGATTGGTGTTGTGAGTGACAAATTATGATGATTGACATTGGTGATTAAGGGTTGGTGATTTGAATTGGGGAATAAAGGAAATTATTGAACCCTAGGGAGCCATGGACGCCATTTTCCTAGAAACTATTTTTGGCGCCCTGTGCCTGGGCGCCGTGCCTGACCATGTTGCGTAGTGTTCGGTTGCTGTTTTTGGCGCCCTGTGCATGGGCGCCTGTCTAGGGGGTGTGTGCCAGTGTGCAGTGTGTGTGTTGCTGTTTCTGGCGCCGTGTGTGTGGGCGCCGCGTGCCTGTGTCTTGGCGCAGGGGCGCCATGGGCGTCTGTGTCTGGGTGCGTTGCGCGCTGTCTTGGCGCAGGGGCGCCATGGGCGCCTGTGTCTGGGTGTGTTGCGCGCTGTGTCTTGGCGCAGGGGCGCCAAGGGCGCCATATCCTGCCATGTTGCGTTTTTGTGTTGCCTGGGCGACAAGGACGCCAGTTTCTGTTGCTGGCCAGTTTCCAGCATGTTGCCTGCTAGGCGCCCAGGCATTCAGGATGTCTCTCAATTTTTCCCGGTTTTGTTTTTGACATATCTTTTGACTCGGGAGTCCGATTTAGACGTTTCAAAATGTTTTGGAAAGCTTATTCAGAGGCGTAGCTGAATATTCTAATTTGAGGCAAAGTAGTCGATTTTTCTGGAAAAGTTGTTAACCGTTGGTGTCGTCGTTAAATGGTGATGTTTTAAAAAGAAAGTTGTCATGTCTCAAATACTTTGGAAAAATTGTCGTGGTCCCAAATGTTTTGGAAAATTGTCGCTTGTCTTCGGTGTTGGGAAAAATCATCGCGTCTCAAATGTTTTGGAAATTGTTGTCCTCTTGGTGTCTTGGTGCGGTTTGAGCTAGGTGTGAAGGCTCAAACCTTGGTGTTGTAGGAGCTAGGTGTGAAGGCTCCAAATTTTGGTGTTCCGTTGTTTCGGGTGGTTTGGTGTCTCGGTGTCGTTGGGCTAGGTGTGAAAGCCCAATTTTGGTGATATTCGGTGATTAATTTTGGTGTCACATTGTGACTATTTTGGATGATTGTCTGTGTGCATTCATGGTGTCTCATACAGCATGTGCATTTATTTTGGTGAAGGCCTTTGGTCTTGGAGCTAGGTGTGAAAGCTCAAATTTTCTAAAACTAGTGAGCCTGGTCTGAAAGCTCAATTTTTGTAAATTGGTGAGCCGGGTGTGAAAGCTCTCAATATTGGTGACGCCTCTATTTACAGGCAAAAACTTTTGGTGATTTGGTACCACATGCATATGCCCGTTGGTGTGGGTTGCATTCATGCATTGTCATGACATTTGGTGATGGATTGTGGTGTTTACTATTTGACGTGTGTTTATGATTAGATGTATGTATTGAGTGGTAGATATAGTTGTCATATACTAGCATATTTCTTATCATTTTACGCTATTATATTGAAGATATCTCACCCCTTCTGTTTGAATGTTACCCCTATGCGGTAACGTGCAGGTGATTGCGAGTGAAGGCCTAGTTACCTTCGCTATTTTGAGTCGGTGTCTTGCTTTGATATGTAACACTCAAGGGGGAAAATGAACCTAGACTTTGGCTGTTGCATTTTATTGTTTGGAGTCCATTCAGGACGTTATTATTTTATGTTTTAGAACTTATTTCCTTTCCGCTGCGTGGTGATGTATTTTGACGATGTGGTTAATTAAATTGGTGTTATGGGTTTCGACCTTTTTTTGACAAGTGTTATATATCGTGTGTGATGTTTTGGACTATCGATGAATGTGTGACATCTCTTTTCGAAGTATGAAAAATTTTGATAACTCGGATTTTATTAAATAATTACCGGGTAGAAAAGGGGTGTTACAGCTTGCGCTATTGCATCTTGATCTGTCTGTTCAGCTTTAAGTCGAGCTTCCCAATATAATGTTTGATCTCATTACAGTTAATCAAGACATTAATAATAGTTCTTGGGCAAGCAATTTTGAACTGGACATACAGTTTTAAGCATCTGAGCAACAAAATCTATACCTTTTTGTGGAAGATGCCAATTTGTCCTTATTGCCCAAACTTAAACAAATATTGACAACATAGACTGGGTACATAACACCCTCGTAGATGGGCTTGTTGGCGAGTATCAACTTATCGTAAAACTGCTTTGCATCTTCGTTTGGCAACTCATCCTCACGGGTCCATCTTAATTTTCATACGACCTAACACTACAAGAAAATGTTGAATTTCCGGCCAGGAATTTTCGGCGCTTTCGGAGCCGCCGCAAACTTTCCGGCGGATTAGGGGAATTACCGGCGGATTTTATCCTACTCAAACTTTGTGGCGGATTCTGTGGATTTTGCGGCGGATCTGTTTTCGCCGTGGATTTTGCGGCGGATTTGAGAGTACAAAAATATTTTTTTTACGAGATTTTAACAATCCGCCGGTAAGGTTATTTGCGGCGGATATTTGCCAATTTTGAATTTCACAAAACCTCCGCAAATCCCCCTAAGTCCGCCGCAAATCCCCTAGCTCCGCCGCAACGCCATAAATCCGCCGGTAACCACCGTTTCCGGCGGATGCTACCTTTTGACCGTTTGACTTCATTTCTCCTATATAAACCCCTTCTCCCCTTCTTCGTCTTCACACCTCTACCAAGAAACAGAGACATACGCCACTCTCTTGATACGACACTCTCTTGGGCATTGTCGGCAGCGGCTCCAAGAGAGTGGCGTATGTCTCCATTTCTTTGTATAGAAACTTCCACCTTTCATTTAATATTCACTATTCACTATTTACTGTCGGGATGATCTTGACCGTTAATTTAGTGTCGGCAATATCTTGACCGTTAATTAGTGTCGACACTAATCACCATTGACTATTCAATAATCACGCTGCAGTATTCACTATTTAATGTCCGGTTCATCTTTTTCGTTAAAAGTAACCCCTTTATAAGCAAAAAACTCCTCCTCATTATTTCCACCAGAAGTGACATCTACACTCATCAAACGCTCGGTATCATCCTCCAACTTAACAAACCGTTCTTGCAGTTCCTCAAACTTTCTATTTAGAGATTCAACCATCTTTTCATACATGTACTTCTCATCCTCCGAAACTTCACTCTCTAATTGGAGGATGAGAAGTGCAAGTATGAAAAGATGGTTGAATCTCTAAATAGAAAGTTTGAGGAACTGCAAGAACGAGTTGTTAAATTGGAGGATGACACCGAGCGTTTGATGAGTGTAGATGTCTCTTGTGGTGGAAATAACCAGGAGGAGTTTTTTGCTTATAAAGGGGGTACTTTTAACGAAAAAGATGAACCGGACATTAAATAGTGAATAGTGCAGCGTGATTATTGAATAGTCAATGGTGATTAGTGTCGACACTAATTAACGGTCAAGATATTGTCGACACTAAATTAACGGTCAAGATCTTCTCGACAGTAAATAGTGCATATTGAATTTGGTGACCGATTTTTTTTAAAAAAAACCACCGCAAATCCCCCTAAACCGCCGCAAATCCCCCTAATCCGCCACAAATCCCCAATTCCGGCGGCTTTTAAAAATTAAGCGCCATTTTAAATTTTCAAAAGTCCGCCGCAAATCCCCAAAACCGCCGCAAATCCCCGTTACCGGCGGCCTTGAAAAAATAAGCGCGCAGTTTGAATTTCAAATTTCCGCCGCAAATCCCCAAAACCGCCGCAAATCCCCAAACCCGCCGCAAATCCCCATTGGACCGTTTGACTCCGTTTTCCTATATATATATATATATATATATATATATATATATATATATATATATATATATATATATATATATATATATATATATATATATATATCCCTTCGCCACTTCTTATTCTTCACACTTCTACCAATTCTCTCATTCTCTTCTTAAAATTTCTCTCTTACTCTCTCCAAATTCTCTCCTTCCCAACTAAATCTCTTCTTGAAACTCCTCACTTCCTCCCTACGAATTGTCTTCTTCTCTCATTGGCAAATTTATTCGATCCAAGGTATGTTTTTGATATGAGTTAATAGTTTTAGTTTTTAAATTATTTTATAATAATATGAGTTTGTTACTAATTGTGTATTTGTTTGTTTAGGTATTGTTTGAGCTTTGGTTCCTGTTTTTTCCTCTTTCCTTGAGTTAGGGATACGCTTCAAGTCAGAGCCTTCTCTTCACTACAGCTAGTTATCAAGATAAATTAGTTTTTTCCTCTTTACCAACTTTTGCTCACCGTCAAATTTAGATTTTTTATTTTAGTCCTTGGTGACCGTAAAAATAATTTATATTGAAAAAACTTATTTATTAAGTTCATTTATAAATTTTATTAACATATATTGTCTTATAAAAATTGAAATTTAAAATTAAATTTGCTAATATTATTTATAATGTTTAAATTATTAATATATAACATTATCAAAAAATTAATTGTGTTTGCTTGTAATTGATAGTTTATTGAAATATCAAAATAAAATGAGTAATATATCAATATATATATATATATATATATATATATATATATATATATATCAAAATATGAAGTGATTGATAGTTTATTTGATAGTTTATTTTATTTATATTGTAGTGTAGTACATAGTTCTTGAAATTATGGATCGTAGTTGGATGTATGATCGATTATTTCCTGGAAGATCTGGTGTAAAGCGACGTTTTGTAGAAGGAGTATAAGTGTTTATTTTTTGTGCTAAGTACATTGATCATGAAGAATTTGGGCGACAAGGCGGTATTAGATGTCCGTGCTTGAAATGTTCCTTTGGAGCTATAAAAAATGAACATGAAGTTAGACTTGATTTGTACAATAATGGGTTTAGGCTAAATTATTGGACATGGAGTCGTCACAGGGAAGTAGCACCAGGGGTAGCTGCAGTTCCTGCGGTTAATGTTCCGGTTGAAGTAGTAGATCACACATCAAGTAGTTATCCAGGGACTACGACATCTGAAGGATGGGGAATACATCCGTTAGATGAGTATCAGGGAATGGTATCTGACGCTATTGGAGTAAATTTGGATTTTGAAGAACCAGATGCTGACGAAGTTCCAAATGAGGAAGCTCAAAGGTTTTACATTTATTTGAGTGAGACAAATAAACCCATATTTGAAGGATCGGAAGACTCAAAATTATCAATGTGTGTTCGGTTGTTGGGTCTTAAGTCTCAATTTAATGTTGCTGAGTTGTGCATGGAATATATGACCAAAAGGATGTTGGATGCAACCCCCCTTAGAGGGCTTTTGCCGCAAAGTTATTATGAAGCTAAAAGAATGGTATCGAAGCTTGGCTTAAAATCTAAAAGGATTGATTGTTGTGTGTCTGGTTGCGTGCTCTATTATAACAATGAGTTTGGCATAAATGATGGAGAGTTGTCGGAATGCAAGTTCTGTGGACAGCCTGCGCGTGTTGTTGTTACTGCTGGCGGATATTTGCCACCACCTGTGTCTGAGGATGGTGCTAGTACTAGTACTGCAGGGGACTGATCGATTCCTGAGGGCTTAGCCCCGGTACATGTTGATGCGGATGGGATACGCACATTCGTTGATGGGACTGATGTGGTGAGGTGTACACTTGATGGGCGTATCATATTGCAGATTGTTGGCAATTCGTAAGTGTATATATATATATATATATATATTATTTATTAATTTATTTTTGTTGCCTTTTATATTGTGAGAAAGCCAAGAAGAACCGTGCTTTTGAAAAAGGTGGCTGCACACACACACAGGGGGGAGTGTGAATACTGCAACGCATCACATGCGTATGGTAAATTTTTTACTTTATTACTTAATTAATTAATTATTTATAATAATTAACTAGTCATTTTCAATATCTGTATTAATTTAATTAATAATATATATGTACATATATAGGTGGAGAGGGAACAAAGGCCAATCACTTTGCCTGAGTTGCATTGCCACATGCATATGGTGGAGGAGACTGGTGAGTACGCTATAGATCGGGCGAGGCGTATTCAGGTAAAACTACGTACTTTTACAATTATATTATATATTATTATTAATAATTAGTTATTTATTTGTTGGGTTATTTTTTTCAGGAGAGCTTCCAGGCCGGGCTGGCTGAGTACCATGAGTCACACTAGAGCAGTGGGGCAGATATCGATCCCGTGGAGGAGGCTAGAGTAGCTCGGGATATTTGGGAGAGAGCAGTTGGTCCCCAAAAGTCTAATCGTCTGGTAGGATCAGGTGGTATTTGACCGGCTCCTTTTCGAACAAGCATTATTCCGAGTCTATCAGCTTCATATTCTGGATCCTCGATTGGTCGCAATTATGTTCCCAATGCTGGTGAGATGGATGCTGTCGTTAGGCAATTGATGACGCAGGCTCAGCATCAGTTTGTCGAGCGGCAGGAGCAAAGTGATCGGGAAGTGCAGACGACGCTTCAGGAGCAGGCTAGGGTAGCTGCGGAGCAGGCTAGGGTAGCTACGGAGCAGGCTAGGGTAGCTGCGGAGCAAGCTAAGCTAACTGAGGAGCGCATGGAGGAGCGCTTTAAGTTTTTGCAGGATCAGCTGATGTCTCAGCACTGGAGGCCATCCTCATCAGCATCCTACCCGCAGCCGCCGCAGCAGCATTATAGCGGTGCATTTCAACAATATGCACCCGAATATTCCCATCAGCAGTATGCACCCCAGTATCCCCAGCAGTATGGCACACCTCAGTATTCCCAGTCATACCACCAGCAGGCCCAGGCGCCATTTCCAGCCATACCTGCAGCAGCAGCATCAGTCATCCCGCCAGCCAAACCAGCAGCACCCCCAGGTGCCAGTCCAGCCAGACCAGCAGCCCCAGCGCCAGTCATCCCACGAGAACATTGATCTTAATATTAGTATTGCATCGCTTTCTGCTATTCTTCAAGATGATACATATTATAATTTTGATGACATTGGCCAGTAGCCACCCCAGTAGCTTTAGATTATTTTATTTTTTTGTATGGATATTATATTTTTTGTATGGATATTTTTTTTGTGATGATATTTTATTTGCGGTGGAGTTTTTGTATTTTCCGGCGGAATTTTAAATAAAACGATTTTTTTTAAAAAAAAATATTATTTATTATTTTTTAAAAAAACGGTCTTTGCGGCAGAATCATGGTTCTTGAGGCGGATAATTTTCCGGCGGATTTATGCTCTTTGCGGCGGATAATTTGCGGAAATTTTTTTTTGGCATTTCCGGCGGATTATCCGCCGGAAACTTGCGGCGGATTTATCGGCGCCACGAAATCCGCCGCAAGTTTGCGGCGGATAAACCGCCGGAAAGCGTTTGCTGCGACCTGGCTACCGGCAGCAAAAATCCGCCGCAAAGTCCAATTTTGCGGCGAAAATATGGCGTTTCCGGCGGATTTTGCCCGCCGCAAAATCCTGTTTTTCTAGTAGTGTAAAACCATCAAACACCATCTGATTCATTGAATTAAATTGGTCGTCATGATGAACATTTCCGCTACTATTCGAACCACCCCTTGAATCAACATGTGGGTTCACTTCTCCATGTTCAGTCCAAATCCAATAGTCTGGTTGAAATCCATACCAATACAAGTGAAGCCTAACATTAATTGATGTAGATATCTTGATACACTTGCATTTTGTACACAGACGCCTTATCCCTCCCCCAGATTTACAAATGGGTAGCTTCAATGCCCTCTTCACAAAAATTTTAACACCACGAACAGACTCTTTTTTCAATCCGTGCCTATTAGCATTTGTCCTATTGTACATACAAGTACGATCCATTCTCTGTAAGGAAAACACTTAACTTGCACTAAAAAGTGATAATATCTTTACAAGTTATTTTTAATCACTATAAGTGATTAGATAGAATAACATAAGATAAAGAAACAAACAATAAAATTTCCCTGTATATACTAACTAGAATTCATTTGAATAAAATTAAGTGTTTCAGTCAAACAATAAATAAATAAAAAGAAAGAAAAGGAAAAAAAAACAAAACAAAGAAAAATAAGTATAAGTATTAATCTCCAGAATACACATTAATTAAGAATTTAAAAATAAGGGGTTGAGGGGGAAAAAGTTCAACAATTTAGCAACCGAATTTCACAATTCTACCTAGAAAAAGAGATAAAAAAATAGAGGTTGCACATAACAAGAGGAATGACCTTGAACACTAAGAGGCGTGTTTTTTTAGCACAACCATTACAAAACAACATCATCAGTTGAAAAGTAAACAATATGAGGCAAAAGAATACCAAAATACCACTACAAAAAACATTATAGATTGCGGCGGTTTTTTTTGTCAATTAGCGGGGGTTTTTAACCCCCGCAACGTAATCAGCGGGGGTTTTAAAAAACGCCGGTGTTTTAAGTGCCGCAATCTAACTGTGGGGATTTTTTGAAAACGCCGGTATCCTGTCTTTTAATTAGCGGGGGTTTTACTGCGGGGGTTTTTAACCCCCACAATTAGTGGAGGTTTGTTTGAGGGGGTTATAAACCTCCTAAAATTGACTTATTTGTGGTGATTTTTTATTGTCATAGTTGATAGGACTTTTTTGTGGGGGTTTCAACTTCTTATTAGAGTTATGCGGAGACAATATTTTTTTTGCAATTTGAGAATTTCTTTTTTCTTTATCTAATTACCTGTTTTCATCACTAATAACTATACATACATCTTAAATAACACTTACTAAGCTTACTAAAAAAACTGAAAATTTCATTTAAAATATAATTCTGATAACATAAATGTAATGTCAAATATTTAATGTCATCTAACTCAAAAAGATAATAGAAAGAAACAATTGTAGCTCAAAATCCTAATGGCAACAAAAAAATTCTATACTAAAGTATCCTAAAACCACTAAATATTGCTAGCACCAAATGATCCACTTGCATCCATTGGAGAATGAGGCTGACTTGCATGCTCACTTGCCTGAAATAACAAAAGAAAAATGGACTCATTTCAAATATCAAAAATCAAAATAAAAAAGAACTAAATTGATACATATTTAATTCCAACTAATACATACTATATGTTTCTGCAATACATACTCAATCCGAACAAATTGACTCATTTCCAACTAGTACATATATATTGCAATACATATTTAATTATAACCACCGTAAGGTAACATGATAAAATCAAAGACACCAATAACAAAATCTACACCACTCAAGTAAGCTACTGTGCCCATTTGGAATACATATTTATATTGCAATACATATTTATACTAGGCTGCCAACTCAACTAATCACACCACTCAACTAATCACATCCAACTAATATATATATATATATATATATATATATATATATTGCAATACATATTTAGCTTTAAGTGCATCAGTTGCAATACATATTTATACTAGGCTTTAAGTGTTTACTTGATTCAAACTTTTCAACAATTAATTCAAACTTGATTGAAATTTGAAAACTTACATTTGATGAATCAAAGACACCAATAAATTCTTCGGGGATCTCTCCTTCTTTCCGTACCATGTAAGCTTTAAGTGCACGTTCCAAGTTTGTGTACTTTTCTTGCCATATGTTAGGAGATGGTGTGCCAACAGTGGATGAAGAAACACTCAAATTTGAAAGTCGAAGTCTAGTATTTCTAAATGCATTAGTAGGAGTTACTCCCATACCCATGCTCCGCAATCTCTCAGAGTGTTCAGGCCCCAACAGTCTACCCAAAACATCATTTGGAGAAACTTCAGCCTCATCAATATTACTTTCAGTCAAACCCACTTCAACTTCTTCCTACAATCATTAAGATTTTCTAATTTAAAACCCGTGATTAAAATAAAATATGCAACCTAAAGACGATATTGTGAAAGGAGAAATAAAGAAATAAAGAGTTAGAACATCAACCATAACAAAACATAATCATCTATATATTAAACTGAAAATGATTATGAAAATGATTATGCATGCAGGTAAATGAAAACTATATGAAATTCTTTATAGATGATATAAAGATCCTAGCATCTCAGTTAGAATACTCCCTCTGAAATGACAAAACTGCAGAAATTGATCAGACCATGCATAAGGAATTAGAATTAGAACAGACCATGCATAAGGTATTAGTAGAGAGGTTGAAATTGACAAAACTGCAGAAATTTCAAAGACAAACACCATCAAAATGACCAGATATCGATGAGTGAAACTTACCACTATCTTTTGCTTTATCGTTAACAACTGATCCGTCCTTCTTTTTATGGGTTTCAATATACACTTTTCCTCGACTCGGTAGTTGTCCAGTTTCCAAAAACTAAAATCGATAAAAAATGTCACAATAGATATAATTAAATATACTAGATCATAAACTCTATTAGGTTAATTAATATAACTACCATCTCATGTCTTTTTCTAGAGAGAGGTTTAGAACCGCTAGTATGAGGAATATCTTATAGGCTCCATATTTCTTTATTTCTTTGACAAACCGCCTACAAACAAACAAATATAATTATGTATTAGTTAAATAACTTGCTTCACCAAAAATAAATAGATCAAAGTAACACAAATCCTACCTGTGTTTTTGGCGTTAGACGATAGGTAACAAAATAAGCCCATTGAGTTTCATCTATGCCGGTTGGCACGTTACTTATGATTTCATCTCTAGTTTTGGTTGGATCAGAGAAATGGTTCCATAAGGTTTGCCTATTTGCAGCCCACTTCTTTCCAAGGCTAAGTTTGCAATATCTTTCTGCAACAGCTTCAGTAGTTCTAAAACAAAAATGAGGCTGCCAGTAAAAAGGGAAGCAGTTTTAGTATTAACGAGAAAGCAGTTTCAGTAAAAAGGGAAGCAGTTTCAGTATTAACAGATCAGTAAAAAGGGAAGCAGTAAAGCATTAACAGATTCAGTTCAGCAAACAGTAGATTCAGTAAATCAGTTCAGCATTAACAGATTCAGTTCAGGATTAACAGATTCAGTAAATAGTAGATTCAATAAACAGCAGTTCAGCATTAACAGATTCAGTAAACAGCAGTTCAGCATTAACAGATTCAACATTAACCAATTATTCAGTAAACAAATTCAGTAACACAGATTCAAAGTCCCTTGTAATGCAGATTCAGTAAACAGATTCAAAGTAACACAGATTCAGTAAACAGTAAAGCATTAACAGATTCAGTTCAGTAAACAGCAGATTCAGTAAATCAGTTCAGCATTAACAGATTCAGTTCAGCATTAACAGATTCAGTAAATAGCAGATTCAGTAAATCAGTAAAGCATTAACAGATTCAGTAAACATCAGTTCAACATTAACAGATTCAGCATTAACTAATTATTCAGTAAACAGATTCAGTAACACAGATTCAAAGTCCCTTGTAATGCAGATTCAGTAAACAGATTCAAAGTAACACAGATTCAGTAAACAGTAAAGCATTAACAGATTCAGTTCAGTAAACAGCAGATTCAGTAAATCAGTTCAGCATTAACAGATTCAGTAAATAGCAGATTCAGTAAATCAGTAAAGCATTAACAGATTCAGTAAACAGCAGTTGAGCATTAACAGATTCAGCATTAACCAATTATTCAGTAAACATATTCAGTAACACAGATTCAAAGTCCCTTGTAATGCAGATTCAGTAAACAGATTCAAAGTAACACAGATTCAGTAAACAGTAAAGCATTAACAGATTCAGTTCAGTAAACAGGAGATTCAGTAAATCAGTTCAGCATTAACAGATTCAGTTCAACATTAACAGATTCAGTAAATAGCAGATTCAGTAAATCAGTAAAGCATTAACAGATTCAGTAAACAGCAGTTTAGCATTAACAGATTCAGCATTAACCAATTATTCAGTAAACAGATTCAGTAACACAGATTCAAAGTCCCTTGTAATGCAGATTCAGTAAACAGATTCAAAGTACGACAGATTCAGTAAACAGTAAAGCATTAACAGATTCAGTTCAGTAAACAGCAGATTCAGTAAATCAGTTCAGCATTAACAGATTCAGTTCAGCATTAACAGATTCAGTAAATAGCAGATTCAGTAAATCAGTAAAGCATTACCAGATTCAGTAAACAGTAGTTCAGCATTAACAGATTCAGTATTAACCAATTATTCAAGTGAGGTGAAATTTAAAAGATAAATACAAGTTATGAGAGGAAGCAGAATTATTACCAAAATGCTATCTTTAAAGCAATCATTAAAATGCTTAATCAATTGCTAGTATACCCAAATATCCTGCAAGTTGATTAGAAATATCTTGCAATCAATTGCTAGTATACCCAAATATCCTGCAAGCAAGCCTTGTGCTTCACCAATTGCAGCACCTTGATCATCAAAGTGCACAATTATGCGCTTCCCTCTAGGTAAGAATTCAACTTGCTTAACCTTGAGTCTAATCTTCTTAATAACACCTTTGGGGTCTTAAACAACAAAAGAATTCATTTAATCAAAAAGATAAAATGTATAAGAACTTTGAAAAATGAAATTAAGTATAACGCATATACCTATTTGTTCAACAGACCAACTACTTGCACACTCGCGTCCAATACATGGCCCACAGGTTTGAGATGGTTGTGGTGAACTGTGACCTGTATTTCTGACTGAGGCAAATGATGTTTGATGGGAAGACTGAGAAGAATGTCCTTCACTCTGAGTGTGATGTGAATGACTTGGGGATTGAGTTGGAAGATGTGGTTGAGGTGAAGAACTAGTTGGAGCTTGATTTGTAGTTGGATGGTATCCTGCACTTTGAGTGTGGGGTAAAAAATGGTTTGAAGCTTGAGTTGCACAATGTGTTGGGGCTTGAGTTGAAGGATGTGTTTGAGGTGAAGAATTAGTTGAGGCTTGATTTGGAGTTGGGGGGTACCTTGCACTATGAGTGTGAGTTTGAAGATGTGGTTGAGGTGAAGAACTAGTTGGTGCTTGATTTGTAGTTGGATGGTATCCTGCACTTTGAGTGTGGGGTAAAAAATGGTTTGAAGCTTGAGTTGCACAATGTGTTGGGGCTTGAGTCGAAGGATGTGTTGGGGCTTGAGTTGGAGGATGTGTTTGAGAAGCCTCAACTGGAGCTTGAGTTAGAGTAGGAGGGTGTGTTGAACAATGAGCTTGAGTTGAAGGATGTGTTGGAGTTTGAGTTTTCGGTGCTGACTTTAGTGGATTTTGGAAACGTCTAGTCTTTGCCATCGCTGCATATTCATGAAAAGGGAGAAACATAAAAAGTTAAATTCAAAATCAAATGTCATATTGTCAATTTTTTTAGCATGCATAGAAAGCGTAATGGAGCTATTACCTTATTTACAGTACAATATTAACTATACTATTCTACTCAGACACGTGTGAGTCTGTTGCCAAGTCAGCAGGCATATTTGACTCAATTACATCATCAATAAAGTGGTTTGTAGCCAATTTCACATACTCATCATCAATATTACATAATTGTTCACGTTGTTGCTCTTGGTACGGTTCATTTTCATACACTTCATCTTCTATTTCTTTGCCCATTTCATACAAATCTCTTGGCTTTAAATGCACTGACACACTCCATCCTTTATTAACCACATCATCGACATAATACACTAGTTGTGCTTGAGATGCCTCAATGTAAGGGCCATGTTCTTCACAATCACCATTATGAATTAATCTTTCAAAATTTACACAATTAAAATTCCAACTATCCTTTTTATACCCTCTGTTCCGTGTAGTTTCCGCCCACTTGCATTTAAAAAAACAACATTGAACTGCCCATAGAAGTTAATCTCAATAATATCTTCCAACTTCCCATAATAAGGTATCTCTGCTTGTCTTGAGTTCCTATCAACACTACTCGAAACACAATATGTGTTGGATGTTAAAAAAACTCCACTATTTTGTGTTCTCAGTCCCTCTTCTCGAGCCAAAGTTCGAAATTTGAACCCATTAATGTTGTAACCACTAACTCTCTTTGCATTGTCCAAAGGACCGCGTGCTAGAAATTTTAGATCAGCAGTCATGTTATTCATTGTTTCTGGATTCGTAATCTAGATAGCGTAATGCAATTGTGTCAGTCAAATTTCGAAGCAAACATGACAAATAGGAACATAACTATTGGATGATCACATACCCGCTTTCGAAACCAATCAACAAATTCCTTAGATACTCTCTTTTCTATCTCTGTTGTTGAAGGTCTTCTTGACCTTGAACTTCTTTTTATGAATTGTCTAAATTCCCTACACGAATTAATAATGACAATTCAGTGCACATGATTAGTATATTTAAAAGTCTAATAATGAGTGAGCTGATGTTTATTCTAAATACTCACTCAACAAATGGTGCAACTATTGAACAATTCAGAAGCACGTATCGATGAGCTTGTAGTTTTTGCATTTGAGTTAACGTGAACATTGAGGAAGCTCCTACTGGTTTTCCAAGTTGAGGGAAGATAGAGGATGCTTAGGGGGACTCATTCTCATTTGGGACATCACAAACACGCCCAGGTCTATTGAATCGTGTCTCTATATCTTCAATATAGCGAGAACAAAAATTTAGAGACTCTTCAGCTAAGTAACCTTCAGCTATAGACCCTTCTGGTTGAGCCTTGTTACGTACAAAGGACTACAAGTGACCTAATTCCCTTCAAGAATGATCGATAATTAGTGTATTCAAGTGGCATATATAGAACAAGATAGCTTCAATTGAAGGAGCAATTCTTTTACCTCTCTACAGGATACATGTATCTATAATGTACTGGACCTCTAAGCTTGGCTTCCTCTATTAAATGGACAGTTAAATGAACCATAACTGTGAAAAGTGAAGGAGGGAATAACATTTCCAAATGACAAAGTGTAATCACAATGCGATCTTGGAGAATTTGAAGATCTGAAAGGCTCAGACTTTTACCACAAAGAACTCTAAAAAATGAACAGAACTCCACCAAGACAGCCGTAACATGGTTTGGCAACAAATTGCGGATGGCTAATGGTAGTAGTTGTTCCATTATAATATGAGAATCATGGCTTTTCAATCCAAATATCTTTTGTTGTGCCTCATCAACACATCTAGAAATGTTACTTGAGTAACCATCCGGTACTTTAACATTCTTCAAGGTTTTAAAGAACAACTTTTTTGTATCGCGCGTTAGTGAAAACAAAGCAAGGCGATATCTGCCTTTATCATCGGGCCAAAGATCACGCCTTATACCCATATCTTGCAAATCTTTTCGAGCATTAAGATTGTTTTTTGATCTAGGCTTCTCGTGGAGCAAAGTATACAAAACATTGTCACATACATTTTTTTCAATATGCATGAAATCCAAATTATGACGCAACAAATTAGATTCCCAATATGGAAGTTCAAAGAATATGCTGCTTTTATTCCATTGCTTAGTTGGTTGTGTAGATCTTTTTCCTGTACCATTCAACACTGCTTCTCTTCCAAATGGAACATCTAGGTTTTCCACTTGCTTCAAAACATCAGATCCTGATATAATTGAGGGTGGACTTCTCTCCTCTGTGCTTCCATCGAAGCGAACACGGTTCAGTCTAAATCTATGATTTCTGCTCAAAAAAAGACGATGGCCCATAAAACACCATTTTCTACTATGAGGGAGCCGACAGGGCTCTGCATCAAAATTACAAGTTGGACAAGCCAAACCTGTATGAGTGTTCCAACCAGACAAATTTCCTAAGCCAGGAAAGTCACTAATTGTCCACATAAGAGCCGCCCGCATTCTAAAGTTTTGATTCATTGATGCATCAAAAGTAACCACGCCATCATTCCATAGCTCCTTTAACTCATTTATAAGGGGTTGTAAGTAAACATCTATATTATTTCCAGGCATCTTCTTTCCTGGAATGATCGTCGATAAGATGAAGGAAGTGTGCTTCATACACATCCAAGGAGGAAAATTATACGGAATCAAAAACACCGGCCAAATGCTATAGGCAGAACTCATGGTTCCAAAAGGGTTAAAACCATCACTAGCAAGGCCTAAGCGAACATTTCGAGGATTTAAAGCAAATTCAGGATGCATCAAATCAAATGTCTTCCATGCTTTACCATCCCTCGGATGCCTTAGCAACCCATCCTTATTACTCTCAATAGAGTGCCACCTCATATGCTCTGCAGTCTTACAACACATGAACAATCTTTGCAATCTTGCTTTTAATGGAAAGTAGCGCGGAACTTTTACAGCTTGTTTCTTCTTCTTCTTAGGGTTCCATCGAGACGCTCCATAATGCTTACAGGCTTGCAAGTCTTTGTCTTCATCTCCCAAATATAACATGCAATCTCTTGGACATGCATCTATCTTCGTATAATTAAGACCTAGTTTGTTGATGATTTTCTTTGCCTCATAAAAAGAAGGGGGGAACTTTGCTTGTTGAAACACATCTCTCAACAAATCTAGTATCATAGTCATTGCCTTGTCACTCAATCCACACAAAACCTTTATATGATATTATTTGATTACAAATTCTAGTTTTGTGTACTTGCTCCCTTCGTGCAACATCTGACTTCCGTCTTTGATAAACTCATGAAAATCACTAAAATCCTCCCTTGGCCCTTCGTTTAATACTTCATTTGTGCCTATTGCTTGTGGTTCATCTCTATTAGTGGCTTGTTGCCTATGGTGACCAAATGCATCATTGACCATTGTGTCTAGCGGGTTCTCATAACCAAATATCCCTTGCACATGATCTTCATTTCTAGTAGATTGCGGTACTTGTTTCTCACCATGACGAGTCCATACGATATAGTTTTTAGGGAATGGTTTCGATTCTAAGTGTGATTGGACTATATCTCTGGTTTGCCAATCAACAATCCCGCAATCAGGACATGGACATTGTATTGTATCTCTAATAGCGCCATGCTTAAAAGAAAAATCCAAGAAATGACTTATTCCATTTAAGTACTCACTTGTATTTCTTGGCTTTGCAATCCAAGATTTGTCCATATTTAACTGTCGTCTAAATAATGATAAGAAGGTATACAAGAAATTAAGAAAACCTCAAGTGAATTAACGATGGAGAACACTAGCAATACAAATAGTTGCAAGCAATACAATAAGTCATATATCAGAAACTAGTAGGACTCATCTTTAAAAAAACAAGAAATACTGGTATGAAAAATCTGTCATATCTAGCTACGAGCTTTGAAAATGTAATTTCAACTTTTCGGTTTAAAAGACGACGACAACAATAAGCAACGACAACCGCAATAAGAGACACGACAATAAGCTACAACTCAGAAGCCTATAATTTAATTGAATTAAGAAGCCTATAATTCTGCAAAGTGTGTTCAAAATATACATTGATTTTTATGTCCAGAGAGCACAACTCAGTAGTAAAAAAACACAAGTGTTATGTTTCGCAAGGCAAATAGACACTGATATTTCCAAAATTTAGCTAAGAAACTTGTAGACACATAAAGGATTTAGTAAATTCCAAATACCTGCATAGGTAGTTACATCTAATCCTTTTCATTTATTCCAAATGCATCAAATGTAATTCAATTCGAAGACTAACACTATTTTCTAATTTCTAGGCAGTAAATTAGTCGAACTAAACTTATACAGCTGAATCTAAGAACAAAATTGGGGGAATCTTTTTTAAATTAAGTTCCAGCATAAATGTTATTCTCAGAATTCACAATTTTTTTGCTTGCAACTCCTACATCTATCTGAGACACCAAAAAAAGATGAATTTTTTTCACAGTTCCGAAAACTAGAAAGGGGTAGCTAGAGAAAGAAAATACTAATGAATATTAAGAGCAAAGAGAAGTTAAGTTACCTGTAGGAGCAGATCGTCAATGAGAGAGGAATCGGTGGAGGAAGAAGTGGAAGGAAGAAATAGGGTTTGGTTTTCTTGTTGTTGCTGAAGTTGCTGAGAAGGAGGAGCGGAAATTTGAATTGAACGCAAGGTGTCGCGAGAGGGAGAGAGAGAAATTAGGTTTACGCGAGGGAGGTTTACGCGAGGGTGTGAGAAGGAATCAGATTTCGCGAGGGAGGTTTACGCGAAGGGAGCTTTCGCGAGGGAGGTTTCGCGAAGGGATAGTGAAAGTGAGAAGAGAGGGAAGATGAAACAGAGGAGAGGGAAGCTGAAATTGAGTAGAAAAAGCGTGAAAGTGAGAAGAGAGGAAAGATGAAACTGATGAAGCGTGAAAGTGAGTAGAAAGGAATTAGGTTTTTTTTTGAGAAGAGGGAAGATGAAATTACGCGAGGGAGCGTGAAAGTGAGAAGAGGAAAGCTGAAATTAGAAGGTTTTTTTTTTGTTTTTTTATTTTACATTTAGCGGGGGTTTTTCGTGACACTCAGCGGGGGTTTTTTAAACCTCCGTAAAATGAAACAACATTTTCGACTTGTTGGCCGAGGAGTTCCTTTTTTATTGTTAAACTGAGGGGGTTTTTAAAACCTCCGCAATAAAACCCCCGCTATTTGATCCGTTTTTTGTAGTGTACAATTCAAATATGCATGAGCCAAAAGACACCAAGAATTATCACCAACTAGGAAGTACACTTGACACATACACTTGAAAGGAAGCCTTAATTCATGAAGTTGTTGCAAGGAGGCATATAAAAATTAAATAAAAAGAAATAGCAAATTAATTGCTTGCTTCGAGTTGCCAACCAGTTCAATCATATCATTCAATCAAAGAAACAAAGGTAGTGCACTAACTTTAGATCACTAAGTAACTCAACAACTGTGCATAAAATATTATAAACATAGAGAGTACATTTTATATTTTAGATAGACCAAATGTATTGGTATAATCATAAAAATGTAAGAGTTCACTTTATATTTTCTAATTTCTAAATTATGTCATAAATAGAAAAACTAAATAAAAGGAAGAGGTAGAGTTGTGTTTTGTATTAGATGTGAAAAGGAATGCATTAATGGTTGAATCACATATCTAATAAGAAGAAAGAAAAGTAAAAAAAAAAAACAAAACAAAGAAAAGAAAGAGACGTACCGTTCACGAAAAACGACCTTGAAGAAGTTGATGAATTTGCCTCTAAATCAAAATGAGAGGGTAAGAAGAGGGCGAGCAGAACAGCAGCAGCAACACACCTACAATATGACACAAAATGAGTTAGCAACAGGTACGTTACCCTTACGCGATTGTGTATTGTAATGTTAGTAGTAAAAAGAATAAAAGAGAGACAAAAGAACATAGAGTTCAATATATATTTTACTTGTGTACAACTAAAGGGAGAAATGTAAGGTTCCACTATCAAAGAAAATGATGGGAAATGACTTTCAAGAAAACAATGGCAATCTCACTGCCCCTAACTATATACCAAGTTCCACATGTTTTACGAAGTTTGATAAAATATTTATACAGTATATGTAATGATGAAGAATTAAGCGACAAAATATTTAGATCCAGTTCCACATGTTTTACGAAGTTTGATATATGATTTAGATGACAGCAATACCACTAAGAAAAAAGGGAAGAAGTAGACAAAATACATACCACTGAGACTGGTCCTCACAAAAACAAATGCGACAGTGTTCAAGAATATGGCATTGTCGTCGACAATGCGGAGGCGTTCTTCGTCTTCTCCGGTGGCATCACCTCTGTGGATGTGGCGAAAGATAAAGAGAGTGGAGACTTAGGGTTTTTAGAGAAATAGGCGTTCTTTGGTTTGAGTCAGAAGAGGCGCGACTGAGGGAATGAGTAGAAGAGTTTGGGAGAAAGAATGGGAGAGTTAGGGCTTTATAGTAAATTCACATAGGGGGTAGCGTGGGCCGCCTGACGCTAACTTTATCTTTTTTTTTTTTAAAAATTGCGTAACATTTAGTGTCGCAGCTAAATATGTAGCGTGGGCCGGACCGACGCTAATGTGCATCTCCTAGCGCCAAACCGCATTTCTGGTTGAGCGTGGGCTTGGCCGACGCTAATCCGACGCTATTAGCGTCCGTGTCAGAAGCCAATGCTACCAAATGGACGCTAATTTGGTGTTTTTTACTAGTAATAATCTATTATGATAATCCATTATGGTAATGAAATTTTCAGGAAACTATTCCATAAGTATCATAATCTCTTTTGAGCATGTGTTAATCTATTATGATAATCCATTCTGACAGTGAAATGTTCAGAAAATGATTTCAGAAGTATCATAATCTATTATGGACTCCTGTTCTACATAAAACAAACACTTTAAAACCATTCCAAACATTTCAAAACAACATTCATTCAACCCAACACATTCCAAACCTTAATGCAACTTATAAACACCATAAAACATACAAATTTAGTGTGTGTGTGTCTATATATATATATATATATATATATATATAATAGACTTAGATATAATTTAATTAGTCCAAACATTATCCCGTGAAAATCAAGACTAATTTAAAGTAGATACGCAAAAAGTTTCAAATTGTAATTGAGTTAGTCCGAACATTACCCCGTGAACATTTACCAGCAATAAGTAATATTTCCCGTAGAGATTAGAAAACATAATTGTATTAAAGTTTCCAATTTTTCAAATTGTAATATTTCCCATAGAGACTAAATAATACTTATTGATAGAGAAAAATGGAATATTAAAAATGAAGGAGACATGTAGATGAAATGAAAGTAGATATATTGTGAAAAATAGAAAAAGGAGATAGAGTTAGAGGAAGAAAGAGGAGAGAGTGAAAAAATGTGTGAGAAAGATTAAAAAGTTTGAAAAAATATATGAGAGAGAGTGATAAGTAATTTTTCCTATAGAGATTATAAAACAAAATTGTTGTAAAGTTTCAAATATTACAAAAATTGTAATATTTCCCGTATAAATAAAACTTATTGATAGAGAAAAATTGAATATTAAAAATGAAGGAGACGTGTAGATGAAATTAAAGTAGATATATAGTGAAAAATAGAAAAATGAGATAGAGTTAGAGAAAGAAAGAGAAAGAGAGAGTGAAAAAGTGAAAAAGTTTGAAAAAGTGTGAGAGAGTGAAAAGCTTTGAAAAAGTATGTGAGAGAGTGAAAATGTTTGAAAAAGTGAAATTACATAAATATCCTAAAATTGTTTAGTTGGGAAAATGATAAGATTAGTATTTTGGTAGTAGGTTAATGGTATAGATCGATAGTAGATGACACTTAAAAGCATTTCAATGACTTATGACTGAACATGCAACTTTCCTGGTTCTATTAAAAGAAAGGAGTAAGGGAAGAAGAACTCACTAGTTAAACAAGCTTCTCTAGCTAGTTACTAGAATGACCCTTCATTACTAACGAGAACTTCTAAAATGCTCAAAAATTCTAAATGCGACTCCCAATTCTTGACTTCAGTGCTCCTAACCCAAATGTGACCTTCAATTCATAAAACTCCAGCTGCTAGATCAACATGCAAGTTAAGAATGCACTTCTTGTTCCCAATTCCTCATGCATGTCGAAATTTCAATAAGATGAAGGAGGGATTTCAAGATGGTTTTATACCTAGAGCTGAAAATAGAAGAACAATAAAGTAGGGATTCAATGTGAGTGGGAAAGGTATTGAAAGAGTTCCATGTTTCCTCTCAAGTTGTTCCTCTTCCTCTCTACCTTTGAGCTTCTCTCCCTCTCTCTATAAATCTTGTTTTTGAATTGTGAATGAGGAAAGACAGTTAAAATTTGAAGTGTTTCCCTCTTTTAAATAATGGGTCAGCTGTTGGGAAAATGGATTTGGGGCCAAATAGGTTGGGTGAAGTACCCAGCCCAATAACTAGGTGCAAACCATATTTCTACAACAACCCCCTTTTCCTTTCTGCACTCTATTTATTCTAACTCTCACAAGCTCATTCAAATGAATAATAATCAAATTAATCAAGCACTAATCATGAAATCTATTTAAAAGGAATTCAAAGTAATACTCAAAGTAACTCCAAGCTTGGGTGCAAGTGGTTAATGCACTCCATCTTAAGGGGCGGACTCGGCTGGTAACTGAGTTCGATCCCCGGCGATGGAACAAATTGGAGTCAGGCTTTACTTACCTCCTGGCCAAACTCCAGATTATTCAGGGCCAGATTATTCATGTCCCCTGGATACCAGAGGGGTCAAAGACCCCTAAACCAAATAAGTAATATTTAATTACTTTGGGTATTATAGAAAGAGAACAACATTAATAATAATTCAATGAGAAATGACAAGGGTTGTTGGAAACAGACAGCGTTGGGAGAAAAAGAAAACAGCGCCGCCGCTGGGAGGGGGGGCTCCCTCCCCGGTTTCTTCCCCTCTCCTCTCAGTGCTCCTTCTCCTCTGATCTGCGCTTTTTTTGGATCTGTTGAATATGTTGTTAAGAGATTTGGATCTCTTCGCGATCTGGATCTGGAGAAGTTCTTGCGCCGTCGCCGTTTCGTGTTCGACTGCGGTTGTTCCGGTGGCTGTAAATTAATAAAAATGGGTTTGGCGCTGCTTGGGTTGGAACCGCCGTTGGGGGCTCCCTTTCATCGGATCTGATCTCCTCTGTGACGTCCACGGCCTCTCCCCCGAGGCGTTGCTGGTCGGATCTCCCTGTTGGTGGATCTGCGCGCTTTTGGAGGTACTATGGAGTGCTTCTGTTCGCGGTGGTTTGTGGCTCTGTTCGCGCAGGGGTTGTTTCGGATGCGGTGTTTTTGCGGTGTTTCGCGGTGGTTCACGGTGGTTTGTCTGATGTTCGCAATGGTGGCTGTCGTTTCGGACTTTGGACCGCAGTCACGCCTCCTCTCCGTTTGTCGTGGGCACTTCTCCCTGTCGCTCGCGGTTTTGTTTGATTGTGCCACGGTTGTCATACCCCAATTTTGTCCGGCTTAGGTCAAAACCCTAATTTTCAATCAAAAATAAATCAAGTCTTAGCATTCATCCTAGAGGTTAGGAAGAGCATCATGCTTGCATCTTAGAAGTTTCAGAATGCATTTTAGGGTTAGAAAAGCATAGCATGGCATTTTAGAGCGCTTTAGAGCATTTCTAGGGTTTCTAGGGTTTTTCCTAGTTCAAAGGGTATTTTGGTAATTTCGCCAAAAAGACTTATTTTCTCATCATGCATGCATTTCTAGAATTTTAGAGTCATCCAAAGGGTCTCAGGATCATTGTTAGAGTGGAAATGAAGTTTGGAGCAAAATTAGGGTTTTTTGGGACCAAAAGGGCATTTTGGTCATTTCACTAAAATAAATAATTTCTCGGTAAAAACCATTATGCATCTCTTGAGGAATTTATGCGAGTCCAAGTGAGTGGAGTTTTGTATTTTTTGTGCATCATGGGAATATTTTTGGCATGAAATTCGGTTTTTGAACAAAAGGGCAAAATGGTCATTTCCTTTGAGGTGGGGTCAACAAATCAATTTTGGGATTGGTGAGAACATAAAATTCAGAGCCCAATCATTGAATCATGGGACATGGCCTAAAATGGCAAGAATTTAGAAGAATTATCTTGAAAGGAATAATCAATATTCCTTTGAATTTTGAAAGGTCAAGTGTAGTACAATAGTACAAGTTGCAATTCCACTCACTCTCTCTCCTATGTGCTGCGAATTTCCTCTCAATTCCAGCCCATTTTTTTGTGCTCTTTCATGCCCATGATCCTTGTGAAATGATCCATAGCCATTGATTAAAATTTTTGATCAAATCGTAGGCTATAACTCAATGTAAAAAGACCTAAGGGCCCTCAACAATTTTTGCTCTCCAAAAAACCTCCAAAACCGTGTGCACTCCTTCACAACCAGCTCATTTGTGCTTCTTGAGTGTCCCTAATCCTTGTGCATTGCAATCTTGACCCTCCATTCAAATTCTATCTCAAATCCTAGTGGATTGCAAAAAGCACATTGTCACAAATACCCTTAAAATGACCTCCACATAAAAGCCCAAAATTGGAGAGGCTAACACACTCACTCTCATTTTTACCCTAGCACACAATCAGCTGAAAAAACCCTCTCCTCCTCTCCTTTGCCCAGCCGAAACCTCCCCCTCATTCTCCTCCTCAATTTCTTCAACTTTCATCCACTAAATCACTTAAAACTCATTCCATATTCATATATCCTCTTCCTTTTCATCTTTGATTCCACATTTACATCATCAAAGGGGTTGTTCCTTCAAGGTTACGTGGCTGTTGTTGGTGATTTTTGAGGAGTGTTGGTGATTGGTTACTCTTGATTTTCATTTCTACTCTTGTTTAGCTTGGAACTAAGGTATAACCTAAAACCCTTTGCATTTTCATCCACTTTCTTGCATCAAAATCCTTTTTCAACTTATATTTGCATCTCATAACATCATTTAAATGTAGATTAGGGGCTGTTGTGGGTGAGAGTTGGTATCTCACCCACCAAATAAATTGTTCTTGTGACTATGTGTTGATTATGTGTTGTTCTTGTGATTTGCTCTTTGTTCATGTGATTTTCACCAAATAAAAACATGTTTTCCTTTTCTTTTTGCTTCAGCCTTGGGCCTAATTCATGATCTTTGTGTTGATTTGAAGTTGAATAAAGCATGATTAATTGTGCTAATTTTATGGATTTGAGATGAACTATGCATATTTGTTGATTTTAGGGTTTTAAAATTTGTTTTTTGGGTAAAAAGGGCTTCGGCCTTAAGCTGAATTTTTGGGGTTTTGCTTGTTAATTGTTGTTCTTCATGTATCCATGTGATTGGTTTAAGTTTGCTGAAGAAATTTGCGGATTTGGGGCATGTATAGTTTCGGGTTAGCTAGGGTTTCCTAGTACACCTCTTGATTTTTGCTTTCTTTTATATATGTGTTGAATAATTTGGCAATGATTTGTTTGAGCCTTTAAATGATGGAAATGCCTCTGTTTTGAGCCCTCAATTGGTAGGGTTTACACTTGTGTTAATTGTTTGCAATTTGAGTCATGATCCCATAATGAATTGTGTTGATTTTAATGAGGTTTCCCTTGTTGTTTTTATGGTTTTGCAAGTTTTATTATGAACTAGGGTTTTGTTGTCTAAAAATGTTTTCCTCAAGTTACTTTAATGCTTTCTTGTTTGCCTATTGTTAGTTGTTGATGATAGGCAAGTTGATTCTCACTTGTGCCTAAGGCACCTTGATTCAAGTGAGAGGATTGCACTATGTGATTCAACTTGTTTCTAATTTTCAAATGAACAAAATGGGAATTTATGGTTCTTTGCTTGCTAATGGTTTAAGATAGCTTGTGAATAATTTATTTTGGTAACTTTGAGCCTTGCAAATGAGGTGCTTGTTCTAGATCATTCATGGGTTTAAATGTTGATGATTGGTAAGAGGATCCAACATGTGCTCACAAGCACAATATTAAATGTTGGGGATTACTTTAAAGGGATTCAACTCTTGCATTATTCTAGCATTAAAAGTTTGGTAAAATGACTAGACACTTATGTCTTTGTGCATTGTTAATAAGTGTCAAGGACTATCAAAAGAAACTTAACTCTTGTGCTTTTATGGTTGACCCTTAAAAGATTCAATAAGCTACCCTTTTGCAATTGATTAATGCCTCACCTTTGTGTGACTATTTCTTGTGGCAACTTGTAATTAGTTTTGATCATTACATATTTATGCATATTGCTTGTCTTTTGGATTAGTAATGCTTGCATGAATTGTAATTAAGCGATTTGTATATTGGCTAGGGATTGGTATGTTGATTGAAATGTCCCACTTGTTTTCCAAAACCCTTTTCCAAATCAAATTCTTTTGCTTAACTAGTTTTCAAATCAAGAATCAAATGTTTTTCCAAACAAAAAACCTAAGGCATTTTTCTTAAATAAATCATTAGCCACCACTCGAAGCCTTTGCTTGTTTGATCGCTAATGAGGAGTTATTAGTGGTAGTCACTCGAAGCCTTTGCTTGTTTGACTATTATGAAAGCTCCCACACCTTAACTAAACACAAACAAAATTCCAATTTCAAAAACAACACGAGCTATTGGTGATAATTATTACCGATGCTCGCCCTTTTTCAAAATGATTTCAAAAAGATAATAAAACGTTGTTACTTGTAATCACTCGAAGCCTTTGCTTGTTTGATTACCGGTTTCGACTCTTTCCTTTCGAGTTAGTAATGAACGCCACTCGAAGCCATTGCTTGTTTGGTATTCGTGAACACTTGAGTCTTATTTCAAAAACTCAAAAAACGCTTTCAAAACCAAAAGCCTAGAACTACGTAGCTTTGATCCCTCTTCCAGAGAGGGTACGTAGGAGCGGGTCGTAACCCGTCAAGCACCCTTTTAAAAATCTTTGTTTTGTTCCGCTTTTCAAAGATACCAAAAATATTTTTCTTCTCAATAAAACCGTTTCTCAAACGAAATAAAAAGAAAGGAAGTAGAACAAAAATCATTTCAAGTCAACTTCTTCTAAGCCACACATCAAAGTTAATGGTTCCCTTTCGGTAGAAACGAGGTGCGGGGTGCTAATACCTTCCTCGTACCTAACCGACCCCCGAACCTACATCTCGGTGTTTTCGAAAGACCATCCGCCTTTTCCAAAAAGACTTTTTCCAATGTTTTGGTCTTTAAAAATAAATATTGGTGGCAGCTCCAAAACTTTTCCCACGTTGTACATCGAGAAGTCCAAACCGGATTTTTCGGGGCGCAACAGCTGGCGACTCCACTGGGGACCCTTTTTCAAAAAGGCGAGGGTCAAGCCTAGTTAACTTGATGTGTGGCTTAAAGTGTTTAACTTGAAAACTTTGTTCTACCTTTTCCTTTTCTTCCTTTTCTTCTCTTATCATGCATTCCTCAATTCCTATGTCCCCTATTCTCTGCTCCCTTTCTCAAGGTAAAAGCATGCATTTCCTCGATTCCCATGATCCCTTCTTCTTCGCTCCCTTTCTTGAGGTAAGCTATATGTTTGTTGTTGATACTTTAGTATAGTTTATTTTGATTAAACCCTAGGGTAGACAACTTATTATTGCTTGCTTTTGTCTGGCTGTTCTGGTTTTCCTTGCAGGTGGGGATGGGTAGATTTTAGGAAGTATGTCCTCAATCACACACTTTCACACCTTATGATTTGTGTGCTATGAGTGGGCTCCTATACCCGGATCCAACAAACACTTAGGGGAGTGGAGACGATTAGTGACTGTCATTCGAGACCTTTGTCTGTCTGATACTCATGAAAGTCTCAACCAGAGTACGCTTTCTTATGACGCCCCACACTTGGTAGTATTCTACATTTGTGGTGTCGGCATGTGGATTCTATAGCTCTGGTAGCCATTGTGAGGGTGTGAATTAGAACTACATGGGAGGAACCTTTGAAGTTGCCCTAGAACTTAGGATTCCCACCTTGGTAGGACACAAGGGCATACGAATTGTATGTTGCATTGTAGTTTAGGCATGTCTTTACTATAATAAAAAGAGAAATTTTCAAAAAAAAAAAAAGAAAAGAGGAAAGGGTTGCCATTGTAGTCTTCTCTTTTGCCGGTCCGTACGAAGTGACATATGGCCCACTTCATTTTCAAAAAAAAGAGAAAGGGTTACCGCTGTAGCCTTTCTCGTACCGGTCCACATGAAATGACGTACGGTCCTCATTTTCAAATAATAATATATTTTCCTTCTTCAAATAAACCACTGCGTGAGGCGGCACGTAGTGTGTCTCCTAAATTTCTGAACTTCCGTCCACACGTAGTGCCTTTATTTTTTCCACGCGCATCATTCATATCATAATTGCATCATACCGCATTCATTTACTTGCATTCATATTACATCTCATTTGCATTTTGCTTGCTGGGGTTCACCAAACAATGTACCGTCTTGTCATAGGTGCATCAGAATGGAATCAAATAGCAAGGCTTCACTTGCTTCTCGCTTCCCACTTTTGAAGAAGGTTGATTTTCTATTTCGATTCCTCGTTTACTTCATTTCTTAAATCAAAAAAAAAAAAGAAGAAAAGTTTATGCGCTTATGACAAGATAAGGCATCCCGTGGTTCCCGGCACCAAGCAAACATCGTACATACATTCATACATCCATTCATACATTCATCTTGGTTCTTATGTAATAAAATCTAAACAAGAAAAAAGGCAAGCTGGTTCGTCCGCATCGCTATTTCACCCGTCTACAAGCAAGATTGATGGCTAGCAATCAGCATCTCGGAGATGAGGACCACCTGAGTCAAGACGAGTTGGGTGTGGAGATTCTTAACCCTGAGCAACTGGCTCAGGAAAATCAGGCCTTGAAGACTAAAGTTGAGGCTATGGAAGCGCAGATGGTCGAAGTAATGAGTATGCTACAAAATCTGAGGGGTGGAGCCAATGTTGGGGCCGCCGCTGTTGTAAATCCTGAAGGGGTTGTTACTTTCGTTTCTCCTCCGGTGTCCGCTGAAGTTACAACTACTCATGGACGAGGGGTCAGTCACTTTGCCCATTCTCCAGGGGCGAGCGGACAGGGTCATCTGAATGCACAGATATATCCTTGGGGAAGGCCAATGGGTTATATGCCGTCCGTTGCTGAAGCTATTCCTGTGGGGTCGGGTCAACCTGTCATGACTATACCTAGTGGAGCTGCTATGGGACCACAAATTCATACTCCTAGTCCTGGTATTGTGCTGCCAAGAAGTTCACCTACTCCTACTCCGGGAGTTGTCGTGAACCCTCAGAATGCTGTCCATCATATGGGAAACCCCGCTCAGTATGGGGGTTATTATCACAGTTCGGGGAACTATCCACAAGGTCATTTGTTTGAGAGCACTCAGCGTGGGGATCGGTATCACTTGCTTGAAGAGCGTTTAAGGGCTGTGGAAGGATCGGGTACTAGAGCCAGGGATGCCCGAGAGTTGTGCCTTGTCCCAGATGTTGTCATTCCTCCTAAATTCAAAGCCCCTGACTTTGATAAATATCGCGGCACCGGGTGTCCATCTCGCCATCTGACGATGTATGTTAGAAAGATGGCCGCTTATGCTCATGATGACAAGGTGCTCATTCACTATTTTCAGAACAGTCTGACTGGGGCATCGTTAGATTGGTATATGCAGCTGCAATCCTCCGACATTCACAGTTGGAAAGATCTCTCTGGAGCATTTCTGAAACAATATCAGTATAACATGGACCTTGCTCCCGACCGGTCTCAATTACAGCACATGAGTAAAGGAGATAGAGAGTCATTCAAAGAATATGCCCAAAAGTGGAGGAGCATAGCTGCTCAGGTGAAACCGCCATTGACTGAAAAGGAGATGGTGTATATGTTTATGGAAACTCTTCCAGCGCTATATTATGATAGTTTGGTGGGGAGCGTTTCATCCAGTTTCTCAGATATGGTTGTCATTGGGGAACGATTAGAGCACGGATTGCGTAGCGGAAAGATTGCTGGTGGTTTTGGTAGCTCTAGTGGACAAAAGAAGCCCTTTTCCAATTTCCCCAAGAAGAAAGAAGGGGAGACCAATGTTATTACTGGAGGGAGAAGCCCGTCTTTCAATTCTCCACCGCAAACAATGCCATTATCCGTTCCAGCTCAGCCACAGCAAACTAATTCAGGCTACAGAGCCCAGAACTATCAAGAGAAGAGACGTGCTAATTTTGATCCGATTCCAATGACCTATACTGAGTTGTTCAATCACCTTGTCTCAAAGAATTTGGTCAATACCCGCCCCATGAAGCCTATGCAACCTCCCTTCCCTAGGGGATACAATGCTGATGCTACCTGTAGCTTTCATAGTGGAGGGGTCGGTCACACGGTGGAAGACTGCAAGGCTTTCAAATATGTAGTCCAGGATTTGATTGATGCCAACTGGATCTCTTTCAAGCCGAACAGTCCAAGCACAACTACAAACCCCCTACCGGGACATGGGACACCATCCGCTAATGCAGTAGAGGATTCTGTGGGACAGACAATGATAAGAGATGTTAAGTGTATCCAGACTCCTCTGGAAAATATACATGCTGAGCTGTGCCGTTGTGGTGTTATCAAGAAGGGCTGTGTATGCGCTAATCCTTTATGTGTAGGTGCCTGTGAAGTTTTCAAGTCAGTTCTGCAAGACTTGATGGATCGTTATGTGGTTCGAGTGGGAGTGGTTGAAAAGGAAGAAAGTGTGCTGATGTTGCAGTTCAATGGTGGTAAAGAGGCTAGGAAACCAATTGAGATATTGTACAATCCAAAACCAGCCCAAGTCAAGCCTCAGCCAGTGGTTATTGGAATTCCTGCTCCATTCCCATATGAGAAGGACAGTGTCGTGCCATGGATATATAGTACTCTGCCTCCAGTAGAAAGTTCTCCAAACACTTCTGTCGTTACCAATATAACGGGGGCAAGTGGAATGACAAGGAGTGGCCGTATGTATACCCCCAATCTCGTTCAGGGTGAATCATCCAAAGAAGCTGAAGATAGGGCTCGCAAAGGGAAGGATAAAGAAGTGGAGAATGCTCAGAAAAAGAAAGTGGCAGAACAAGAAACTGATGAGTTCCTAAAGATTGTAAGGCAAAGTGACTATAAAGTGGTTGACCAGATGAATCAGACCCCAGCAAAGATCTCAATGCTGTCATTGTTGCTAAGTTCAGAAGCGCATCGAGCTGCCCTAATGAAAATACTGAATGGGGCTCATGTTGCTCAGAATATTTCCGTGGGCCAATTTGACGAAATAGTCGGGAATATCGTGGCTGCGAACCATATGACTTTTGCTGATGACGAACTTCCCCCAGAAGGAAGGAAACACAACCAAGCCCTGCACATCTCTGTTAAATGTGGGGATTTCGTGTTAGCTCGTGTTCTGGTTGACAATGGTTCTTCTCTGAATGTGATGCCAAAGTCCACTGTAAACAAGTTGGATGTGGATTGTTCTTTCATGAAACCTAGCTCGACATTGGTGAGGGCGTTTGATGGATCGAAGAAAGAGGTAATAGGGGAGATGGAGTTCCCCATTCAGATAGGTCCTGAGACATTCTATGTTAACTTTCAAATCATGGACATCTCCTCGTCCTACAGCTGTCTGCTTGGAAGGCCATGGATTCATATGGCGGGAGCCATCCCTTCCTCTCTGCATCAGAGAGTCAAATTTGTGGTCGATGATAAAATTGTGGTAGTGTTCGGAGAGGAGGAAATGTTAGTCAACAAGCCTTCCCCCTTCCGTTATGTGGAAGCGGCCGAAGAATCCCTGGAGACTTCCTTCCAGTCTCTCGAAATTGCCAACGCTGTGTTTGGAGGGGGTGAGCCGTCATCACCTGTGCTGAAATTGTCGAAGAGCGAAGAAATGGTTGCAAGAATCATGATGGATCAAGGATACCAGCTGGGACGCGGCTTGGGAAAGGCTGGACAAGGAATTCTTGCTCCTATCCAGCTGAAAGAAAACAAAGATCGCTGTGGGTTGGGATACCACCCGAGTGAGGCTGAAAGGAGGAAGTTAGCTGAAGAGAGAAGAGGTGAATGGTTGGCCAAGTTGAGAGGCCAGGATCCATGGTCAAAGAGGATCCCCATCGGTGAAATCAGTCAGAGCTTCAAGAGTGCAGGGTTGCTAGATCCAGACCAGATCACTGTTATTGAGAACGGTTCGGAGGATGAAGAAGGCGGTACCAGTCTAATCCGTCGTTGCCTTGCTGGAGAAAAACTCAAGAATTGGGAAGCTGTCGACTTGCCCGTCACTTTTAGTCCAAAGTAATGAATTGTAATGCAATCCTTGGGCTCTGCCCAAGGCCTTAGGATAGTTTGTTAGGGCATGCATGTTTTTATTTTCAATGACACCATCATCAATAAAAACGCTTGTTTTGAATTCCATCAATAAAATCTCTTTTTCTTCATTTATCTTTTCTCTCTTTTCACTTTATTTTGTTTGTTTCGCTTTTCATTCTACTTTCTGCTTCTACGAATGCAGATCAAAAGTAATTATCTCTGAAAATAACAGTGCCAATGATTCCTATTATGACTTTGATCACCCAATTAACCAAACTGAAGGGGACGTTGAGGAAAACTGGGAAACTCCTCCGGAACTAATGAGACTACTAGAGCAGGAAGAAAAGATCATTCAGCCTCATGAAGAGTCGGTTGAGTTAATCAATCTGGGTACAGAAGAGGATAAAAGAGAAGTTAAAGTCGGTACTGCCATGGAAGATGGTGAACGCAAAAAGCTGATCCAACTCTTGCGTGAGTACGTTGATGTCTTTGCATGGTCATACAAGGATATGCCAGGGTTAGATACCGATATTGTTGAGCACAGATTGCCCGTGAAGCCAGAGTGTCCACCAGTCAAGCAGAAATTGAGAAGAATGAAGCCCGAGATGTCATTGAAGATCAGAGATGAGGTAAAAAAGCAGTTTGATGCGGGATTTCTGGCAGAGGCTAAGTATCCTCAATGGGTAGCAAATATCGTCCCTGTCCCGAAAAAGGATGGCAAGGTCAGGATGTGTGTTGATTATAGGGATTTGAACAGAGCTAGTCCCAAGGATGACTTCCCTCTACCTCACATTGATATTCTGGTAGACAGTACAGCCCAGCATTCTTTATTCTCCTTCATGGATGGATATTCAGGGTACAATCAGATCAAAATGGCTCCAGAAGATATGGAGAGAACCACCTTCATAACACTCTGGGGAACATTTTTCTACAAGGTAATGCCTTTTGGGCTCAAGAATGCCGGTGCAACTTATCAGAGAGCGATGGTGACATTATTCCACGACATGATGCACAAAGAAATTGAGGTGTATGTAGATGATATGATTGCAAAATCCAAGACTGATGAGGAGCACATTGTTAGTCTGGGAAAACTCTTCGAACGTCTACGGAAGTTCAAACTCAGGTTAAACCCAGCCAAATGTACCTTTGGTGTGAGATCCGGAAAATTATTAGGGTTTATTGTCAGCCAGAAAGGGATAGAAGTTGATCCAGATAAGGTCAAAGCAATCCTTGAAATGCCAGCGCCAAAGACTGAAAAAGAGGTCCGGGGTTTCCTTGGGAGATTGAATTATATCTCAAGGTTTATATCCCAATTGACTGCCACTTGCGAGCCTCTCTTTAAGCTGTTATGCAAGAACCAAAAGCTGGAGTGGAATGATGATTGTCAGAGAGCTTTTGAAAGAATTAAAGAGTACCTTCAGAATCCACCAATCTTGATGCCGCCAGTGTCTGGGAGACCACTTATCTTGTATCTAACTGTGCTAGACAATTCAATGGGGTGTGTGCTGGGGCAGCATGATGAATCTGGAAAGAAAGAGCATGCCATATACTACTTGAGTAAGAAATTCACTGACTGTGAGACGAGGTATTCAATGCTGGAAAAGACTTGTTGTGCTTTGACATGGGCTGCTCGTCGTTTAAGGCAGTACATGTTGAGCCATACAACTTGGTTGGTGTCTAAAATGGATCCAATCAAATACATTTTCGAAAAGCCAGCGCTCACAGGACGGATTGCTCGTTGGCAGATGTTGTTGTCAGAATATGATATCTTGTATGTCACGCAGAAAGCGATCAAGGGCAGTGCACTGGCTGAGTACTTAGCATGCCAGCCAATTCAAGATTACCAGTCAATGCAGTATGATTTTCCCGATGAAGACATCATGGCACTATTTGATGAAGGGAAGTATCCAGAAGATGAAAGGTGGACGATGATATTTGACGGCGCATCCAATGTGTGGGGACACGGAGCTGGGGCTGTGTTAATATCCCCAGATAATCGTTTTGTTCCAGTCACTGCCAGATTAAGCTTCTATGTTACTAACAACATCGCAGAATATGAAGCATGCATCTTGGGGATCCAAGCAGCCTTAGAGTGGAAAGTTAAAAGGCTTGATGTGTATGGGGATTCAGCCTGGTTATTCATCAAGTAAGAGGCGATTGGGAGACCAGAGATCCCAAATTGATTCCATATTGTGATTATGTGCGAGAATTGATGGAGTCTTTCGACGAAATTACTTTCCAGCACATCCCTCGAGATGAAAATCAATTGGCCGATGCTTTGGCAACTCTGTCATCAATGTTCAATGTCAGCTACGACAAAAACCTAGCTCATATCAGAATCCAACATCGGGATCTCCCAGCGCATCATTACTGTACAGCCATAGATGAAGAGCCTGATGACAAGCCTTGGTATCATGACATCAAGCAGTACATTATCAGCAGAGAATACCCTCCTGGGGCATCTGAGAATGACAAGAGAACTCTTCGGCGATTGTCAAGTAATTTCTTCCTCAGTGGTGAGGTTCTCTACAAAAGGAATTATGACTCAGTCCTCTTAAGGTGTGTTGCCAAAGAAGAAGCTAAAAGAATCATGAGAGAGGTACATGAGGGCTCATTCGGAACTCATTCTAGTGCGCATACTATGGCTAGACAGATTTTAAAGGCAGGCTATTACTGGTTGCAGATGGAAGGTGACTGCTACAGTTTTGTCCGAAAGTGCCACAAATGTCAAATTTATGCTGATCATATCCATGTGCCGCCTGCCAGATTAAATGTTTTGACTGCATCCTGGCCGTTTTCAATGTGGGGAATGGATGTTATTGGTCCCATTGAACCCAAAGCATCAAACGGGCATCGCTTTATCTTGGTTGCCATTGACTATTTCACGAAATGGGTTAAAGCTGCTTCATACTCTAGTGTGACCAGTTCAGTGGTTGCTAAATTTGTGATGAAGGATCTGTGTGCAGAGTTCAAGATCCAGCATCATAATTCTTCTCCCTTTCGACCCAAGATGAATGGGGCAGTCGAGGCAGCTAACAAGAACATCAAGAAGATAGTGCAGAAAATGGTGGTAACCTACAAAGATTGGCACGAGATGCTTCCTTTCGCTCTACACGGCTATCGTACTTCATTGCGTACATCGACCGGGGCAACCCCTTTCTCTCTGGTATACGGGTCAGAGGCAGTCTTCCCTATCGAGGTTGAAATACCCTCCCTGCGGGTACTAATGGAAACTAAGCTGGAAGAAGCAGAGTGGGTACAAGCTCGCCTAGATCAGCTAAATCTCATTGAGGAGAAGAGAATCACAGCCTTGTGTCATGGGCAGCTATACCAGCAAAGGATGAAAACCGCTTTCGACAAGAAAGTGCGTCCCCAAGAATTCAATGAGGGAGACCTAGTGCTCAAGAAGATCCTGCCTATTCAAAGTGACCCCCGCGGAAAATGGACTCCCACCTATGAGGGCCCGTACATAGTCAAGAAAGCCTTCTCCGAAGGAGCGCTGATACTCACTCATATGGATGGAGAAGAATTCCGAAACCCAGTCAATTCGGATTCTGTCAAGAAGTACTATGCCTAAGAAAAATAAATGAAAAAAGAGAAAGATAAGCCCAGCAAGAATTAGCTCGCTAGGTTGAAAACCCGGAAGGGCGGCCTAGGCAAAATCTGAGCGACCCGGTGGATTGAAAACCCGCAAAGGGCGATCCAGGCAAAAATTAGGGTCAGAAAGCTAGGGCATGAAAGCAAACAAAGGCATACAACACCCCGAAGGTCTGGATAAGAGGATGGTCAAGGTCATGAGCATAAGTGTTTGGCACTGTTCCACAGAGACGGACATTCCGAGATTTGCTCCTCTTTTTCTTGTCTCTTTGCAGTTTAAATTTTCGAATGTATTGAATAGTCGGTGTAACCTTCTGTACAAACGGCTTCTATATCAATAAAGTCCAACCTTCATATCTCTTTGTCTACTATTTTTGCTTTTTCTGCTCAAAATAAACGTTTTATGATGATGGTAACACTGATCTGTAAAACATGTGCATAAATCATAGAACATCACAATCATTGCGAAATTTCTAAAGGTCATGGGAAGGAAGCAACTTCTTAAAGCGAATTAAGTTCGCAAGGAAATAATTGCGCTCATACTCACTTCAAAAGACAAAACATAAGGCAACCCCGCACTTGGCTTATACGCCACCACAAGTCTAATGGGTTCCTCAGTCTCGTCATGGGTTGGTCGAATCAGCAAAAGAAAATAAGCCAAAAGAGCAAAAGAGCAAACAAAAAACAGATGATCAGAAAAAAGAAAGCTGATCAAGTAAAATCATTCAAAAAAGAGCAAAAGGAAAAACAAACGATCAGAAAAAAGAAAGCTGATCAAAGAATGAAAAAACAAAGAAAAACAAACAGTCAGAAAAAAGAAAAGCTGACTAAAGAAAAATCAAAGAGATGAAGAATCAGGAATAGCATTTCATCACATTCATCATTACACCAAAATCATAGCATTGCATGCACATGCATAACATGCCCTTGCATAACATGCACTCATACTCCATGCACTATTCCTTGCATCAACTGACGTATGCAGGTACCTCAATCCAGTGCGGCAGCATTGGTCATTTCAATCAATCAATCAACAGGATTCGTGAATCCCTTCAGGACCCAAGTGTCCCTTCAAAAGCAGACTTCACCTCGTATTCGAGCTGCAGGTAAGTCCTTCAGACCCCGAGTGGTCCTTCAGACTAGTTGTGTCAGCCTAAGACACAGTGGACGTCCTTCATGGTCAACATATCAGTTCCGGATCTGATCTTGACCCATCATGGCCGCTCGAATGCAAAGGCCCCCTCAGACCGTTTTTCTAGTACCATAGCTAGTAGCGCTCCTTCAGACCACGATGGTCCTTCAATTAAGGCCTAGGCAGCCTTCCAGACCCTGAGTGGTCCTTCAGAGCCTTAGTGCTCCTTCAGACCCTGAGTGGTCCTTCAGAGCCTTAGTGCTCCTTCAGACCCTAAGTGGTCCTTCAGAGCCTTAGTGCTCCTTCAGACCCTGAGTGGTCTTTCAGAGCCTTAGTGCTCCTTCAGATCCCGAGTGGTCCGTCATTTTCTCTCTCGGTTAATGCGCCAAGTGTTAACCGTTCCCCGTTTGTTCTCAAGCCCATCTATTCAAAAAAAAAATAGAAAAAGAAAAAGAGGAAAATTCAGGTTTCCCTAAGTAGACAAAATCGGTATAATTTCTGAATTCTTTATTTCTATTTTGCCTCGGAATATGCTTCGGCCAATTCATATTCCTTATCAAAATCCAAATAAAGAGGGGCAGCTGTCATACCCCAATTTTGTCCGGCTTAGGTCAAAACCCTAATTTTCAATCAAAAATAAATCAAGTCTTAGCATTCATCCTAGAGGTTAGGAAGAGCATCATGCTTGCATCTTAGAAGTTTCAGAATGCATTTTAGGGTTAGAAAAGCATAGCATGGCATTTTAGAGCGCATTAGAGCATTTCTAGGGTTTCTAGGGTTTTTCCTAGTTCAAAGGGTATTTTGGTAATTTCGCCAAAAAGACTTATTTTCTCATCATGCATGCATTTCTAGAATTTTAGAGTCATCCAAAGGGTCTCAGGATCATTGTTAGAGTGGAAATGAAGTTTGGAGCAAAATTAGGGTTTTTGGGACCAAAAGGGCATTTTGGTCATTTCACTAAAATAAATAATTTCTCGGTAAAAACCATTATGCATCTCTTGAGGAATTTATGTGAGTCCAAGTGAGTGGAGTTGTGTATTTTTTGTGCATCATGGGAATATTTTTGGCATGAAATTCGGTTTTTGAACAAAAGGGCAAAATGGTCATTTCCTTTGAGGTGGGGTCAACAAATCAATTTTGGGATTGGTGAGAACATAAAATTCAGAGCCCAATCATTGAATCATGGGACATGGCCTAAAATGGCAAGAATTTAGAAGAATTATCTTGAAAGGAATAATCAATATTCCTTTGAATTTTGAAAGGTCAAGTGTAGTACAATAGTACAAGTTGCAATTCCACTCACTCTCTCTCCTATGTGCTGCGAATTTCCTCTCAATTCCAGCCCATTTTTTTGTGCTCTTTCATGCCCATGATCCTTGTGAAATGATCCATAGCCATTGATTAAAATTTTTGATCAAATCCTAGTTTATAACTCAATGTAAAAAGACCTAAGGGCCCTCAACAATTTTTGCTCTCCAAAAAACCTCCAAAACCGTGTGCACTCCTTCACAACCAGCTCATTTGTGCTTCTTGAGTGTCCCTAATCCTTGTGCATTGCAATCTTGACCCTCCATTCAAATTCTATCTCAAATCCTAGTGGATTGCAAAAAGCACATTGTCACAAATACCCTTAAAATGACCTCCACATAAAAGCCCAAAATTGGAGAGGCTAACACACTCACTCTCATTTTTACCCTAGCACACAATCAGCTGAAAAAACCCTCTCCTCCTCTCCTTTGCCCAGCCGAAACCTCCCCCTCATTCTCCTCCTCAATTTCTTCAACTTTCATCCACTAAATCACTTAAAACTCATTCCATATTCATATATCCTCTTCCTTTTCATCTTTGATTCCACATTTACATCATCAAAGGGGTTGTTCCTTCAAGGTTACGTGGCTGTTGTTGGTGATTTTTGAGGAGTGTTGGTGATTGGTTACTCTTGATTTTCATTTCTACTCTTGTTTAGCTTGGAACTAAGGTATAACCTAAAACCCTTTGCATTTTCATCCACTTTCTTGCATCAAAATCCTTTTTCAACTTATATTTGCATCTCATAACATCATTTAAATGTAGATTAGGGGCTGTTGTGGGTGAGAGTTGGTATCTCACCCACCAAATAAATTGTTCTTGTGACTATGTGTTGATTATGTGTTGTTCTTGTGATTTGCTCTTTGTTCATGTGATTTTCACCAAATAAAAACATGTTTTCCTTTTCTTTTTGCTTCAGCCTTGGGCCTAATTCATGATCTTTGTGTTGATTTGAAGTTGAATAAAGCATGATTAATTGTGCTAATTTTATGGATTTGAGATGAACTATGCATATTTGTTGATTTTAGGGTTTTAAAATTTGTTTTTTGGGTAAAAAGGGCTTCGGCCTTAAGCTGAATTTTTGGGGTTTTGCTTGTTAATTGTTGTTCTTCATGTATCCATGTGATTGGTTTAAGTTTGCTGAAGAAATTTGCGGATTTGGGGCATGTATAGTTTCGGGTTAGCTAGGGTTTCCTAGTACACCTCTTGATTTTTGCTTTCTTTTATATATGTGTTGAATAATTTGGCAATGATTTGTTTGAGCCTTTAAATGATGGAAATGCCTCTGTTTTGAGCCCTCAATTGGTAGGGTTTACACTTGTGTTAATTGTTTGCAATTTGAGTCATGATCCCATAATGAATTGTGTTGATTTTAATGAGGTTTCCCTTGTTGTTTTTATGGTTTTGCAAGTTTTATTATGAACTAGGGTTTTGTTGTCTAAAAATGTTTTCCTCAAGTTACTTTAATGCTTTCTTGTTTGCCTATTGTTAGTTGTTGATGATAGGCAAGTTGATTCTCACTTGTGCCTAAGGCACCTTGATTCAAGTGAGAGGATTGCACTATGTGATTCAACTTGTTTCTAATTTTCAAATGAACAAAATGGGAATTTATGGTTCTTTGCTTGCTAATGGTTTAAGATAGCTTGTGAATAATTTATTTTGGTAACTTTGAGCCTTGCAAATGAGGTGCTTGTTCTAGATCATTCATGGGTTTAAATGTTGATGATTGGTAAGAGGATCCAACATGTGCTCACAAGCACAATATTAAATGTTGGGGATTACTTTAAAGGGATTCAACTCTTGCATTATTCTAGCATTAAAAGTTTGGTAAAATGACTAGACACTTATGTCTTTGTGCATTGTTAATAAGTGTCAAGGACTATCAAAAGAAACTTAACTCTTGTGCTTTTATGGTTGACCCTTAAAAGATTCAATAAGCTACCCTTTTGCAATTGATTAATGCCTCACCTTTGTGTGACTATTTCTTGTGGCAACTTGTAATTAGTTTTGATCATTACATATTTATGCATATTGCTTGTCTTTTGGATTAGTAATGCTTGCATGAATTGTAATTAAGCGATTTGTATATTGGCTAGGGATTGGTATGTTGATTGAAATGTCCCACTTGTTTTCCAAAACCCTTTTCCAAATCAAATTCTTTTGCTTAACTAGTTTTCAAATCAAGAATCAAATGTTTTTCCAAACAAAAAACCTAAGGCATTTTTCTTAAATAAATCATTAGCCACCACTCGAAGCCTTTGCTTGTTTGATCGCTAATGAGGAGTTATTAGTGGTAGTCACTCGAAGCCTTTGCTTGTTTGACTATTATGAAAGCTCCCACACCTTAACTAAACACAAACAAAATTCCAATTTCAAAAACAACACGAGCTATTGGTGATAATTATTACCGATGCTCGCCCTTTTTCAAAATGATTTCAAAAAGATAATAAAACGTTGTTACTTGTAATCACTCGAAGCCTTTGCTTGTTTGATTACCGGTTTCGACTCTTTCCTTTCGAGTTAGTAATGAACGCCACTCGAAGCCATTGCTTGTTTGGTATTCGTGAACACTTGAGTCTTATTTCAAAAACTCAAAAAACGCTTTCAAAACCAAAAGCCTAGAACTACGTAGCTTTGATCCCTCTTCCAGAGAGGGTACGTAGGAGCGGGTCGTAACCCGTCAAGCACCCTTTTAAAAATCTTTGTTTTGTTCCGCTTTTCAAAGATACCAAAAATATTTTTCTTCTCAATAAAACCGTTTCTCAAACGAAATAAAAAGAAAGGAAGTAGAACAAAAATCATTTCAAGTCAACTTCTTCTAAGCCACACATCAAAGTTAATGGTTCCCTTTCGGTAGAAACGAGGTGCGGGGTGCTAATACCTTCCTCGTACCTAACCGACCCCCGAACCTACATCTCGGTGTTTTCGAAAGACCATCCGCCTTTTCCAAAAAGACTTTTTCCAATGTTTTGGTCTTTAAAAATAAATATTGGTGGCAGCTCCAAAACTTTTCCCACGTTGTACATCGAGAAGTCCAAACCGGATTTTTCGGGGCGCAACAGCTGGCGACTCCACTGGGGACCCTTTTTCAAAAAGGCGAGGGTCAAGCCTAGTTAACTTGATGTGTGGCTTAAAGTGTTTAACTTGAAAACTTTGTTCTACCTTTTCCTTTTCTTCCTTTTCTTCTCTTATCATGCATTCCTCAATTCCTATGTCCCCTATTCTCTGCTCCCTTTCTCAAGGTAAAAGCATGCATTTCCTCGATTCCCATGATCCCTTCTTCTTCGCTCCCTTTCTTGAGGTAAGCTATATGTTTGTTGTTGATACTTTAGTATAGTTTATTTTGATTAAACCCTAGGGTAGACAACTTATTATTGCTTGCTTTTGTCTGGCTGTTCTGGTTTTCCTTGCAGGTGGGGATGGGTAGATTTTAGGAAGTATGTCCTCAATCACACACTTTCACACCTTATGATTTGTGTGCTATGAGTGGGCTCCTATACCCGGATCCAACAAACACTTAGGGGAGTGGAGACGATTAGTGACTGTCATTCGAGACCTTTGTCTGTCTGATACTCATGAAAGTCTCAACCAGAGTACGCTTTCTTATGACGCCCCACACTTGGTAGTATTCTACATTTGTGGTGTCGGCATGTGGATTCTATAGCTCTGGTAGCCATTGTGAGGGTGTGAATTAGAACTACATGGGAGGAACCTTTGAAGTTGCCCTAGAACTTAGGATTCCCACCTTGGTAGGACACAAGGGCATACGAATTGTATGTTGCATTGTAGTTTAGGCATGTCTTTACTATAATAAAAAGAGAAATTTTCAAAAAAAAAAAAAGAAAAGAGGAAAGGGTTGCCATTGTAGTCTTCTCTTTTGCCGGTCCGTACGAAGTGACATATGGCCCACTTCATTTTCAAAAAAAAGAGAAAGGGTTACCGCTGTAGCCTTTCTCGTACCGGTCCACATGAAATGACGTACGGTCCTCATTTTCAAATAATAATATATTTTCCTTCTTCAAATAAACCACTGCGTGAGGCGGCACGTAGTGTGTCTCCTAAATTTCTGAACTTCCGTCCACACGTAGTGCCTTTATTTTTTCCACGCGCATCATTCATATCATAATTGCATCATACCGCATTCATTTACTTGCATTCATATTACATCTCATTTGCATTTTGCTTGCTGGGGTTCACCAAACAATGTACCGTCTTGTCATAGGTGCATCAGAATGGAATCAAATAGCAAGGCTTCACTTGCTTCTCGCTTCCCACTTTTGAAGAAGGTTGATTTTCTATTTCGATTCCTCGTTTACTTCATTTCTTAAATCAAAAAAAAAAAAGAAGAAAAGTTTATGCGCTTATGACAAGATAAGGCATCCCGTGGTTCCCGGCACCAAGCAAACATCGTACATACATTCATACATCCATTCATACATTCATCTTGGTTCTTATGTAATAAAATCTAAACAAGAAAAAAGGCAAGCTGGTTCGTCCGCATCGCTATTTCACCCGTCTACAAGCAAGATTGATGGCTAGCAATCAGCATCTCGGAGATGAGGACCACCTGAGTCAAGACGAGTTGGGTGTGGAGATTCTTAACCCTGAGCAACTGGCTCAGGAAAATCAGGCCTTGAAGACTAAAGTTGAGGCTATGGAAGCGCAGATGGTCGAAGTAATGAGTATGCTACAAAATCTGAGGGGTGGAGCCAATGTTGGGGCCGCCGCTGTTGTAAATCCTGAAGGGGTTGTTACTTTCGTTTCTCCTCCGGTGTCCGCTGAAGTTACAACTACTCATGGACGAGGGGTCAGTCACTTTGCCCATTCTCCAGGGGCGAGCGGACAGGGTCATCTGAATGCACAGATATATCCTTGGGGAAGGCCAATGGGTTATATGCCGTCCGTTGCTGAAGCTATTCCTGTGGGGTCGGGTCAACCTGTCATGACTATACCTAGTGGAGCTGCTATGGGACCACAAATTCATACTCCTAGTCCTGGTATTGTGCTGCCAAGAAGTTCACCTACTCCTACTCCGGGAGTTGTCGTGAACCCTCAGAATGCTGTCCATCATATGGGAAACCCCGCTCAGTATGGGGGTTATTATCACAGTTCGGGGAACTATCCACAAGGTCATTTGTTTGAGAGCACTCAGCGTGGGGATCGGTATCACTTGCTTGAAGAGCGTTTAAGGGCTGTGGAAGGATCGGGTACTAGAGCCAGGGATGCCCGAGAGTTGTGCCTTGTCCCAGATGTTGTCATTCCTCCTAAATTCAAAGCCCCTGACTTTGATAAATATCGCGGCACCGGGTGTCCATCTCGCCATCTGACGATGTATGTTAGAAAGATGGCCGCTTATGCTCATGATGACAAGGTGCTCATTCACTATTTTCAGAACAGTCTGACTGGGGCATCGTTAGATTGGTATATGCAGCTGCAATCCTCCGACATTCACAGTTGGAAAGATCTCTCTGGAGCATTTCTGAAACAATATCAGTATAACATGGACCTTGCTCCCGACCGGTCTCAATTACAGCACATGAGTAAAGGAGATAGAGAGTCATTCAAAGAATATGCCCAAAAGTGGAGGAGCATAGCTGCTCAGGTGAAACCGCCATTGACTGAAAAGGAGATGGTGTATATGTTTATGGAAACTCTTCCAGCGCTATATTATGATAGTTTGGTGGGGAGCGTTTCATCCAGTTTCTCAGATATGGTTGTCATTGGGGAACGATTAGAGCACGGATTGCGTAGCGGAAAGATTGCTGGTGGTTTTGGTAGCTCTAGTGGACAAAAGAAGCCCTTTTCCAATTTCCCCAAGAAGAAAGAAGGGGAGACCAATGTTATTACTGGAGGGAGAAGCCCGTCTTTCAATTCTCCACCGCAAACAATGCCATTATCCGTTCCAGCTCAGCCACAGCAAACTAATTCAGGCTACAGAGCCCAGAACTATCAAGAGAAGAGACGTGCTAATTTTGATCCGATTCCAATGACCTATACTGAGTTGTTCAATCACCTTGTCTCAAAGAATTTGGTCAATACCCGCCCCATGAAGCCTATGCAACCTCCCTTCCCTAGGGGATACAATGCTGATGCTACCTGTAGCTTTCATAGTGGAGGGGTCGGTCACACGGTGGAAGACTGCAAGGCTTTCAAATATGTAGTCCAGGATTTGATTGATGCCAACTGGATCTCTTTCAAGCCGAACAGTCCAAGCACAACTACAAACCCCCTACCGGGACATGGGACACCATCCGCTAATGCAGTAGAGGATTCTGTGGGACAGACAATGATAAGAGATGTTAAGTGTATCCAGACTCCTCTGGAAAATATACATGCTGAGCTGTGCCGTTGTGGTGTTATCAAGAAGGGCTGTGTATGCGCTAATCCTTTATGTGTAGGTGCCTGTGAAGTTTTCAAGTCAGTTCTGCAAGACTTGATGGATCGTTATGTGGTTCGAGTGGGAGTGGTTGAAAAGGAAGAAAGTGTGCTGATGTTGCAGTTCAATGGTGGTAAAGAGGCTAGGAAACCAATTGAGATATTGTACAATCCAAAACCAGCCCAAGTCAAGCCTCAGCCAGTGGTTATTGGAATTCCTGCTCCATTCCCATATGAGAAGGACAGTGTCGTGCCATGGATATATAGTACTCTGCCTCCAGTAGAAAGTTCTCCAAACACTTCTGTCGTTACCAATATAACGGGGGCAAGTGGAATGACAAGGAGTGGCCGTATGTATACCCCCAATCTCGTTCAGGGTGAATCATCCAAAGAAGCTGAAGATAGGGCTCGCAAAGGGAAGGATAAAGAAGTGGAGAATGCTCAGAAAAAGAAAGTGGCAGAACAAGAAACTGATGAGTTCCTAAAGATTGTAAGGCAAAGTGACTATAAAGTGGTTGACCAGATGAATCAGACCCCAGCAAAGATCTCAATGCTGTCATTGTTGCTAAGTTCAGAAGCGCATCGAGCTGCCCTAATGAAAATACTGAATGGGGCTCATGTTGCTCAGAATATTTCCGTGGGCCAATTTGACGAAATAGTCGGGAATATCGTGGCTGCGAACCATATGACTTTTGCTGATGACGAACTTCCCCCAGAAGGAAGGAAACACAACCAAGCCCTGCACATCTCTGTTAAATGTGGGGATTTCGTGTTAGCTCGTGTTCTGGTTGACAATGGTTCTTCTCTGAATGTGATGCCAAAGTCCACTGTAAACAAGTTGGATGTGGATTGTTCTTTCATGAAACCTAGCTCGACATTGGTGAGGGCGTTTGATGGATCGAAGAAAGAGGTAATAGGGGAGATGGAGTTCCCCATTCAGATAGGTCCTGAGACATTCTATGTTAACTTTCAAATCATGGACATCTCCTCGTCCTACAGCTGTCTGCTTGGAAGGCCATGGATTCATATGGCGGGAGCCATCCCTTCCTCTCTGCATCAGAGAGTCAAATTTGTGGTCGATGATAAAATTGTGGTAGTGTTCGGAGAGGAGGAAATGTTAGTCAACAAGCCTTCCCCCTTCCGTTATGTGGAAGCGGCCGAAGAATCCCTGGAGACTTCCTTCCAGTCTCTCGAAATTGCCAACGCTGTGTTTGGAGGGGGTGAGCCGTCATCACCTGTGCTGAAATTGTCGAAGAGCGAAGAAATGGTTGCAAGAATCATGATGGATCAAGGATACCAGCTGGGACGCGGCTTGGGAAAGGCTGGACAAGGAATTCTTGCTCCTATCCAGCTGAAAGAAAACAAAGATCGCTGTGGGTTGGGATACCACCCGAGTGAGGCTGAAAGGAGGAAGTTAGCTGAAGAGAGAAGAGGTGAATGGTTGGCCAAGTTGAGAGGCCAGGATCCATGGTCAAAGAGGATCCCCATCGGTGAAATCAGTCAGAGCTTCAAGAGTGCAGGGTTGCTAGATCCAGACCAGATCACTGTTATTGAGAACGGTTCGGAGGATGAAGAAGGCGGTACCAGTCTAATCCGTCGTTGCCTTGCTGGAGAAAAACTCAAGAATTGGGAAGCTGTCGACTTGCCCGTCACTTTTAGTCCAAAGTAATGAATTGTAATGCAATCCTTGGGCTCTGCCCAAGGCCTTAGGATAGTTTGTTAGGGCATGCATGTTTTTATTTTCAATGACACCATCATCAATAAAAACGCTTGTTTTGAATTCCATCAATAAAATCTCTTTTTCTTCATTTATCTTTTCTCTCTTTTCACTTTATTTTGTTTGTTTCGCTTTTCATTCTACTTTCTGCTTCTACGAATGCAGATCAAAAGTAATTATCTCTGAAAATAACAGTGCCAATGATTCCTATTATGACTTTGATCACCCAATTAACCAAACTGAAGGGGACGTTGAGGAAAACTGGGAAACTCCTCCGGAACTAATGAGACTACTAGAGCAGGAAGAAAAGATCATTCAGCCTCATGAAGAGTCGGTTGAGTTAATCAATCTGGGTACAGAAGAGGATAAAAGAGAAGTTAAAGTCGGTACTGCCATGGAAGATGGTGAACGCAAAAAGCTGATCCAACTCTTGCGTGAGTACGTTGATGTCTTTGCATGGTCATACAAGGATATGCCAGGGTTAGATACCGATATTGTTGAGCACAGATTGCCCGTGAAGCCAGAGTGTCCACCAGTCAAGCAGAAATTGAGAAGAATGAAGCCCGAGATGTCATTGAAGATCAGAGATGAGGTAAAAAAGCAGTTTGATGCGGGATTTCTGGCAGAGGCTAAGTATCCTCAATGGGTAGCAAATATCGTCCCTGTCCCGAAAAAGGATGGCAAGGTCAGGATGTGTGTTGATTATAGGGATTTGAACAGAGCTAGTCCCAAGGATGACTTCCCTCTACCTCACATTGATATTCTGGTAGACAGTACAGCCCAGCATTCTTTATTCTCCTTCATGGATGGATATTCAGGGTACAATCAGATCAAAATGGCTCCAGAAGATATGGAGAGAACCACCTTCATAACACTCTGGGGAACATTTTTCTACAAGGTAATGCCTTTTGGGCTCAAGAATGCCGGTGCAACTTATCAGAGAGCGATGGTGACATTATTCCACGACATGATGCACAAAGAAATTGAGGTGTATGTAGATGATATGATTGCAAAATCCAAGACTGATGAGGAGCACATTGTTAGTCTGGGAAAACTCTTCGAACGTCTACGGAAGTTCAAACTCAGGTTAAACCCAGCCAAATGTACCTTTGGTGTGAGATCCGGAAAATTATTAGGGTTTATTGTCAGCCAGAAAGGGATAGAAGTTGATCCAGATAAGGTCAAAGCAATCCTTGAAATGCCAGCGCCAAAGACTGAAAAAGAGGTCCGGGGTTTCCTTGGGAGATTGAATTATATCTCAAGGTTTATATCCCAATTGACTGCCACTTGCGAGCCTCTCTTTAAGCTGTTATGCAAGAACCAAAAGCTGGAGTGGAATGATGATTGTCAGAGAGCTTTTGAAAGAATTAAAGAGTACCTTCAGAATCCACCAATCTTGATGCCGCCAGTGTCTGGGAGACCACTTATCTTGTATCTAACTGTGCTAGACAATTCAATGGGGTGTGTGCTGGGGCAGCATGATGAATCTGGAAAGAAAGAGCATGCCATATACTACTTGAGTAAGAAATTCACTGACTGTGAGACGAGGTATTCAATGCTGGAAAAGACTTGTTGTGCTTTGACATGGGCTGCTCGTCGTTTAAGGCAGTACATGTTGAGCCATACAACTTGGTTGGTGTCTAAAATGGATCCAATCAAATACATTTTCGAAAAGCCAGCGCTCACAGGACGGATTGCTCGTTGGCAGATGTTGTTGTCAGAATATGATATCTTGTATGTCACGCAGAAAGCGATCAAGGGCAGTGCACTGGCTGAGTACTTAGCATGCCAGCCAATTCAAGATTACCAGTCAATGCAGTATGATTTTCCCGATGAAGACATCATGGCACTATTTGATGAAGGGAAGTATCCAGAAGATGAAAGGTGGACGATGATATTTGACGGCGCATCCAATGTGTGGGGACACGGAGCTGGGGCTGTGTTAATATCCCCAGATAATCGTTTTGTTCCAGTCACTGCCAGATTAAGCTTCTATGTTACTAACAACATCGCAGAATATGAAGCATGCATCTTGGGGATCCAAGCAGCCTTAGAGTGGAAAGTTAAAAGGCTTGATGTGTATGGGGATTCAGCCTGGTTATTCATCAAGTAAGAGGCGATTGGGAGACCAGAGATCCCAAATTGATTCCATATTGTGATTATGTGCGAGAATTGATGGAGTCTTTCGACGAAATTACTTTCCAGCACATCCCTCGAGATGAAAATCAATTGGCCGATGCTTTGGCAACTCTGTCATCAATGTTCAATGTCAGCTACGACAAAAACCTAGCTCATATCAGAATCCAACATCGGGATCTCCCAGCGCATCATTACTGTACAGCCATAGATGAAGAGCCTGATGACAAGCCTTGGTATCATGACATCAAGCAGTACATTATCAGCAGAGAATACCCTCCTGGGGCATCTGAGAATGACAAGAGAACTCTTCGGCGATTGTCAAGTAATTTCTTCCTCAGTGGTGAGGTTCTCTACAAAAGGAATTATGACTCAGTCCTCTTAAGGTGTGTTGCCAAAGAAGAAGCTAAAAGAATCATGAGAGAGGTACATGAGGGCTCATTCGGAACTCATTCTAGTGCGCATACTATGGCTAGACAGATTTTAAAGGCAGGCTATTACTGGTTGCAGATGGAAGGTGACTGCTACAGTTTTGTCCGAAAGTGCCACAAATGTCAAATTTATGCTGATCATATCCATGTGCCGCCTGCCAGATTAAATGTTTTGACTGCATCCTGGCCGTTTTCAATGTGGGGAATGGATGTTATTGGTCCCATTGAACCCAAAGCATCAAACGGGCATCGCTTTATCTTGGTTGCCATTGACTATTTCACGAAATGGGTTAAAGCTGCTTCATACTCTAGTGTGACCAGTTCAGTGGTTGCTAAATTTGTGATGAAGGATCTGTGTGCAGAGTTCAAGATCCAGCATCATAATTCTTCTCCCTTTCGACCCAAGATGAATGGGGCAGTCGAGGCAGCTAACAAGAACATCAAGAAGATAGTGCAGAAAATGGTGGTAACCTACAAAGATTGGCACGAGATGCTTCCTTTCGCTCTACACGGCTATCGTACTTCATTGCGTACATCGACCGGGGCAACCCCTTTCTCTCTGGTATACGGGTCAGAGGCAGTCTTCCCTATCGAGGTTGAAATACCCTCCCTGCGGGTACTAATGGAAACTAAGCTGGAAGAAGCAGAGTGGGTACAAGCTCGCCTAGATCAGCTAAATCTCATTGAGGAGAAGAGAATCACAGCCTTGTGTCATGGGCAGCTATACCAGCAAAGGATGAAAACCGCTTTCGACAAGAAAGTGCGTCCCCAAGAATTCAATGAGGGAGACCTAGTGCTCAAGAAGATCCTGCCTATTCAAAGTGACCCCCGCGGAAAATGGACTCCCACCTATGAGGGCCCGTACATAGTCAAGAAAGCCTTCTCCGAAGGAGCGCTGATACTCACTCATATGGATGGAGAAGAATTCCGAAACCCAGTCAATTCGGATTCTGTCAAGAAGTACTATGCCTAAGAAAAATAAATGAAAAAAGAGAAAGATAAGCCCAGCAAGAATTAGCTCGCTAGGTTGAAAACCCGGAAGGGCGGCCTAGGCAAAATCTGAGCGACCCGGTGGATTGAAAACCCGCAAAGGGCGATCCAGGCAAAAATTAGGGTCAGAAAGCTAGGGCATGAAAGCAAACAAAGGCATACAACACCCCGAAGGTCTGGATAAGAGGATGGTCAAGGTCATGAGCATAAGTGTTTGGCACTGTTCCACAGAGACGGACATTCCGAGATTTGCTCCTCTTTTTCTTGTCTCTTTGCAGTTTAAATTTTCGAATGTATTGAATAGTCGGTGTAACCTTCTGTACAAACGGCTTCTATATCAATAAAGTCCAACCTTCATATCTCTTTGTCTACTATTTTTGCTTTTTCTGCTCAAAATAAACGTTTTATGATGATGGTAACACTGATCTGTAAAACATGTGCATAAATCATAGAACATCACAATCATTGCGAAATTTCTAAAGGTCATGGGAAGGAAGCAACTTCTTAAAGCGAATTAAGTTCGCAAGGAAATAATTGCGCTCATACTCACTTCAAAAGACAAAACATAAGGCAACCCCGCACTTGGCTTATACGCCACCACAAGTCTAATGGGTTCCTCAGTCTCGTCATGGGTTGGTCGAATCAGCAAAAGAAAATAAGCCAAAAGAGCAAAAGAGCAAACAAAAAACAGATGATCAGAAAAAAGAAAGCTGATCAAGTAAAATCATTCAAAAAAGAGCAAAAGGAAAAACAAACGATCAGAAAAAAGAAAGCTGATCAAAGAATGAAAAAACAAAGAAAAACAAACAGTCAGAAAAAAGAAAAGCTGACTAAAGAAAAATCAAAGAGATGAAGAATCAGGAATAGCATTTCATCACATTCATCATTACACCAAAATCATAGCATTGCATGCACATGCATAACATGCCCTTGCATAACATGCACTCATACTCCATGCACTATTCCTTGCATCAACTGACGTATGCAGGTACCTCAATCCAGTGCGGCAGCATTGGTCATTTCAATCAATCAATCAACAGGATTCGTGAATCCCTTCAGGACCCAAGTGTCCCTTCAAAAGCAGACTTCACCTCGTATTCGAGCTGCAGGTAAGTCCTTCAGACCCCGAGTGGTCCTTCAGACTAGTTGTGTCAGCCTAAGACACAGTGGACGTCCTTCATGGTCAACATATCAGTTCCGGATCTGATCTTGACCCATCATGGCCGCTCGAATGCAAAGGCCCCCTCAGACCGTTTTTCTAGTACCATAGCTAGTAGCGCTCCTTCAGACCACGATGGTCCTTCAATTAAGGCCTAGGCAGCCTTCCAGACCCTGAGTGGTCCTTCAGAGCCTTAGTGCTCCTTCAGACCCTGAGTGGTCCTTCAGAGCCTTAGTGCTCCTTCAGACCCTAAGTGGTCCTTCAGAGCCTTAGTGCTCCTTCAGACCCTGAGTGGTCTTTCAGAGCCTTAGTGCTCCTTCAGATCCCGAGTGGTCCGTCATTTTCTCTCTCGGTTAATGCGCCAAGTGTTAACCGTTCCCCGTTTGTTCTCAAGCCCATCTATTCAAAAAAAAAATAGAAAAAGAAAAAGAGGAAAATTCAGGTTTCCCTAAGTAGACAAAATCGGTATAATTTCTGAATTCTTTATTTCTATTTTGCCTCGGAATATGCTTCGGCCAATTCATATTCCTTATCAAAATCCAAATAAAGAGGGGCAGCTGTCATACCCCAATTTTGTCCGGCTTAGGTCAAAACCCTAATTTTCAATCAAAAATAAATCAAGTCTTAGCATTCATCCTAGAGGTTAGGAAGAGCATCATGCTTGCATCTTAGAAGTTTCAGAATGCATTTTAGGGTTAGAAAAGCATAGCATGGCATTTTAGAGCGCATTAGAGCATTTCTAGGGTTTCTAGGGTTTTTCCTAGTTCAAAGGGTATTTTGGTAATTTCGCCAAAAAGACTTATTTTCTCATCATGCATGCATTTCTAGAATTTTAGAGTCATCCAAAGGGTCTCAGGATCATTGTTAGAGTGGAAATGAAGTTTGGAGCAAAATTAGGGTTTTTGGGACCAAAAGGGCATTTTGGTCATTTCACTAAAATAAATAATTTCTCGGTAAAAACCATTATGCATCTCTTGAGGAATTTATGTGAGTCCAAGTGAGTGGAGTTGTGTATTTTTTGTGCATCATGGGAATATTTTTGGCATGAAATTCGGTTTTTGAACAAAAGGGCAAAATGGTCATTTCCTTTGAGGTGGGGTCAACAAATCAATTTTGGGATTGGTGAGAACATAAAATTCAGAGCCCAATCATTGAATCATGGGACATGGCCTAAAATGGCAAGAATTTAGAAGAATTATCTTGAAAGGAATAATCAATATTCCTTTGAATTTTGAAAGGTCAAGTGTAGTACAATAGTACAAGTTGCAATTCCACTCACTCTCTCTCCTATGTGCTGCGAATTTCCTCTCAATTCCAGCCCATTTTTTTGTGCTCTTTCATGCCCATGATCCTTGTGAAATGATCCATAGCCATTGATTAAAATTTTTGATCAAATCCTAGTTTATAACTCAATGTAAAAAGACCTAAGGGCCCTCAACAATTTTTGCTCTCCAAAAAACCTCCAAAACCGTGTGCACTCCTTCACAACCAGCTCATTTGTGCTTCTTGAGTGTCCCTAATCCTTGTGCATTGCAATCTTGACCCTCCATTCAAATTCTATCTCAAATCCTAGTGGATTGCAAAAAGCACATTGTCACAAATACCCTTAAAATGACCTCCACATAAAAGCCCAAAATTGGAGAGGCTAACACACTCACTCTCATTTTTACCCTAGCACACAATCAGCTGAAAAAACCCTCTCCTCCTCTCCTTTGCCCAGCCGAAACCTCCCCCTCATTCTCCTCCTCAATTTCTTCAACTTTCATCCACTAAATCACTTAAAACTCATTCCATATTCATATATCCTCTTCCTTTTCATCTTTGATTCCACATTTACATCATCAAAGGGGTTGTTCCTTCAAGGTTACGTGGCTGTTGTTGGTGATTTTTGAGGAGTGTTGGTGATTGGTTACTCTTGATTTTCATTTCTACTCTTGTTTAGCTTGGAACTAAGGTATAACCTAAAACCCTTTGCATTTTCATCCACTTTCTTGCATCAAAATCCTTTTTCAACTTATATTTGCATCTCATAACATCATTTAAATGTAGATTAGGGGCTGTTGTGGGTGAGAGTTGGTATCTCACCCACCAAATAAATTGTTCTTGTGACTATGTGTTGATTATGTGTTGTTCTTGTGATTTGCTCTTTGTTCATGTGATTTTCACCAAATAAAAACATGTTTTCCTTTTCTTTTTGCTTCAGCCTTGGGCCTAATTCATGATCTTTGTGTTGATTTGAAGTTGAATAAAGCATGATTAATTGTGCTAATTTTATGGATTTGAGATGAACTATGCATATTTGTTGATTTTAGGGTTTTAAAATTTGTTTTTTGGGTAAAAAGGGCTTCGGCCTTAAGCTGAATTTTTGGGGTTTTGCTTGTTAATTGTTGTTCTTCATGTATCCATGTGATTGGTTTAAGTTTGCTGAAGAAATTTGCGGATTTGGGGCATGTATAGTTTCGGGTTAGCTAGGGTTTCCTAGTACACCTCTTGATTTTTGCTTTCTTTTATATATGTGTTGAATAATTTGGCAATGATTTGTTTGAGCCTTTAAATGATGGAAATGCCTCTGTTTTGAGCCCTCAATTGGTAGGGTTTACACTTGTGTTAATTGTTTGCAATTTGAGTCATGATCCCATAATGAATTGTGTTGATTTTAATGAGGTTTCCCTTGTTGTTTTTATGGTTTTGCAAGTTTTATTATGAACTAGGGTTTTGTTGTCTAAAAATGTTTTCCTCAAGTTACTTTAATGCTTTCTTGTTTGCCTATTGTTAGTTGTTGATGATAGGCAAGTTGATTCTCACTTGTGCCTAAGGCACCTTGATTCAAGTGAGAGGATTGCACTATGTGATTCAACTTGTTTCTAATTTTCAAATGAACAAAATGGGAATTTATGGTTCTTTGCTTGCTAATGGTTTAAGATAGCTTGTGAATAATTTATTTTGGTAACTTTGAGCCTTGCAAATGAGGTGCTTGTTCTAGATCATTCATGGGTTTAAATGTTGATGATTGGTAAGAGGATCCAACATGTGCTCACAAGCACAATATTAAATGTTGGGGATTACTTTAAAGGGATTCAACTCTTGCATTATTCTAGCATTAAAAGTTTGGTAAAATGACTAGACACTTATGTCTTTGTGCATTGTTAATAAGTGTCAAGGACTATCAAAAGAAACTTAACTCTTGTGCTTTTATGGTTGACCCTTAAAAGATTCAATAAGCTACCCTTTTGCAATTGATTAATGCCTCACCTTTGTGTGACTATTTCTTGTGGCAACTTTTAATTAGTTTTGATCATTACATATTTATGCATATTGCTTGTCTTTTGGATTAGTAATGCTTGCATGAATTGTAATTAAGCGATTTGTATATTGGCTAGGGATTGGTATGTTGATTGAAATGTCCCACTTGTTTTCCAAAACCCTTTTCCAAATCAAATTCTTTTGCTTAACTAGTTTTCAAATCAAGAATCAAATGTTTTTCCAAACAAAAAACCTAAGGCATTTTTCTTAAATAAATCATTAGCCACCACTCGAAGCCTTTGCTTGTTTGATCGCTAATGAGGAGTTATTAGTGGTAGTCACTCGAAGCCTTTGCTTGTTTGACTATTATGAAAGCTCCCACACCTTAACTAAACACAAACAAAATTCCAATTTCAAAAACAACACGAGCTATTGGTGATAATTATTACCGATGCTCGCCCTTTTTCAAAATGATTTCAAAAAGATAATAAAACGTTGTTACTTGTAATCACTCGAAGCCTTTGCTTGTTTGATTACCGGTTTCGACTCTTTCCTTTCGAGTTAGTAATGAACGCCACTCGAAGCCATTGCTTGTTTGGTATTCGTGAACACTTGAGTCTTATTTCAAAAACTCAAAAAACGCTTTCAAAACCAAAAGCCTAGAACTACGTAGCTTTGATCCCTCTTCCAGAGAGGGTACGTAGGAGCGGGTCGTAACCCGTCAAGCACCCTTTTAAAAATCTTTGTTTTGTTCCGCTTTTCAAAGATACCAAAAATATTTTTCTTCTCAATAAAACCGTTTCTCAAACGAAATAAAAAGAAAGGAAGTAGAACAAAAATCATTTCAAGTCAACTTCTTCTAAGCCACACATCAAAGTTAATGGTTCCCTTTCGGTAGAAAGGAGGTGCGGGGTGCTAATACCTTCCCCGTACCTAACCGACCCCCGAACCTACATCTCTGTGTTCTCGAAAGACCATCCGCCTTTTCCAAAAAGACTTTTTCCAATGTTTTGGTCTTTAAAAATAAATATTGGTGGCGGCTCCAAAACTTTTCCCACGTTGTACATCGAGAAGTCCAAACCGAATTTGTCGGGGCGCAACAACGGTGTTGGCCGGGGGCGCAAGGCCGCGGTGGTGGTTGGTGGCTCGGCTACCTCGATCAAGCTAGGTGTTGTCGCAGTGTTGACCGGTAGCACGACTTCGCGATGGTGGTTGGAGTCACAGCGCCGGATGTCTGGGGGTGTGCTGTCGGTGGGTGCTGATTCGATAGTTTGTACCTTGTCGGACGCCAGATTGCAGTTTGCAGATCGCCGGGCTCCTCCCCCTTTGCCTTCTGCTTCTTTGCCCCCTCCCAATCGTCTCCGGGCCTCCACCTCTAACCTCGATACTTTGTGATGTGCTTAATGTGAGGATAGCGAGGTGATGCAGGCTGTTGTGGTTTGGAGTGTGAGTTCAGGAGGTGGTGGGTGGAGGTTGTGTGGGGACTCTCAGGTGTTGCCCTGCCTCCTTTCGGGTTTGCTGTTCGCCTTAGAATTTCTTCCATTAGAGTTCTATGGTTGTTTATTTTAGAGGCCTTGTTGGGCATTCTATTATTGTCCTTATTACCAAGGGTTTTGGTCTAGTCCCCCCTTGTGCTTTTTATATCTCTCTTTATTTTATTAATAAATTCGGGCTGACTGCCTGTTTGATTAAAAAAAAAAGGGTTGTTTTCGATATCGGGGGGTTTGATATCCTAAATGTACGGTTATGGTATCCTAAACGCAAAAGAATCAAGTTACAAAAAATTACACTTTTTCAGCACAAACATAGCCTCTCGTGTCCTCTTATGGTGTTGTCCCCTTTTTCTTTCTCGATCAATTATAATATTAGGAATAAAATAATATAAATAAAGATAAAGTCACGGTGCACAAACTGTATATAATTAAAATCACGACACACAGTTCTGCCCAAAAATAATAAATAAATAAATGTATAAACAACACCGAAATACTGAGGCCATAACCATGCACCACAACACATATTATTCAATAATAATAAGTCAAACTTAAAAGAAGCAAAGAAGCAAAGAACGGACCCTTAAAAGAAAAAGTGAGTGAAAACGAGCAAAAGCTACTCGTCGGCTTTATGGTTCTTCCTCAATCGGGACTCTCTTCAGATGGGGAGAGGAGAGTAAATGTATGTATATTCGACTAGTCCGATATATTGGGGATCATAGCATACTTATAGTGTGACAGTCTATTAGGGTTCTCATTATCCCTTGTTCCGAACTGGGCCAAGCGGCACAATCTGTACAAAAAACGGCTTAATCCATCACTGGATCCGACCCAACATCGACTAGCAGAGGTGACGCCGAGATCAACGGCCTGGATTGACACAGTCCGATCCAACGGCCCAGGCTCAACCTAGGCGAGGAAGACCCCCTCTCCACGTCTATAAATATGGGGCCACCCTCCAAAATTAGGTACGCTCTCTCTTAAGTACCTTTCGACCACTTCTGTTTGCTGACTTTGGCATCAGAGTGTCTGGAGGTACCAACACTACCGAGCTCCAACCTCGGGGGAAGACTACTTTAAACGAGTTCACCCGACGTCGACCATGGGGAGCCCGACTTCAACTAGTACCTCTACCAACTCTAACCTCGGATTCTGATCCTGATAGCAAAGTACAGAACACTGGCGACCACAGTGGGAGCATCTCACTAGCTCTCACCAGAGCTTTATCCCTTCCCATGGCTCCTCGAGGTCGACCACCTACCCGAGGCCAATCTCGCCCACGGAGCGTGATTAAAACACTGCCCCAACCGGGTCAAACCCCTGAGGCAGCGCAATTCGGACCATTGCCTCCTCCTCCACCAGTCACCGAGGTCATTCCCGTCCTGGTGCAGAAGATGAACCAGCTACTAGATATCCTAGACCGCCGAAGCACGAACATGGCGCAGCAAGAGGTTCGACTGACTCGGGTGGAAGAAGAAGTCTCTGCAATCCGAGCCAACACCATTGCAGCTTCGGAACGGGTGCACGCCAGATCCCCAACCCAGCAGACTATAGCATTGAGGCACCATCGCTCCCCACCTCGGCGTCTAATAACCATCAGGCGTCATGTTCAAAGGTCCCTTGCTCGAAGGGGAGGCCGAAGTCGAGGTTCAAAAACTTTGCCAACCTCCCCGAGCTGGAGTCCAAGACAAACCTCCTCTTTTTGGGTCCTCCTCACCTCACAGTCGATCCCCGCGAAGGAAGAAGCCTCCCCAGAGGAAGAAACACCCCTCTCTCCATGCCCGGAGTCATCCAGGCTCGGCCCCTCGAAGCCGCTCTTGCCGATCCCGACGAATTCCGTTCATTCAAGAAATTGCTGAATGTCGTATCTCGAGGTCACTCGAGAAACCTCCACAACTAAATATGTACGATCATACCGGGGATCCAGATGAGTACATCAACACTTTCGAGCTCATGATGCAATACAGGAACGCCAGTGACGACGTAAAATGCAAGGTTTTTCCCCTGTCTCTAAGCAAGTCAGCATTGATCTGTTTTAGGGACCTCGAGGCTGCCTCAATAACATCTTGGGATCACCTCCTCCGGGCTTTCTCAGCTTGATTCACCGCCTCTAGGCTCAAACCAAAATCTGAGGATGTGTTGAGGGTTATTCGCCAAGGGGAGAAAGAGACCCTGGGATACATTGAAAGGTTCAACAAGGAGGCGAACAACGTTAGAAACCTTGAGGACAAAATAAGACTACTTTTCATGAGACACGGCCTCCACAAGAAGAGCCTCTTCCAGATCGACGCTGATATCAACCGACCTCAGAGCCTGGAGGATTTTCTACGGAGCGCACATAAATTCATTGACTACGAAGAAGACAACCTTACAAGTGACGTCGGACAAGATTTGGCTCCGGCGAAAGGCCGGGATCAGAATGATAACCGCTCCAAAAAAGAATTTGGGGCGAAAAGCCGCAGGTTTGCAGAACACACCGAGCTGAACACCAACATGGCAAAGATATTTGCAGAATGTTCCAACACCGAGTTCAAGGACGTCAATTGGCCGACCCCACTGGTACAAAAGGACTGTATGGACAAGCGTAAGTTCTTTCGCTCCCATCGTAGCCACGAGCACGACACCAACCAATGTCGTGTCCTAAGGGATGACATCGAAGAAACGATCCAAAAAGGAAAACTCTCTCAGTACGTGAAAAAAGATCAGGAGAGAAAGTGGTCTCGCTCACCTCGTAAGGGCCAAGTCGTGGTCAACGAGGTAGCCAAACCGCCAAGGAGGAAACTAGTGAATCTTCTGAGGAAGAAAAGCCGAGGCAGCACCGAGCTCGGCCTGTAGCCATGGTAATCTTGGCAGAATACTCCGTTGACGCAGGAGAGACAAAACGGTCTATGAAGCGAAAGTGGAAAAAAATACTAAGCCTGGCTTGCAACCCGACCCCGACTCCACCTTCGAACAGGCCACCTCTAGCCTTCTCCGACCAAGACCTGCTGGACGGGAAGCCAAATAAATACATACCGCTGATTGTCTCGGCCGTGATGTTAGACGTCAAAGTTAAAAGGATGCTGGTGGAGCGGGGAAATTGAAAATTGCAGAAACTGATCTTGCGCCTTACCGAGGCTCCGACTTGTCTGGTTTTAATGGGGCCAAGATCCGACCTCTGGGGTATGTCGAGCTTATGATGACTTACGGAAATGGGGATCTTTCCCGCACAGTCAAAACTCAATTATTGGTTCTCCCTTGCGAGTCACTCTATAACTGCATCACTAAAAGGCCGGCCCTAGGGAGATTGGGTGTTGTCACCTCCATTGTCCACCTCAAAATAAAATTCTTTTCGCTAAAGGACCAGATAATTGTAACACCCCATTTCTACCCGGTAAAATAATGCAAAATCAGAGTTCATAAAAATCTTTTTCAACAAACAATGGAGTGCCACATTTGCTTCGTGAAAGCAATAAACGGGTTAATTCGTTCCTGAAAACAGATACATAGCGCTTTCGGATGAACTGATAAAACAACCTTTTAGTCTTCAAAATAATTCCTCTTTAATTACTACGCAGCGGATTCATAACAAGTTAATTCAAATAAACGTGGCGTCTTAATAACTCAAGACAGCTCAAAAACAACGACGTAACAACTTAAAGTTTCAACAACGAAATAACATAGCAACAATATTAAAACGTGTGTTCATTCCCCCCGAGTGTTACATATCAGAGCGACGACATCGACTCGATTAAACGAAGGTGAACAGCCTTCATTCGTGATTACCTGCACGTTACCAACATCAGGGTAACATTCAAACAGGAGGGGTGAGATATCGCACTATATAATCAGACATATGAAAGACAATATGTAATTCAGGTCATAGCATCAATTCATCATTTAACAGCAGTCAACATCATCTCAATCACATAGGTATGCAACATGGATGCGGAATGTGAGTCAACTCAGGGCCACCGCCCTATAATGCATGTGGTACCATAATCTAGCCAATAAATAGAGGCATAAACATCGTAACAACATTTCATCATAATTTGCCAGTCCAGGCCATCGTGTTTTGAGCATAGCTCCATCGTAAAAATATGCTATGTATGCGACGCTATGAAAATGCACAACCAATAAACAACGATTACATAGCAACACAACAACATCGGAAATCATTGTTGGCCATAGGCCTACAATATACCACCTGCCAATAAATAGAGGCAATTCAAACATGTACACCATCATCAACAATAATTAGTAACTTAGCAACTTTCAACATTTTTGGCAACACATCAACAACTTAGCAGCTTTCAACATTTTTGGCAACACATCAACAATTTAGCAACTTTCAACATTTTGGCAACTTTGGGCCTAATTACATATTCAACATCAACACATCATTCCAAGCATCAAATGTGAAATTCACGTTTGGGCAGCCAAACTGGCGCCCCTTGCGCCCAGCAACACGATCGGGCAGCCAAACTGGCGCCTTTGGCGCCGATGGCGCCCAGCAACACAACACGCGACACAGGCAGCCCCACTGGTGCCCACAGCGCCCACAGCGCCAAAACACTACACAGCAACAAGGCAGCCAGGTTTTGGCGCCCATGGCGCCCCTGCGCCAGACACAGGGACAAGGCAGCCAGATTTTGGCCCCCATGGCGCCCCTGCGCCAGAACACAGCAAGCAACAACAGAAATCGGGCAGCCAATCTTGGCGCCCTTGGCGCCCATGCGCCCAGAACCAGCAACGGGAAGCCAGACATGGCGCCCTTGGCGCCCATGCGCCAGGAACACAGCAACATCACGATTGGCCCCCATGGCGCCCAGGAGAGAACAACAACCGGACGACCAGGTTTTGGCGCCCTTAGCGCCCATGCGCCAGCAACCTGCACGACAGCAACACACAAACAGCAAGATGGCGCCCATGGCGCCCAACATTATTTCAGGAACGGCGCCCATGCGCCCAGGCAAGAGAACGCGCACAGAATGGCGCCCAGGAAGGCCCCCAGCAACATCAAACACGGGACGGCGCCCATGGCGCCCTGCGGCAAAATCAAAAACGGCGCCCATGGCGCCCATGCACAGAATTTTGGTTCCAAAACATCAACAAGCATGATCACACATCGCCAAATGGCAACAATCATCATCAATCGAAATTAACATCATCATTTAAAGTTCAATAACTACAACTAGGGTTTTCTAAACTTAATAACACCTAGGGTTCCATAACCTTCCTACATAGAGCCATTCATACACCCAATTATAGAGATAGAACCCCACCCTTACCTTAGCCTTGAAGAATTCGAAGTCTTTGGCTTTCCCTAGCTCTCTCTCCTTCTTCGCGCCGTCCTCTCTCTTCTCTTCTCTCTAATTCTTATTTTTTGTTCCTTCTAAATGAGCAAAACCCTAAATAATGCCTATTTATACTTTAGTTAATTTTATGGGTTTTTTCCTTAGCTAATTCGAATTACATCATGGGCCTCCCTAACACTTCTCATTTTACTACTCCTAACCCTAACAATAGGCCCACATATACTAGCATTATTATTTTATTATCTTTCTACCAATTAAATTCCCAAACAATTCAATTAAATAATTAATTAAATTTTGGGGTGTTACAACTCTCCCCCACTTAGAATAGTTTCGTCCTCGAAAATTTACCTAATTCGAACAACTCTGGATAAGACTCCCGCATCTTGCTTTCCGGCTCCCACGTCATGCTTTCTCTGGCAGCTCCCAACCAGACTACTTTCACCAAAGCGATCTCCTTGCCTCTTAGAGTCTTCACCTCATGATCCTCGATACGCACAGGCATCGTCTCCACAGTGAGATTATCCCGTACTCGCACATCATCCATATGAATTACATAAGATGGATCTGAAATATACTTTCGAAGTTGCGACACATGAAACACATCATGCAAATTCGAAAGATTAGGCGGTAAGGCCACCCTATAAGCAACATTTCCAACTCTTTCTGAAATCTGATACGGATCGATAAAACGAGGCGTGAGCTTCTTAGGCTTCAAAGCGCGTCCAACACCGGTCACCGGAGTGACTCTCAAAAACACATGCTCACCTGCTTGAAATTCTAAATTCTTTCTCCGCTTATCATGGTAACTCTCCTGTCTACGTTGCGAAGCTTTCATCTTCTCCCGAATCATTCTCACCTTCTCAGTAGTCTCTCGAACAATTTCAGTAGTCTCCCGAATCATTCTCATCTTCTCCTGTCTACACTTTCTCTGGATTCATACCAACATAAAGGAGTCCTACATCTCCGACCATACAACGCTTCAAAAGGTGCCATCCCAATACTAGAATGGTAACTGTTATTATAAGTGAACTCTATCAACGAGAGGTATGCATCCCACGAACCTCCTTGCTCCAGAACACAAGCCCTCAACAAATCCTCCAACGACTAAATAGTCCTCTCTGACTGACCATCCGTCTGAGGGTGATACGCCGAACTCAACCTCAGCTTAGAACCCAACTCCGTTTGCAAACTCTTCCAAAAATCAGACGTAAACCTCGGATCCCTATCCGAAACGTCACATAGAGGAACACCATGCAGCTTTACAATCTCTCGGATATAAATCTCTGCCAACTTCGGTACTGGATACGTGATGTTAATAGGAACAAAATGAGCCGACTTCGTTAGCCTATCAACAATCACCCAAATCGCATCATGACCTCTTGCGGTATTCGGAAATCCCGTCACAAAGTCCATTGAAATACTATCCCATTTCCATTCTGAAACCTCTAATGGTTGCATCAACCTTGCAGGCTTCGGATGTTCAACTTTCGACTTCTGACAAGTTAAACACGCATACACAAACTGCGCTACATCACGCTTCATCCCTTGCCACCAAAACAACTTCTTCAAGTCCTGATACATCTTAGTAGCTCCCGGATGAATACTCAACTTACTCCTATGACTCTCTTCAAGAATCGCTTTCCTCATCTCTGCATTATCAGGAATACAAATCCTATTACGGAACCTCAACACACCTTGCGCATCCAGCTTGAAATCATTATTCTCCGACTGATCGATCCTAACCATCGAATCCACCAGTTTAACATCCAATTTCTGAGCTTCTCTGATACTGTCCAAAAAGTCATTATTAATCTTTAACATTCCCAACCTGACACTCTGCGGTGTCACTTCACAGACCAAACTCATATATCTGAACTGCTCAATTAATTCCAACTCCTTAACCATCATTGCTGACATGTGTAAGGTCTTTCGACTTAACGCATCAGCCACGACATTAGCTTTTCCTGGGTGATAATTCAACCCGAAATCATAATCCTTCAATAACTCCAACCACCGTCGTTGCCTCATATTCAATTCCTTCTGATCAAACAAATACTTCAGACTCTTATGGTCACTAAATGCTTCAAATCTAGAACCATAAAGATAATGCCTCCAAATTTTCAGCACAAAAACAACTGCAGCCAGCTCTAAGTCATGCGTAGGATAATTCTTTTCATGAGTCCTCAACTGCCTTGACGCATAAGCAACTACCTTCCCATTCTGCGTAAGCACACCTCCTAAACCCATCTTGGAAGCATCACAATACACCACAAAAGACTCTCCCGGATTGGGCAACGTCAAGATAGGAGACGTCGTCAATCTCTTCTTCAATTCGGCGAAACTCTCTTCACAACGAGCGTCCCACACAAAAGCTTTACCTTTGCAAGTCAGCTGAGTTAGCGGAAGTGCTAACTTAGAAAATCCTTCGATGAACCTCCTATAATAACCAGCTAACCCCAGAAAAGCTTCTAATATCGGTAGCCGACTTCGGGGCTTCCCACTGCAACACAGCATCTACTTTAGACGGATCCACCGCAATGCCACTACCTGAAATGACGTGACCAAAGAAACTCACTTCCTTCAACTAGAATTCACATTTAGACAGCTTTGCATATAACTTCTTCTCTTTCAGGACTTCCAACACTAATCTCAAATGCTCTGCATGCTCTTCTTCCGACTTAGAGTAGACCAGAATATAATCGAGGAATACCACCACAAACTGATCCAAGTAAGTATGGAAAATACGGTTCATGTATTCCATAAATACCCCCGGCGCGTTAGTAACACCAAAAGGCATCACCGAATACTCATAATGCCCATAACGCGTTCTAAAAGCCGTCTTCTGAATATCCTTATCTTTCACTTTAATCTGATGATTGCCCGACCGCAAATCAATCTTACTAAACACTTGAGCACCCACCAGCTGATCCATCAAATCATCTATCCTTGGAAGTGGATACTTGTTCTTAACCGTTACCTTATTCAAGTGTCTATAATCAACACAGAGCTTGATACTCCCATCTTTCTTCTTTACTAGCAACACAGGAGCTCCCCACGGCGACACACTTGGTCTCACAAACTTCTTTTCGAGCAAATCCTCAAGCTGCTTCTTCAATTCGGACAATTCAGATGCCGACATCCTGTACGGTGCCATAGAAACACGTCTGCTACCAGGTTCAAGATCAATAGCGAATTCCACTTCTCTCTCTGGCGGCACACCTGGAATCTCATCAGGGAAAACTTCAGGAAATTCACATACTACCCGCAGCTCTTCAATCACGGCTCAGTTCTCGACAGACATTGACGCCATCAGCGAGAATAACTCGACTTCCTCCCGCATCAACTTCTGCAACTGACCAGCAGACAATAAACCAGCTTCCTCCTCTTCAGGAGTGGAGAAAATCACAGACTTACTACGACAGTTAATATGCACATGGTTATGCTCTAACCAGTTCATACCTAAGATCACATCCAATCCACTTAACGGCAAACAAATGAGGTCAACAACAAAGTCTCTGTCGAAAGTCGACAAAGGACATTGAGAGCATACAAGAGAAGTAGTCACCGACCTCTTAGCTGGAGCGTCGACGACCATCTCTCCATTCATAGAAGACAACGCAAGACTCAATCTTTCAACACAATCAGCAGCAATAAAACAATAAGTAGCACCGGTATCAACAATAGAAGATAGAGGAATATTATTAATGAAGCATGTACCTCTAATAAGTCCATCTTCTTCGGAAGTTTCTGTCCCTGCCAAAGCGAACACTTTTCCACTAGCCCGCTCCTTCTTTGGTTTCTGACACTGTCTACTGATGTGTCCTCCTTCCCCACAGTTGAAACAAACCACCTCCTTATGCTCACACCCGGACACCTCATGCCCGATCTTACCGCAACGGAAACACCTCTTCGTTTCATCTTTGCACGCATTACTCTTATGACCAGCTTTGCCACATTTGAAGCACACAATACCAGCAGGAGCATCTCCCCCACTAGTCCTCTTGCCCTCAGTGGCTTTCAGTTTACCTTTACCACCAGGAGCATCATACGGCTTACCACGACTCGGATTCTTGCTCCTCTTCTCATTAATGATCTTATAATGAGCATTGTTGTCTTCTTCATAGATCCTGCAGCTATCAATCAAATCGGAAAAGACACGGATTTTCTGATACCCAATTGCCTTCTTGATCTCTGGTCGCAACCCGTTCTCAAACTTGATGCACTTCGAGAACTCAGCAGTTGCTTCACTGTAGTGCGGATAAAACTTAGCCAACTCCACAAACTTAGCAGCATACTCAGTAACCGACGGGTTTCCTTGCTTCAGCTAAAGGAACTCAATTTCCTTATTACCCCGAACATCCTCCAGATAGTACTTCCTCATAAATTCCCTACGAAACACAACCCAAGTGACCTCTTCACCTGCAACTACCAACCTTTGACTAGTCTCTAACCACCAGTCATCAGCTTCTTCTGCCAACATATGAGTACCATAACGAACCTTCTGCGCTGGAGTGCAATCCATCACACGGAAGATCCTCTCCATCTCCTTCAGCCAAGCCAACGCTCCATCAGGATTATACTTGCCTTTGAAAGTAGGCGGATTCTCCCTTTGAAAGGTTACCAAACTACGAGACCCAGCATTTTCACCAATGTTTTGCTGACCTTCCACGGCTTTAGCCATAGCAGCCAAAGCAGCAGCGATAGCAGCATCGTTCCTTCCAACCATCTCAACTAATCACTACAACATAAACAACAGTTAGAACTAATTGACAATACTTGATCGTCAATGACACAATAACTTGACAACTTGGCCGGACAGACCAAAACTGCTCTGATACCACTAATGTAACACCCCATTTCTACCCGGTAAAATAATGCAAAATCAGAGTTCATAAAAATCTTTTTCAACAAACAATGGAGTGCCACATTTGCTTCGTGAAAGCAATAGACGGATTAATTCGTTCTTGAAAACAGATACATAGCGCTTTTAGATGAACCGATAAAACAACCTTTTAGTCTTCAAAATAATTCCTCTTTAATTACTACGCAGCGGATTCATAACAAGTTAATTCAAATAAACGTGGCGTCTTAACAACTCAAGACAGCTCAAAAACAACGACGTAACAACTTAAAGTTTCAACAACGAAATAACATAGCAACAATATTAAAACGTGTGTTCATTCCCCCCGAGTGTTACATATCAGAGCGACGACACCGACTCGATCAAACGAAGGTGAACAGCCTTCATTCGTGATTACCTGCACGTTACCAACATCGGGGTAACATTCAAACAGAAGGGGTGAGATATCGCACTATATAATCAGACATATGAAAGACAATATGTAATTCAGGTCATAGCATCAATTCATCATTTAACAACAGTCAACATCATGTCAATCATATAGGTATGCAACATGGATGCGGAATGTGACTCAACTCAGGGCCACCGCCCTATAATGCATGTGGTACCATAATCCAGCCAATAAATAGAGGCATCAACATCGTAACATCATTTCATCATAATTTGCCAGTCCAGGCCATTGTGTTTTGAGCATAGCTCCATCGTAAAAATATGCTATGTATGCGACGCTATGTAAATGCACAACCAATAAACAACGATTACATAGCAACGCAACAACATCGGAAATCATCGTTGGCCATAGGCCTACAACATACCACCTGCCAATAAATAGAGGTAATTCAACTTGGTACACCATCATCAACAATAATTAGCAACTTAGCAACTTTCAACATTTTTGGCAACACATCAACAACTTAGCAGCTTTCAACATTTTTGGCAACACATCAACAATTTAGCAATTTTCAACATTTTGGCAACTTTGGGCCTAATTACATATTCAACATCAACACATCATTCCAAGCATCAAATGTGAAATTCACGTTTGGGCAGCCAAACTGGCGCCCCTTGGCGCCCAGCAACACGATCGGGCATCCAAACTGGCGCCCATGGCACCCAGCAACACAACACGCGACACAGGCAGCCCCACAGGCAACACAACACGCCAAAACACTACACAGCAACAAGGCAGCCAGGTTTTGGCGCCCATGGCGCCCCTGCGCCAGACACAACGACAAGGCAGCCAGATTTTGGCGCCCATGGCGCCCCTTCGCCAGAACACAGCAAGCAACAACAGAAATCGGGCGGCCAGGTTTTGGCGCCCTTGGCGCCCATGCACCAGGAACCTCCAAGACAGCAACACACAAACAGCAAGATGGCGCCCATGGCGCCCAGGAATATTTCAGGAACGGCACCCATGCGCCCAGGCAACAGAACGCGCACAGAATGGAGCCCAGGAAGGCGCCCAGCAACATCAAACATGGGACGACGCCCATGGCGCCCTGCGGCAGAATAAAAAACGGCCCCCATGGCGCCCATGCACAGAATTTTGGTTCCAAAACATCAACAAGCATGATCACACATCGCCAAATGGCAACAATCATCATCAATCGAAATTAACATCATCATTTAAAGTTCAATACCTACAACTAGGGTTTTCTAAACTTAATTATAACACCTAGGGTTCCATAACCTTCCTACATAGAGCCATTCATACACCCAATTATAGAGATAGAACCCCACCCTTACCTTAGCATTGAAGAATTCGAAGTCTTTGGCTCGCCCTAGCTCTCTCTCCTTCTTCGCGCCGTCCTCTCTCTTCTCTTCTCTCTAATTCTTATTTTTTGTTCCTTCTAAATGAGCAAAACCCTAAATAATGCCTATTTATACTTTTGTTAATTTTATGGGCTTTTTCCTTAGCTAATTCGAATTACATCATGGGCCTCCCTAACACTTCTCATTTTACTACTCCTAACCCTAACAATAGGCCCACATATACTAGCATTATTATTATTTTATTATTTTTCTACCAATTAAATTCCCAAACAATTCAATTATATAATTAATTAAATTTTGGGGCGTTACAATCATCACCATAGCAGCCAACCTTGAAGCGGCAAAGAGGTGTCACTACCTCTCAATCAAGTCGGAGAACAAAGCTGAGGACGGTGCACCCGAGGCAGCCCACAAAGGATCCGAGATCAAGATAGTCTTATCAGAGGCCTAAGCTATGCTTACAATAGATGTAACAGCAATATCATAACAGATGTAATGAAATCAAACCTATTGGTCAACTGGAATAAAACCAGTCTCTTTTTGGAAATGCTCGACTACACTCAATAAGGTGCAGGCTGAGAACAACGCCGAAAGAGGTGTCACGACTTCCCTCAAACTCCCTCACTCCACGTTCACTCTAAGCGTAGTGCTTGGTGAACTGGACCGAAGGAGGTATCGAAGAACCAACAGCCTCGGGACCGACTCCTTCAAACCCCCTTTATCCCGAGTTTGATCCAAGTCAAGCACTTGGAAAGATGGGCCGGGGAAAGAGGGAAGGGTCACTCCCGACGTCGGGTCTAAAACGACCCTCCAATTCCCCTTTAATTTGAGTTCGACCAAACGCTTAGCCCTTGGTGAACTGAATTGAAGCGGATACTAGCTCGCTAACGACTCTGAGTCTAAACGCGACATTCTGATCCCCTCTGATTCAAGGTCGACCAAAACTTAGCCCTTGGTGAACTAGATTAAAGTGGATACTAGCTCGCTAAAGGACCTCGAGTCCAATGCGACACTCATACTCACTCACGAGGACAAATTAAAACCATACATTAATCATCAACAAAATCAAGCATGCAATCTAAACAAAACAATAAAATTAAAACCGGACTCGAAATAAACAAGCGAGTTCATCCGACCTCAGCCATTGGGAGCCCGACTTCAACTAGTACCTTTACAAACTGCAACCTCGGATTCCGATCCCAATAGCAAGGTACAGAACAATTGCTATGATCTATCATGTTCAAAGACGGATTCTTTTTACATATCAATTTTAGGTCATGAACTCGGCATCAAGGAATCACGGGTTAAAACCTTTTTCCTTTTGGAGGAATAAATAAATAAATAAATAAATTTTTTGTAATCTTATTCAGGAGGTTTATGGGTATAGTTATTAAGATTTAGGATGGTATTACCAAGTTGATTTTTATGAAATGATTTTTGTACAAATAGATGTATCCATTTCCCATTTTATATATAAGGTATGCGGGAAAGAAAGATTTACCATATATTGACCTCAAATTTTATGTATAAATATCTTACGAGATTAATTGCTACATACCGTTGGTGTAAATATTTTCACATTCACAACCGATAACAACTCTATTGTGTAGCAGCCACTTGTTTAAATGTGATGAAAAATTCAGTCAACGTCAACACTAGAGGAGAGTGAGGGCATTGCCTATATATGTTATCTTTGCCTAGTAATAATATAACACTTTTGCTTTTTTTGGCCACAATGTTGATATACTTGATGGTTAAATATAACCGCATAAATTTTAACTTTTGTAATATATGATGCTCTTTTTGTTATTTCTCCTTTATGAAGAAATCATGGTGTGAGTGTGTGACTATATTCTCCTGCAACAATGTTTTTACTAACATATAATTCTTGATAATGATTGAGGAATTTAAATAAAGTTTATAGTCATGAGGAATTTAGATAAAGTTTATTTCAATGTAGTTTATAAGCTAGGGGTATGTAGGTACAAGTACAGCAGGTTTTTTAAAGCTGAAACAGCTTCTCAAGCTAATTACTATATTAAGGGGGAATAAGCTGTCATCCTCACCATGAAATTTTCTATTTTGATCCCTTTTTTGTTATTTCCACTGGATGGTCGAAACATTAAAAGCATAAGATTTAATATCTGTGCCAAAATATTTAACAGTGTTAATCCATTACAATGGATTGTTTATTTTAACAGTTTTCATTCCTTAATTATTATTGCCTTATTCCTTAATTATTATTGCCTTATTCCTTATAGTACCATCGTTGTTGTGGCCTATTTTTGTGGAGGCAAATGTTTGTTTTGTCAATCTGAGGTTTCGCTTTTTATGGCATGGATCGATGTTCCGTTTAATAATAGTGAGACATGTCATGCTTTTGTTAAGTATTTATATATAGTCACTTTATTCGTAGTTCATTGCATTATTTGTTCACTGATAAGGTAGAGTTGTTTTTCTTCTCTAGGATAAATGCTATAGATAAATGGTAACTGAAGTTAAATGCATGATATCTGCTTTATTGTGATAAGAGGATACTAATAGGTGACCAGTTTTAGCGATTGCATACTATATTCCTTTCCAATAGTATCTATATATCTTCTTTTTTGGGCATGTATGGATTGTGTTTTCAAATATATTTGATGACTTATGTTTCATTGAATTCCCCTCCTTCTCCCCTCTATGTCACGCCCTCCCTCTCCGTTTCTCTCATTCTCTTGCATTTTTTCTTCCTTTCTGTCTTGCTTCTAAGATATGTTTCTATTTGTCACACCCAAAGTAGTTGTAATTACTTTGACCGCTAAATGATTGATTTAAATTGATGTGATTGGTTGCATATTCGATTTTGGGGATTGAAGATTTCATGTGTTCATTGATGTGAATGGTTAGTTGAGGAGTTTAGTATTGGGGTGTTAGTGGGAGTGTGAATGGGGAGCAATTATATATCCTTAGTAAGGTTCAGCCCAAATAACTAATAGATCTCATTTGACCCAATTGACCAAAATAGACCTCCCTTCATCATTTAAAAACAAGACAGCTGAACCCTCTTAATCCATTTCTCACATTTCAGTTTTCAAAAAAAAGTTTTTAGAGAGTTAGAGTGGGAGAACTCGACTGGGAGGAGAAGAGGGCAACAATGGAAGATTTCTCATGCCTTTCCATTTCTATTGCTGAACACAAACCTAACCCTCACTGATTTCACCTTCTTATTCATCATTCTCAAACTCTATGGTCCATACCAGGGTTCTAAATAGCGGTCGCGGTCGCATTAGGCTTTCGCGGTTTCGGTTGTTTTGGCCGTTGCGATACGTGTTCCGATCGTCGCGGTGTGAATTAATCACAATATTGCAAAAAACGAATCTAAATCTATTCTGAAAGTGACAAGGTCTGTTCCCTTCCGGTTTTAGCGCAAAAAACGAATCTTTTCTACTTTTTCTATTGAACGGCGTTTTGGCGTGGCCATTGCGGTCGTAACGACGTTTCGTCGCGGCCATAACGATGTTTCGTATCGTTTTTTGCCGTGATTTTCAATCACTCCGTTGTAGCGGCTCATAACGGTAACGGCAGCAACCGAGACCGTTTTGTCTTGCCCGTTTTTTATGTCTTGTTCCGTTTTTTCTAACCTTGGTCCATACACTATCACTTCCAACTTGGATACTATTGAAAATCAAACACATTTCCTTCCCTCTTTTGAAGCACATTGATACCCATCTTCCTCAAACCCTCAAAGAAACAAGAAATTTCCAGCATGCTCACTTCTCCCTCTTCCTTTTCGAGTTGCATGTCAAGAGAGAAGGGTTTAACTTCAAGTTTTGGTCTGGCATTTAAGATTGGAGAGTTGGGAAGGATGTTTTGGTGTCTATTTCGAGAATAAGGCTATTTAACAAGAGGGGTTTTCGATGCTTGGTGTGGGTTGATGGTTTTAGGAACAACTCAAGCAATTGGGGACTTCATTTTATCTCTTTTGCACCTTTGAAAATCAGTTTTTATAAGGTGAGTATCCTTTCCTCGTAATAAATCTTGGGGTTTGAAACCTTGGTTGATATGGATTCTACATTATTATGAGTAATTAGGTTGAGATGGATGTTTTAAACTTCTAATTTTTTTAAATCATATGAGAACACTTGAGAAACTAGCTCATTTTGGTTTGAACTGTTGTTTTGGACATGTTTTGGACTGAATATCATTATGGAAATATTGCATTTTGAGTTACGTATGAGATTGGGATGAATTAGTACCAAATGGGATGCTCCAAATATTTGAAAAATAGAGTTTTCTACTACTGCGCAGGGAGCACGATCCGTGCTCCTCCACGCACAGACGATGCTAGTGGCTGCCTGAGGAAAAAAATGTGAATTCACAGTAAGCACGACCCATGCGTCCAGGCGCACGGCCCGTGCGCCCTGCTGTTTCCAGATTTCAAAACTTCACTTTTCTCATTCCTTTGGGTACCAATACTATTCTTATCCCATTCCTAACTCAATGGTAAATTTTTATATATGGTTTAGGTCATGATATGTGAAGTTTATATGTATAAACAATATGAATTATTGTGGTGTTATGATTATCCGGCATACGTGAGAGTCGGACTATACTATTACTTATATATATAACTTGGGAATGGTGTCATGAACCTAGGCTCAAGACTTTCGCTTGTGCTCAATAAAATATTGAGTGGGGGCTCCCCATCGGCATGTTTGTACCATTAGAAAAATATAAGACTGCAGTGTTTAGGGGATACGTCATCAGTAATAAAATTAAAAGACTTCGGAGTCTATTATAGTGAGGAGTCTCGAAGGAACTCACTGAGGTTATGTAATCTCCCTCTTTATTGTTGTTGTATTTCATACCAACAGGTGAAGCCTCCGGGAGGTAATGGGAAAAGGACCCTAGTTCTTAAGGATCGTGGTGCTCTGAAAGTTCCAAGCTTATATTCTAGTTGATACTCTCATGTGTTGAGAGCTCTTGTATTTTGCTTAGTTACAGGCCTTAGCATTGTGGCTGTTTATGATGTATTAAACTATATGAACTCTTCAATTCTTTTGGATTATGGTTGTCATTTTGCGTCTAAAAGATGTTTTGAACCGATTTATGGTCAAACCCTTTATCTAATGATATGGATTAAAGTAACACCTTGAGTCACTTATGGATATGAGTTATTTGATTATTATTAATCCAAACTTTGATTGTATATCTCTGAAATGTTAAAACTTAGTTTTCTAGATTTTATTAACGACTAAAATCTAGATTGTTACACTATTTCTCTTCAATTGTGGGTGTTATTTCTCTTTCATGATTTTCTTAAATTGTTAAATGACCCTTATTCTCAATTTGAATTCTAAATTTCATTTTAACCACTCTCCTATATTACCTTTAATTAATAAGAATGTGTAACTAATTTAATAAAATTTAGATTTTACTATCAAGATAATCCTAGCTCACATGAAATAAGTTAATCAATTATTGAGTCTTTTATTTCCCAGGCCACATTGATTTCATTATCTAATATATAATTGCAGAGCAGCTCAATTAAGATGGAGAAGAGTCAGAGGGAGGCTAACTGTTCAAGGGAGTGAGTGAAGAGAACTAGCATATTGCTAGCAAATTACAAGAAATCTTGAAGTGAAGGGAAGGGAATATTGTGCAATGGAATCTTAAATTTTGGATTGGCAGAAACTGGAAACAAACACTTAGCGAGAGGAAGACATGAAGAGAGAGTGTACCTCGAAAATCAGAGCAGAAAGGGAGAGAGGAACAGAAAGCACTTAGCGATTAGAACCCTGAAATCGTTTTCTCTGTTAGCGATTAGAACCCAGGAGCACTTAGCGAGTACCTGATGAAGGAAGAGGAAGCGTTTTCTGCCATGAAAATCAGTTATCAGATGAAGGGGAAAGGGGAAAGGGGAAAGGGGAAAGGGTTTGTAACTGGGGAAAGGGTTTGTGCCTGATGAAGGGGAAAGGGTTACGTGGGTATGAGTTTCGCGGGGAAAGAGAGACAATCGCGCGCGTCCTCTTAATTTTTTCTGAAAATTGGAACCGCCGCGACACCTAAACGAACAGCCGCCACTGATCCTTATTGGAGGCGGTTAGATGTAACCGCCACAAGCTCCTGGTCCAGCGACGGCGGTTGGGGGTAACCGCCGCGAGATGAGCGTCGCTGGTGCTCTCCTTTTTTGTAGTGCATGGTCTTTGAAGTGTATTTCTTTTACTTTCCTTCTCTTTTTGTTGAAGCATAGTTTTGTTGCTTCTGTTGTTGGCCTTATCTTTCTAATTTATGACTATGGTAACCTTGTTATCCTGATCCTCTTGCTGCATCAATTCCTATATAATGCGTAGAACCTGTATAATTTTGGAAATGATTTTAATTTTGATTCTAACATGAAGTTTTCTTGTGTTATTCTGAAATTTAAGTTGCTTTAGGGAATTATGTTTTCTTTTTTTGTTGATGCCGAACCACGACCATCTTAATATTCATGGACGGTTATTATGGATATAACCAAATCTACATGACCGAGGTGGATACCCATAAAACTGCATTTAGGTGTCCTGGGGCCCTAAGCATCTATGATTGGTTGGTCATGCCTTTTGACCTAAAAAATGCAGGAACCACTTACCAAAGAATGATGAATGCGATCTTCCATGACTTAGCTTGTAAGTAGTCAAATCTAAAAGCTTTGAAATGCATCTAATTGAGCTTGAACAACCTATGAAACGGATGAAGCTCCACAATCTTAAAATGAATCCTACTAAATGTGCATTTGGTGTTTCAGCAGAAAATTTTTTGGGATTCTTGGTTCACAACCAGGGAATTGAAGTAAATAAGAATAAAGATAGGGCCATTTTAGAAGCTAGTCCACCAAGGGCTAAGAAGGAATTGTAGAGTCTCCTCGGCAAGATCAACTTTCTGAAGAGATTTATTGTCAACTCGGCTGGGAAGATAAGAGCTTTCTCTCCTCTGTTGAGGCTTAAGAATTCTGAAGAGATGGTGTGGGGACCAGATCAATAGGAAGCTTTTGATCAAATCAAGGCTGCCTTGACCAATCCACCTGTTTTGGTGCCACCCCTTCCTGATAGACCATTGAAGCTTTATATTGTTGTCGAGGACCGAGCCATCGGCTACCTGCTAGCACTGGATGATGCTAATGGAACTGAGCGAGCAATTTATTATCTTAGTACAGTTCTCAATGATGCTAAGACTAGATACTCTCCAACAGAAAAGTTGTGCTTGTCATTGTATAACCATGTACTAAATTGGAATATTATTTGTTACATAAGGAAGTTCTAGTTTTATGCAAAGTTGATATCATAAAGTACCTTCTTAGTCGGCCAGTCTTGCAAGGTAGACTTATGAAATGGTCCATTAAATTGAATGCATTTGGGCTGACTTACTTACCTTTGCGAGCTGTCAAGGGAAAGGCCTTAGCCGATTTCCTCGCCCAACACCCTTGTGTAGAAATTAAAGATCCACCAGCTGAGTCGATTCACTACGTTGGCCTAAAACCATAGGTTCCGATGTTTGATGGCTCGAGTACCCAAAAGAGTGTTGGCGTGGGGATAATTATATTTAGCCCGTGTGGCAAGGTGTGGAGATTCATTTGTAAGCTAGAGGATCAGACTTCTAACAATAAATTCGATTATGAGGCATTGATTATAGGACTTGATATTCTGACAAACATGAAGGCTAAGTTCCTTGAGAGAAGAGCTAGGGGACTCTCAGTTGGTGATAAAACAACTCACTGGTGAGTATAAGTGTTATAACATTAAGCTGAAACACGTGTGTGCCTTGGCCCAGAGAAGAAAATTAGTATGCAAATGACCTGGCTCTGCAGGCCTCGGGCTATAAAAAAATGACGGTAGAGATTATGCAACAAGACTTGGCTGTAGTTGCAAACATGGATCTTGCCAATTGATGGAAGAGAATTCTTATTGAATATTTGCGACACCCTGTTGCTTGAACAAACTTCAAAATCAGACAATGGGTCTTAAGCTATGTCCTTGTAGGTGATGAGCTATACAAGAAGAGTGCCAATGGGGTGCTTTTACAGTGTCTTAACAGGAAAGATACTTATAAGGTCATCGCTCAAGTTCACGAAGGTACCTGTGGTTCTCATAGATTAGGGCCTATCATGAAATGGCTGATTTATAGGCATTTCTATTACTGGACAACCATAATAGCCGATTGATTCCAATACGCCAAGGTATTTGAGGCTTGCCAGCTCCATGGTTCTATTCAGAGGGTACCCGTTGATGAATTGCATTGTCAAACCATGTCAATTCAAAGGACGGGCCATGGACCCGATTAGTAAGATATGTTCTCCTATCTCCAATAGAGATACCTTCATCATAGTAGCCACTGGCTACTTTACCAAATGGGTGGAAGCTCAGCCGATGGTCAATGTAAACCAAGATAAAGTGATTAAGCTCTGTGAGAACCAAATCATACATAGATTTGGGATCCCCGAGACCATTACTACCGACAAAGCACCATGTTCACATGGGAATGTGTGGTAGCCTTCACCCAAGAGTTTGGCATCAAGCTGAGACATTCAACGTCTTTCTATGCCCAAGTCAATGGACAAGCTGAGACCACCAACAAGATTATCATTGAACTAATTAAGAAGAATATAGAGGACAAATCGATCGAGGAATTGGCATGAGACTCTTAATGAAGTCCTAGGGGCTATGAGGAATTCCAAGTCCAATGCCACTAGAGTAACTCCCTATCAGCTAGTGTATGAAGTTAATGTAATTAAACCTCAATTATAAACAAAAAAAAGTACTTCAAGTTTTTAAACTTGAATATAATCAAATCTTAACTAACTAAACTCTATTTAATGCTATTTTATAGAAGAAGTGTACGTCTTTATTTTACTTTTACCACTAGGGGAATGCCCGTGCGTTGCACGGGTTGTGATAATATTTGTCATTAAATTTTATTAAGTATATACACACACACACACATATATATATATATATATATATTGTTAATATAAATTATGTATATTAACAAATTTATTAATTTACTATAATTTTGTAGCTTTATTTTTATAGATATCAAGTATGATTATTATTATTTTATGACATGAAAAGTTACCCACTTATAGATTTAATAAATAAAAGAAGAAGTTGATGTTTAATACATCAATAAATATAAAATTGAGGAGCATCTTAGAGGTTCCATCAGATAGATAATTTTTTTAAAAGAGTTAATTTTAATTATGTTTTGAAAAATGTTGTTTTAAATAGGTTAATTATAATGATCTATAATCTAATAACAAATTTTGTTATTTTCTAAAATTGCGATTAGCAAATATTATTTTCATCTATTATTTTTAAATTTCTTATATATATATATATATATATATATATATATATATATATATATATATATATATATATATATATATATAAGTTACCAAGTGTATAGATACATTAGTGTAATATAATAAATAATAATTGAAAGAAGAATTTTTTTTGAAAATTTGTAATGTTTAATTAGTGAGTAGGAAAAGTGGTGGATGTCTCACATGAAACATTTTAATCTAAATTGAGGTTTAAAATTTTGATAAATAATTTAATTTAGATAATAATAATTATTTTATGATTTAGTAGAGCTTTGAAATTCTTGTATGCATCGAAAGGGAACTATTTCACCTTAATATGATTTATTTCTTTAATTTCTAATAAACTCCGGAGGAGTTAGAACAATATGGGGTTGAAGATGTAATTCAAAAAATAAAAAATAATACATGCTTGATAGAAATCCACTTTTCTGGTAAGCTCTTTTATACTTTATCAACCTTCAACATGCATTTGTGAATGTTCAAAAAACATATCAAAAAAACTTTTAGATATAACACATCATCCAATTTCATGAAAGCTATAAAAATTAAACATTTTTTTAAAGAAAATATTAAAATTAAACATAATCCATACATGTCTATAGCTTGACAAAAAAATTGTTCCTCAATTGTATGACTCGCTAACTAATCCATTTTTTTCTTTGTCTTTTTGACTATATTAGATGTGTCTAGAACATGAAGCTCAAATCCTTTGCTTTGCCTTTTCAATTTCTTCTCTATCCATGTAAACTCCATTTTCTTTTCCCTTTCTTTGAAACCTATAACAAACTCAATACTTAATCAACAACCAATAAAAGCTTACGAATAAAAGACAACTTTACACATAAAAGACAACTTTACACATAAAAGACAATGGTTTTCTTCAAGCTTGAATATTAGTGATGTAAAAACAAAAAAAAATTATATAAGCATAGCAACCAAACAAAAGTGTTGTAAAAACTGAAAAGATAAGTGGTGACCTATCTTCTTAGGTATTTATAGTATTTTTGAAAGAAGACTTAAAGTGTTCTTAAAATCATTTGAAAATTTAGCACATAATTTCAGAATATTTTTTCCAGCCCAAATTTAGAGAGAAGGTTGAAGAAATGATCCACCTTTGAGGTAAAAGGTATCGACATGTACCTTCTTTGCACATAGAATAAAATTGGAATGCTTCAGAAATCGTCCTAGTTCCATATAAATAGAGTACTTTTATTCAATTATGTACTTGTCGATGTAGAAGGTAGTATTGACATATGAGTAACAAATTTTCTACGTATATCATAAATCTCTATCTTGATTGTTAGATTATTTATCTGAGATGGTACCTCATGATTGTATAAGTGGTAAATTAGACATAAAAAGTGGACATAAATAAAATTGGAAAAGAGAAAATAGCATATCTCTAAAGAAGTACCCACTTGAAATGTTGAAACAGTTGCTATGCCCTTATTGAAGTCATGGATGGTGTTACCCCCTATCAAGCCATGGAAATCAAGGAATAGACAGGGACAAATAAAGAGTATAAGATAAATATGAAACCATAATACATAATAAAATAGGTACCACCAAAAAGTTAGCACAATAATAATCTAGAAAATAAATATACGTAAAAGTGGACAATAAAAAAACTGCTTAGATTGAAACCAAGAGAGACATAAATATTTGTGGAAGAACAATTAAAGTTACATATATATGCAATCGAACCTAGTAGTAGAGAGTTGAGAGGCAAGCACCAAAGTGATGAAATACTCAATAAATGGGTCCAGAATGGTAGTGAGGGTACATCATGTTGAAGCGCTCTTTATAGTAGACAAATTTTTGCAAAGAAAATGAATGTGAATAATTATAATTTAAGTGGATTTTAATTGATATTTACTATGAATATGAAAAGGCTAATTACATATAGTTTCGGTTTTAAGAAAACTATATAAACCAATAATTTATATAAATATTTTTTGGTTTGCTTAATATTGTGTAACAGTTTATATAAATCTAATAATGCATTATCATTTATTTATTTATACACAATCAATATTTAACCGTAGGAATTCCATATTAACACTTAAAACATAAGAGTAAATAAGGAGTCATAGATAATAAAATTATTTGGGCAGTTTTTTTTCAATAATTTATTTGGGAAGTTATTTTGATGTTTTATTTTTTACTTCATGAATTTCATGCATATAAAATTATTTGGGAAGTTAAAAGAGAAGATATATATGTATCGAAAATAAAATATAAATATTATAACTTCAATTGAAATATAAATAACTACTTCAATAATTAACAAAACTACCTAAGAAAATTAAAAGAGAAGATATTTTTTTATTTTATGTGAAATTAGAGATGCTAAATTGTATACATGAAAAATTTGATTTGTTAGTTAACCGTAGGAATTCCATATTAATAGTAACACATACTCAATCATGGTTAAAAGAGTAAATGAGGAGTAACTATTTGTTTTTTTTTTTGACAAAAAATTATTTGAGAATTTATTTGGTATTTTACTTTTATTTCATGAATTGCATGCATACATATAGAAAATAAATTTTAAAAATGTTAGTTTCAAATGAATTATAAATAGCTACGTCAATAATTGACAAAATTAATTACTCAAGTTAAAAGAAAATATATTTGACGAAATCTACACATGGAAAATTTAAATTGAACTACCGTAAAAAAAGATGAAATGTAAAGAAAATTTACTTTATTGTTTTAGAAAAATTTATATACTAAAGAACACAATAAAAATTAAACTTATAAATTTTAAGAATATAAGAACATCATTGCCATAAGAAAATATAATTTTCATATAAATACAAAAAGTAGTTAATTAATATACAACTAAGAGAATCATTTAATAAGTTAGTGGCAATTAATTTCCTTTATTAAAATTAAAATCTTCTTTATGTCTAATTATAAATAAATATTTTGATACATAAAAATCTTAAGAAAAATTGTGGAGCTTCCTTTGGGGTCTCCTTTACATATATATATATATATATATATATATATATATATATATATATATATATATATATATATATATATATAGATTAAGAGCCTTGCACATTCTCAAGATTATAATAGTACTCTCTTCGTTCCAAATATAATAAACAAATCCTTACATCACACGAGCCAATGAATGATATTGAAACCGGCTATTCTAATTTAATAAGACTACAAGTTTAAGTTCTTTCCAAAACTAACCTTTTTATTAAATGGTTGTTTATATTAATAACATCATCTTTAATTAAACCACATAAATAACATAATTGGAATTAATCATTTAATTTATCTTAAAAATATTTTATGTTTCTGATATTTTGGACAAACATAAAACGCCATTTGTTTCTTATACTTTGGGCAAAGGGAGTAGTATATTGGTAAAATTAGTTTGTATATTTTTTTGTATGAAATCAATGAAATTGAATGAACATAACTTTTTTTTTTTACAATAGAATGAACATAACTAACTCAATTTGTATGAAATTAGTTTTTCACATACTCCTTCCAATCTCTTTTTTTTTTAAACAAACAAGCAGCAAGCCTGAATTTATTAAAAATAAAAAGAAAACAAGACAAACCACAAGGGGGGACTAGACCAAAACCCTTGGCAATGATGACAATAATTGAAAGCCTAAAAAGACTCCTAAAATAAACAACCAAAGAACTCTAAGAAAAGAAATTCTAAGGCGACCAGGACAACCCGAAGAAGAAAGCAGGTCAACACCCGATGAACCCCCACACACTCCACCCACCGCCTACTGAACACCCACATCAACCCCACTCCATGCACCACCTCACTATCCTCACATTAAGCACACTCCCAAAGATCGAGGTTTAGAGGTGGAGGCCAGGAGACGATTAGGAAGGGGCTCCGAAGTTGAAGGCAAAATGGGGGAGCCCGACGAAGAGAACTGCTAACTGAAAGCTGTCGACCAATGGAGCCAAATTCCGAACACACAACCATCATCCATCGCCCACTGAACGCACGCGCCAAGCACCCTGCACCACCTCAATATCCTCACATTAAGCTTACTTCCAAAGATCGAGGTTAAAGGAGGAGGCCCAGGGATTGGGAAGGGGCTCAGAAGCAAAAGGAACAATGGCAACGCATCAGCAACCACCCACCACACCCGGATTCCAACCAAATCTGAAAGAAAACCCACCTAACCAGCACCCACCGTATCAGCACACCTCCTGACTCCCGGCGCCGAAACACCAGTCACCACCGCGAAGCCGTGCCACCCGCCAACACCGCGACACGACCGAGCTTGACCGAGGTCGTCGAATCTAGCTACCACCACGGTGTTGTACCACCAGCCAACACTGTGACACAACCAAGCATGACTTCAAGCGACGATGAGCAAATCAACGACGAACAGCAGGGATCAACTAACGAGGGACAAGGAAGCTGCATCAGGATGGAACCGTGACTGTGGAACAAGATCGAACTACCAGCCACCATCGCGATCAGTACACAGACCCCTTCGCGATTCAAAACAGCAAGCCACCGCGAAACAGAGGCACACCATGAACCTCCTAAGGCGCGTAGATCCACCAAAAAGGCAGATCCAAACCAGCAACGCCACGGGGAAGCTAATTTAAACGGCGCAGAGGAACCGTGAACAATCGCAGGATCAGAACGGGCAGACCAGCAGAGAGGGCGGCGCCGCGGGGCAGTGAACGACGCAGAGATCCAACCCTGAAAACAAAACAACAACAGATCCAAGAGCACAAGGCAGATCGATTCAAGAACAATCGTGAAACCCAGCTCCCGAAAAATAGAGCAATCGCGAGCCAAGATCCAGAAGAGCACAAGATCGCGAGCACAGACAGGAGACGCGAACAAGGCACACCACGATGCGAACAGAAATCGCGAACAACCAGATCCACAGAGAACAACAACGCAGGATCAGAGAACACCACGAGGCGAACAAGGAACACGAGCGCAGTCGACGCGGACTGGACAAGAACAAACTCAACCCACGCGATCGGTGGAGAAGAGGTTGCGACAGCAGCGGCGGAGGAACGCTGAGAGGAGAGGGGAAGAGACCACCGGGGAGGGAGCCCCCCCCCCCTCCCAGCGGCGGCGGTCAAATTCTATTAACAAATTGGAATCCTACTCCTTCCAATCTCTATTTGAACAAAAAACTACTTTAATGGTGATTAATAAAATTAGTTAAGTGCAATTAATTATATCATTTTAAAACCAAAAGTTAACCAAATTTACTCTTTTTAATTTTAATATTTAATGAAAAAATATCTTATTTCACTATATTGTCAAACACACAATTAAACAAAGGGTATATATGGAAGAATAAAATAAGGAGAAAAAAAATACTTGGATCATTTTATAAAAGAGTTCAAAAATTGAACCGTTTGTTTTTATTGTAATAGATTAGATTATAGTAGATTATCGTATAAATAAGTCCAGAGATATAGTAGATTATTGATAGCATTTTTTAAATACAAAGTGGTTAGTAATTATTGTGTTAGTTGTTAGAGGGAAGGGGGTAGCGGGGTTCGAATACCGTACACCAACATTTCACCAACGAGGTCCCTTCACTCAACCAAGTGACCTACCCACTGTACACCAACATTTCACCGGCGATAGCAATTAATGTTTTATGAAAAAAAACAAAATAAAAATATTTAAAAACGATAGCAGTTAATGTCTTAAGAAAATTAATGTCGTAAAAATGTAAACGCCATAATCAATGATTTATTAAATTGTTTTGACCGCATTAAAAAGTTGTTTTTGACAAAAGTCAATTTATAATTATTTTTGACTAAAATTTATTAATTTTTATTGACAACAATTTGTTTATTTATTATTAAATTTGCACTATTTATGCAACTCACATCGTCTCTCATCCGCCACGATCTCATTTGCTATGCATTTGTTTTACAACTGAGAAGAACTCTCTCTATGGTTATGGCTCCAAAAAACAAGAAAAAGGTTAGTAACCATATACCCGACGATCTTTTCTTCTCTATTCTCTCTAAATTGCCTCTCAAATCTCTCAAGCGTTTTACATGTCTATGCAAATCATGGTCTCTTTTATTTGAAAACCCTAATTTCATGAACATGTTTCGTAAGAATTTAATTTCTGTTCATTGTTCAATGTACGATGACACTTGTGTCCTCCTAAAAGAACTGGTGCCAGATCCTCATGAATATTGCCGGCTGCATTTGCTTTATGGTGATAGGTTTGAAAATAAGGTTGAATTGGAAAGGCCGCTTCAATTTCAAGACGCAGACTTTAATATTTCGGATTGTGCTAATGGTATTTTAGCAATCTTCGGCCTTCAAGATCAAAAAGGTATATTGTGGAATCCGTCGACTCAAGAATGTATTGACATTCCTCTTAGCCCTCCTCAGTTTATACCTTGGACAAAAGCTAATAAGTTTTTTGCTTTTCAAGGATTTGGTTATGACCTCGTTAGAGATGACTATAAGGTGATCCGGTTTGTTGGAATATATCCAGAAACCGATGTTAACATTCAACTTGGAGCTTATTGGACATATAAGCCATTGAGGTCAACCTCCATATGGGAGATTTTTAGTCTACGAAGTAACAGTTGGAGGGAACTTGAAGGGGATTTTCCACACCCCTCGTACTTTTATTTCACATATTCACAGGCATACTTCAATGGGATGTGCCATTGGTTGGGGGGAACTGGTGGTTCTGTGGTGAAATGGGTGGTGTCTTTTAATTTGAGTAGTGAGGTGTTTGTTACTACACCTTTACTTTTAGATATGCATGCTTCTTGGTTGGAGCAGAAAGAATTGGTGTTGTTAAATGGGTCCATTGCATTAATCTCAAAGTGTTCAAAGACAGCTTCTTTTCACATATCAATTTTAGGTGAAATCGGCGTCAAGGACTCATGGGTTAAACTCTCTATTGTCGAACCCTTACTTTTCATTGAGATTCCTATTGGTGTAGGGAATAAAGGTGAAATGTTCTTCAAAACAAAAGATGGTAAACTAGTTATTTTTGATTTAAATACCCAAACGTTTGAAGAGATTGGCTTTAAAGGCAAGGGTAGATCTTATCAGGTAGCAATTTATAAGAAAAACCTTTTGCCTATTGGTGGAGTAAATGAATGAATAAATATTTTTGTAGTCTCATTCAGGAGGTTTATGGCTATTGTTATCAAAATTTAGGAATGTATTACCAAGTTGATTGTTATGAAATCATTTATGTTCAAATAGATGTGTCGATTCCCATGTTATATATACTATCATATCCTATCGGGAAAAAAAGATTCACCATATGAATCTCTACTTTATCAATTTTATTTCAGTGCTTTATATACTTTCTTTCGTGCATCTTGTTCTGGAATCCATTTATATGAATGACCTCCATTTTATATATAGAAAAAGCCTATATGTTGTGATCCATACCTTGATCGCCCAAGGGTGGAACGAGTTGTTTTTCGATCGCTCTGCCGGGCAGTAAGGTCGCGAGCAGAGCACTAAAAACCTGTATTCCTACAAAACACTTGGAAAACATTAAATTGAACAAAAATTGTATAGCTAAATATTTAATAACATGGGTTGCCTCCAATAACCGCTTGTTTTAAGAGTCTTTCAGCCTGACTATCTCCTTTTCTTAGAGATTTTGAAAATGGGTGGTGAGTTTATCCCTCACCACATGTTCACCATAGCACATTTTGACTCTCTGGCCATTTACCTTGAAAGTGGTGTTTGTGGTTGCATCATATAAATTAACTGCACCATGGGGGTAAATTTTGATGAGCTTGAATGACCCTGACCATCTTGATCTTAGTTTTCCAGGAAATAATTTCAACCTGAAATTATATAGCAAGACCATTCTTCCTTCTCTAAGCTCTCTTTTTTGGATTTTCTTGTCATGCCAAGCTTTGGTTTTTGTTTTGTAAATTTCTGCATTCTCATATGAGAATTGTCTAAACTCATCTATTTCATTTAATTCTAAAAACCTTTGTGCTCCTGCTTTGTTGAGATCATAATTTAGCTTTTTCATAGCCCAATAAAATTTGTTTTCCAACTCAACTGGCAGATGGCATGCTTTGCCATAGACTAATCTATAGGGGGACATACCTAATGGTGTTTTAAAAGCAGTTCTGTATGCCCATAATACTTCATCTAAATGTAAGGATCAATCTTTTCTAGATGGTCCAACCATTTTTTCAAGCATTCTTTTAATTTCCCTATTTGATAGCTCAGCTTGCCCACTTGTTTGTGGGTGTAACACCCCGATTTTCGTTCGTTGTGGTTTTTAGTATGTTCTAGTTTTATGAACTACTTTGATTGATAAGATTAAATTATTTTAATCTATTTTGTGTTTGAGGCGCTATTAAAATATAGTGAAAAATTATCTACCTGAATTTTTATACTACATTAATAATAATTATTTGATTTTTATAATATTTGGAATTGAAACATCATTATCTTAGTTTAGTATTTAATTTAATTTAATTTTAAGAAATATGGGTATTTGAGATGTTATTGAATTAGAAGTTATTTTGGGTTTCAAATTCGTTTATATAGTAAGAGTATTTATTCTCAGTTTTGGAAATGCTATATTTTATTTAGAAGTGTTAAAATTAGCTTAAGTGGTTAAGAAATTGGTTTAAAAATAATATGAATGAGTTTTCGACTATTATTAGCAAGCATCCTAGTTTCAGTTTCTACACTAATGTGCATTGGGATGAGTTCACTACAACAAATTTGACCTATACCAACAGTAAAAATCCGTGGGTAAAGGGTTAAATACCGTGGGTATAGCACCGAAAACCTATACCGACGGATGATCTTTCCGTTGTCTTTATTTGGCTATACCCACGGAAAAAATGGCGTCGCTATAGCCTATACCGACAGACGATCTTACCGTTGGACAAAACCTAAGAGCTATACCCACAGTCGCGTTGCTGTTGGTATTGGCTTTAACATCACTGTTAATTTTGCTATACCCACAGTCGAATTGCTGTTGGTATAGGTTTTAAAATCACTCTTAATTTTGCTATACCCACCACTTCCTTTTGTTGGTAAAAAATTTATTAACAATATTTATGATAATCAATTAAAAGCTAAATATAAAATAAATACATTTATGAAACAATAAAACTAAAATCATATTGAAAATTAATCACAAAACATGTCTTACAAGCATGTCACCATTTTGCAGATTAACATTTACTTCTACATCAACTCTTAAGATAAAGCCTATGCTTGGCTAATAATAGATGGACAAATAATCAATACTCAGAATTCCTATTATGAAGTCCTATTATGAAGTTTTTGGATTTTCTTTCTGTGATAACACTTCAGCATTTGTACTCTTTTGGTTGCCTTTCTGTCTTTTGGGTTTGTGTTCATGAGGAGATCTTCCATTAGTCGCTTTATCACCTGATTTGCCATTTGCATTCTGTACCATATACTTTGCTGGTTTGTCATGCTCTTGAGACTTTCGTTTTCTGTCCTTTACATGCGTTGCCTGTGTTGTCATTTTCCCTGGCATTGTTGTCGTCGTGATGAGGCTGCTGCTGAAATTGTTGCTTTGCCTTCCGAAGTTTTAACGTTTGAACGTTATCAGTTGCAAACTCCACGATAGGTCGGTGTTCGGGACCAAAAGTTTCTGTTGTTGATAAAAGACAACTTTGGATTAAACAAAAATTAAGGTGCACACAATCCTAAGTCTAACCACCTAACAATAATAAGAGAGATACTAAAAAGTGATTGGTTAATCTTTCAACAAGTCAATACAGTTCTTAAAGAAAGTGATTAAGTTAGGAGGCAAGTGTGTTGAGTTAATAAAAAACAAGTCAATTATAAAGTGTGTTCATAAGTGTGTTGCTGATGCTCATCTAATAAGAAATTGATGTTACCAGGACTGTTGTTAAGAGCTCTCAAAGCCACAACGGCATGTTGATGCTCAGAGAATTCAACAAAGGCAACTCCACGTGAATGGCGTTCTTGGGAAACTTTTCCATTCCTTTCACCTTTCAAACACTTCAACTGCAAAATACATGTATATATAATATTAAAATAGAATGATATTCCTAAAGATTTACAGTAACAAGATGGCCAACTTCTCCAAGTCATGATCTAATTCACCAACCTGCCGAATTACAGGTTTTTGCTTGGTAGCTCTAGAGATGACTGCATCAATGCAAAGCTTCTTCAATTTTTTGTCAGTCATGGATTTAGGTAAGTTGTGGATAACAAGTCTAGTTTTTGAAACATGAAAATTTGGAGATTGAAGCTTTGTCTTCCTTTTCCTTTCCAATCTACGAATTTTACACAAATAATGTAAGAGCAATAAAATCAGCTACAGTAAAAACGTGACCCATTTTGTCCATAGCCACAATAATTTAAACCAATGTGACATATGTTTGTTAAAATTATAAATGACAATTCAAAACCATATAATACTCACGCTTTGCGGTTTAACATATCACTGGCCGAGACCCCTTCAGCAGCTGGAGTCCCATCAAGAATAAGTCCCTCCTATTACAATTTAGTAGAATACAAATGTTACTCCGACTGCAAATCAGCTACCACAGCCAGCTACGCAAAAATAGAGAAGAAGACATACCTTTGCCAAGTAAAGATTGCGGGGGTCTTGAACCTCACTGTTTGCTTTCTCCAGTTTCATGTCATGAGCTGTTTTCTTGTCCACAGCATCCAAAACTATTAATGGTCTACCATTCAATACAATGCCCAGCCCAGAAGCAGCACCGGCAGCTGAAATTGCACTATCAGCTGCTTCCACGGTTTTAAACTTAAGAAAACCAGTCCCATGTGGAATCGCAGTAGCACTCTAAATTAAATAGGTCAAAGATAGAGTAAGAGAGTTATGTAAAGCCACAATAGTGGAATCACAGTGTTGAAGAATAATGAAAAACCTCTCAACAAATAACAGTCATCCATGAAGAAAAAAATTGAAACTTCTCTATATGATTACATCAGATTATCCTAGTACTGTACACCCAACTAAAGCATTAAAAGGGACAAACATAATCATCCTATCGCAAAAAGCTGCACACAAAACAAAAAAAACAATGGATAGACACCAAATACATTACAGTTAAGTTTTGAAACTTTCAGCAAAATATTGTCATTTTATGTCCTCTAAAAAAAATTATAACCACTGTAGGTTGGTAATAGGATTTCTGACTATTAATTATTTATGTTTCGTCAGGTATAAGGGAAAAAATGCTATCGATGCTTGTAAGTGAAGACATGTTACACATCCATCCAAAAAAAATGATCAGTATGTCTACATCTAAACTATGGGTATGCCACAAGCACCATGTTTTAGCATACTCTGCCAAATTTTAAAATATAGATAAATAAAAAATCAAACTATTCGGACAAAAAATCCATTTCCAGATACTAATAATAATATTGATCTCTCATAAAATTAGTACTATGAAATAATTGGTCATAAAGGATAGCATTCAAAATAAGTTCACTTCTTGATGCTTTAAAAAGCAGATAGCAGTTTAAAGACTTCATTTGCTCCACTGATTATGCATTCAAAAGAAATGTGGGGCAAGTGCGAAACTGTTATACTGTATGATTTTATAATAATAGCCCCTGATGACTTCATAATAGGAATTCCCTTCTGTAGCTGAAAAAAAAAATCAAACCAGAGGTATAAGGAACTAAAACAGATGTATAACGAATCATCCCAGAACCCATCAGAATTTTTTTAAAAAAAAGAAGATAGAATGATTTCAGTTGGAGATTTCAGTGAGGGAGAAGAAAAATCACCTTCTGTGTGTGGGTGAGGCTATGGAATAGACAAAGGTGAGAGTTGTTTCCTTCAGAGGCGGAGGTGACGATTTCAGAGGCGGAGGCCGATGCGAACTTTCGTATTCCGTAGGTGAGCGCTTTTTCCGTCTTTCCTTCAGGTCAGGCGCGAGATTCTGCGAGAGTTAGGTTTTGCCATTGGATTGATTTGAGAAGGAAACTGAGAGAGTTAGGGTTCAGCGAGAGTTAGAGAAGGAGCTTCTTCGTCGATGGTGGATGACGGCAACAGGGTGCCGATGGTGGATGACGGCAACAGGGAGGCGATGGTGGACGGTGGATGACGGTTCAGAGACAGTGAGGGAGGGATGCGAATAGAATAGAGAAAGAGAAAGGAAAAATAGATCGATGGAAAAGAGAGTTAATTAGCTTCAGCCAAAATTTTTTATTTTGGAATAAAATAAAAACGCGAGAAGAGAGAGGGAAAATTTTACTTCTCCCGCGGAGTTGATTTAGCCTATACCAATGGAGTTGATTTCGTCGCTAAAGCCTATACCCACGGTTTTAGAAAACGTTTGTGGGTAAATGATACATATACCTACGGTTAAAGCAGTCGTCACTATAGGCTTCCACAGTTATTTTTCCACAATATTTCCTGTGAACCTATACCCACGGTTTTTTTAACTTGTTGTAGGTGTAGGATACCTATACCTACAGTTTTATTTACCGTCCCTATAGGTTGCTGTTGGTATATGTCAAATTTGTTGTAGTGGTTTTTGCAACAACATGGATAAAGCCCACTATTTAGACTTAACCTAATTTCCCATCCCTTCCCTCCCACCAAGTCAAACGCAGCCCCAAACATCTAATTCCGTGTCTCTTAATTTCTAACCTATCTAATGATAGCATATTCACGTTCCCTTCATTTGAGCATTCCAATCACTTTCCCATCGACCTGAGTATTCACGTGTATATAAGCTCATGTATTTTGAAGCCTCATCATTTGATTATCATATTACCTTTCAGTTTTTTTTATATTAAACCTTCATATATTGGCCAAGTCAGTTTCGTACATTTTGAAGCCTATATACATCTCTTGTACGACTCACGATTTCATTGAATTGGCATTCAATTGCCATTGCCGAAATTACAAGCCCCGAAGACATTGTATTAATTTAGCAATTCATGTCATCTTGAATATTAACAATTCACGTTGGAGCCATGACTCATGTGTGGAGAGTTTATTTTGGAACCCATCAAGCGAAGTTGGCATCACTCTACGGTGTCGTTATATTCCGTTATCTCTATGAATCTGTCGCCGGACAATTTAAATACTGACGTGTTCGTTGTGTGGACTTCTGTGTCGAATTCCTTTTAATTTTGCACCTTACGAGTTCGTCAGGCCAGAGATTTGCCTTGGAAGACGCTTTGATATCAGGTAAGGGTGGGGTTCTATCTCTATAATTGGGTGTATGAAGGGCTATATGTAGAACGGTTTATGGAACCCTAGGTGATTAAGTTAGAGAACCCTAGTTGTAGGAATTTTATTTGATTGATGATGAATGAAGATGAATTGATGGTGTTGGAGCATGATTGAATATGTTTGGATATGAGTGGTGATTGATTGAAATAGATGATGAATTGAATACAATAGATGATGAATGTGGAACCCTAGGATTGTTTGATGACTAAAAGCTAGATTTTGATGTTTTAGAATTGTTAGTTGAGGTTTGGATGTTCATGTTGATGATTAAAATCAGTGTAAGGCTTTAGAACACCAAAAAAATTCATGTTGCTGCTGTCTGGGCGCCATGGGCGCCGTGGTCTAGTTTTCTGGGCGCCATGGGCGCTGTTGTCTCGTTTCTGGGTGCGCTGTTGCTGCCCTGGGCGCCGTGTTGCCTGTTGCGCTGTGCGCTGCGTGTGGCTGCCTCACTTGGCGCCCACGCACTGGGCGCCGTTTCCTGATGTTGCGAATTCTGTTGCGGTGTTGTTGCTGGGCGCCTAGTCCCTGGGCGCCGAATCTTGCCAGGTTGCCTAAACTGTTGCTTATTTTTGTTTTCGCGATATCTTTTGACTCGGGAGTCCGATTGAGACGTTTCAAAATGTTTTGGAAAGCTTATTCAGAGGTCTAGCTGAATATTCTAATTTGAGGCAAAGTGGTCCAATTTCTGGAAAATTGTTAACCGTTGGTGTAGTCGTTAAATGGTGATGTTTTAAAAAGAAAGTTGTCATGTCTCAAATACTTTGGAAAAATTGTCGAGGTCCCAAATGTTTTGGAAAATTTTAGTTTGTCTCTGGTGTTGGGAAAAATCCTCGCGTCTTAAATGTTTAAGAAAATTGTTGTCATCTTGGTGTATTGGTGCTGTTTTGGAAAAATTGTTGTTATCTTGGTGTCTTGGTGCCGTTTTGGAAAATTGTTGTCTTCTTGGTGTGTTGGTACTGTTTGAGCTAGGTGTGAAGGCTCAAACCTTGGTGTTGTAGGAGCTAGGTGTGAAGGCTCCAAGTCTTGGTGTTTCCGTTGTTTCGAATAAGTTTGGTGTTTCGGTGTCGTTGGGCTAGGTGTGAAAGCTCAACTTTGGTGATATTTGGTGATTGACTTTTGGTGATATTTGGTGATTGACTTTTAGTGATATTTCGTGATTGTCTGTGTGCATTCATGGTGTCGCGTACGGCATGTGCATTTATTTTGGTGAAGGCCTTTGGTCTTGGAGCTAGGTGTGAAAGCTCAAATTTTCTAAAACTAGTGAGCCTGGTGTGAAAGCTCGATTTTTGGTGAATTGGTGAGCCTGGTGTGAAAGCTCTCAATTTTGGTGACACCTCTATTTACAGGCAAAATTTTGGTGATTTGGTACCACATGCATATGCCCGTTGGTGTGGGTTGCATTCATGCATTGTAATGACATTTGGTGACTGATTGTGGTGTTTAATATTTGACGTGCGTTTATGAATATTGGTGATAATTTTGGTGATGTTTTTGGTGATGAATATTGGTGATAATTTTGGTGATGTTTTTGGTGATGAATATTGGTGATAATTTTGGTGGTGTTTTGGTGATGACTAATGGGGTTGATTTTTGGTGGTATTTATTGGTGCTTACTAATTGATGTTGTGGTGAAGCGGTAGTCATAGTTATCGTAACCATAGCATATTACTCATCATACATGCTATTATATTGTTAGATATCTCACCCTTCTGTTTGAATGTTACCCCTATGTTGGTAACGTGCAGGTGATCACGAGTGAAGGCGTATTTACCTTCGCTGGTCGAGTCTTGTGTCGTCGCTCTGATACATAGCACTCGGGGGATGGACTCTAGTTTTAGTTATTGTGGTTACCGTTCGGTTTTGGAGTTTTGCAAAGATGTTATAATTGTTTTATTCGGATTTTACTTTTATTTCCGCTGCATGGTGAACAAAGTCATTGTTGGCTGAACAGGTGTTTTGGGTTCGTCCCAGTTATATTGTGCTATGTATTCGCACTACCTTAATGAATAAATGTTGTTATTGGCATGTGGAGAAAATTGGCGTAAATGTGACATCCCTTGTGGGTGTAGTGAAAAAAAAATGTTTTTGACACTCTGATATTTTAATAATAACTACCGGGTAGATAAGGGGTGTTACATTAGTGGTATCAGAGCAATGGTTGGTCCGTCCGGCCAAGTTGTCGTGTCGTTGTGTCGGTTAACGACCAACTGTTGTCCTCTAGTACTAACCATTGGTTACATTGCAGGTTGTTCGAATCAGGTAAACTTTTTGGAGTGTTCGGTCCTAACCGGACTATTTGTGTTGTTTATTTTGTTTTCCGATGTGTGAACTCTGAGTAGAGTTGCAAGCATCGCTTATTTTATTCTTTGTAGTTGTTAAGCTGACTAATTCAATCGGTAAGTTTTAAGGTAATGAAATATGCAATAGGTATTCCGTAGGGGAATCTTCATGGTTATAACAGATAAAAAGAAGTTAGACTCTTAGTGAGAGCTCAAATGACTCCTTCCCTTAGAGAGAATTTTTCATAGAGCTTGGCCTATTCCTTAAGCTATGCATTGTGTGTTTATTGTGTCCTCTCTGTGGACTCTGTATTTTTGCTAGTTTGTGACTTGGTTGTTATGTGATCTTCGAATTCATATAATCCGTATTTTATTACTTGACTCTATAGTTGCTATTTGAATTATGTGAATGTGTGGTTTAAGAACAATATGTGCATTGAGATTGTTTTGAACTTCTGTTAAACTAATTTTATTGCTAGATGTTCACATATGTATTTAAATATGTACTTTATTTGAATTAATTAATTTGACTCCATAAATAAAGACTATGCGTTGCAATTTTTGTTGTTATACGTGTTGGAAAACCACTTTGTTGTCTTGCTGATTGCAATTTTGATTTTTGGACATACTTATTTATTGTGTTTTGTTTGATCATACTATCCCTTGCCGATTTAACTTACGTGAAGATCAATATATTGTTTCTCATTTCAGAGTGATATTTTGTTCTTAGAAAAAAATGTATGCCTTGTATAAAATCCTTATTTATAGCTTACTTTTATTTGCATATTCATTGATGCTCTCGATTAAGTACTTTATGAATTGCATGTATAATGCTGAGTTGCTATTTCACAACTAACGTACTCTAATGTTTTGATTACAATAAGAAATAATTTTCTTATTAAATGCTACACTTACTGAATTCCTTTATTTTTATGAGTATAGATAGATGTCATGATTTCAAATATTGGCTATATTTTATGTCGCTAGTTTATTTTTGCTTTTTTCTTTGTGCTTAATTGCTCTCAATGTGTAGTTGTGTGAGTTATCCTAAATAAGATGTAGCATGTACCACATACGCAGAGCATCTAGAAACTCTTTTGTGCTAGATAAGACTAGTATTGGCGAGTGGTATGAAGTGAATAACTAAATTAATTGTTGGAGACTTTTGTTGGCTAATTAATTTGATCAAATATAACCGGTGCAGTGCATTATTTACCTCTTATCTTTCAGTTCGAATCTAGAGATGTTGTAATAGTTTTACTGAGAGTCAAATTTATGTATAGAACTCCTAAACTTAAACCCTAGGAATATTTTCACATGTGTTTTGATTTGATTATAATCGATAGTGTGCAAATAATTTGTCTTGGCAGCGTTATAGGTTCTATTTCTTTTTCCACAAAGCTTAGTGAAATAACATGTTGGTAATTAATTAAAAGTAGATGCTAGTTGCTTCGTTAGAATAAGAAAGTTGATCATGATGCCTATATGTTAAGTTTTCTAAGTCATTAACTCTTGTGTATGCTATTTCTTTTTTTGTGTTGTGTTGTGATTTGTACTTAATATCATTGGAATGAACTTTTATGCTTGTTAGTAAAGTGCTTAGTTTTAGAATCGAGATGTTTTATTTTGCGACCTGATCCCATTGATCACCCTCATAATGACCCAATATCTGGTGGGTGCAAAACCCAACAATCCAAGCATAAATCCTCCCTTATTCCCTCTTTGAGCATCTTCATTCGAACGACAACTTGAGTCCTATTCTAGATTCTCTTGTCTGATCATTGTCATCGTCTCCATTTTCCCTCTAGATGTTGTTTCCATTTCCTCTTTCGTGACTCCGATGTAGATTTGATTATTTCCCTTGTTTGAACTCTTAAAGCATTTTATTCTTTGACTTGGGCATTGGGCTTACGAAATTTCGAGGACGAAATTTTTTTTAGGGGGGTTGAATGTAACACCCCGATTTTCGTTCGTTGTGGTTTTTAGTATGTTCTAGTTTTATGAACTACTTTGATTGATAAGATTAAATTATTTTAATCTATTTTGTGTTTGAGCTATTAAAATATAGTGAAATATTATCTAACTGAATTTTTATACTACATTAATAATAATTATTTGATTTATATAATATTTGGAATTGAAACATCATTATCTTAGTTTAGTATTTAATTTAATTTAATTTTAAGAAATATGGGTATTTGAGATGTTATTGAATTAGAAGTTATTTTGGGTTTTAAATTCGTTTATATAGTAAGAGTATTTATTCTCAGTTTTGGAAATGCTATATTTTATTTAGAAGTGTTAAAATTAGCTTAAGTGGTTAAGAAATTGGTTTAAAAATAATATGAATGAGTTTTCGACTATTATTAGCAAGCATCCTAGTTTCAGTTTCTACACTAATGTGCATTGGGCTGAGTTTTTGCAACAACATGGATAAAGCCCACTATTTAGACTTAACCTAATTTCCCATCCCTTCCCTCCCACCAAGTCAAACGCAGCCCCAAATATCTAATTCCGTGTCTCTTAATTTCTAACCTATCTAATGATAGCATATTCACGTTCCCTTCATTTGAGCATTCCAATCACTTTCCCATCGACCTGAGTATTCACGTGTATATATGCTCATGTATTTTGAAGCCTCATCATTTGGTTATCGTATTACCTTTCAATTTTTTTTTTATATTAAACCTTCATATATTGGCCAAGTCAGTTTCGTACCTTTTGAAGCCTATATACATCTCTTGTACGACTCACGATTTCATTGAATTGGCATTCAATTGCCATTGCCGAAATTACAAGCCCCGAAGACATTGTATTTTAGCAATTCATGTCATCTTGAATATTAACAATTCACGTTGGAGCCATGACTCATGTGTGGAGAGTTTATTTTGGAACCCATCAAGCGAAGTTGGCATCACTCTACGGTGTCGTTATATTCCGTTATCTCTATGAATCTGTCGCCGGACAATTTAAATATTAACGTGTTCGTTGTGTGGACTTCTGTGTCTAATTCCTTTTAATTTTGCACCTTACGAGTTCGTCAGGCCAGAGATTTGCCTTGGAAGACGCTTCGATATCAGGTAAGGGTGGGGTTCTATCTCTATAATTGGGTGTATGAAGGGCTATATGTAGAACAGTTTATGGAACCCTAGGTGATTAAGTTAGAGAACCCTAGTTGTAGGAATTTTATTTGATTGATGATGAATGAAGATGAATTGATGGTGTTGGAGCATGATTGAATATGTTTGGATATGAGTGGTGATTGATTGAATGAAATAGATGATGAATTGAATACAATAGATGATGAATGTGGAACCCTAGGATTGTTTGATGACTAAAAGCTAGATTTTGATGTTTTAGAATTGTTAGTTGAGGTTTGGATATTCATGTTGATGATTAAAATCAGTTTAAGGCTTTAGAACACCAAAAAAATTCATGTTGCTGATGTCTGGGCGCCATGGGCGCCGTGGTCTAGTTTTCTAGGCGCCATGGGCGCTGTTGTCTCGTTTCTGGGCGCGCTGTTGCTGCCCTGGGCGCCGTGTTGCCTGTTGCGCTGTGCGCTGCGTGTGGCTGTCTCACTTGGCGTCCACGCACTGGGCGCCGTTTCCTGATGTTGCGAATTCTGTTGCGGTGTTGTTGCTGGGCGCCTAGTCCCTGGGCGCCGAATCCTGCCATGTTGCCTAAACTGTTGCTTATTTTTGTTTTCGCGATATCTTTTGACTCTGGAGTCCGATTGAGACGTTTCAAAATGTTTTGGAAAGTTCATTCAGAGGCCTAGCTGAATATTCTAATTTGAGGCAAAGTGGTCCATTTTCTGGAAAATTGTTAACCGTTGGTGTAGTCGTTAAATAGTGATGTTTTAAAAAGAAAGTTGTCATGTCTCAAATACTTTGGAAAAATTGTCGAGGTCCCAAATGTTTTGGAAAATTTTCGTTTGTCTCCGGTGTTGGGAAAAATCCTCGCGTCTTAAATGTTTAAGAAAATTATTGTCATCTTGGTGTATTGGTGCTGTTTTGGAAAAATTGTTGTTATCTTGGTGTCTTGGTGTCGTTTTGGAAAATTGTTGTCTTCTTGGTGTCTTGGTGCTGTTTGAGCTAGGTGTGAAGGCTCAAACCTTGGTGTTGTAGGAGCTAGGTGTGAAGGCTCCAAGTCTTGGTGTTTCCGTTGTTTCGAATAAGTTTGGTGTTTCGGTGTCGTTGGGCTAGGTGTGAAAGCTCAACTTTGGTGATATTTGGTGATTGACTTTTGGTGATATTTGGTGATTGAATTTTGGGGATATTTGGTGATTGTCTGTGTGCATTCATGGTGTCGCATACGGCATGTGCATTTATTTTGGTGAAGGCCTTTGGTCTTGCAGCTAGGTGTGAAAGCTCAAATTTTCTAAAACTAGTGAGCCTGGTGTGAAAGCTCGATTTTTGGTGAATTGGTGAGCCTGGTGTGAAAGCTCTCAATTTTGGTGACGCCTCTATTTACAGGCAAAATTTGGGTGATTTGGTACCACATGCATATGCCCGTTGGTGTGGGTTGCATTCATGCATTGTCATGACATTTGGTGACTGATTGTGGTGTTTAATATTTGACGTGCGTTTATGAATATTGGTGATAATTTTGGTGATGTTTTTGTTGATGAATATTGGTGATAATTTTGGTGGTGTTTTGGTGATGACTAATGGGGTTGATTTTTGGTGGTATTTATTGGTGCTTACTAATTGATGTTGTGGTGAAGCGGTAGTCATAGTTATCGTAACCGTAGCATATTACTCATCATACATGCTATTATATTGTTAGATATCTCACCATTCTGTTTGAATGTTACCCCTATGTTGGTAACGTGCAGGTGATCACGAGTGAAGGCGTATTTACCTTCGCTGGTCGAGTCTTGTGTCGTCGCTCTGATACGTAGCACTCGGGGGATGGACTCTAGTTTTAGTTATTGTGGTTACCGTTCGGTTTTGGAGTTTTGCAAAGATGTTATAATTGTTTTATTCGGATTTAACTTTTATTTCCGCTGCATGGTGAACAAAGTCATTGTTGGCTGAACAGGTGTTTTGGGTTCGTCCCAGTTATATTGTGCTATGTATTCGCACTACCTTAATGAATAAATGTTGTTATTGGCATGTGGTGAAAATTGGCGTAAATGTGACATCCCTTGTGGGTGTAGTGAAAAAAAAAAGTTTTTGAAACTCTATTTTAATAATAACTACCGGGTAGATAAGGGGTGTTACAGTGGGTGGTAGGCTGTAGCAATTTTATGCTTGATCCCATGTTTTGCAAGAAGATTTTCAATAAGTTTGTTGCAAAAATGTGATCCTTCATCATTGATAATTGCCCTTGGGGTGCCAAACCTTGTAAAAATGTTTTTCAAAAGGAATTTGCTAACAGATTTGGCATCATTATTAGGCAATGCTACTGCCTCTACCCATTTAGACACATAATCTACAGCTACTAAGATATATTGTTTGCCAAAAGAAGGTGGAAATGGTCCCATGAAATCCATGCCCCATACATCAAAAAGTTCAATTTCTAATAAATTAGTTCTAGGCATTTCAGGTTTTTCAGAAATATTACCTGCTCTTTGACATTTGTCACAAGTTTTGACCATTGAATATGCATCTTTAAATAAAGTAGGCCAATAATAACCAGACTGTAGTACCTTAGCTACTGTTCTGTTGCATCCAAAGTGTCCTCCATATGGTGCAGCATGGCAGTGCAGAAGCACTGCTTGCTGTTCTTCTTGGGGGATGCATTTCCTCATTATTTGGGCTGGACACATTTTGTAGAGAAATGGGTCATCCCAGTGATATTCTTTGATTATGTGAAAAAATATCCTTCTTTGTTGGTAAGTCATGTCCACTAGTACCACCTTGCTTACAAGAAAGTTAACAATATCAGCAAACCAAGGTGCAGAAGCACTAGGTGCAGAAGCACTAGGTGCAGAAGCACTAGGTGCTGTTAGAGTTATGGCTAACAGTTTTTCATCAGGAAAGCTTTCCTTGATCTCTCCCTTTTGGGTACCTGTTCTTTCACCTTCAAGTCTTGATAAATGGTCAGCAACCTGATTCTCCACCCCTTTTTTGTCTCTGATTTCAAGATCAAATTCTTGAAGGAGGAGAATCCATCTTATTAACCTTGGTTTTGCATCTTTCTTGGAGATCAAATACTTGATGGCAGCATGATCAGTATAGACAATAATTTTGGTGCCAACCAAGTAGGATCTAAATTTATCAAATGCAAAAACCACTGCTAACAATTCTTTTTCTGTTACAGTATAATTCATTTGAGCTTTAATTAATGTCTTGCAAGCATAATAAATAGAATGAAAGATTTTGTCATACCTTTGCCCTAAGACAGCTCCTACAGAAAAATCACTAGCATCACACATTAATTCAAATGGCCTGCTCCAATCTGGTGTAACAATCACTAGTGCAGTTACCAATGACTTTGAATTCCGTATTGGAAATTTTATCCCATTTGGTACAGCAATCCTAGATTTGACCCTTTCCATCTCCTTCTTACCATAGTTCTCTACTTTTTCTTTGAAATCAGTCCCAGAATAGACTAGATTATAATGAGTATTGATTCTATCAGCGCTAAAATAAACTTTTCTACCTCTTATCACAGAATGATCATGCATGTTACCTTGTTTGTTAACTTGAATTCCAGAATAGAATTCTCTGACCACTTGTTCCAGATAGAAGGCTCTGTGTTGTACAAACAGATCCCAGTTGAGACCTGAGACTGTTGCCATGAAATTTGGGTGAGCCTTCATTAGACTGTAGTCTCGCTCAGGGAGAAATTTCCTTTCCCAGAAATGTGCAATTTTAGGGTCCATAGTACTTGGAGCAGGTGCAGTAGCACTGGATTGCTTCTTTGGATTTTGTGGTGATGAGGTTACTGTGCTGGCTTTGCTTTTTCCTGAGGTCTTGTTTGCGCTTTGTTTGCGAACCATTGTTGAGTGTTGGCAAGGACTTTTGAATTTTGGCAAGGAGATGGTACTTCGTGTTCTTTAGAATTTGGGGATTTTCTTGATAGAGAAAAGGGGTTTCGTGAATTGCGGTTTCTGTGAGTGATAGAGTGATTTAGTGGTGGAGGGGAAACGGTCACCTTGGGGAAGTTTGAGTGTGATTAATGCTTGGTAGTAGCCGTTAGGGTGTGTGAGTGTAACTTGCATGCGTGAAGACACGTAGGGAGCTAGGTGACACAACACAAAGTCTATGCCATAGATCACAACTGCTATTTCTGTTGTGCTGGCAGTTTTTGAAAAGTTTTTCAACCAAGTGTATTTTTGAACTTTTGAAATTCTCGTGCAGTAGCACTGAAGAGCTGTTAGGTGCAGATGCACCTGAGTGCAGAAGCACTAAAAACCTGTATTCCTACAAAACACTTGAAAAACATTAAATTGAACAAAAATTGCATAGCTAAATATTTAATAACATGGGTTGCCTCCCATAAGCGCTTGTTTTAAGAGTCTTTCAGCCTGACTATCTCATTTTCTTAGAGATTTTGAAAATGGGAGGTGAGTTTATCCCTCACCACATGTTCACCATAGTACATTTTGACTCTCTGGCCATTTACCTTGAAAGTGGTGTTTGTGGTTGCATCATATAAATTAACTGCACCATGGGGGTAAATTTTGATGAGCTTGAATGGCCCTGACCATCTTGATCTCAGTTTTCCAGGAAATAATTTCAACCTGGAATTATATAGCAAGACCATTCTTCCTTCTCTAAGCTCTCTTTTTTGGATTTTCTTGTCATGCCAAGCTTTGGTTTTTGTTTTGTAAATTTCTGCATTCTCTTATGAGAATTGCCTAAATTCATCTAATTCATTTAATTCTAAAAACCTTTGTGCTCCTGCTTTGTTGAGATCATAATTTAGCTTTTTCATAACCCAATAAGATTTGTTTTCCAACTCAACTGGCAGATGGCATGCTTTGCCATAGACTAATCTATAAGGGGACATACCTAATGGTGTTTTAAAAGCAGTTCTGTATGCCCATAATACTTCATCTAAATGTAAGGACCAATCTTTTCTAGATGGTCCAACCATTTTTTCAAGCATTCTTTTAATTTCCCTATTTGATAGCTCAGCTTGCCCACTTGTTTGTGGGTGGTAGGCTGTAGCAATTTTATGCTTGATCCCATATTTTGCAAGAAGATTTTCAATAAGTTTGTTGCAAAAATGTGATCCTTCATCATTGATAATTGCCCTTGGGGTGCCAAACCTTGTAAAAATGTTTTTCAAAAGGAATTTGCTAACAGATTTGGCATCATTATTAGGCAATGCTACTGCATCTACCCATTTAGACACATAATCTACAGCTACTAAGATATATTGTTTGCCAAAAGAAGGTGGAAATGGTCCCATGAAATCCATGCCCCATACATCAAAAAGTTCAATTTCTAATATATTAGTTCTAGGCATTTCATGTTTTTCAGAAATATTACCTACTCTTTGACATTTGTCACAAGTTTTGACCATTGAATATGCATCTTTAAATAAAGTAGGCCAATAATAACCAGACTGTAGCACCTTAGCTGCTGTTCTGTTGCATCCAAAGTGTCCTCCATATGGTGCAGCATGGCAGTGCAGAAGCACTGCTTGCTGTTCTTCTTGGGGGATGCATTTCCTCATTAATTGGTCTGGACACATTTTGTTGAGAAATGGGTCATCCCAGTGATATTCTTTGATTATGTGAAAAAATCTCCTTCTTTGTTGGTAAGTCATGTCCACTGGTACCACCTTGCTTACAAGAAAGTTAACAATATCAGCAAACCAAGGTGCAGAAGCACTAGGTGCAGAAGCACTAGGTGCTGTTAGAGTTATGGCTAACAGTTTTTCATCAGGAAAGCTTTCCTTGATCTCTCCCTTTTGGGTACCTGTTCTTTCACCTTCAAGTCTAGATAAATGGTCAGCAACCTGATTCTCCACCCCTTTTTTGTCTCTGATTTCAAGATCAAATTCTTGAAGGAGGAGAATCCATCTTATTAACCTTGGTTTTGCATCTTTCTTGGAGATCAAATACTTGATGGCAGCATGATCAGTATAGACAATAGTTTTGGTGCCAACCAAGTAGGATCTAAATTTATCAAATGCAAAAACCACTGCTAACAGTTCTTTTTCTGTTACAGTATAATTCATTTGAGCTTTAATTAATGTCTTGCAAGCATAATAAATAGAATGAAAGATTTTGTCATACATTTGCCCTAAGACAGCTTCTACTGCAAAATCACTAGCATCACACATTAATTCAAATGGCCTGCTCCAATCTGGTGTAACAATCACTGGTGCAGTTACCAATGCTTTTTGAGTTTTTGGAATGCTTCCATACAAGGCTCATCAAAGTTAAAAGGTGCATCAATTTGTAATAGTGTACATAATGGCTTGGATGTCTTTGAAAAATCCTTGATGAATCTTCTGTAGAAGCCTGCATGGCCTAAGAAGCTTCTGATTCCCTTGACAGTTGTTGGAGGTGGCAGTTTTTCAATGACCTCAATCTTTGCTTGATCTACTTCTAAGCCTTTCTTTGATACTTTGTGACCTAATACAATGCCTTCTTGTACCATGAAATGGCATTTCTCCCAATTAAGTACTAAGTTTGTTTCCTCACATCTTTGGAGAATTTTCTCTAAATTTGCTAAACATGTTTGAAAAGTGTTTCCAAAGACTGAGAAATCATCCATGAATACCTCCATTGATTGCTCAATGAAGTCAGAAAAGATGGACATCATACACCTTTGGAATGTTGCAGGTGCATTACAGAGTCCAAAAGGCATTCTTCTAAATGCAAATGTTCCATAGGGGCATGTAAAGGTGGTTTTTTGTTGGTCTTCAGGTTCTATTGCATTTTGATTGTACCCTGAATAACCATCTAAGAAAAAATAAAATTCCTTACCTGCCAATCTATCTAACATTTGGTCAATGAAGGGTAAAGGGAAGTGATCTTTCTTTGTGGCCTTATTGAGTTTTCTATAATCCATACAGATCCTCCAACCCGTAACAGCCCTTGTTGGTGTTAATTCATTTTTTTCATTGGCTATTACTGTCATACCTCCTTTCTTTGGAACACATTGAATAGGGCTTATCCATGCACTATCAGATATGGGGTATATGATTCCAGCATCTAGCCATTTGATAATTTCTTTCTTTACAACCTCTATCATTATGGGATTTAGCCTTCTTTGTCCTTCTATACAATTTTTAGAGTTATCTTCTAAATTTATCCTATGCATGCATATAAAAGGGCTAATTCCTTTTATGTTTGCCATTTGCCAGCCTATAGCTTTTGTATGCTTTTTTAAGGTACAAATGAGATCATGCTCCTGCTCTTTTGTTAAGTCAGAGGCAATGATCACTGGAAGTGCATCATCTTCCCCTAAGAAAGCATACTTCAAATGTTTGGGCAATTCTTTCAATTCTAGCTTAGGAGGTTGTTCAATTGAGAGTAAATTCTTTTTAAGGTTAGGGTCTTCTAAATTAAGAGATTCAAAAGTTCTAGACCATACCTTTTATGCTGGTGATCCTCTTGAAAAAATGTCTTTTTCCAAGATTTCTTCTTCAGGAGGTGCAGAAGCATCTGGTGCTAGTGCACTGGTGAGATAATCATACTGTTTCTGGAATTGCTTCTGCACCAAATGGTCAAGATTGGTGATTGCTGAGCACTCTTCATTCTCTTCAGCAGGATACTTCAGAGCACTCATCACATTGAATTTTACTTCTTGATCATTTACTCTCATGGTCAGTTCTCCCTTTTTCACATCAATTAGTGCTTTTCCAGTTGCTAAGAATGGTCTCCCAAGAATGACTGGTACTTCTTTATCTGCATCAAAATCAAGAATAACAAAATCTGCAGGGAATACAAATTTGTCAACCTTAACCAAAATATCTTCAATGATTCCTTCTGGATAAGCTATTGATCTATCAGCTAGTTGAAGTGTTACTGTTGTTGGTCTAGCATTTCCAATCCCCAGCTGTGTAAATATGGATTTAGGCATTAAGTTGATACTTGCACCTAAATCACATAAATTAGACTGTATTCTTTAGACATAGCAACTGTTTCAAAATCCCCTAATCTTCTTCTTTTTGAAAGCACATCTTTCATAAATTTAGCATAATTAGCCATTTGATGAAGTGCTTCAACTAAGGGAACATTGATGTGTATTTGTTTTAAAATCTCAAGAAACTTACTGAATTGCTTCTCCTCATGTGCCTTTTTTAACCTCTGAGGATAAGGAGGAGGAGGGTATTCAGGAACTAACCTTGGAGCTGAAACTTCAGGAGATGCAGATGCATCTGGTGCTTCTGCATCATGAGTATTTTTTTTTATTTTTTTTTCTCCCTTACCTTCACCTTGATCTTCACCTGGATCTCCAAGATCTTTTCCACTTCTCAGAGCAATGGCTTTTACCTGCTCATTTCCTGGCCTTTGGGCTGTGGTAGCTTCTGTATTTGATGGTAATGTACCTGTTGATCTTTGATACAGAGCTGTTGCTAACTGTCCCACCTGATTTTCTAGGTTTTTTATAGAGGCATCTTGTGCTTGCCTAGCTGTTCTGGTTTCACTAATGAAAGACTTGAGCAAGGCTGTCAAAGAGTTATCAGTGGTAGGTGGTTGTTGTCTTTAGTTGTTCTGTGAATTAAATTCTGATGGTGTGGCTGGTGCAGAGGTACTAGGTGCAGATGCACCAGTATTGTTCCATCTGAAATTTTGGTGGTTCTTCCAGCCAGGGTTATAGGTGTTAGAGTAAGGGTTGTTATTCGTGTTATATCCTACAAAATTGACAGAGACAGGGTTGCTGGGACATTCTTCATACAAATGGCCTCCTCCACAATACACACAACTTGTGTCTCCTGGGGAGGTTTGTTCTATGGCTGCTGCAGTGTTTTCAGTTGGTGCAACTGCACTAGGTGCAGATGCACTGGTTGAAGTGAAGTTTTTAAACAAGTTTGTCAGAGAAGCTAACTGAGCAGATAGGGCTGATATATCACCGATTTCATGTACCCCTGCTGGTTTCTTTTGGGAACTTACCCTCTCAGTAGGCCAGCTAGAACTATTGGTTGCAATTCTATCAATTAATTCACATGCTTCATTATAAGATAAGTTTAATAACACACCCCCAGATGATGCATCAAGCATTATTTTGGTTTGGGGTTCTAAACCATTGTAAAAAGTTTCCATTTGAATAATGATAGGTAGGCCATGATGTGGACATTTTCTTAAAAGTTCTTTCCATCTTTCCCATGCTTCAAACAATGATTCAAATTTTTTTTGTCTAAAAGATGTAATATCATTCCTCATCCTGGCATTTTTAATGGGTGGAAAATATTTTGCCAAGAACTTTTCAGCTATTTCATTCCATGAATGGATGGAATTAGGCTCCATTGAATTTAACCATGATTTAGCCTTATCTTTTAAAGAGTATGGAAATAGCTTAAGTCTAAAAGCATCTTCACTAACACCAGGAATGATAAAGTTACTACATACTTCTAAAAATTGTTTTAAATGCTCATGGGGATCCTCATGAGGAGATTCACCAAATTGACTAATTGTTTGTAACATTTGGAACATCATGGGTTTAAATTCAAAATGCACAGCATCTATATGAGGTCTTGCTATACTTGTTTGCATATTTTGATGATCAAACATAGCATAATCCCTCATGGGTCTATTTCTATCATTAATCATACCTATTGGGCCCATGTGGATGAATTGATTTCTGTGGCCTTCTTCAGCATCATGTTGTGAACCAGGTCCTCCTTCAACTGAGGCTGATCTTGAGCTGTGTCCCTCACTGTGATGAGACATGTTTCTGCAGTCTTGATTCCTTTGTTTTTGCAGTCTTAGCAAACTCCTAAACCTTCTTTCAATCTCTGGATCAAATTCAAATTCTGGTGGTTTATCTCTAGGCATATGCTAGTGCATCTACACCTGTTTCTGCACAGAAAATAACTACCAGATTAATAAAATACTGATTTATAAGTCTAAACAACAAAAATTAATGGCAATCCCCGGCAACGGCGCCAAAAACTTGGTGTGTGAAAAGATGTGCAAGTATACACAGTAACAAACAAGTAATATAATGATAAGAAAGGTCGAACCCACAGGGATTGGATTAACTTTGTGTGTGTTTAGAAAACATATAAATTAGTACTACTATTCTACTCACAAATTTTGGGGTTTTTAGTTTAAGTAAAAACAGAATGCAAGTATGTAAATTAAGATGAAGGAAATCAGTTGAGAAAGATAGTTGAGATGTCTTTACTATATAATGCTTCTTTTGAGAGTTTCTATGTTTTTAAAGATGCAGAAGCACTATTGATGCAGAAGCATCAAGTGCAGAAGCATCAAGTGCAGAAGCATTGAGTGCAGTAGCATAAGTGTGTGCTTTTCAGCTACTTTCTTCAGAGTTTCATTACAAGCTTCCCATGTCTGGGCTTGCTAAATAAGTTCACTCCTGCCTTTGAAGTACCCACTGTTTCACCCTAAGGACTATATTATCCTATGTCTAGGACTTAACATGGTTTTAAAACAGTTTCTTTATTAAAACAAGTCTAACAAAGCCTTTATTAAAACACTCACCCTTATAAACCATGTCTGTGAATATAACTCTACTTATTGTAAGAGATCAACCTTAAAGTAAGATGGATGTAGATAACACAAGACCCAAAATGCCACAACACTTAAAAACATATTAACTTACTCAAAAGAACATTATAAGTTTAGAACATCTCAACTAAAGGAATTTAGCTCATGTTATTCATTATATAATAGAGAGAATCTGTAAGGAACATGGTAACATGAATCATATAAAAGATATCAAGAGGGTAGAAGTTACACAAATTGATGTTCCTTTGTATGAATTCTGATAGGTGCAGAAGCATCAAGTGCAGAAGCACTGATTCCTTCGTCTATCTATGAAGAAGTGGAGGAAGAGGGTGTCAATTCCTTCCTCACCTTCTTACAACTAACTAGTAAATAAAATGCAAGAATTGAAACTACTAAAATATAAGTAAGGTGTTTGATCTACATATAATCAAATGAGATATGCGATGCTCTTCAAGTGAGAAGTGGGAGCCCTTTTTATAGCCTTTGGAGATTTCCTTTGCTTGAGGGTTTGCTTGAAAACCAAGTTAACCTAAGGAGGCTTAACCATGGTTGCTTTTCTGATCTTTAGACAAGGAGATTAAGTTCAGCACATTTCCATAAGAAGAGGTCCAATTATAGAAGGCCATATGTCTTTAGGTGAATAGCCTTTCATGATGATGTTTATGGTGGGCGCCTCCTTATGCATGTGGCCATGTGCTCCATGTGATTTGTGACAAAGCATGATGTCATAGAAGTTCTGGAGTAGAGGTATGAATTGAGGTGCTTCAATTTTGGGTTTATAAATCTTCAGCGCAGGATGGTACAGAAGCATCTGTGATGCAGAAGCATTTGTGGTGCAGAAGCACTAAGTGCAGAAGCATCTGTGGTGCCGAAGCATCATCTGTAGAAAAACTGAACAAACACATCAAACATACCAATATATATACAAAATGCTTTATTCATCACATAATTCCTAGAATGTTGTTATTTTACTAATATTACTATATTTAACACATTTTGTACTTGAGTTTAAAGCAATTTGTTGCGTTTAGAAGTATAAATAACTCTATATAAACTGGAGTTATCACCGGTCTGGCGCTTTGCGCGGGCGCGGTTTATGCATCGAGCTTTCTAGAGATGCTACCTTCAAGTGGTCATGTGATCACGCTTCGTCGTATCTCGGTTGTGGTTCTCCATTTTGGTGTGTTGATTCTTTTTTCTAATTTTTCGCTTGGCGAGCTTGCCTAATATGTGCAGCCGCTTTGTGGCTGGCTTGATTGATTCGATTCGCCCCCTACGAGCAGTTTACCGGATTGAACTCGCTCAAAGAGGAGGGCAACTCACTCGTGTGGTCGCTTCGATGTGTTTCGCTGGGTCGATCGACGACTCGGCCTAACATACAGTTTACCGAGACTCGGCTCAGACTTAACTCTCCTTATAGGTTGATCCGAGACAAGGGCCCAGTCTTGGCCCACCCTTCGTGACTCTTCTGGTAAAAGAACAATTTCAAAATTATTTCGTACAAAAATTCCTCATTTTATTATCGACAGACGGACTGGCCTCGTTTAAAAATCCCGTAAGGAAAAAGAGTGCCCAGCCCAGTTTTACATTTGTTACCAGTAATCGATTACATCTTTTAACTATAGTATCTTCTTAGTTTCGTGGCATTCCAAGTCCGAGGAACCGCCCTTCCACCAATTGTTTCGAGCTGGTAAGCGCCCTTCCCAGTCTTTAACACGACGCGATAGGGGCCCTCCCAGTTGGGGGCGAGCTTTCCTTGCGTTGCATTTTTCTGACCGACGTCGGCTCGACGGAGGACGAGCTGGCCGACAGCGAATTCTCTTAGGACGACTTTGGCATTTACGAGGTTGCTATTTTTTGTGTAATCAAGGTCTCTCGTAGGGAGACCTGTGTCCGGAGCTCTTCGACGAGGTCAAGCTCCTCCCTGATGGCCTGATCGTTCTCCGGTGTCGTTTTAGGATTTGCGGTTCTCCAACATAGTTCCCCTGATGGCCTGATCGTTCTGTGCCGTACACCAACTTGAACGGGGGCTCCTCAATAGTAGAATGCGGGGACGTTTGATACGCCCACAACACATATGGCAACTCCTCTGCCCAGTTTCCCTTTGCCTCGTCAAGTCGCATTCTCAACCCACGAAGGATCACTCTATTGGCGGCCTTTACTTCACCTTTTGTCTGAGGATGCTCTACTGAGGTGAAGCGTTGTTTAATTCCAAGGTCGGTCATTGTTTTTCTGAACCCCTTGTCGGTGAACTGTGTTCCATTATCTGTGGTTATAACCTCTGGCACGCCAAACCGGACCAGGATATTCTTTTTGAAGAACTTCATGCAATTTCTGAAGGTGATGGTCGCCAAGGGTTCGGCCTCTATCCATTTCGTGAAGTAGTCCACCGCAACTATCAGGTATTTCAACTGGCCAGGGGCCGCTGGGAGAGGTCCTAGCATGTCAATCCCCCACCAAGAAAACATCCATGGGGGTCATGGTATTCAGTTCAGTAGGAGGAGCGACATGGACATCGGCGTGTCGTTGGCACTTGTCGCATTTCTTGACCAGCTCCTTGGCGTCTTTGTTCATGGTGAGCCAATAGTAACCCACCCTGAGTGCTTTTTTCGCGAGCGATCGGCTACCCAGGTGGTTTCCGCATATGCCCTCGTGTATTTCCCGCAGAACGTAGTCGACCTTGTCAGGCTCCAGGCATTTCAGGAGTGGCATGGAGTACCCCCTGCGAAAGAGCCTTCCTCCGACGAGGGAGTACGACGAAGCTCTCCTTCTGGCCAGGGCGACCCTTTTTGGGTCCTGTGATTCCTCTCCATCTCGAACATACTTGAGGATGGGGTCAATCCAACATTCTCCCGGATCGGTCACGCAAATGCTGGTGTCAGGGGCGACTTCACTTCGTACGCTTGGTTGAGATAAGATTTCCTAGATCACACTCCGGTGATTTCCAGGGTTCTTGATGCTTGCCACCTTTGAGAGGATATCGGCCCTCATGTTCTCAAATCTTGGGATGTGCTTGACCTCTGCGTGTTCAAATAGTTTTAGCAGCTCTCTTACCTTTGCTAAGTGTCTCTGTAGGACCACGTCCTTTGCATCAAAAACTTCTTTAATTTGTGAAACCACCAGGAGCGAGTCGGAATGGAGTTCGACCCTGGCGACGTTAAACTCCCAGGCGAGTAAAAGTCTGGCTATGCATGCTTCGTACTCAGCCTGGTTATTTGAGGTGGAGAAGGAGAATGCGAGCGTCACCTCTACGGTCAAACCTTCGGAGTTTTCTAGAATTAGGTCGGCCCCGCTACCTTTCCTATTGGAGGAACCATCAACGTGCAGAGTCCAACTGGGTTGAGGGCTTTCTTCTGGAGTCGGGGTCATCTCTGCGATGAAATCGGCCAGCACCTGAGTTTTCGCTGCTGACCTTGCCTCGTACTTGGTCCCGAACTCAAAGAGCTCGACTGCCCATTTGATCATCCGTCCCGCCAGATCTGGTCTGTGTAGAATTTGCCTGATCGGCTGATCTGTCCTGACCACGATTTGGTAGGCGACGAAGTAGGGCCTTAGTCGTCAAGCGGTGATTATCAGCGCCAGAGCAAGCTTTTCCACCTTCTGATATCTCAGTTCGGGTCCCTGCAAGACTTTGCTGACGAAGTAGATGGGGTTTTACTTCGAGCTTTTTTCTCGGATGAAGGCCATTTTTTCTTGATCGGACGGATACATTGCAATCTGGTTGTACCCCGAATAGGCGTTTAGTAACGATAACAGGCGGTACGGAGACGCATTATCGACCAACTTATCGATGTTGGGTACCGGGAAGGCGTCTTTCGGGCAAGCCCGAATTAAGTCCGTGTAGTCAACGCACATTCACCATTTTCCACTTGCTTTTTGGACCAACACATTGTTTGATAACCAGGTGGTGTACTTTATTTCCTTCACGAACTCGGCCTTAATGAGGTCTTCGACCGCTATCTCTGCGGCTTGGGCTTTGTCCTCCCTCTGCACCCGTCGCCTTTGAGCGACCCACTTAGCTTGTGGAACTCCTGGCATGTCGGCTGCACTCCACGCGAATAGGTCGGCGTGGTCTCTTAGACACCGTATTAGTTTCTCTTTTATTTTGTCTGGGAGGTCGGCTCCGATATTGACTGTCTTCAATGGGTCTTCACCTAACTGGATCTGGACGAATTCACCGTCGGGTTTTGGCCTCTTAATCCATTTTGTCAGTTCTCGGGTCAGGGCGTCATCCCCTTCCTCTTCCTCCCTATCGGGGGTCGTAGCGGGCATCTAGGTCAGCCACGTTAACTTGGTGGCCTTCTGGTGTCTCGCTGGTGGGTTTTTGTTTCAACTTGGCTTCCCCTTGCTGCTTCATACTCATGAATTGGCATCGCCGGACTGACCAAAGATCGGCCTGCACAGTTATAATTTCATCTGTGCTTGAGTATAATTTCATCTTAAGGTGTACTGTGGAGTCGACTGCCCCAAGCCGGCTGAGGGTGGAACAGCCGATGATTCCCTGGTATACTGACTTGCAGGGGAGGACCAAAAAGGGGACCCCAATGGTTCGGCATAACAATTTCTCCTCATCATGGTCGCCGAAGGTGACCATCAGCTCTAGATGGCCCAGGGGCGTGGGGGACGATCCGTTGAACCCGTGGAAATCGCTGCCTCGGTAGGTGTTGTGGATTTTACAAACAGATGCGCAAGTATGCGCAGTTGCAACAAGTAATACAGTAGAAATACAGGTCGAACCCACAGGGATTGTATTTAATTTACAGTTGTTATAACTTAGCAAATCAGTGTGTAAAATAAAAACACTATTTGAGGGTAGTAAAATAAAGGTTTGGTTCAAAGGAAATAAAAAGGAAAACTATATGATGAAGACTAGTTGGATTGCTTTCACTAACTAACTTCTCTTCTGTGTTAGTGCTATAACATTAGATGTTATAGCATCGAGTGCTGTAGCATATGTTGCGTGCCTTTCGGTCACTTTCTCCAAGGTTTCGTGACAAGATCCTATGTCTAGGCTTCAAGTATGTTCACCTTTGTATTTTAAAGACCCCTCAGTATTCACTCTATGAACTAAGCCCTCCTATGTCTAGGTTTTGGCAAGGATTGTTCTAAGTGCCCTTAAAACAACCACTCACTCACATCAATCTTTGAGATCGAATCATGAATAATTTCTGAACCCATGAATGCACTTGTTCTAGTTAGCTAATCCCAAACCAAGTTTGATAGCATTAAAACACAAAGATTGAAATGCATACATCATAATATTATAGTACTAACACATAAAGAGTTATTACAAAGCTTAAGCAATCCAACTACAAGAAGGTTTAGCTCATGTTTAGAAATATCAACAACTTACAAATAATGGAGTTCATGTCACCAAAACAGAAAGTAGAAGAAGAATGTGCAAAAAATACGACCCTCCAACTCCTACGCATGAACTGGTGTGCTGACAGTGCTATAGCATGAGCAGAACAGAATCTTCTAATGGATTTGGTGATTAATCTTCAATGGATGCAAGAGGACAGTTTATCACTGTATGTTTTCTCTCAAAACCTAGAGAATTTCGTGTTGGAAGTGTAATGGATGATAGATTATGGAAATGTGGAGACCCTCCTCAAGTGTGGAAGTGGAGCTTCTTTATAGTGCACATTTTTCCCTCCTCTTTTGCAAGTGGGGGAGACAAGTGGGTCATGTTGTCCCATCCATGTTTGCCAAGTGGTCATGTGCAATTGGTAGAAGGTGGCTTCATCAGCATAGGGTGTGCCAATAGGGAGACGCTGACTGGACAGATTCAGGATTTGCTACAGATCTGTTTTCTGCTTTTTGTCTCTAAGTGGACCCCCGCTCTACTGCGCGCAGGATGTTATAGCACCTGATGCTATAGCACTTAACAGAAAACATTAGAAACTTCACAAGGGCACCAATTATGCCAAATAAATTCCATTTCAGTTCTTGACTCCCTTTTCCTTGATTTAACATAAATATTCACATAACTCCTAGCCTAAGCATGCAAACTTACAATGATTTAAGAATAGAAATGCGTAAATAACTCTACCAATGGAGAGTTATCACACCCCCAAACTTAAACCATTGCTTGTCCCCAAGTAATGACCAAAAGAACAAGTAAATCCCTACAACATTCATGCAAAGACTCTTTGAAACAAAATAACATGATCAAGTTAGTTCTTCCCTAAGTTACAAATTCTCAAAACATGCTCTGGATTGGGCTAAATTTTCAGATTCACTTACATAAACCATTGTTTTTCAGAACATCCAGAGTTATTACTGCCCAAAGTGAGTGTGTGACCTCTAAGCATAGTCCAATTCCTGATCAGGTTCAGAAGTTCACTTAGCCTAGGAGAGAGTGGCCTTTTTTTGAGTGTGCCAAGAAGAGTTCAAAATGGAGAGTAGACTAACAATTTCACTTAAGGCTTGAGGGGCTTCAAAGCACAACAAAGGGCTTGATTAGGCATTTCAGACAGTGGCCAATGTACTAAACTAAGAGAAATGAATGGTATTAGTGCTATAGCATGAGGTGCTATAGCACTTGATGCTATGAGTACAGATTTCTGCTTATGTTTGATGACTTTGTGCTATAGCATTCCTTGCTGGACTCCAGTATTTTGCTCTTTTTTTTTCCAGCTTTTAGGCATAGTCTCGGCTTTTTTTTGTGGTGAGGAGATGCTATAGCATTACATTGCTATACATTTGATGTAACAATTTCTGGCACAACTGAATTACACTGGCCTTTCTAGGTCTTCATACCTAGCCTTAATATAACCGATGCACCCCTAAACTTAACTTCTAATGCTACTCTCAATTTTTATTGAAAACTTGACACATTCTTGGTCAACCAAGACTAACTTTAGCATCAAATCATTCCTAGCTGACTAAGTTTCTTCCTAAGCTTAGAGTTTGTGTGGGAGCAGCAGTAAAACTAGTTATCATTCACACATGGCTACTCCACACAATTACTCAACCATCATTAAATCTCTTATCCCTTCAAGATACAAGTTCTTTGATTTTGTGAAACTAGGGGAATTTCTGACTTGACACAAAACAAATACACAACCATTCAAAAATAGTTCAAAACAACTAAAGTTCCTCCCCCCCCTCCCACTTAAGACTTGGCAGTGTCCTCACTGCCTTCAAAATGATTTAGGGAAGAGGGCTAAGCAAATCATCAAAGCAAAAAAAAAATACTTGGCATGATTCAGAAACAAATTTAAAACTAACACAACTGTTGCGTGCAGGACAGGTGCTATAGCACCCACAGGTTTATTTAAAGCAATAAATTTATGAATGACTAAGGAAAAGGGATCATTTTCTTGCTAACCCAGATTTGAGCCTGTTGCTGGTCCTGCTAGGCTTCTGGGATGGTTTCTTGTCTGTTTTCTGTTTCTTCTTCTTTGGTTCCTGGGGGGCTTCCTCTTCTGCAGTTGATGTTGTAGCACTGGATGCTACAGCAGCAGCTTTTTCCTTCTCTGCTTTTTCGGTCTGCATCTTTTCTGCCAGTGCTGTAAGGCCCATTAAAGCCAGCGTGTCTTCAACAAACTTTTGCAGATTTTCTCCACAGATGGCAGCTGCTCTTCTCTGCTGCTACTCCTTCTTCTACAGCTGCTGTTTCTGTTTGGGTTATAGCAGTAGATGCTATAGCATCAGATGCTGTTGAGACTCTTTCAACTGTCTTCTTGGTTCCTTGTCCCGCAAAAAGGGTGGTTGCACTTGGTGGTTGGTTTTTGGTAGCTTCAGGAGATGCTATAGCCTCTGGTGTGGTTGCAGGGCCAGGTGGAGGGGTTTGTGGTGGATTGTCAGTGGTGACTGGCTTTTGTGTTTCTGTGTGTAGTGGTGAAACTGGTTCATTTGCGGACTGTGGGATTGGTGTTGGTTCTTTGGGTGGAGGGGTGGGGATCTTGGGTGATGATGGTGGTGGAATTTGGGTGTGGGTGGGGGTATTGGTGTGGTTTCTTCTGAGTGATCTATCTGTTGAATCTCTTCAGCTTCAATTTCTTCGCTCTCAGTTTCTTCACTCTCTTCCTCACTCACTACTTCCTTTCTCATCCTTCTTCTGTCCTCCTTATTTTCTTCACTTTCATCAGAACTTACAGTGGGTTCTTCCTCTGCAATGGGTTTCTTTGTGGGATTTTTAGTAAGGTTTTTCTTGTAACGCCCCAAAAATAATTGGATAATTATTTAATTGATTAGAGGGAATTAGTTTGTGGAGAAATATTAGAAATAATAATATGGTATCTTATTAAATCAATGAAGTGGTGTTAACAAATAATTAAGTGGTGGAAGTAATAGAGTTAGTATTTTGTGTGTGTTAGGGAGTGGTAGAAGAAAATTGAGGGGGGTGCAATTAGGGCCTTTGGTTGGGCCTAATGAAATAAATGAAAGAAGAAAAAAAGAAAGGAGGCAGCGAGAGAGTGAGAGGATGGGCTGAAAGAAAAAAAAAGAGAAAACAGTGGGAGAGGAAAAAGAAGCAACGCGAGACAGGGAGGGGGGAGCCGCGACCGCGAGGAAGAAAGGGGGGGGGGATCTCCCTCAATTCTAATCTAGGTAAGGGGCTTTTGGTACCAATCTTCTCCATTTTTCCTCCTCTTTCTATTAGTATAATTTTCATCACCTTATTTCTACTCGTTTTCGTGTTACCATTGTTGACCCTTTGGAGCTCAAGTGAGCGAAAATAGAGGTTTTGACTTCCTTGGAAGCTTATATTCGAATTTGAGGCTTGGGTTTCGCTTTGGAAGTGATTTGGAGGAGTTTCGGTCGATGGATTCGGTTTAGAGCTTTTGGAGCGGGTCCGGAGTGTGTTCGTGGTTCGGTGAAATTTCGGTTTGAGCAAATTTAAGGTTAGGGGGTTCTCATTTACGTTCATAATAGCTTATATGATTTGTGTTATGTGTGGGTTAGGTGTTAGGAGAGCTTGATGAGTTGATTTTGGTGTTATTTCCTTGATTAGTGTTGTGATTGAATTTATTTGAATGAACCCATGTTGTTTAGTGTTGATTTTGTGGTATAAAATATGTTGTTAAAGTGATGTGAAATTGTTGTGAAGTGTGCAAGGTGTTTAATAATTGTCTCAAGTAATTTGAGTATGGAAATATGTAGTTGAAAAATGCATAATAAAATGCTTAGGTGAAGTTGTATTTAAATTTGTTGTTTGAGATGTTGTGCCATCAAGTGGCTGTGTGGCGTGGTAGTGTCGTATGATTGTGAATGGTGCTGTTGTGTGCCGTATGTATGAGTGCGTGATGGTGAGTGTGGGTGAGGCGCGGCATGATGTGGCCTTATGCCCGCTTTGGGGCGCGCTTGGTGTGTGTTGCGTGATTGTGTGCGAAGTAATCGTTTATAAACATAAATTGGGTCTGGACTGGTTAAACAGGTAAAAAGTACTATTTGGGGATGTCCGTATTTCAGAGGAAACTCTGCCGGATTTTCGTTAGAATTTTGATGGGTAGCTGTCTCGACGGTGCGGTGTTTTGTTATGTCTAAAAAGGACCGTTTCGGTGTTGTTGTTGAAGTATTGAGATAATATGTGAGGTTTAGGTGTTGTGTCACTATGTGACTAGTTGGTGTTGAAATTGGTGTGTAGATATTGTGCCGCTATGACGACGTGTTTAATAATGGTGGATTAAATATTAAAGGACGGTGTTGGCTTCGGCCATGTTAAATGACGGTGGTGAATTAATGACGGTATATCTTAATTATGATGATTATGCCAGATGGGCGATTTTTTATGAAGGTGTGCCCTCAAGGCTTAATTGGTGAATATAATAATTATTTGGTGCGTGTATTCATTGTGGTGTGTATGAGGTGTTATGGTGTGTTTACTATTTTGGTGAGCAGAGGCTTCGGCCTATGTTGTTTCTCGGTGATGTAAAATAATGGTGTGCTAATATGACTGTGAATTGGTGCTTTTGGTTTGCCTTTCCCTAGTATAATGCTTATCATATTTGTTATTCTTCATGTAAAGAGACTCACCCTACTGCTTTTATGTTGCTTCTCATGTCGGCAACGTGCAGGTGATAGCGAGTGAAGGTTCTCCTACCTTCTAGTGGTCCTGTAGAGTCATGCTCTGATGCGTAGCACAGGGGGGGGGGGACGAGTTGTTATAGTTGTCTTATTATTATTTAGCTAGGTTCAATTATATTGGTGATGTAAGACTCTTTGAGAAAACGATGTTTCGAGGGTTCGCCCCATTTAAGTCGTGCTATGTATCACGCAATTATAGTTATTTTGTGAAAAGTATTGTTTACTAATATATGTTGAGGTTCTAGTGAAAGTAGCACTTCCTAGAGGATGTACCTTTTAAAAAGGAAAGCGATTTTGAACTCTGATTTTTGATAAAAAAAAAAAAAAAAAAAAATGAGTTAGGGGGTGTTACAAGTTGGTATCAGAGCTGTTCGGTCTGTCCGGTCAGGTTGTCAAGTCAGTATTGTTGTTTACCTCTGACTATTGCTTGTTTTGCAGTAATAAGCTAAGGTGGCAAGTAAGTCGTGTACTTTTCCTTGCTTGTTTTGTGTTCTGAGATGTTGTTGCATGGTGATAGATATACTGCGGTATGATGTGATTCATTGTTGCGTGCCTCTTGCTTATGCATGTGCTTGTCCCTTGTCGGGAGTGTGTCTGGTTAATTGTTTGAATAATTATTGGTGTGGTAGTTTATGCATGAGTGTTGACTTCTATTGGTGATATCATAGGCCTATGGCCATTATTGATTGATGATGAGGGCCTATGCCCTGGAGCTATACGCTCAGCGCGCTGGGAGTTCTGCTCCGAGAGAGTACAGTATCGATGAGAGAAGTACTCATTTACGAAGTGGTATAGTACAGTATCGATGAGAGAAGTACCATGCCGGATGTGTCACAGTATCGTGGAGAGAAGTGACCATGTAGTACAGTATCGATGAGAGAAGTACCCATTTTACGAGTTGGTATAGTACAGTATCGATGAGAGAAGTACCATACCGGATGTGTCACAGTATCGCAGAGAGAAGTGACCATGTAGTACAGTATCGATGAGAGAAGTACTACGCGAGTGCAGTATCGGCGAGAGAAGCCCAATATTTGGTTAAGTGTGAATTTAGATTGACGGTGGTTTTGTTACCTTAATTAATTGGTTGGATGAGTAGGAAGGACTGATCACCCCAAGAACTCATCACCAGTGAAAGAGGCGGCAATAATTCTTGTGATTATCACTATTTTGAAAACAAACTAATTTTGTTTTGATTGATTAGAAGGATAAAATCTTGGAGTCTGTTTTATTCTACTTAATTAACTTGTTACGTTATTCCCAATGTGCAATGTTGTGGATATGCTTAGTATGGATTGGCACGTATTGCATGTTGATTATAAAGATTTTATTTCTCTCCTATATGAAATAAATTACGATACATGAATATTAATCGATGAAGGAAACGGTTTAATGAACATGGTTAGCAATGGCTTGCGCTTTGCAAAAATAATTTTTTTTCTACAAACGATGTTTTGCTTCTATTCCTTCTAATAAGAGTTTAGAATTACTTTGAAAGTTGTACTAGGAATCAATGTTGGTGATGATGCAATATCTATAAATATTTTCCTTGTTGGGCATGAATATGTGCTTGTTGATTTCTAATTACTTGATGAAATGTTGCCTTGTAAATACTTTTGTGGATTTATCCGAGTGAGTCCACTAAATTAAATATTACATGTGTAGCTATATATAAATGGTGGTTGTATTCTTGTAATTAGAGTCTAGGACTCATATAGGAGCTTAAGGGAATTATACTTGGTGTATAAAACTAGAGCAAATTAAAATATAAGAGTCTTTGTGTTTGTGCCTTGATGATTGCCTTGTTGAATTACGTGTTCTGGTTGATTTCCTCAAGATATGGCAAACTGCGTGAAATTGAATAAGCATGTTCTGATGTTCAATTCTATTTTCTTAAACTTGTTTGATGACCATGTTTGTTTCTATGGGTCGCCTTTTTAAAATAGAAACGTTTCTTAGAATACATATGTTGTTTTCATACCCTTGTTGAACCATTAGTAGAATGGAAATAGATAGTTGAGGAATATAAGAAATGAACGAGAATTAGAACCTTGAATTTAGAAACCTACCAAACTAGTGAGCTCATGTGTTTGTTGGAATATTTTAGGAATGACGATGCTTAAACGAATTATGAGTATGCATGATGTTTTTGACCTCACTTTGATGATCTTTGAATGCTAATAACATGATTAAAGGATTACGAATATGTATAAATACTTTTGTATTCCATTTCAATGAAGTGAATTATTGGGAGTTGGTTTGGTGTTTGATAATAGGATTTAAGGTTTTATGAACAAATATGATGATACTCCTAGGAGGCTGGATTCGGAATGATTAATACATGTGAAAAGTAGAATACTCGATTTAGTTTTCTCCTACATGAAAAAGATTGTACTAAGTGCATGTTAACGGAATTGACTTTTGAAATACCTTTGTGAATTTCTCTAAGTGGATTAATTAAATTAAATGTTGCATGCAAAATATGGTGCTTGTATGATGTTTGATAATATGCATGAACTAATGATGTTGAAAAGTGAGGCTTGAGTTGCTGGTGTCTCGGTGTTGTTGTGGAATGTGTTGCGGGCTAGGCACCAAGTGCCGTGTGCCCTTCGTACAGTTGTAAGTGTTGTACCTCGGTGTGATGGTGTTGAGTCTTGGGTGTGTGTCACGGCTAGGTTAATTGTCTAGGCGTACCCTTGACGTGTTGTATATATATGAGTGTACATGTATGATGGTTGTTTATTCCTTATTAGGATCTAGGATGCTTGCAATAATTTCATTAGAGATAGACTCTATGTGTGGGGTTTTAAAGTGTTGGATTGGGTATGTTAGGGACTAATAACGAATTTCTAGTTTATATTTGAGAAGCTTAGAAACTAGATGCTAAATAAGTTGTTTTGGCGGGTGGATTTGATCAATCTAGGAATAAGGATTTTGTTGTTGATGCGCGAAGTGTATTGAGGACCCGGGGTAGAGTTTGTGTTCCTAACAATGTGGATATTAAGAAGGCGAATTTTGAAGGGAGTCGTAGGAGTAAGCTGAGTATTATCCAGGAGTTGCGAAGATGTATCAGAGCGCGCAGCGAAATGGAGATCGTGAGGTGAGAATTTTCAGAGGTAAGGAGATAATCTTAAGTGAAAGTAGTTTGGTTGGGAGCGGTTTGTGAGAGTGTGACTTGGGAGTTGGAAAGTAAGATGAAGGAGGCGTATCCGGAGTTGTTCGATTCAGGTAATTTCGAGGACGAAATTCCTTAAGTGGGGGAGAGTTGTAACGCCCCAAAAATAATTGGATAATTATTTAATTGATTAGAGGGAATTAGTTTGTGGAGAAATATTAGAAATAATAATATGGTATCTTATTAAATCAATGAAGTGGTGTTAACAAATAATTAAGTGGTGGAAGTAATAGAGTTAGTATTTTGTGTGTGTTAGGGAGTGGTAGAAGAAAATTGAGGGGGGTGCAATTAGGGCCTTTGGTTGGGCCTAATGAAATAAATGAAAGAAGAAAAAAAGAAAGGAGGCAGCGAGAGAGTGAGAGGATGGGCTGAAAGAAAAAAAAAGAGAAAACAGTGGGAGAGGAAAAAGAAGCAACGCGAGACAGGGAGGGGGGAGCCGCGACCGCGAGGAAGAAAGGGGGGGGGGGATCTCCCTCAATTCTAATCTAGGTAAGGGGCTTTTGGTACCAATCTTCTCCATTTTTCCTCCTCTTTCTATTAGTATAATTTTCATCACCTTATTTCTACTCGTTTTCGTGTTACCATTGTTGACCCTTTGGAGCTCAAGTGAGCGAAAATAGAGGTTTTGACTTCCTTGGAAGCTTATATTCGAATTTGAGGCTTGGGTTTCGCTTTGGAAGTGATTTGGAGGAGTTTCGGTCGATGGATTCGGTTTAGAGCTTTTGGAGCGGGTCCGGAGTGTGTTCGTGGTTCGGTGAAATTTCGGTTTGAGCAAATTTAAGGTTAGGGGGTTCTCATTTACGTTCATAATAGCTTATATGATTTGTGTTATGTGTGGGTTAGGTGTTAGGAGAGCTTGATGAGTTGATTTTGGTGTTATTTCCTTGATTAGTGTTGTGATTGAATTTATTTGAATGAACCCATGTTGTTTAGTGTTGATTTTGTGGTATAAAATATGTTGTTAAAGTGATGTGAAATTGTTGTGAAGTGTGCAAGGTGTTTAATAATTGTCTCAAGTAATTTGAGTATGGAAATATGTAGTTGAAAAATGCATAATAAAATGCTTAGGTGAAGTTGTATTTAAATTTGTTGTTTGAGATGTTGTGCCATCAAGTGGCTGTGTGGCGTGGTAGTGTCGTATGATTGTGAATGGTGCTGTTGTGTGCCGTATGTATGAGTGCGTGATGGTGAGTGTGGGTGAGGCGCGGCATGATGTGGCCTTATGCCCGCTTTGGGGCGCGCTTGGTGTGTGTTGCGTGATTGTGTGCGAAGTAATCGTTTATAAACATAAATTGGGTCTGGACTGGTTAAACAGGTAAAAAGTACTATTTGGGGATGTCCGTATTTCAGAGGAAACTCTGCCGGATTTTCGTTAGAATTTTGATGGGTAGCTGTCTCGACGGTGCGGTGTTTTGTTATGTCTAAAAAGGACCGTTTCGGTGTTGTTGTTGAAGTATTGAGATAATATGTGAGGTTTAGGTGTTGTGTCACTATGTGACTAGTTGGTGTTGAAATTGGTGTGTAGATATTGTGCCGCTATGACGACGTGTTTAATAATGGTGGATTAAATATTAAAGGACGGTGTTGGCTTCGGCCATGTTAAATGACGGTGGTGAATTAATGACGGTATATCTTAATTATGATGATTATGCCAGATGGGCGATTTTTTATGAAGGTGTGCCCTCAAGGCTTAATTGGTGAATATAATAATTATTTGGTGCGTGTATTCATTGTGGTGTGTATGAGGTGTTATGGTGTGTTTACTATTTTGGTGAGCAGAGGCTTCGGCCTATGTTGTTTCTCGGTGATGTAAAATAATGGTGTGCTAATATGACTGTGAATTGGTGCTTTTGGTTTGCCTTTCCCTAGTATAATGCTTATCATATTTGTTATTCTTCATGTAAAGAGACTCACCCTACTGCTTTTATGTTTCTTCTCATGTCGGCAACGTGCAGGTGATAGCGAGTGAAGGTTCTCCTACCTTCTAGTGGTCCTGTAGAGTCATGCTCTGATGCGTAGCACAGGGGGGGGGGGGACGAGTTGTTATAGTTGTCTTATTATTATTTAGCTAGGTTCAATTATATTGGTGATGTAAGACTCTTTGAGAAAACGATGTTTCGAGGGTTCGCCCCATTTAAGTCGTGCTATGTATCACGCAATTATAGTTATTTTGTGAAAAGTATTGTTTACTAATATATGTTGAGGTTCTAGTGAAAGTAGCACTTCCTAGAGGATGTACCTTTTAAAAAGGAAAGCGATTTTGAACTCTGATTTTTGATAAAAAAAAAAAAAAAAAAAAAAAGAGTTAGGGGGTGTTACATTTCTCCTTTTGTGGGGGCATGGTTTCAGTGGGTTGCTTCTCTACTTCAACCTCTTGCTCAGTTTCTTCTTCAAGCACCCACTCCGGAAACCGTGATGGTTCCATAGTGCTCTTCCCCTTGGTCATTTCTTTAAACATTGCCTGTTCCCAGTCATAATGTTCCTTCATCAATTTCCAGACAGCTTGCTGCTGTAGCCTCAGGTCCAGTAGCATTGACCCATCACCTGATGCTATAGCAGCAGGCTTCTGTCTTGCCTTGAATTCAGTTGGGGAAGATCCTGTAGGGGTTCTTCTTTCCTCTTTTCTCTCAATTTCTACTTCAGCCTTAAAGCACAGTTCAATAATAAAGCAAGGGAAATAGAGATTACCCACAGGTTTGATCTTGCATTCAAGAATTTCTCTTGAGATAAGCCTTCCTATATCAACATTTTCTCCTTTCATGATGGAGTCTATCAGAATCAATCTCTCCTTTTCCACAGTTATTGTGTGAGCAGTAGGCAAGATGGAGTGCCTGATGAAATTAAACCACATGCTTGCTTCATCAACCAGATAGTTCTTCTTGATCTTGAACTTTGTTCCAAACTTCTCCCAGGGTGAGTTTTCTACTGCCAGTCTAACCTTCAGCTCTTCCATCTCTGCTTTTCCCCAACTTTTAACCTTCTTTTTAAAGTTGGTTCCATGATACCCTAATTCGTACCGTTTATTGATAGCATGTGCATCAAATGGGACCCTAACATCTCTCACTAGAGAGTATGTTGCTGCATGTCCTTCAGTAGGTTCAGGGATTCCTGCATAAAATTCCCTTACCAATGGGGGAATGAATGACTTACGGTGTTGCACCAGCTTCTCCCATCCAAGAGCTTCGATGGTTGACACGAAAGCAGGAGACCGCTTTCCAGATTTGAAGCCTCGTTCAACCATGAAATCCATGCTCCAAAATTTCTCGTTGGAGGTATTAGGTGTTGTAGCCTTGGATGGTGATTTCTGTGTTTTAGAAGAGCTAGATTCGGGTTGGGTTTTCTTTGCCCTGGGGGGTTTGTTTCCAGCAGCTTTCTTAACCATTTTTGTGTTAAGTGTTTCTGTAACTGAGAACTGAAAAATTAGGGGGCTGTTTGCGGAAGTTACGATGATGAGAGGTGGAAGATGATAACAATGAAGTGAGGTGTAGGGAGTTATGTGTTAACGTGCAACGTTAATTGTAAGGGTGAGGTGAGGTGTGGGGAGTTGGGAAAGCATGAAGTGACCGTTACTGTGCAGTCATGGCATGAGAGAGAAGATTTGTGTGCTGATCAGACGTGTTCAGAGCAGTTGAGATTAGACTGCTTAAGCCACCTCATCAGTTTGACTTATGCTTTTTCTGATGAGATTACACAGATGCACGACTGATGCTATAGCATCTCATGTTATCACACCAAGTGCTATAACCACTTCTGCAGCTTACCTCCAAAATTCCTGCACAAACAAAAAGATTTAAAAATAACAAAATGGTTAGTTACAAAATTGTGGGTTGCCTCCCAAAAGCTCTTGGTTTAAGAGTCTTCAGCCTGACTTCCCCTAGATTTGTTAAGGGTCTTGAAGATCAATGGTGAACTTTTGCCTTCCCACTTGTTCACCAAAATATTGCTTGACTCTTTGCCCATTGACCTTGAAGGTGGTGTTTGTGGCTTCATCATACAGATCCATTGCTCCATGAGAATAAACCTTGACAAGCTTAAAGGGACCTGACCATCTTGACTTGAGTTCCAGGAAACAACTTAAGTCTTGAATTGAATAACAAGACTTGATCACCTTCCTTAAGTTGTCTCTTTTGAATCCTTTGATCATGCCATGCCTTGGTTTTCTCCTTGTAAATTGCAGCATTTTCATAAGCAAAGCCCCTAATTTCTTCCAAGTCATTCAATTGTAGCAACCTTGCTGCTCCTGCCTTGTCATGATCAAAGTTGAGCTTTTTGATAGTCCAATGTGACTTGTGTTGTAGCCCCACAGGTAGGTGACAGGCCTTACCATAGACAAGCCTATATGGAGACATGCCTAAGGGTGTTTTGTAAGCTGTCCTGTAAGCCCATAGTGCATCATCTAGTTGCACTGCCCATTCCTTCCTAGCTGGACCCACCATCTTCTCCAATATCCTTTTAATCTCTCTGTTAGATACCTCATACTTGGCTAAGAGAGTTTCAATGAGCTTGTTGCAGAAGTGGGAACCACCATCACTAATTATGGCTCTTGGGGTGCCAAATCTAGTGATGATGTTCTTGTGAATGAACTTACTTACTGATTTAGCATCATTGTTGGGTAAAGCAATAGCTTCAACCCATTTGGACACATAGTCTACTGCCACCAGTATGTATGAATTACCATGAGAAGGCGGGAAGGGTCCCATGAAGTCTATCCCCCAAACATCAAACAATTCTACCTCTAATAAGTTGGTTAGAGGAATTTCATGTTTGTTGGAAATGTTTCCAGTTCTTTGGCATCTGTCACACCCTTTCACCAACTCATGAGCATCCCTGAAGACTGTGGGCCAGAAATATCCAGATTGGAGCACTTTAGCAGCTGTTCTCTGTCCTCCAAAATGTCCTCCATAAGGTGCAGCATGACACTGCTGTAGCACTGGGTGCTGTTCTTCTTCTGCAAGACATCTTCTTATCAGTTGGTCTGGATATTCTTTATAGAGGAAGGGCTCATATGTTTAACATCATGGAGAAACTTCTTCCTTTGTTGGTAGGTCAGATTTGGTGGTACAATTCTGCTGACAAGGTAATTGACTATATCTGCAAACCAAGGTGCTATAGCACTGAATGTTGTTACACTGATAGTCAACAACTTTTCATCAGGGAAGCTCTCCTTGATCTCCATTTCTTGTGTACCTACACTTTCACCTTCAATTCTAGACAAATATTGGTCAACAACTTGGTTCTCCACCTCCTCTTTGTCACAAATCTCCCAATCAAATTCTTGGAGGAGGAGAACCCATCTTATTAGCCTAGGTTTTGCATCTTTCTTTGAAATCAAATACTTGATGGCTGAATGATTTGTATAAACTATGACTTTTGTGCCAACCAAGTATGATCTAAATTTGTCAAATGCAAATACCACAGCTAACAATTCTTTCTCAGTGACTGTATAATTTAATTGAGCTTCAACAAGTGTTTTGCTAGCATAATAAATGGAATGAAATACTTTATCATACATTTGCCCTAGGACAGCTCCTACAGCATAGTCACTAGCATCACACATGAGCTCAAAAAGTTTGCCCCAGCCAGGTGTTACAATGATTGGTGCTGTAACTAAGGCTGTCTTCAGTTTCTGGAATGCTTGCTGACATGGTGCATCAAAAATAAAGGATGTGTCATGTTGTAGCAGCTGACACAATGGCTTTGATATCTTGGAGAAGTCTTTTATGAACCTTCTGTAAAATCCAGCATGTCCTAAGAAACTTCTAACACCTTTCACAGTTGGTGGTGGAGGAAGCTTGTCAATGACTTCAATTTTGGCTTTATCAACTTCCAAACCCTTTTTGGAGATCTTGTGACCCAAAACAATACCTTCTTGGACCATGAAGTGGCATTTTTCCCAATTCAAGACCAAGTTGGTTTCTTCACACCTCATAAGGATTTCCTCTAAATTGGTTAGACAATTCTGAAAATCTTCCCCAAACACAGAGAAGTCATCCATAAAAACCTCCATGGATTTTTCAATGAAGTCTGAAAATATGGCCATCACGCATCTCTGAAAGGTAGCAGGTGCATTGCAAAGCCCAAATGGCATTCTTCTGAAGGAAAATGTGCCATAGGGACATGTGAATGTTGTCTTCTCTTGATCTTCAGGCAATATGGCTATCTGATTATAACCTGAGTAGCCATCTAAGAAGCAGTAGAACTCTTTACCTGCAAGCCTATCTAGCATCTGATCAATAAAGGGTAAAGGGAGGTGATCCTTTTTGGTAGCCTTATTGAGCTTTCTATAATCCATGCATATTCTCCACCCTGCCATTGTCCTTGTTGGAATCAACTCATTTTTATCATTTGCTATAACAGTGACACCTCCTTTCTTGGGAACACATTGCACATGGCTTACCCATGCACTATCTGAAATTGGGTCGATAATACCAGCATCCAACCACTTGATAATTTCCTTTTTAACCACCTCCTTCATGATAGGATTGAGTCTCCTTTGCCCCTCAATTCTATTTCTAGCATTTTCATCTAAAACTATTCTGTGCATGCAGATTGTTGGACTGATTCCCTTGATGTCTTCCATCTGCCATGCTATAGCATTCTTATGCCTTTTAAGGTAGTAATGAGATCATGTTCCTGATCCTGTGTGAGATCAGAAGCAATGATCACAGGGAGAGTATCATTTTCCCCTAAATAGGCGTATTTGAGGTGCTTAGGTAATTCTTTAAGCTCCAAGGGGGTGGTTGTTCAACGGAGGGAACATTCTTCTTGACGCTTGAGTTTTCAAGATTTAGAGACTCATACTTTTTTACCCAAGCTTCTCTGATTTTTTGTTCCTGTTGAATGGCTCCCTCTTCTACAAGTTCTGTCTTCTCACTCTCATCAAAAATCTTGCCCAAGTGGCCTTGTTGTTTGTGAAAATGTTTCTGGACCACTTGATCAAGAGAGATAACAAAAGAGCACTCCTCTGTATTTGGATCTGGATACTTCAAAGCATCCAGGACATTGAACTTCACTATTTGGTCATTGACCCTCATAGTTAATTCTCCTTTTTACAGATCAAATAGGGTCCTTCCAGTGGCTAAGAATGGTTTGCCTAGTATGATGGGAACTTCCTTATCTGCATCAAAGTCAAGAACAACAAAATGTACAGGGAAAACAAACTTGTCAACTTTGATTAGTACATCTTCAACTATTCCTTCAGGATAAGCTAAAGATCTGTCAGCTAATTGAAGTGTAACAGTAGTAGGTCTGGCAGTTCCTATACCCAACTGAGTAGTAGGTCTTGCACCTAAGTCACATAAAGCTCTACCATTGTAGAATTCTCCAATGGATCAGGGTATTGTGAAACTGCCAGGATCCTTAAGTTTCCTTGGAAGTTTATTTTGAACAATTAAACTACATTCACCAGTCATTGCCACGGTTTCAAATTCACCAAGTCTTCTCCTTTTGGTGAGGACATCCTTCATAAATTTTGCATAGTTGGGCATTTGTTGAAGCGCCTCCACCAAAGGGACATTGATGTGCATTTGTTTCAGCACCTCCAGGAATTTACTGAATTGTTTGTCCTCATCAGCCTTCCTCAGCCTTTGTGGAAAAGGAGGAGGTGGGTACTCAGGGACAATTTTCTCTGAAGAGCTAGGTGCTAAAGCATCAGATGTTATAGCCTTAGGTGCTATAGCATCTGTATTTTTCTTTTCTTTTTCAGCTTTTTCATTTTTTTCTGTTTTTGAGTTTTCATCAGTTGAAACCTCTGTTGACCCTTGCAATTCCTTCCCACTCCTCAATGAAATATCTTTGACGTGCTCCTTCCCATGGGCATGTGAAGTAGATGCTTTAGTTGTTGAGGGAAAAGCTCCACTAGGCCTCTGAGTTAGAGCAGTAGCAATCTGCCCCACTTGATTCTCAAGGTTCTTGATGGCAGCTACATGAAATTGAATTGAAGCCTTAGTGTCATTCATGAAGGTTTTAGTGTCCTTCACAAATTCCTTCAGTAGGGTCTCCATGGAGTTGTCAACAGGTTGAGTAGTCTGCCTTTGTGGTTGCTGAGCAGCATTAGATGAGCTAGCTGCATTATTGTTCCATCTAAAATTTGGATGGTGTCTCCACCCAGGATTGTAGGAATTTGAGTAGGGGTTATTATTTTTATTGAATCCCACATAGTTCACAGATACAGGATTGCTTGGGCATTCTTCATAAATGTTCCCTCCTCCACAATAGACACAACTGGTTTCACCAGGAGGGGCTTGTTCAATTACATCAGCAGCTTCTGTTGACTCATAGTTCTGAGGAGATGCTATAGCATTGGCTGTGGTGAGGTTTTTGACCATGTTGGTGAGGGAAGCTATTTGAGCTGTTAGCTTTGTCACCTCATTGACTTCAAGTACCCCTGCTTTCTTTTGAGGTGTCGACCTGGCTGTAGGCCAAGAGTAGCTATTTGTTGCTATGTCATCAATAAGGTCACAAGCATCATTGTAAGATGATTTTAGCAAGACACCTCCTGAAGAAGCATCAAGCACCAATCTGGTTTGTGGCTCCAACCCATTGTAAAATGTCTTCATTTGGATAATGACAGGTAGGCCATGGTGAGGACATTTTCTCAACAACTCTTTGTATCTTTCCCATGCTTCATACAATGATTCATTATCAAATTGTTTGAATGAAGTAATTTCAATGCCCATTTTTGCATTTTTGCTAGGTGGAAAATATTTTGCCAAAATTTTTTCTGCTAACTCATTCCAAGTGTGGATTGAATTAGGTTCTAATGAGTTCAGCCAAGCTTTTGCCCTGTCCTTTAAAGAATAGGGAAAAAGTTTGAGTCTAAAGGCATCATCAGAAACTCGAGGAAAAGAGAAATTACTACAAACTTCTGCAAATTTGGATCATCATTGATGGTTCCACCAAACTGACCAATTGTTTGAAGCATTTGAAACATCATTGGTTTAAATTCAAAATGAGCTGTATTAAGTTGAGGTCTCACTATGCAGTTGCAACAAGTAATACAGTAGAAATACAGGTTGAACCCACATGGATTGTATTTAATTTACAGTTTTATAACTTAGCAAATCAGTGTGTAAAATAAAAACACTATTTGAGGGTAGTAAAATAAAGGTTTGGTTTGCAAGGAAATAAAAAGGGAAACTATATGATGAAGACTAGTTGGATTGCTTTCACTAAGTAACTTCTCTTCTGTGTTAGTGCTATAACATTAGATGCTATAGCATCGAGTGCTGTAGCATATGTTGCGTGCCTTTCGGTCACTTTCTCCAAGGTTTCGTGACAAGATTCTATGTCTAGGCTTCAAGTAAGTTCACCTCTGTATTTTAAAGACCCCACAGTATTCACTCTATGAACTAAGCCCTCCTATGTCTAGGTTTGGGAAAGGATTGTTCTAAGTGCCCTTAAAACAACCACTCACTCACATCAATCTTTGAGATCGAATCATGAACCATTTCTGAACCCATGAATGCACTTGTTCTAGTTAGCTAATCCCAAAACAAGTTTGAAAGCATGAAAACACAAAGATTGAAATGCATACATCATAATATTATATTACTAACACATAAAGAGTTATTACAAAGCTTAAGCAATATTCCAACTACAAGATGTTTAGCTCATGTTTAGCAATATCAACAACTTACAAATAATGGAGTTCATGTCACCAAAACAGAAAGTAGAAGAAGAATGTGCAAAAGATACACCCCTCCAACTTCTACGCATGAACTGGTGTGCTGACAGTGCTATAGTATGAGCAGAACAGAAGCTTCTAATGGATTTGATGATTGATCTTCAATGGATGCAAGAGGACAGTTTATCACTGTATGTTTCCTCTCAAAAACCAGAGAATTTCGTGTTCGAAGTGTAATGGATGATAGATTATGGAAATGTGGAGACTCTCCTCAAGTGTGGAAGTGGAGCTTCTTTATAGTGCACATTTTTCCCTCCTCTTTTGCAAGTGGGGGAGACAAGTGGGTCATGTAACACCCCTTTTCTACCCGGTAGTTATATGATAAAATCAGAGTTTACAAAAATTTTAATTCAAAATTCGAAAAAGGATGTCACACATTCATTGTTAAATAACACGTCTCATACGACATAAATAACACCTGGTCAAAATTCATCACCACGCAACGGAATATAATATAAGTTTTAAAACATAAAATAACAACGCCCTGAAAATGGACTCCAATTAACAAAATACAATAATCCAAAGTTTAGCGTTTATCCCCCCCCCCCCCCCCTTTGAGTGTTACACATCAAAGCAAAGACACGACGACACCGACTCAGAATAGCGAAGGTACCTAAGCCTTCACTCGCAATCACCTGCACGTTACCGCATAGGGGTAACATTCAAACAGAAGGGGTGATATATCTTCAATATAATAGCATAAAATGATAGGAAATATGCTAGAATATGATACTATATCTACCACTCCACTACACACATCAAATTACAAACATACAACCAATTATAAGCATTACATCAAATTATAAACATTACAACCAGTCACCATATGTCATGACAATGCATGAATGCAACCCACACCAACAGGCATATGCCTTTGGTACCAAAATCACCAAAAGTCTTGCCCGTAAATAGGGGCGTCACCAAAATTGAGAGCTTTCACACCAGGCTCACCAATTCACCAAAAATCGAGCTTTCACACCAGGCTCACCAGTTTTAGAAAAGTTTGAGCTTTCACACCTAGCTCCAAGACCAAAGGTCTTCACCAAAATAATGCATATGCTGTATGCGACACCAAGAATGCACACAGACAATCACCAAATTAGTCACAATGTGACACACCAACAACAATCACCAAATATCACCAAAGTTGGGCTTTTACACGTAGCCACAACGACACCGAAAACACCAACCACCCGACACAACGGAACAACAAGACTTGGAACCTTCACACCTAGTTCCAACAACACCAAGGTTTGAGCCTTCACACCTAGTATCAAACCGCACCAAGACACCCAGAGGACAACAATCTTCCAAAACAATACCAAGACACCAAGAAGACGACAATTTTCCAAAAACAATACCAATACACCAAGATGACGACAATTTTCTAAAACATTTGAGACACGAGGGTTTTTCACAACACCGGAGACAAACGACAATTTTCCATAGTATTTGGGACACGACAATTTCTTTTTTTTTAAACATCACCATTTAACGACTACACCAACGGTAAACAACTTTTCCAGAAAAATGGGCCACTTTGCCTCAAATTAGAATATTCAGTTAGGCCTCTGAATAAGCTTTCCAAAACATTTTGAAACGTCTAAATCGGACTCCCGAGTCAAAAGATATGCCAAAAACAAAACCGGGGAAAAATTGAGCAACATCCTAAAAATGGCGCCCAGGCACTGGGCGCCTAGCAGGGAACACGCTGGAAACTGGCCAGCAACAGAAACTGGCGCCCTTGGCGCCTAGGCAACACAAAAACGCAACAAGACACAGGATTTGACGCCCATGGCGCCCTGACAGCAGGGAACACAACGCGACACAACCGGAACACGCCTAGACACGGCGCCCAGCAGCAGGGCGCCAAACACAGCAACACCCAGAAAACGCAACACGCAGAATGTGGCGCCCAGGCACAGGGCGCCAAGGCGCCTCTGCGCCAAGACACAGCAACACGCACCGACACACACAGCGACACACCCGCACACCCTGGCACACGGCGCCCACACCCAGGGCGCCAAACACAGGAACACACGCACAGCACACTGGCACACAGGACACGCACCTGACACGGCGCCCATGCACTGGGCGCCAGAAACAGCAACAGGAAACGCAACATCCACACTGGCACACGGCGCCCAGGCACAGGGCACCAGAAACAGCAACACAGACAACAGGGACCCCAAATCAGCAACACATCAAACTCACCAAAACACCAAGTAAGAACATCATATCACCAATTTAGCTCATCAATTCATAATCACCAATGCCAATCACCAAAATTTGGGAATTACAACATCAAACAACATTTTATCGAACACCTAACATGCAATTAGTTATAACAACAACGAATCACCAATGTTTAGGGTCACAACAATCACCAACAAGCAAGTATTTTCAATCAACCTAGTTACGATTCACCTACCATCAACCTACGCATCAAAATCAAACCCTAGGCATCATAGGATCTACTCCCATATAACCCCATCATAAAACCCTATTATAAGGAAGAACCCCACCCTTACCTTATAGTAGGAGAGCACCAATTCCCTTGATCGAGTCACCAACAGAACCTCAGCAACACAGCTTCTCTCTGCTCCTCTCTTGAATTCGCGTCGTACCCTTCTCTCTTCTCCTCTCTCTATTTCGCAATTTTCCTCTCTCTTTCTTTCTCAACAATTCGCAAATGCCACTAAACCCTAGCCTAGGCGCTTCTCCTATGCGCCTAGCTAGCGGGCTTGGATCACGGGCTTTCCTCCAGCTTAAGCCCGATCACTAACGCCATCACCTAAAATCCAATTACACACCTCTCAATCTATCGCTAATATAATTACACTAACTAAAATAAATAAAATAAATAATGGAATACCTAAATATATAATTAAATAATTTAATTAAATATTTGGGCGTTACAACTCTCCCCCACTTAGAATGTTTTCGTCCTCGAAAACTCACCTGAATCAAACAGCTCGGGATAGGACTCGTGCATCTTACTCTCCAACTCCCAAGTCATGCTCTCCCCAGCAGCTCCTAGCCATACTACTTTCACCAACGCAATCTCCTTGCCTCTTAAAGATTTCACTTCATGACCTTCAATCCGTACAGGCATCGTCTCCACGGTGAGATTATCCCGTACTCGCACATCGATCACCCGCTTGAAATTTCAAATCCTTCCTTCGCTTATTACGATGACTCTTCTGTCTACTTTGCGAAGTCTTCCCTTGCTCCCGAATTAATTTCCGCGATTGTCTAGCAGACAACAAACCAACTTCCTCCTTCTCAGGCGTAGGAAAACTTACAGACTTGCTATGACAATTGATATGGGCATGGTTATACTCTAACCAATTCATAACTAAGATCACATCCACTCCGCTTAACGGCAACAAAATTAAATCAACAACAAAGTCTCTGTCGAAAATCGACAAGGGACACCCAGAACACACAAGAGAAGTAGTCACAGACCCATTAGCTGGAGTGTCGACTGTAACACCCCTTTCTACCCGTTACTTTGTTTATAAAAATCAGAGTTTAAAAAATCTCGTTCATAGGGAATGCTACACATTCTTCAATAAAACGTCGCTTGGCAGTTTTTGAAAAACAATTCAACTCAATACTCATGCATTCGCGTAGCACATCACAATACAAAAATCTCCCATCTCATTTTAACGTCACTTATAAAACTCAACATAACACAATCAACTACGCAGCGGAAATTAGTAAAACATAACCAAATAGTCCACATGGACATAACAACCAAAAATCATTAAATAAATGCCGAGTTCGTTATCCCCCCTGAGTGCTACGTATCAGAGCATGACGACTCGACTCGAAAAGTGAAGCTAATACCTTCACTGGGAATCACCTGCACGTTACCAACACGGGGGCAACATTCAAACAGGAAAGGGTGAGCATCATTTCAGTCTATATAATAGAAAACATGATAAGCACTAATCATAGGCTACGCACTAGAATAATCAGCATCCAATTACACAAAACATCCACATCACAGTCATCATCCACATCATGTACAAACTCGTCTCATGTCGTATAGAATTATGAAATGCAACCCACTCGCGGGTATATGCATGAAGGTACCTTTTCACAAAACGTCGCTTAGCCACTCAGGCCTCATCATCACTTAGCCACTCAGGCCTCAAAACATCACTGGGTTTTATGCATATGGGCATGAGACTCTATGACATGCACCACTCACTTCACAAAATCACACAATTACTCAGATCACAGTCAACAATGTGACCCATCACTTACCTGTTTGCTCGCACGGAGCACAGCACCTGTCAAATTCATAATCATCACACAACATCACTAGGCCACTTAGACCTTAACCTCACTTAGCCACTCAGGCCCCAATTGACACTTACACATAAACATCATTTAACTCAAACATTAGCCGCTGAGGGCAAAAACGTCATTTGACTAACCACCAAGGGCATCCTCGTCATTTACACATCATTATCATTAACTTTGGCCACTAGGGGCAAAACAGTCATTTGACTAGCCACCAAGGGCATCCTCGTCATTTACACATCATTATCATTAACTTTGGCCACTAGGGGCAAAACAGTCATTTTGACACTACCGTGTTTAAAACTGTTGTTTATACACCAAAAGGGATTTTTAAAGAGTTCCACGTCATTTTTCAATGTCACTGGGACGACCACCGGGGACAGCCACTTGGGCGCCCACAAACAGTCAGAAAATAACAATTTTTCATTTTAAAAATTGAACCCACAAATAGACAACGTAAAAAGCTTCATGACACTTTTCGAATCGTTCAAAACGGACGTCTAAGTCAAAAGTTATGATAAAAACAGTTTTGGAAAAATTAGGCAACATCCAGGGAACAGGCGCCTTAGGCGCCCAGGCAACCAGGCAACAAGTGCACAGGCGCCCAGCGCCCAGGAGCAACAGCGCGCCACACAGCGCAACAAGCAACACATGACACGGGCGCCTAGCGCCCAGGGGCAACAACGCACGCACAACACAGCGCCATAGGCGCTCAGCGCCCAGGCGCGCACACGCACACACAGACACAACACGGGCGCCAGCGCCCAGGCGCGCACAGCGCGCAACACGCACAGCCACGGGCGCCTAGCGCCCAGGCGCGCTCCCACGCGCAACAACAACACAGAACAGGCGCCCAGCGCCCAGCATAGGCGCCCAGCGCCCAGAAACCAGCAACAACATCCAGAATTTTACCAAAACGTTTTTAATACTGAAAATTGTTTTCTTAACAATTCTAAATCATAAAACCTCAACATTTTCCCAGCAACTAAACATACACATATTTTCAATCCATCTCTCAAAAACTCAATTGGGCATTATTTTCCCTATCCCCTTGGCGCCCTAGGCGCCTATACACTATCCATCCAATTTCGCAACCAACACAAGCAAATCCAACACAACAATTTCAGTTTCACAAGTAATTCGAAGGTCACAAATCAATGACTATAATTCTAACACTACAATTCGCATATATCTACACATATAATAGCCCTTATCAACGATGCATCAAGGAACATCAAGAACTCATGCTCACAACATTTCGCATACAACAACATATAAAAACCAACATCACGATACATCAATAAATCTAGTCTAATCCTAGATCTAGAACTCATCATACGAACTATTAAATAGAGTGATAGAGCTCCCCTAACCTCGAAATTGAAGAACGGAGGCTCCGGAGATAGTCACGTACAGGATCACAGCAACAAAATCACGCTCCTCGCTCTTCCTTGCTTGCGACTTCTCTCCTCTTCCTCTTCTCTCCTTACGGCGCCCTTTCCTTGCTCTCTCTCTATCTCACGCTCTTTCTTTCTTTCTTTCTTTTGGTTTCGCAAAATGCCACAAACCCTAGCCCCCACCAACTAACCACTTCGCCTATAATGTGGATCATGGGCTTGGGCTTTCCACTTAAGCCCAAGTCATGCAAGTGGCGCCTCCACTCCCTCCTAATACCACCAAAATAAATAAAATTCTAATTAATCGAATTACATCAAATAATTTAATTTAAATCCCCAATTATTTAATTAAATAAATTAATTAAATAATTTTAGGGTGTTACAACTCTCCCCCACTTAGAATATTTCGTCCTCGAAATTTACCTGATCAAACAACTCTGGGTAGGACTCGCGCATCTTGCTCTCTAGCTCCCAAGTCATACTCTCGCCGGCAGCTCCTAGCCAGACCACTTTCACTAATGCAATCTCTTTGCCTCTAAGCGCCTTCACTTCACGATCCTCAATCCTTACGGGCATCGTCTCCACAGTGAGATTATCCCGCACCTCTACATCGTCCACTTGGATCACATGAGATGGATCCGAAACATACTTCCGAAGTTGCGACACGTGAAACACGTCGTGCAAGTTCGAAAGATTTGGCGGTAAAGCCACTCTATAAGCCACGTTTCCAATTCTCTCGGATATCTGATAAGGACCAACAAATCGAGGAGTGAGCTTCTTCGATTTCAACGCCCGACCAACACCGGTAATAGGAGAAACCCTCAAGAACACATGCTCACCCTCCTGAAACTCTAAATCCTTCCTCCGCTTGTCATGGTAACTCTTCTGACGACTCTGCGAAGCCTTCATCTTCTCACGGATCATCTTGATCTTCTCCGTGGTCTCCCGGACAATCTCCGGTCCCAAAACTACACTCTCTCCCGAATCATACCAACATAATGGCGTCCTACACTTTCGACCATACAATGCTTCAAACGGTGCCATCCCGATACTGGAATGGTGACTGTTGTTATAGGTAAACTCAATCAACGCAAGATATGAATCCCATGAACCCCGCTGTTCCAATACACAAGCCCTCAACAAATCCTCTAACGACTGAATTGTTCTCTCTGACTGACCATCGGTCTGGGGATGATACGCCGAACTCATTTTTAACTTAGAACCTAATTCTTTCTGCAAACTCTTCCAAAACTCGGAAGTGAACCTCGGATCCCTATCTGACACAATACTCTTCGGAACACCATGCAGCCTCACAATCTCCTTGACATATACCTCTGCCAACCTCGACACCGGATAAGTGATATTAATAGGAATAAAATGAGCAGACTTCGTTAACCTATCAATGATCACCCAAATAGCGTCATGACCCTTAGCTGTATTCGGTAACCCCGTCACAAAATCCATTGCTATGCTATCCCATTTCCACTCTGGAATTTCCAACGGTTGCAGTAGCCCTGCAGGCTTCTGATGCTCTACCTTAGATTTCTGACAGGTCAAGCAGGCATACACAAATTGCGCCACATCTCTCTTCATACCATACCACCAAAACATCTTTTTCAGATCTTGATACATCTTTGTTGCTCCAGGATGGATACTCAACTTGCTACGATGACCTTCCTCTAAAATTGCCTTCCTCATCTCTTCATCGTCAGGAACACAGATCCTACCCCGGAACCTCAACACACCACTGGAATCTAATTTGAAATCTTCATCTTCGGATTGACCAACCCCATTAATTAAATCCACTAACTTAACATCTGACTTCTGAGCCTCTCTGATGCTGCCCAGGAAATCATTATCAATCTTCAACATCCCCAGCTTGACACTGCGAGGTGTCATTTTACAAACCAAACTCAAATCTCTGAATTCCTCAATTAACTCTAATTCTTTCACCATCAATGCCGACATATGCAAGGACTTTCTGCTTAAAGCATCAGCCACGACATTAGCCTTGCCGGGATGATAATTCAAACCAAAGTCATAATCCTTCAAGAGTTCCAACCACCGACGCTGTCTCATATTCAACTCTTTCTGGTCGAACAGATACTTTAGACTCTTATGATCACTGAACACTTCGAACCTCGAACCATAAAGGTAGTGCCTCCAAATCTTGAGCACAAAAACCACAGCAGCCAATTCCAAATCATGCGTAGGGTAATTTTTCTCATGAATCCGCAATTGCCTCGACGCATACGCAACGACCTTCCCATCCTGCATCAACACACCACCGAGACCCATCTTCGAAGCGTCACAATACACAACGAACGGTTCCCCTGGATTAGGCAACGTCAAAACAGGCGACGTCGTCAATCTCTTTTTCAGTTCCATAAAACTTTCCTCGCATCGAGCATCCCAAACAAAAACTTTACCCTTGCAAGTCAACTGAGTCAATGGGAGGGCCAACTTGGAAAAACCCTCGATGAACCTCCTGTAGTACCCAGCCAAACCCAAAAAGCTTCTAATCTCTGTTACGGACTTCGGAGACTCCCACTCCAACACTGCTTCTACTTTTGCCGGATCAACCGCAATACCATTACCAGAAATCACGTGCCCAAGGAAACTCACCTCTTTCAGCCAGAACTCACACTTCGATAACTTAGCGTACAACTTTTTCTCTTTTAAAACTTCCAACACTGACTTCAGGTGCTCAGCATGCTCTTCATCTGACTTAGAATAAACTAGAATATCATCTATGAAGATTACCACAAACCGATCTAGGTAATTATGGAAAATACGGTTCATATATTCCATAAATACACCAGGAGCATTGGTCACACCGAACGGCATCACAGAATACTCATAATGCCCATACCTTGTCCTGAATGCTGTCTTCTGAACATCCTCATCCTTTACTTTAATCTGATGATATCCGGACCTCAAATCGATTTTGCTGAAAACACGAGCACCCACTAACTGATCCATCAGATCGTCGATTCTCGGAAGCGGATACTTATTCTTGATAGTTACCTTATTCAACTGACGATAGTCCACACATAACCTCATGCTCCCATCTTTCTTTTTCACTAACAATACCGGAGCTCCCCACGGTGATACACTCGGTCTTACAAATTTCTTCTCAAACAATTCTTCAAGTTGCGTCTTCAACTCAGACAGTTCTGACGCCGACATTCTGTACGGTGCCATAGACACAGGCCTCGTACCAGGTACAAGATCAATCGAAAATTCAACTTCTCTCTCTCCGGCGGCACACCCGGAATTTCATCAGAAAAAACCTCAGGAAATTCACGTACTACCTTCAGTTCTTCAATAACAGCCTGACTCTCAGCAGACAACGAAGCCATCAACGCAAATAACTGAACTCCTTCTTTCTTCAATTTCTTCAACTGACCAGCAGACACCAAAACCGAACTTTCTTCACCGAAACTAACCGACTTGCTACGACAGTTGATATGAACGTGATTATTCTCTAACCAGTCCATGCCTAAGATTACATCCAGACCTCTCAATGGCAAACATACAAAGTTCACAATAAAGTCCCTGCCGAAGATCGACACGGGACACTGAGAACACACCTGGGACGTAATCACCGACCCCTTCGCAGGAGTATCGACAACCATATCCCCACACATAGCAGATAAAACAAGACCCAATCTTTTACAGCAATCAACAGAAATAAAACAATGGGTAGCACCAGTATCAATAAGAGATTTCAGAGAAGTACCATTAATAAAACACGTACCTCTAATCAGACCATCATCGTCATCAGGCTCCTCTCCTGCCAATGCAAATACCTTCCCAGTAGACCTTTCCTTTTTCGGCTTTGTACACTTTGTACTGATATGCCCAGACTCACCACAGTTGAAACACACCACATCCTTGACCTTACACTCAGCTGCCATATGACCCTTTTTACCACAACGGTAGCAATTCCTGTCATCCGACCTGCATGTAGTACTCTTGTGGCCAGGCTTGCCACACTTATAACAGACAATGCTAGCAGGGGCATCTCCCCCACCAGAACCCTTACCTCCAGCAGCTCTCTGATAACCCTTACCCGCAGGAACCTCATACGGCTTGCTTCGACTCTGAAACTTGCCCTTTCTCTCAGAAGTAGCTTTGTAGCGAGCAGTACTGTCCTCCTCGAAGATCCTGCAACTATCAACCAGATCTGCGAACACACGAATCTTTTGATAACCAATGGCCTGTTTAATATCAGGCCTCAACCCATTCTCAAATTTGATGCATTTTGAAAATTCAGCTGTAGCCTCACTGTAATGTGGATAAAATTTGGCTAGCTCCACAAATTTTGCCGCATAGGCAGTCACAGACATACCACCCTGCTTCAGCTCCAAAAACTCTATCTCTTTCTTCCCGCGGACGTCTTCAGGAAAATACTTTCTCAGAAATTCCCTGCTGAAAACCTCCCAAGTAATCTCTTCCTGCACAGCCTCTAACCTCTGCCTAGTAGCCAACCACCAGTCGTCGGCCTCCTCGGCTAACATGTGGGTACCAAAGCGGACCTTCTGCTCAACAGTACAGTTCATCACCCTGAAAATCCTCTCGATCTCCTTCAGCCAAGCAATAGCACCATCTGGATCATATTTGCCCTTAAAGGTGGGCGGATTCTCCCTCTGGAAGGTTGTCAGACTCCTAAAACCAGCATTATCCCCAGCATTCTGCTGACCCTGCATCGCCTGAGCCATAGCTTGCAATGCAGCAGCAAGAGCAGCGTCGTCTCGTCTGGCCATTCTAGCACTGCAACAGAAAACAGAATTCAGAAACGAGTAACAAACTCAATGTTACTCAACACGACGACTCAACTACCGGCCGGACAGACCGAACTGCTCTGATACCACTAATGTAACACCCCTTTCTACCCGTTACTTTGTTTATAAAAATCAGAGTTTAAAAAATCTCGTTCATAGGGAATGCTACACATTCTTCAATAAAACGTCGCTTGGCAGTTTTTGAAAAACAATTCAACTCAATACTCATGCATTCGCGTAGCACATCACAATACAAAAATCTCCCATCTCATTTTAACGTCACTTATAAAACTCAACATAACACAATCAACTACGCAGCGGAAATTAGTAAAACATAACCAAATAGTCCACATGGACATAACAACCAAAAATCATTAAATAAATGCCGAGTTCGTTATCCCCCCTGAGTGCTACGTATCAGAGCATGACGACTCGACTCGAAAAGTGAAGCTAATACCTTCACTGGGAATCACCTGCACGTTACCAACACGGGGGCAACATTCAAACAGGAAAGGGTGAGCATCATTTCAGTCTATATAATAGAAAACATGATAAGCACTAATCATAGGCTACGCACTAGAATAATCAGCATCCAATTACACAAAACATCCACATCACAGTCATCATCCACATCATGTACAAACTCGTCTCATGTCGTATAGAATTATGAAATGCAACCCACTCGCGGGTATATGCATGAAGGTACCTTTTCACAAAACGTCGCTTAGCCACTCAGGCCTCATCATCACTTAGCCACTCAGGCCTCAAAACATCACTGGGTTTTATGCATATGGGCATGAGACTCTATGACATGCACCACTCACTTCACAAAATCACACAATTACTCAGATCACAGTCAACAATGTGACCCATCACTTACCTGTTTGCTCGCACGGAGCACAGCACCTGTCAAATTCATAATCATCACACAACATCACTAGGCCACTTAGACCTTAACCTCACTTAGCCACTCAGGCCCCAATTGACACTTACACATAAACATCATTTAACTCAAACATTAGCCGCTGAGGGCAAAAACGTCATTTGACTAACCACCAAGGGCATCCTCGTCATTTACACATCATTATCATTAACTTTGGCCACTAGGGGCAAAACAGTCATTTGACTAGCCACCAAGGGCATCCTCGTCATTTACACATCATTATCATTAACTTTGGCCACTAGGGGCAAAACAGTCATTTTGACACTACCGTGTTTAAAACTGTTGTTTATACACCAAAAGGGATTTTTAAAGAGTTCCACGTCATTTTTCAATGTCACTGGGACGACCACCGGGGACAGCCACTTGGGCGCCCACAAACAGTCAGAAAATAACAATTTTTCATTTTAAAAATTGAACCCACAAATAGACAACGTAAAAAGCTTCATGACACTTTTCGAATCGTTCAAAACGGACGTCTAAGTCAAAAGTTATGATAAAAACAGTTTTGGAAAAATTAGGCAACATCCAGGGAACAGGCGCCTTAGGCGCCCAGGCAACCAGGCAACAAGTGCACAGGCGCCCAGCGCCCAGGAGCAACAGCGCGCCACACAGCGCAACAAGCAACACATGACACGGGCGCCTAGCGCCCAGGGGCAACAACGCACGCACAACACAGCGCCATAGGCGCTCAGCGCCCAGGCGCGCACACGCACACACAGACACAACACGGGCGCCAGCGCCCAGGCGCGCACAGCGCGCAACACGCACAGCCACGGGCGCCTAGCGCCCAGGCGCGCTCCCACGCGCAACAACAACACAGAACAGGCGCCCAGCGCCCAGCATAGGCGCCCAGCGCCCAGAAACCAGCAACAACATCCAGAATTTTACCAAAACGTTTTTAATACTGAAAATTGTTTTCTTAACAATTCTAAATCATAAAACCTCAACATTTTCCCAGCAACTAAACATACACATATTTTCAATCCATCTCTCAAAAACTCAATTGGGCATTATTTTCCCTATCCCCTTGGCGCCCTAGGCGCCTATACACTATCCATCCAATTTCGCAACCAACACAAGCAAATCCAACACAACAATTTCAGTTTCACAAGTAATTCGAAGGTCACAAATCAATGACTATAATTCTAACACTACAATTCGCATATATCTACACATATAATAGCCCTTATCAACGATGCATCAAGGAACATCAAGAACTCATGCTCACAACATTTCGCATACAACAACATATAAAAACCAACATCACGATACATCAATAAATCTAGTCTAATCCTAGATCTAGAACTCATCATACGAACTATTAAATAGAGTGATAGAGCTCCCCTAACCTCGAAATTGAAGAACGGAGGCTCCGGAGATAGTCACGTACAGGATCACAGCAACAAAATCACGCTCCTCGCTCTTCCTTGCTTGCGACTTCTCTCCTCTTCCTCTTCTCTCCTTACGGCGCCCTTTCCTTGCTCTCTCTCTATCTCACGCTCTTTCTTTCTTTCTTTCTTTTGGTTTCGCAAAATGCCACAAACCCTAGCCCCCACCAACTAACCACTTCGCCTATAATGTGGATCATGGGCTTGGGCTTTCCACTTAAGCCCAAGTCATGCAAGTGGCGCCTCCACTCCCTCCTAATACCACCAAAATAAATAAAATTCTAATTAATCGAATTACATCAAATAATTTAATTTAAATCCCCAATTATTTAATTAAATAAATTAATTAAATAATTTTAGGGTGTTACATCGACAACCATTTCTCCATCCATAGAAGACAATGCAAGATCCAATCTTTCGACACAACAGCGATAAAACAAAGAGTAGCACCGGTATCAACAATATAAGTTAGAGGAACACCATTAATGAAGCATGTACCTCTAATAAGTCCGCCCTCCTTAGAAGTCTCTGCCCCTACCAAAGCGAACAATCTTCCACCAGCTCGTTCCTTCTTCGGTTTCTGACACTGACTACTGATGTGCCCTCCTTCGCCACAGTTGAAACAAATCACCTCATTGTGCTCACACCCGGGCGCCTCATGCCCAATCTTACCACAACGGAGACACCTCTTCGCCTCAGCTTTGCGCGCATTACTCTTATGACCAGCTTCGCCACATCTGAAACACACGATACCGACCGAAACATCTCCCCCACTAGGCCTCTTGCCATCAGCAGCTTTCGGTTCACCTCCACCAGCAGGAGCATCATACGGCTTACCACGACTCTGAGACTTGCCCCTCTTATTGTTCACAATCTTGTAGTGAGCATTACTATCCTCCTCAAAAATTCTACAACTATCAATCAAGTCAGCAAAGACACAGATCTTTTGATATTCGATTGCCTTCTTGATCTCGGGCCTCAAACCATTCTCAAACTTGATACACTTAGAAAACTCAGCATTAGCTCCAGTGTAATGCGGATAGAACTTTGCTAGCTCCACGAACCTTGCAGCATACTCAGATACAGACATACTCCCTTGTTTCAGCTCCAGAAACTCAATCTCTTTCTTCCCTCGGACATCTTCAGGATAATACTTACGGTTAAACTCTCTGCTGAACACTTCCCAGGTAATCCCTTCATTAGTAGTCTCCAACCTCTGCCTCGTCTCTAACCACCAATCATCAGCTTCCTCAGCTAGCATATGCGTACCATAGCGGACCTTCTGTGCTTGGGTACAATCCATCACTAGAAAAATCCTCTCCTTCTCTTTTAACCAAGCCAAAGCACCATCGGGATCACACTTGCCCTTGAACGTAGGCGGATTCTCTCTCTGAAATGTAGCCAAACTCTGAGCCCCAGCATTCTCACCAGCATTCTGTTGATTCTGCACAGCTTGTGCCATAGCAGCTAGAGCAGCAGCAATTGCAGTATCGTTCCTCCCAGCCATTTCAATTCACTTGCTGCAAAACAACCAACAGTTAGATATAATTGACAACACACCATTGTCAATTGACACTACGACTGGACAACTTGGCCGGACGGACCGAACTTTTGCTCTGATACCACTAATGTAACACCCCTTTTCTACCCGGTAGTTATTTGATAAAATCAGAGTTTACAAAAATTTTAATTCAAAATTCGAAAAAAGATGTCACACATTCATCGTTAAATAACACGTCTCATACGACATAAATAACACCTGGTCAAAACACATCACCACGCAGCGGAATATAATATAAGTTTTAAAACATAAAATAACAACGTCCTGAAAATGGACTCCAATTAAAAAAATACAATAATCCAAAGTTTAGCGTTTATCCCCCCCTTGAGTGTTACACAACAAAGCAAAGACACGACGACACCGACTCAGAATAGCGAAGGTACCTAAGCCTTCACTCGCAATCACCTGCACGTTACCGCATAGGGATAACATTCAAACAGAAGGGGTGAGATATCTTCAATATAATAGCATAAAATGATAGGAAATATGCTAGAATATGATACTATATCTACCACTCCACTACACACATCAAATTACAAACATACAACCAATTATAAGCATTACATCAAATTATAAACATTACAACCAGTCACCATATGTCATGACAATGCATGAATGCAACCCACACCAACGGGCATATGCATGTGGTACCAAAATCACCAAAAGTCTTGCCCGTAAATAGGGGCGTCACCAAAATTGAGAGCTTTCACACCAGGCTCATCAATTCACCAAAAACCGAGCTTTCACACCAGGCTCACCAGTTTTAGAAAAGTTTGAGCTTTCACACCTAGCTCCAAGACCAAAGGTCTTCACCAAAATAATGCATATGTTGTATGCCACACCATGAATGCACACAGACAATCACCAAATTAGTCACAATGTGACACACCAACAACAATCACCAAATATCACCAAAGTTGGGCTTTCACACCTAGCCACAACGACACCGAAAACACCAACCACCCGACACAACGAAACAACAAGACTTGGAACCTTCACACCTAGTTCCAACAACAACAAGGTTTGAGCCTTCACACCTAGCATCAAACCGCACCAAGACACCCAGATGACAACAATCTTCCAAAACAATACCAAGACACCAAGAAGACGACAATTTTCCAAAAACAATACCAATACACCAAGATGACGACAATTTTCTAAAACATTTGAGACACGAGGGTTTTTCACAACACCGGAGACAAATGACAATTTTCCAAAGTATTTGGGACACGACAATTTCTTTTTTTTTAAAACATCACCATTTAACGACTACACCAACGGTAAACAACTTTTCCAGAATAATGGGCCACTTTGCCTCAAATTAGAATATTCAGTTAGGCCTCTGAATAAGCTTTCCAAAACATTTTGAAACGTCTAAATCGGACTCCCGAGTCAAAAGATATGCCAAAAACAAAACCGGGGAAAAATTGAGCAACATCCTGAAAATGGCGCCCAAGCACTGGGCGCCTAGCAGGGAACACGCTGGAAACTGGCCAGCAACAGAAACTGGCGCCCAGGCAACACAAAAACGCAACAAGACACAGGATTTGGCGCCCATGGCGCCCAGACAGCAGGGAACACAACGCAAAACAACCGGAACACGCCTAAACACGGCGCCCAGCAGCAGGGCGCCAAACACAGCAACACCCAGAAAACGCAACACGCAGAATGTGGCGCCCAGGCACAGGGCGCCAAGGCGCCCCTGCGCCAAGACACAGCAACACGCACCCACACACACAGCGACACACCCACACACCCTGGCACACGGCGCCCACACCCAGGGCGCCAAACACAGGAACACACGCACAGCACACTGGCACACAGGACACGCACCTGACACGGCGCCAGAAACAGCAACAGAAAACGCAACATCGACACTGGCACACGGCGCCCAGGCACAGGGCGCCAGAAACAGCAACACAGACAACACCCAGCATGGCGCCCAGCGCTAGGGACCCCAAATCAGCAACACATCAAACTCACCAAAACACCAAGTAAGCACATCATATCACCAATTTAGCTCATCAATTCATAATCACCAATGCCAATCACCAAAACTTGGGAATTACAACATCAAACAACATTTTATCGAACACCTAACATGCCATTAGTTATAACAACAATGAATCACCAATGTTTAGGGTCACAACAATTACCAACAAGCAAGTATTTTCAATCAACCTAGTTACGATTCACCTACCATCAACCTACGCATCAAAATCAAACCCTAGGCATCAAAGGATCAACTCCCATATAACCCCATCATAAAACCCTATTATAAGGAAGAATCCCACCCTTACCTTATAGTAGGAGAGCACCAATTCCCTTGATCGAGTCACCAACAGAACCTTAGCAACACAGCCTCTCTCTGTTCCCTTGAATTTGCGAAATTCTCCTCTTCTTCTCCTCTCTTGAATTCGCGTCGTACCCTTCTCTCTTCTCCTCTCTCTATTTCGCAATTTTCCTCTCTCTTTCTCAACAATTCGCAAATGCCACTAAACCCTAGCCTAGGCGCTTCTCCTATGCGCCTAGCTAGCGGGCTTGGATCACGGGCTTTCCTCCAGCTTAAGCCCGATCACTAACGCCATCACCTAAAATCCAATTACACACCTCTCAATCTATCGTTAATATAATTACACTAACTAAAATAAATAAATAAAATAATTGAATACCTAAATATTTAATTAAATAATTTAATTAAATATTTGGGCGTTACAGGTCATGTTGTCCCATCCATGTTTGCCAAGTGGTCATGTGCAATTGGTAGAGGGTGGCTGCATTAGCATAGGGTGTGCCAATAGGGAGGCGCTGACTGGACAGATCCAAGTGGACCTCAGCTCTACTGCGCGCAGGATGTTATAGCACCTGATGCTATAGCACTTAACAGAAAATATTAGAAACTTCCCAAGGGTACCAATTGTGCCAAATAAATTCCATTTCAATTCTTGACTCCCTTTTCCTTGATTTAACATAAATATTCACATAACTCCTAGCCTAAGCATGCAAACTCACAATGATTTAAGAATAGAAATGCGAAAATAACTCTACAAATAGAGAGTTATCAGTAGGGCATGAGGTCGTCCTGGGAAATTTTCAACACATCCAGTAGGTCATCAAATATGACATCATCAGAGCTTCCTTGATCGACTAAGATTCTCTTCACCTCCACGTTAGCCTTGACTACCGATATCAAGAGCGGGACAGACTTGTTCTATAACACCCCTTTTCTACCCTTATATTACGCATCATTTATCAGAGTAATCCCTTTCAAAAATATTATTTTCATTGATAGAAAAGAAATGCTACAACTTCATTAAAAACAACCTCATCGATTTCACCCTTCAAATTCGTGCAACAAAACATCCTTCATGGAAAATCAAATCCTCAAAACTCACATCACAGCGGAATAAACAACAACTCACCAATAACTCTCAAACACGTCTCAAATATATCAATAAAATCGTTAAAATAACTAATTAAATCGTTTATCAAAATTTCACCCACGCCCCCTAGGTGTTACAGTATCAGAGAGCGACACAAAATACATCCCAAGAGCTAAAAGGAAGGCAGCAGATCCTTCACTCGCGATTACCTGCAGCGTTGCCACAATAGAGCAACATTCCAAGCAGAAGGGGTGAGAATTTTAACAAAACATAATCAAGCACATGATAGAGTAATGAAGACGAATAATCATACAACATCATTATTAACATCACACTATCATCACCAAACACCAACTCAAAACACAGTTTGCCCACCAGTCACAGTCATAATTATGCATGTAAATGCAACCCACACCTGGGTATATGAATGATGGTACCATAGTCATCACAATCAAGAGGCCGAAGCCTATTCTTCACCAGAGGCCGAGGCCTATTCTTCACGATATGCACATGCCATGAGACTCTATATACACATGTGCATTTCATCGAAAACACTCACCTGGAGTACTCATCATCATCATCATCAAACACTCATAGAGTGTATTCGTCACAATTCATCTCAATCACATTACATCGTTATTAAAGCCATACTCATAGAGTATATTCTTCACAATTCATCATAAATCATATTACATCATTATCACACATATTATTTTTGAGATTTTGGTAGCAACACATTTGGAGTTTAGAAAAAACATTCCGTTTCAAATTAGTAAACACCACATCTTAGTTGATGGGACATCACATTATAAATTCGGAAAACACCACATTTTTAATTGGGAAAAACTTCACATTTTGTGGAGAAACATCACATCTATATTGGAGAAAAACTTCACATTTAATAGTGGAAACATCATATTTTTATTGGGAAAATATCACATTTTTAACTGGAGAAAACTGTGTGAAAACAGCAGGAAAAGCAGTGGAAAAATAGTGCACCACAGTGGGAAACAGTGACTCGCGCTTGGGGCGCGAGTGGGGCACGAGTGGGGCGCGAAACAACAGAAACCACACGCCCAGCGCAGCACGCCTTGCCCCTGGGGCGCGAGTGAGGCGCAGTTGGGCAGAAACAGCTTCACTTGCAGAATTATTCAGATTTCAAAATTTTTCTAAACCATGTTTAATCATAATCCCTTTCTCACCGCCATCAACATAAAAAAATACGATTTGTCCATCACACAAATCATCAAAATGTCACCAATAAAATCATCAAATTCACCAACGGAGGATCACCAAAAATTTATCACATACAATCACCAAGAATTTATCAAGAAAGCATCAACTCCATCAAAATAACCATCAAGATTCATTTAAGAAAACATCACAATTCATCACGAGAAATACCCATAACACATCAAACATAACAATTTACAAATTCTTTCTATTCTCCTCTATATTACGTCATTTCGTATCAATTTCACAACAATACCCAAAAAGAGATTTACAAGACCCTAAGTCATAATACTCAATTACGTTAAACCAAAACGCTCACCCTTACCTCGTATTTTGCGTGATCCGGAAGACAATGACGAAGAGTCACGAACAAAACCCAGCAACACAACGAACGAAGCTTCTCCTTCCTCCTTCGAACCGTAGCCACGCCTACTTCTTGATCAAGGGGGAAATCAACACACGGAGATTAGGGCTTGAAAGTCACAACACTAGGAAAGGAAGAAAAACGACAAGGAAGGATTGAGAACTCTTACCTAACGAGACCTAGAGAAAATTCCCTTCCTTCCTCTTCTCCTCAGCGCCGTACGATGCTCCCTCTCCTCTCACTCTCTCAAATTTCGTTTTCTTTCTCTGATGCAAGGAGTGAGGCGCAAAACCCGAACCCCTTAGCTTCAAGAGCCTCAGGAGCGCCTAAGCTATTGGGCTTGGGCTTCCTGGGCCATTCTTCACCACCCCTGAGTTGCCAACATCACCACCAATACTCGTTCCACTTCCTGAACAACGTCCATCATTTTAATTAATTTAATCACGCTTCCAATGAATTTAATAGTTCAATTAAATAATTTAATTAAATTATTTCCGGGGTGTTACAACTCTCCCCCACTTAGGATTTTTCGTCCTCGAAAACATACCTGATTCAAATAACTCTGGATACGACTCTCGCATCTTATCCTCCAGCTCCCACGTCAGGCTTTCACCAGTTGCCCCAAACCATACCACCTTCACCAAATTGATCTTCTTACCTCGAAGGGTCTTCACTTCCCAATCCTCAATTCGTACAGGCACGGTCTTCACAGTGAGGTTATCCCGCACCTCAATATCATCTGGCTGAATCACATGGGACGGATCCGGAATATACTTCCGAAGCTGCAACACGTGAAACACGTCGTGCAAGTTCGAAAGGTTAGGTGGCAAGGCCACCCGATATGCAACACTTCCAACTCTTTCCGTAATCTGGTACGGTCCAATGAAACGAGAAGTCAACTTCTTCGATTTCAGTGCCCGCCCAACACCAGTCATAGGTGTAACCCTCAGGAACACGTGGTCACCCACTTCAAATTCTAAATCTTTCCTCCTCTTATCATGGTAGCTCTTCTGTCTACTCTGCGACGCTTTCATTTTCTCTCGGATCACCTTCACTTTCTCAGTAGTTTCTCTAACCAGCTCAGGTCCAAGTATTAAACTTTCCCCAGTCTCATACCAACATACCGGAGTCCTACACCTTCGACCATATAACGCTTCAAACGGTGCCATCCCAAACAAAAGCCTTGCCCTTGCAAGTCAATTGGGTCAATGGCAGAGCCAACTTCGAAAACCCCTCGATGAATCTTCTATAGTAGCCAGCTAACCCCAGAAAACTCCTTATCTCGGTAACTGACTTCGGGGACTCCCACTGCAACACTGCGTCAACTTTAGAAGGATCCACCGCAATCCCCTCACCTGAAATTACATGACCGAGAAAACTGACCTTTTTCAACCAAAACTCACACTTGGACAACTTGGCATATAACTTTCGACTCTTCAGAATTTCTAGCACCAACCTCAGATGTCCCTCATGATCCTCTTCCGACTTAGAGTAAATCAGAATGTCATCGATGAAAACCACCACAAACTTGTCCAAGTACTCACGGAAGATTTGGTTCATGTATCCCATGAATACCCCCGGCGCATTTGACACACCGAAAGGCATAACAGAATACTCATAGTGCCCATATCTTGTCCTAAATTCCGTCTTCTGGACATCTTCATCCTTGACCTTGATCTGATGATAACCAGACCTTAAGTCAATATTGCTAAATACTTTAGCACCCACTAACTGATCCATCAAGTCATCAATTCTTGGCAACGGATACTTGTTCTTGATTGTAACTTTATTTAACTGTCGATAGTCTACACACAACCTCATACTACCATCTTTCTTTTTCACTAGCAACACTGGAGCTCCCCAAGGTGACACACTCGGTCTTACAAACTTCTTTTCTAATAAATCTTCAAGTTGCTTTTTCAATTCTGCCAACTCAGATGCAGACATCCTATATGGTGCCATAGACACAGGCTTAGTGCCAGGAACCAGATCAATAGAAAACTCCACCTCTCTCTCTGGTGGTACATCCGGAATCTCATCAGGGAACACCTCAGAAAACTCACGCACTACCGGCAACACATCAATCTTCGCTTGGCTTTCGACGGACAACGACGCCAATAGAGAAAACAGCTGAACCTCTTCTCTCATCACTCTATGCAGCTGACCCGCAGATAACAAACCAGACTCCTCTTCAAGCGATTCGAAACTCACGGACCTCTCCCGACAGTTGATATGAACATGGTTATCAACTAACCAGTCCATACCCAGAATGACATCCATTCCACTCAGCGGCAAACAGATCAAATCAATTAAGAATTCTCTACCATATATAGATACAGGACATTTGGCACAAACAGCGGAGGTAGTCACCGAACCCTTAGCTGGAGTATCGATAACCATCTCCCTCAACATATCAGATAAAACAAGGCTTAATTTCTCAACACATGCAGCAGCAATAAAACTATGGGTAGCACCCGTATCAACAATAGCAATAAGAGGGGAATCATTGATATAACACGTACCTCGAATCTCATTCACCAGGTCAGACTCAGCCAGAGCGAACACTTTTCCAAAAGACTTCTCCTTCTTGGGTTTTGAGCACTGTGTACTGATGTGACCACTCTCCTCACAATTGAAGCATACTACATCTTTCTTATCACAATCGAAAGACATGTGTCCCTCTTTCCCACACTTGTAACATCTCTTCTTCTCCTTATTTGGGCAATCTGGACTCTTATGGCCTACTTTCCCACACGTGTAACAAGTAACACTGGCTGCAGCATCTCCCCCACTTCGCTTAGGCCCACCAACAAACTTACCTTTGCCCTTACCAGCAGGCGCATCATATGGTTTACCGCGACCCGAAAAATTCTTTTGCTTTTCCCTCATAACTCTGGAGAAGGCATTATTGTCCTCCTCAAAAATCCTAGCGCTATTCACTAACAAGGGAAATACACGGATCTGCTGATACCCTATGGCTCTCTTGATATCAGCACGCAATCCGTTCTCAAATTTAATACATTTGGAAAACTCAGCACCCTCTCCATCATAATGCGGGTAAAACTTAGACAGCTCAGTAAACTTTGCAGCATACTCAGTTACAGTCATGCTACCTTGCTCAAGTCTCAGAAACTCAACCTCCTTCTTCCCGCGGACATCCTCCGGATAGTACTTTCTCTTGAATTCCCTCTCAAACACAGCCCAAGTAACTTCCTCATTGGCATCCGTCAACCCCTGACTAGTCGTCCTCCACCAGTCATAAGCCTCTTTCTTCAACATATGTGTGCCATAGCGAACCTTCTGAGCATCGGTGCAATCCATAACGCGGAAGATCCGCTCCATCTCACTTAGCCACTCAAGGGCACCATCAGGATTATACCCGCCTTCAAAAGTAGGAGGGTTCTCACGCTGGAACGTAGCCAAACTACGCGTCCCATCACCAATAGCATTGGGTATGTTACCCACAACCCCAGCTATAGCCTGCAAAGCAGCAGCAAGTGCAGCATCGTTCCGTCCTGCCATTCTAGTACTGCAACAGAAAACAGAAATCAGAAACGAGTAACAAAACTCAATGTTACTCAACTTGACGACTCAACCACCGGCCGGACAGACCGAACTGCTCTGATACCACTAATGTAACACCCATTTTCTACCCTTATATTACGCGTCATTTATCAGAGTAATCCCTTTCAAAAATATTATTTTCATTGATAGAAAAGAAATGCTACAACTTCATTAAAAACAACCTCATCGATTTCACCCTTCAAATTCGTGCAACAAAACATCTTTCATGGAAAATCAAATCCTCAAAACTCACATCACAGCGGAATAAACAACAACTCCTCTCAAACACGTCTCAAATAAGTCAATAAAATCGTTAAAATAACTAATTAAATCGTTTATCAAAATTTCACCCACGCCCCCTAGGTGTTACAGTATCAGAGAGCGACACAAAATACATCCCAAGAGCTAAAAGGAAGGCAGCAGATCCTTCACTCGCGATTACCTGCAGCGTTGCCACAATAGAGCAACATTCCAAGCAGAAGGGGTGAGAATTTTAACAAAACATAATCAAGCACATGATAGAGTAATGAAGACGAACAATCATACAACATCATTATTAACATCACACTATCATCACCAAACACCAACTCAAAACACAGTTTGCCCACCAGTCACAGTCATAATTATGCATGTAAATGCAACCCACACCTGGGTATATGAATGATGATACCATAGTCATCACAATCAAGAGGCCGAAGCCTATTCTTCACCAGAGGCCGAGGCCTATTCTTCACGATATGCACATGCCATGAGACTCTATATACACATGTGCATTTCATCGAAAACACTCACCTGGAGTACTCATCATCATCATCATCAAACACTCATAGAGTGTATTCGTCACAATTCATCTCAGTCACATTACATCGTTATTAAAGCCATACTCATAGAGTATATTCTTCACAATTCATCTTAAATCATATTACATCATTATCACACATATCATTTTTGAGATTTTGGTAGCAACACATTTGGAGTTTAGAAAAAACATTCCGTTTCAAATTAGTAAACACCACGTCTTATTTGATGGGACATCACATTTTAAATTCGGAAAACACCACATTTTTAATTGGGAAAAACTTCACATTTTGTGGAGAAACATCACATCTATATTGGAGAAAAACTTCACATTTAATAGTGGAAACATCATATTTTTATTGGGAAAATATCACATTTTTAATTGGAGAAAATTGTGTGAAAACAGCAGGAAAAGCAGTGCACCACAGTGGGAAACAAGGACTCGCGCTTGGGGCGCGAGTGGGGCGCGAGTGGGGCGCGAAACAACAGAAACCACATGCCCAGCGCAGCACGCCTTGCGCCTGGGGCGCGACCCGAGCGCGAGTGAGGCGCAGTTGGGCAGAAACAGCTTCACTTGCAGAATTATTCAGATTTCAAAATTTTTCTAAACCATGTTTAATCATAATCCCTTTCTCACCGTCATCAACATAAAAAAATACGATTTGTCCATCACACAAATCATCAAAATGTCACCAATAAAATCATCAAATTCACCAACGGAGGATCACCAAAAATTTATCACATACAATCACCAAGAATTCATCAAGAAAGCATCAACTCCATCAAAATAACCATCAAGATTCATTTAAGAAAACATCACAATTCATCACGAGAAATACCCATAACACATCAAACATAACAATTTACAAATTCTTTCTATTCTCCTCTATATTACGTCATTTCGTATCAATTTCACAACAATACCCAAAAAGAGATTTACAAGACCCTAAGTCATAATACTCAATTACGTTAAACCAAAACGCTCACCCTTACCTCGTATTTTGCGTGATCCGGAAGACAATGACGAAGAGTCACGAACAAAACCCAGCAACACAACGAACGAAGCTTCTCCTTCCTCCTTTGAACCGTAGCCACGCCTACTTCTTGATCAAGGGGGAAATCAACACACGGAGATTAGGGCTTGAAAGTCACAACACTAGGAAAGGAAGAAAAACGACAAGGAAGGATTGAGAACTCTTACCTAACGAGACCTCGAGAAAATTCCCTTCCTTCCTCTTCTCCTCAGCGCCGTACGATGCTCCCTCTCCTCTCACTCTCTCAAATTTCGTTTTCTTTCTCTGATGCAAGGAGTGAGGCGCAAAACCCTAACCCCTTAGCTTCAAGAGCCTCAGGAGCGCCTAAGCTATTGGGCTTGGGCTTCCTGGGCCATTCTTCACCACCCCTGAGTTGCCAACATCACCACCAATACTCGTTCCACTTCCTGAACAACGTCCATCATTTTAATTAATTTAATCACGCTTCCAATGAATTTAATAGTTCAATTAAATAATTTAATTAAATTATTTCCGGGGTGTTACATGTTCGATCTCCCACCAGGCAAGTCGGCATCTCCAAAGGCCAGTGCGGGTTTGTTAGACTTATTTTTCGGGGTTAGAGGTCACTGTGACCGTCATGATTTCCTTCCATCGCCTCTTCATTGACTTACTAGTCTCGCGTCCTTCTAAATTTAACCCGCCTGAGATTACCATTGCTTCTGAGCGGTCTTGAGGTTGTCGAGTGTCGACTTCTCTTCTGTTGCTAACGTCGCTATCTTGGGCGGTAGCAGTTGTCGCGATGCCGACCATAGGGGCGGGATCGGGATAGATGTAATGCATAACACCCTCAGGCGCGGACCGTGGTTGAGCGTGAGTCTTGGCTGAAGTCGGGGCCCGTTTACTGTATGGTCTACCCCGAGGGGCCATTTCAAGAGATGAGGTGGGATAGCGTCGGGGCTCCCACTGTGGTCGCCAATTGATCCGTACCTTGATCGCCCAAGGGTGGAAAGAGTTGTTTTTCGATCACTCTGTCGTGCAGTGAGGTCGCGAGCAAAGCTTAGGGTGGGTGTACCTGCAAAGACACTCCGACGCCCAAGTTAGGGAGGAAGAAGTCAATGCAGAAAATGAGAGATGGGTTCAAAAGTATACGTTTTCGCGGGGTTTGACCCTTATTTACAGAGTTCGGCAGAGCACCGTAGCCGTTGGATCATGCGGCTCGATCTCAGCCGTTGAAGCCTCCCAAGTCATTTAGAAGCGCTACAATGTCCATGGTCGGTTTGGGCTGATCTCGTGGATTGGGCCGTTGGCCATGTTGGAAACTTTGACAATCTAATTAATGTATAAAATATTCCTGTTTGAACCTCAATGCATTCGTATTCTGCTTAAGATAAAAGGCCACCGAGTTTGCTTTTGCTTTTGTGCTTTATTATTATTATTATTATTATTATTATTATTATTATTATTATTATTATTATTATTATATATACTATTCAAGTCAATTAACCTGTCCTTTTTAATATATTATATTTATACCTTTAAGTCAAAAAAAATTATCTGGTACCGTTCATACCAGTGTTTTAAAAACCGGCTCGGCCTGGCCGGTCGGACCGGTCGAACCGTGAACCGGGGGGTAACCGAGCCGGTCAAGGTTTTGGATCGGCCATGCAGCAAACCGGTGGGAACCGGTGTGACTCAGCCGGTTTTTGGATAAACCGGTGACCCGGCTCGAACCGGACCGGGTTGTGCATTTTGTTTTTTTTTTATCAAATCTTTGAACTTTAATTGGGAGGGTCCGCACGAACGCAGACCCCCACTAGTGATTGCCATCTAGGTAAGTATGTTTCCCATTGACATACGCCTTACTTTTATATCTCATTCTCCTCCCTGTTTGAACCCCTGACCTGTTGAAAGCAAATGCTGAGCGCTACCATGAGGCTACCAATCTTATTGAGGATATTATTTATTTCAAATATATATAATTGGTACCTCTTTTCCAAAAAATCAAGTACGCTCATCCTCATGACATTAGCTTGTAATATTAATATTATGTTTCAACAAACTTATTTAATATTAAGTATTTTTTTAAAGATTTATTTAATATTAAGTTGTTAAATTATGAAATTTGTTGTAAATTTTTATTGAAGCATGATATGAACTTTTAAAATTTATTTAATATATACCAAGCAAATAAAAATAAAATAGGCATGGTGTGTAATTTTAGCAAATTAAGTTTTACAAGTATGAAATATATAGGTCCTGAAAATTTGGGAATTTTTTATATTTTAGTAGATATAAAATAAACATAGTTATTAATTTTACAGGGACGAAATTTATATTATATACTATATAGGTATTGAAAATTCTCGAAATAGAGACCGGGTCCGAGTCAACCGGTCCCGGTTTTGGTCATGCGGTTCAACTGTCGACCCCTCGGTCCGACCATTAACCCAGTGACCCGGTACCTTCAACGAGTCGGTCACCGGTCCGAGTTTTAAAACATTGGTTCATACTACTTAGCTACTTAGTCAACCAAGCTTAGGAAATTTTAGAGTCTACTAAAATTAAATTTCATGATAAAATGCAAATGCAAAAGCACCCAAATTCCAGAGTCTACTAAAGTGAAATTTCATGATAAAATGCAAATAGTAAATTGGTAGCTAAACAAAAAGAAAGCATATAAGATAAAAACCAGAAATGGAAATTCACGGTCGAATGTGCGCATGTTTTTGAAATCAAAGGAGTGAAGGACTTATTTAAAATGATTCGTAATACTTGATAAGACGGGTATGTCATGGATTAGACAAATATATACAGAAAATCCAGTTAATACTTGTTTTTTTAGATAAGTCAAAGTTGTATTAATGGAGGCAAAGGGGTATCTCAATCCATTACAATTCATGAAACATATTGATAATCATACATTTGGACTGCTACACCATTCTTTAAAGGTTATTTGTAGTGAACTACCCACTCTATTTGAGATCCAACTCCATGATAATGCTTTAATTTGATACACCATTTGTGATACATTTATGAGACCCCCCTTAAAAATGATTCTATTTCTGGTCAACCATATTGTTCGATACCGTATCTCCAGCTATGTATCCGGTCTTGGATAAATAGTCCGGTCCGAGATAGTTGGTACGTATGTCCTTGGTCGTCCGAGTTGGTGCTCTGGTCCGAGGTGGGGTGGTACCTGCAATGACACTCCGACGCTCAAGTCAGTGAGTGAGTCCATTACAAGTGAGAGTATGTGAGAGATGAGTACCATTAATGTGAGCAATCAATGCTTATTTATAGGTATCTGGAGTGAAGGAGGGCTGTTGGATCTAGGTCTGCAATCTCCACCGTTGGATGAATTGGATCCTTTGGTATTGGGCATTTTTGGTGGATTGGCCATGGAGGCCCAATCCATAACAGTAGCCCCCCAAGTCGGGTCGCCTTAAGGCGAGCTAGACTTGTCGTTTAGAGATCGCGTCGGGCCCAAACTCGGGTGAGATACTTCACTGTACACCGGAACGATCTGAGGGACTCAAGTCGCGTCGAGTGACTCGAGGCTGTCCGTTTTTGAGAGATTCCGGTCACGGCGGGGTCAAGAGACCGGGGCAAGCTGAGGGAAACGAAGAGATCCGGTCACAGCTGCGCCTTGATTTCTGTGCCAGCTGGCAACGTCATTGATGGGACGCGTCATTCGAGGATGATTGGGGTAATGATGGCGCTTGGAACGACGCGCTTGTCTAGGGGCTAGTCTTGGAAAATGTAGTCTAGGCCCAGGCCCATCTGTGGCCTTCTTGCTCCCTATAAATAGGAGGGGGGATCCCCCTTATTCTGGACTGTTTTTCTGCGAATTGCTCTGCTTCCGATCTTAAAGTCGTTCCGGAGCTTATTTCGCCCTTCAGAGTTGTGCTGAGTCTCGGTGAGGCCTTTGCTGTTCGCGACCTGCTTCAAGTGTTTGACGAGCTTCGTTTTTCACAAGGTTAGTTTTCCTCTTTTTCTTTATTGCTTCCGGCTTTAGATCGCGACCGGGTTCTCTCCGGACCCGTATTTATAGATACAGAGTGGGGGTCGTCAGGTCGGGTTCCGACTTGGTTGTGGACCCACTGTTTACGTATCAACCTGACTCGTCAAGCCCCCATTTCTGCAGGATCAATCTGGAGAGGACGAAACAAACCTGTCGGGTTGCTGACACAGATGCCCTCATCTCGCAAAAACAATGGCTTCCGGTATTGGAGAGTCGATGGAAATTCGTGCTAGTCCACCCGGGTCTGTTGTTCCCGAGGTTCAAGACGACTTGGGCTCCGCTCCTACTCACGCAGAAGACCGGTCTCCCGGGGTTCCCAGCAACGAGCCGATAGATGAAGATAACACAGAGGTAGTGGTCCTTGATTCGGATGATTCTGACGCCGAGCCCGACCGTGAAGAACAGGGTAGTACTAGCTGGAGCTCGGATGAGAGTGAGGCGGAAGTTTCTGAGAGCCGAAATAATGAAGACGGTCTTGGGCATTGCGGGGTCCCTGCGCATGAAGAAGGTGATTCCGACCAATACCCCCGAGCTGGAGTAGGGCCGGTCGATGTTCCTTTGTCCCAACCTCTCACTGTTCCCCGGGAGTATTCATGGGTGTCGGAGACGTTGAGGGGAATTCCGTCCCTCAATAGGACCGGGGACGACATGAGTTTATTTGTCAATCGCCTTTCCCGGAAGGATCAGATCTGGAACGTCGAGGGAATGGCTGGAGACCAACACGTGGCCGTCTGGCCGAAGCTCTGAAATTTGTTATGTACGGGGTGACGATCCTTGATATGCACGTTAGCCCCCCTTTCACCGCCTTTCAGCAAGAGGCTTTGGAGATCTTGAACCTCGCTCCTTCCCAACTACATCCCAACTCATGGGCGTTCCTCCGGGCTTTTGAGTTGATGTGCATTCATCTGGAGAGGCCGATCTCCTGTGACCTCTTCTTCCACCTTTTTGAGGTCAACCGGAGGCATGAGGATGGCACCAAGGATCGGTGGGAGCATGTGAGCTTCCGGGCTAAGAGGGGAGTAAGGATTTTAATGCCCTATTCTGATTCTCTGAAGAACTGGAAAAATAAGTACTTCTTTGTGGAGCCCGTGAACGAGGAGGCAGTGAGGCACGTCGGCCGATATTCTACAAACGGGAAATCGCTGGAGTTCACAAAGTTTCAACTGGGATGGTCTCTCTCTCATTTCAACCGGCGGCCTCATTCCTATACCGTCAGCTTAGGGCGGCTATCCCAGGTTGATCAGGATTCGCTGGCGATCTTGACGAATTTTGCCGACCTGATTGTCTACCGGGATCCCAAAAAATTTGGGATTGACGTAGCCCGATTAGTTGGGGCCGGGTCGAAATCTCAACTAGCCGCCGTTCTTGGTAGGTTTGGTAGATAACTCCGCCCATAATTTTTTGACTGCCGTTTCTTTTAACATTGTTTATTTTCCTTATTTTGCAGATAGCATGGGGCCTGACAAGTTCTCCCGCTTGGCGGCTCTTGCGGAAAGGAAGGCCGGGGTTCAGAAGGAAAAACCCGTTGCTGCCGTTCCGATCAATACAATCCCGGAGGTCGGCTCGGCTGGTGTAGAGGATCGGGCTGCGGATCTCTTGCATCGGAAAAGGGAGCGCCCCCTGCCGCAAGCAGACCCTGCTTCTACTTCACATGCTCCGGCTGCCCGGGCTTCAAAAAAGGGTCGTCATGGGAAGCACCGAACTTCTAGGTCTTCCGGTATTTCGATTGACGCCGACTTCCTGCAGAAGCACTTGGAGGATTCCCGGGTCGACCCGGTTGAGGCGGCTCTCAGGTTATTTCGGCATCTGGCCGACGTGACCAAGCTTCAGAAGGTCGAGGCTGAGAGTCAGGCAAAAGGTGACCCCTAGTTCCGAGGTGCACTCTTTGATTTTTCTTTTTGGTTATTTCTGTTCTTGACTTCCTTGTTTCTGCTATTACAAGAGCTCTGGTGGAGAGGGACAACGAAAGGAAGGCCCGGGAGGAGTTGCAGAAGAAATATGAGGTGCTGGAGAGGGACCAGACCGAGCTCAAAGCGGTTGCGGAAAAACTTGAAAAGGAGAGGGACTCTGCCCTTAATTTGTGCATGGAACATGAGGTCCGGATCTCAGATCTTGAGAGTCAAGAGAGGCGGTCTGAAGAGGAGGTTTCTTCCCTGAGGGCCCGGATTCATGAACTCGAGGCCGATCTTGTGAAAGCGAGGCAGGCCCAGGTCGGGTCTAGCGTCGATTTCTCGCCTCGGATTGCTGAACTGGAAAAAGAGCTTCAGGAGGCGCTTGCCAAAGCCGAGGCCCTGGAGAACGAGATGGTGGAGGTGGCCCAGATGGCTGTGGAAGTGGCTAGGGAGAGTTTTGACAAAGCGCTTGCTCAAGTCACTGTTATGCATCCCTCTCTACCTTTGGACCGGAGGGTTATTTGTTTGGAGCATATCGTAGAAAGTGGGCGTGTTGTCAAGCCCCTCCCTAACTCTGATGCGTTTGCCGTCATTTACCCTCCCCCCTTCCATGTCGTGACTATTGTTGGTGGGGAGGCCCTGAATTAGCTGCTTTTTGGGGTTCCGGGTGGAACCGGTGAGGGAGAAAAGCCCCGGGTTCCGGGCGGAACCGGAATTTGTAATATGCCACCACTCTTTTTGAACTAGAGGACCCGGCCGTATCCGGTGTAACTTGTAATAGAAATGTATTTTAATGTGCCTCTGGTTTCATTTATCTTGGTTTAGTTTTTGTACTGTTGTTTTACATTCGTGCACTTGCGTTTGATTCGCTCAAGTGGTAAGCGTCGCCTGAGGGGCAGTTTACCGGGACTCGGCCCAGATCGAACTCGTCCCTTAGGGTTGTGGCAACCTCGGCCAACTAGTCGTTTTGCGTAACGACGATCGCCTTCGGGGCAGTTTACCGGGACTCGGCCCAGATCGAACTCACCCCTAAGGGTAGCGACAACCTCGGTCAGCTAAAAGAGGATAAAGTAGGTGATAAAATCGGTAGACACCGCCAACATAATTGATAACATCGGTATGCAGCGTTCTTTAGCTAAAATGAGTTACAACGTCGGTATACACCGTTCTTCAGATAAAATGAGTTGCAAAGTCGGTAGACACCGTTCTTCAGATAAAATGAGTTACAAAGTCGGTAGACACCGTTCTTCAGATAAAATGAGTTACAAAGTAGGTAGACACCGTTCTCTTGGTAAGATGTACGTCAGCTGTAGTACTTTTTTAGCTTCGTGGCGTTCCAAGTTCTTGGGATCGCCTTCCCGGCCAAGGTTTCCAACTCGTAGGCTCATCTGCCGGTTTTAGATAAAACTCGGTAAGGTCCTTCCCAGTTGGGGGCGAGCTTGCCCTGCGCGGCGTTCTTCAAACCGACATCGGCTCTTCGTAAAACTAAATCACCGACCTCAAGGTCCCTAGGGATCACTTTCGAGTTATATCGTACTGCTACCCTCTGTTTTATTATTGCTTCTTTAAGGGAAGCCTGGCCTCGGACCTCATCGACGAGGTCGAGGTTTTCTTTCAACGCCCGGCTATTGTCCTCCGGAGATTTCGGGTGGAGTGTCCTCCAGCTCAGCTCCCCGATCTCTACCGGGATTACTGCCTCCGTCCCGTACGAAAGACGAAAAGGGGTCTCCCCCGTGGAGCTTTGCGGGGTGGTTCTGTAGGCCCACAGCACGTAGGGTAGCTCTTCAACCCAGTTCCCTTTTGCTTCATCGAGACGCTTCCTCAGTCCATTGAGGAGGACTTTGTTGGCGGCCTCGGCCTGTCTGTTTGTCTGAGGGTGCTCTACCGAGGTGAACCGGTGTTTGATCTTGAGGTCAGACATGAGTTTTCTGAAGCCTTTGTCGGCGAATTGCGTTCCGTTGTCAGTGACTACAACCTCGGGGATCCCGAATCTAGTCATTATATTCTTCTTGAAGAATTTGATGCAATTCTTAGCGCTGATGATGGCCAAAGGCTCAGCTTCAATCCATTTAGTGGAGTAATCCACCGCCACTATGAGGTATTTGATCTGGCCAGGGGCAGTTGGGAATGGTCCCAAGAGATCTATTCCCCACCAAGCAAACGGCCACGGCGAGCTTAAGCTGGTGAGATCCATAGGGGGCGCTATGTGGACCTTGGTGTGGATCTGACACTTACTGCACCTCTTTACATAATTTCTTGCATCGGTCTCCATGGTTGGCCAGAAATATCCCGCCCTTAACGCCTTTCGAGCCAGGGATCGACCTCCAAGGTGCTGCCCGCAGATTCCCTCGTGGATTTCGGCCAAGACGTAGTCCGCCTCTCCTCCTTCAATGCACTTCAACAGCGGTGCAGACAAGCTTCTTCTGTAGAGGCTTCAATTGATTATTGAAAAAGAGGAGGCCTTCCTCCGGAGGATCTTGGCTTCGCTTGGGTCCGGAGGTTCGTTCCCCGTTCTGATATAGTCTATTAATGGCGCGATCCAACCCTGGCTTTCTTCCACTACATTAATAGAAAAATTTGCTTCCGGGTTCAGGATTACGCTCGGCTTGCTCAGTGTTTCCTGGATTATCGACCGGTGATTTCCCGGAATTTTGGTGCTGGCAAGCTTGGAAAGTATGTCTGCCCTGATATTTTCCGATCTCGGAACGTGTTTCACTTCCGTGAATGTAAAAAGGGAAAGCAGCTCCTGCACTCGGGTTAAGTACCTTTGCAAGATCGGATCTTTAGCTTCGTACTGTTTCCCGATTTGGGATACCACCAATAACGAGTCGGTATTTAGGGAAAGCCGGGAGACCCTGAGGTCGATCGCAAGCCAAAGTCCAGCTATGCATGCCTCATATTCCGCCTGGTTGTTTGAGGTAGGGAAATCGAACGTGAGTGATACTTCGATTACGACGCCCGTCGGGCTTTCGAGCATTAACCCTGCACCACTTCCTTTTGGATTTGAGGACCCGTCCACGTGGAGTGTCCACAACCCGTCCTCCGGGTCGGCGGGTGCCATCTCCGTAATAAAGTCGGCAAGTATCTGAGCTTTCATGGCCGGTCTCGTCTCGTATTTGATTCCGAACTCGGAGAGTTCTACTGCCCATTTGATCATTCGTCCTGCTAAGTCGGGTCGGTGTGGGATCTGCCGAATTGGATAATTAGTCCGCACCACGATTTGGTGGGCGACGAAGTAAGGTCGGAGGCGGCGTGCCGAGATGAGTAGAGCAAAGGCGATTTTCTCTATTTTCTGATATCTTACTTCTGATCCATGCAAAGCTTTACTTACGAAGTATACCGGGCTTTGACCAGTTTCGGTCTCCCTGATAAGCACGGCTCCGATGGCCTCATCCGAGATGGCCAGATACAAAAATAGATCTTCCCCTGGGCTCGGCCGACTTAGTATGGGCGGTTCGGATAGGACCTTTTTGAGCCGGGAGAGTGCCTCGTCCCGCTCTGGGGTCCATTCGAAAGTTGCTTCTTTCTTAAGAAGTTTGAACAATGGGAGCGATTTGAAGGCGGCGTTGGAAATGAAACGAGATAATGCAGCTATCATACCGTTGAGTTTTTGGAGCTCTTTCTTAGTGGACAGGGTCCGTATTTCTGTTACCGCTCGGCATTTATCCGGGTTCGCTTCAATGCCCCTTTCCGTGAGATAGAAGCCCAGGAATTTTCCAGCCCGGACCCCGAAAGTGCATTTTTCCGGGTTTAGCCTCATATTATTTCTTCGGATTTCAGTAAAAATCTCTTCTAGGTCGGATATGTGGAGGTCTTCCCTTTCGCTTTTTGCAATCATATCGTCGAGGTAGACTTCCACGTTACGGCCGATCTGATTTCAGAATACCTTGTTCATCATCCTTTGATAAGTGGCCCCCGCATTTTTTAAACCGAATGGCATGACCCGGTAGCAGAAATTGCCGCGATCAGTCATAAAGGCCGTCTTCTCTTGGTCGGGGGAGAACATCGGAATTTGATTGTATCCGGAATAAGCATCCATGAACGATAGTAAACGAAAACCTGAAGCATTATCGACGAGCCGATCAATGCTAGGAACAGGGAAGGCGTCCTTAGGACAGGCCTTATTAAGGTCGGTATAGTCAACGCACATTCGCCACTTTCCATTGCTTTTCTTAACAAGTACAGGGTTTGAGAGCCAAGTTGTATACTTGACCTCTTTTACAGAATAAGCTTTAATTAAATCTTCTACGACCTTGGCCGTAGCAGCTGGCTTTGAGCTCTTTTGCGTTGGGCGACCCATTTTGCCCCGGGGTTAACCGCTAGCTGATGACAGGCGACCTCGGGGGGAATCCTGGGCATGTCTCTTGCTGACCACGCGAAGAGATCGGCGTGAGATTTTAGGCAGAGGGTGAGTTTTGCTTTTACTTCGTCGGGGAGATCGGATCCGATTTGGACAGTTTGGGTTGGGTTTTCTCGCAGCTGGATTTGCACGAATTGTCCATCAGGCTGAGGTCGCCTAATTTTCTTTTTTAGCTCCTGTGCTAACTCGTCGTCGCTTTCTTCCTCGGAGCTGTCCGGGTCATATCTTGCATCAAGGTCTGTGACGTTGACCTCGGCCGCTGGACCGGTTCTTTTCTTCTTTGGGCTTTTCTGAGTCCTTGCTTCTATGGGGGGAACCCCCTCTTCTGAGGCCTGCCTGTCCGCCTTGACGTGAAGATAAAAACATCTTTGGGCGGACTCTAAGTCGGCGTCGAGGGTGATGACTTCGTCACTCAATGAATAGAACTTCATCTTGAGGTGAACCGTTGAAGTTACGGCTCCGAGCCTTCCAAGGGTGGGCCTCCCGATGATACAATTGTAGACCGAGGAGCATGGCAGTACCAAGAACTTGGTCTTGACCGTCCTTTCTAGTGGCTCCTCTCCATAGGTGACCATCATTTCCAGGTAGCCTAGAGGTTTGGTCTGGGACCCATTGAAGCCCGAAAGGTCCGACCCTCGGTAAGGGGTGAAGTCTTCCTCTGAGATCTGTAGCTTTCTCACCAGGTCGATGAAGATGATATCAGCGGAGCTCCCCTGGTCGACCAGAATCCTTCTTATCTCATGGTTTGCCATGACCGCCCTGATTATGAGGGGTATGTGCTTATTTGGCTTGCCATCCAACAAGTCTCGGTCGCTGAATGCCAAGGGTTGGCGCTCCGGGCCTGAGCTGATCGCCGAGGTGGAAGCGGCACACATGACTTCCTTCCATTTTCTTTTCATCGTTTTGCCTGATGCCTCGTTGGGGTAGCCCCCAGATATCATCATCATCACAGGTCGGCCCTTTGACTTTCGAAAATCGCGCTCGTCCTCTGAGCTCTCTTCTCGTTTTTGTGGGGCTTTACCCTTTCGTTTCGGATCGACTTCTTCTACCTTAACCTCGGCCTCGTGCCTAGGTGTTTTAGCCACGTACTGGCTCAATTTCCCTTTCTTAATCAGGTCCTCAATGTCATCCTTCAAAGCATTGCATCGATTGGTGTCGTGCCCTTTGCTCCGGTGATACCGGCAGTACTTGTTGGATCTCTGTCCCGGCCTGTGCGGGAGCGGGTCAGGGAACTTGACTTCTTTGAACTCAGCGTTCATACATTCCGCCAGGATCCTCGCCCTTGTTTCATTTAGGTCGGAATATTGCTGGTGTCGGTTCCGAGGTCGGATCCTACTGTCGTTCCGGGTCTCCCTTTCATAACGGGCCTCTGCTGCATGACGCACCAGAGCCTCTTTTTCATACCGAGGCTTGCTTGTTCCGGGGTCGGCATCTGACTTTCTTGCAACAGCGCCTTCTTCATGGTCAATGTATTTCTGAGATCGCTGGAGGAACTCGGCAAGCGACTCAGTTTGGTTGATACCGACATCAATCTGAAATAGACTTCCTTCCCGAAGGCCGGCTTCCATGAAGAATAGTCGAAATGAATCGTCTAAGTTCCGGACCTGAGCCGCTTCCTTGTTGAATCTTTCAATGTAGTCTCGGAGAGACTCGTTCTCTCCTTGCCGGATGGCTTGTAAGACTTTCCGAGACTTAGGCTTCATTTTGGAGTGGGCGAACTGGGCCGAGAACAGCTTGGAAAGCTGGTCCCAAGATGATATCGAGTTTGGCTTGAGGGCTCTGAACCAGTCCAAAGCCAATTTTTCAAGGGTGAGAGGGAAGATTCGGCATTTGATCTCCTCTGGGACATTTCGGTATTGCATCATCGTATCGAAGTAATCTAGGTGTCGGTCGGGGTCGCCCGTCCCGTCATGCATCTTTAAGCCCTCCGGGGGCTTCTCTAAGTGCTTGGGTACTGGAAAATAGTCGATTTCCGCTGTAAAGGGTCCCTTCCGCGTCGTGGACCTTTCCCTCGGAGGAGGCCTTCTGATAGGGTGTCGGACAGGGGATCCGGGAGACCGAGGGCGCCGACGTTCATGCCTCGGGGGACTTCCCCGGCTTACAGAACGTCGCCTTGGGGACGAAGATGCTAATGATAAGCTTTGGTGAGTTGAGACTGTTGACTCCCAGTCATATGATGTAAGTTAGGCATTTTTAGGACCAATTGTGCAGGGTTTTTATTGTATAACAGTCATTATCTGGGATTTAGTTTAGTTTTAGATCATTGTAGTAGGAAGTTCAATTGTAAGTTATTCCTTCACTTTTGGAGCTAAATGGGACTTGAAGACCTCTTATTTGGTTGTGGCATCTTTCGGCGAACCAGACACTTGCCCGGAAATGCAGCAATCTGGAGGAATTTTGCAAGCCAGAACTTTCTGTCATTCTTCGCGTCGCGATCAGGAGGTTTCGCGACGCGATCTGGAGGAATTTTACAAGCCAGAACTTTCTGTCATTCTTCGCGTCGCGACCAGGAGGGTTCGCGACGCGACCGGGAGCAGTTTTGCGAGATCTGAAGATTCTGTCATTTGTCGCGACGCGACGGCCACGGGCCGCGTCGCGATGGTGCGTAAAAATTAGGGTTTTTGAAGCTGTTTCAGCAATTTTTGACTTCACTTCGTTTTGGGGGATTGGAGCTACGATTTGGAGCAGCTGGAGGTGCGAATTTGGAGCCTTCTCACCACTTGGGAACAAGGGATTGAAGGTTCTAAATGTCTTCCTTTATGTTTGTTTTCTATTCTATGTTGGTTTCCACCCTTAGGATGATTTGTAACTAATTCTTTAGATTAGGGAGAGATGAATCTCCCAAACCGATCATGTGAACCATTGATTTAGTTAATTCAGTTGTTATTCGATTTGCTTGTCTAATTACCTATGTTCTTAACGCTTTTCAATTACATATGATAATTGCGATGATCCAGGCTAGTGATTGCATAGGGATATGAATTAGTAGCTGGAAATTGGGTATTTAGATCACATGCTAGTAATCACCATAGGAATATGTGATAGCTTATGTGAATTCTTATTAATTCTTAATCTTAATGCGTTACCCTCTGGCATGACTCACCTAAGGAATTAGGGTAACTCTTAGGGTAATAGGGGTCTTGAGACAATGAATTGCCCTTGACCTAAATTGGTGAATTGAATCTAGAAATTGAATAATTAACTTGAATTGGCTGAGGTTCATGTGATAGGCGAGGTGAGAGGATTCGATCCCTAGTCGTTTTTCTTGCATTATTAATTCACGTTCGTATTCTGTCACCAAAATACTCGATTAATCACCTATCTACAATCTACGAATTTACAAATTTGCTATTGTTGTCAACGCGCAATCCCTGTGGATCGACCGGTTCTTACCGATAAATTGTATTACTTGCGACAATTGGTACACTTGCCAAATTGTTAACAAGTTTTTGGCGCCGTTGCCGGGGATTGTTGACTTTGTTGTCGACAAGGCAAACGCGTTAATTCTAGATTTTTAGTTTTCGTTTAATTTTAGTTACTTAATTTTTGCTACTTGTTGGTTCCTTGAATTTGTTGACGTTTGCTTCAGTGTTTCAGAGATTTGTGCATGCGGAGCAAGGGTCCACAAGAACTCTTGTTTGATCCGGAAATTGAAAAGCTAGCAAAGGCAAATCGAAGAAAGGCTAAGCTCGCCAAGCAACAAGCAAGAGAATTGTCACAGGTACAATCAACTTCTACAGCTGTACCGGAAGAGTTTTCTAGTGAGGAGGAAGAGATGGCTGATCCTCCACCCCGACGTACTCTAGGTGATTTCGGGCGAAGAAATCAAGGTGCCCAAGCATTAGCATTTCAACCAGTGGGCGTGGCCCAATTTGATATCAAATCCTCTGTGCTCACAGCCTTGAAATCAGAGCAATTTTCTGGGTCGGATGCCGAAGACCCTAATCAGCATTTGTTCCAATTCTATGAGATCTGCGGGACTACACACCCGGAGGGAGTAACCGATAGTGCAAAGAAAGTCCGGTTGTTTCCTTTCACTCTCACAGGGAGGGCCAAGGATTGGCTGAACACTCTCCCAGGAACAATCAACACTTGGAATGACCTTGAGAACAAGTTCTTGGAGAGGTTCTTCCCAATTTCGAAGTTCATAAGGAAACGAGCTGATATCTCCAATTTTACACAGGGAGAGTCCGAATCGTTGTATGACTCTTGGGAACGATTCAAGCTACTACTCAAGAAGTGTCCTGGCCATGGCATAGAAGATTTCCTTCAGTTACAAACCTTTTGCCATGGGCTGAGACCACAAACAAGAATGATGTTGGATGCCTCAGCTGGAGGATCCTTAGGTACAAAGACTTGGGAAGAAGCCAAACAGTTGGTTGAAGACATGGCTTCCAATGAGTACAGGATCCAAAATGATAGAGGGGTTGACAAAAAGAAAGGTGTGCTAGAGCTTGATTCAAACAGCGCAGTGTTAGCCCAACAGAAACTAATGACCATGCAAATCGAGGCTCTCACTAAGCAATTAGCGGCAGCATGTGAAGTAGGCTCAAAAGCTCCAGCAACAGTACAAGCAGTGCAAGCAGGTGGGTGCAATTATTGTGGTAGGGAATCCCACGAAGGTGACTGTGCAGCTTATGGAGAAGCATTGGAACAGGCAAACTATATGGGAAACTTTCAAAGACAATGCGGGAATCCATTTTCTAACACCTATAATCCAGGGTGGAAGAATCATCCCAATTTCTCTTGGAAGAATAACAATGACGGCACGAGTTCCAACCAACAACAGTCTCAGGCACCTGCAAATCAACAACAGAAACCACCTTCTCGGTTGGAGGATGCATTGACATAGTTTATGCAGATGACCAAAAATACATTCCAAGCTCAAGAGCAGGTAATGAAAAACATGGAGAAAAACCATGAAGCATCAGTGAAAAACTTGGAGGTACAGATTGGTCAGTTATCAAAACAACTCGCGGACACATCCAAAAGTGGTTTCCCTGCCAACACTGTGGATAACCCGAGAAAAGAGAATTGCAATGCCATCCATCTGAGAAGTGGTAAGGAGTTGGAACCGTCTGAAGTAACCAAGCCCAGGGAAAAGAAAGCAAATGAAGAGAATGAGGGAGCGGGTAAAGACAACCCTCAAAGGGAACCCAAAGAAACTCCATCTTACATGAAACTGCCCTATCCTCAGGTAAGCAAGAAAAATCAGAGGGATGAGCAGTTCTCCAAGTTCATGGAGGTGTTCAGAAGCCTCCAGATCAATATACCTTTTGCTGACGCCCTGGAAAAGATGCCGGTTTATGCGAAGTTTATGAAACAGTTATTGACCAAAAAGAAAAGGTTGAAGGAGAATGAAACGGTAGAGTTGACAGAGGAGTGCAGTGCTATCATTCAAAACAAAATACCTCCTAAGCTGAAAGATCCAGGAAGCTTCACCATTCCCTGTGCGATTGGTGATGTGACTATAGATAAGGCACTCTGTGACTTGGGGGCAAGCATAAACCTAATGCCCTTGGGAATGTGGAAAAAGCTTGGGGGAGGTGAAGTCAAACCAACTCACATGACCTTGCAACTGGCTGATAGGTCAATAAGGTATCCGTATGGTATTGTGGAGGATGTCTTGGTAAAGGTGGGAAAATTCCTCTTCCCGGTAGATTTTGTGATTCTGCAGTTGGATGGTGAAACGGAGGTCAAGAGTTCAATGGATGGGGAAAATGACATCCCTTTCATTTTGGGAAGACCTTTCCTAGCCACTAGTAGAGCTGTCATAGATGTAGCAGACGGGACTGTGAAGCTGAGGGTGCAGGATGAAGAGGTGACCCTGAAGGTGATCAAGGCAGCAAGAAAGGAGAAAAAGGAAGGGTGCTATAGTATTGAGGAACCCCAGATAACAGCCAAAAACAGAAGGCACATTCACTCTTCACCAGACAAGTCACCTAGCGAGTGGGTTGATCTAAAGGAAGTGGTGGGTGAGTCTAGCTGGAAATTCAATGGAGAAAAATTGGAAGGAGCTGTGAATGGGGCACTTGAAGAGCAAAAGGCTCCACCGGGGCCAATGTGAGATATCTTCTGAACCGTCAAGCTAGTGACGTTAAAGAAGCGCTGAGTGGGAGGCAACCCACTGAGGTACCATGTCTTTAATTCAATTTCAATTCCAGTCGTTAATTACTTTATTTTGCTGTTAGCCTTAGGCATGAGAAGAAATATTTGTGTTCGGTCAAGTTCAAGTCGCGAAAGGGGAGTAATTTCAAAGAAAAATGTTTCTGCCATTTATCGCGTCGCGAACCTGTTCTGTCGCGTCGCGATATGTTGAAAATCTGCCAAGGAAAATGTTTCTGCCAATTCTCGCGTCGCGAAGAGAGGCGTGTCGCGTCGCGATGCTTTCAAATTTTGGAAACTGTAACGGTTCTGTGTAATCTCGCGACGCGATACACACGGGCCGCGTCGCGATCAGAGCCTTTTTAGTGTAAAAATGACCAGACCGAACACAAATGTAAAAACTCTCTCAACTTTTCTATTTTCCCTCTCTAGTGTTCACTGCGAATTCCCCTCCCCATTACTGTTTTTGATCACATTTGATTGCAAATTCTTGCTACATTGCACGAATCCATCACCATCATCATCTCCAGGTATCAATCTTAACCTTATTCTTTAATTAGAGCATTAAATTTTGAGTGTTTTTGATGGTTGTTGGGGTGATTTTTGGGTAGGAAGTGTGAGAATTCGAAGTCAATTAGAAGAGTAGGATTCTTCCCTATGATATGTTGTTGCTTGATTGTTGTTTATTGCTAATGTGGGAGAGGGAATAATTGAATTGGGGGTAGAAATTAAGCGGATTTTGGGCGTACACAAGGTGTCCGATAAAATGCTTGAATGAAGTTTTTTGGTGCTCACCAAGTGTTTGTGAATTTACTCCTATGAGTTTTGGCTAAGCAACTTTATTGGTTGTGGAAATGTCTAAGTAAAGTCTGTTTTGGGGTTGCTGGCCTGTTTCTAATTTTGAACATATTCACAACCTTAGGATAGATGACTTTGAGTCCAGAAACTATGTTTTGCCTGTTGATTATTTTTCTCTGCTGGAGTGGGGCCCACACCAGGGACCCACCGAGAACTAACGATTGGTGCTGGATTCTGTTTGTTTTACTTTTTACAGGACAGTACAGGTAAGCAGAAATGATGAAGAAAAGCAAAGCAGGCACCTCCAAGAAAAGGAGAGGGGAACCAGCAGTTGAGATTGACAGATTCAGGTCCCCCGTGCATGAGGAGAGATACCACCAAGTGGTCAAAGGGAAAAAGATAAATCCCGAAAGGGCTTTTAACCTTAGCACGGGGGAATTCCCCATCATTACTTCCACTCTTCGGGAATTGGGTTGGCTCTCGTTCAACTCAATGATCAAACAAGCTAATCAAAGTTTGGTGAGGGAATTTTATGCAAATGCCTATGGAGATGAAGACAATAGAGTTTCAGTGGTGAGGGGAAGAGAGGTGTCCTACTCTCCTGCTACCATCAACAGTCTCCTCGGGCTTCCCACTACTGCTAATTGTGCCATGATGGATGCTTGGGACAACAAAGGGGCACACGATTATGAGGGTTTGCTGAGAGAGTTGTGTCGTCAAGGAGCAGCCTGGGACAGACATCTTATTGGTCCGATTGGTCAAGACTATCCCCGCCGCTTTTGCAATATGGCTCTGAAGGCAATTCCTAAGGCCTGGAACAATTTCTTTAATCAGTCTATCATCTCCTGCTCCAATTCCACTGATGTCAAGACTAAGGTAGCCATGGGACTACAAGCTATCATGAGAGGCCAGAGGGTCAATCTGGGGAGAGCCATTTCAGCTAGTATTGCAGAGATTGCCAGATGTCCTAGGGCCAGATTGGGGCACTGTTCTATCATCCATGCTTTATGTAGACAGCAGGGCTGCCCGGAGTACCCAGATGATCTTCTCACCGACCCCAGGGAGGGTATCACAGCAGCATGGATCTTGAAGCAGCCCGAGGGGCCCTTAGATGGAGCAGCACCACAGCAGCCAGCACCTCCAGCACCACAGCAGCCAGCAGGCCCATCTTACAGGGAGCAGTTTCAGACCGACTCCTCTTTCCAGTATGACCTCCTCATGGCCAGCTGGTGCGAGTCGTCTCTGTCATTGCAGCAGCAGGGCATAGATACTTCACACCTGGCATCATACAGAGTCCACCGTGCTGCTGAGGAGTACATGGCCGAGAACAGGCAGCCGCAGCTTCATCTTCATCAGTCCCACATGCAGAGCAGCAGCAGGTCCCCCAGGATCCACTTCTTTCCGGAGACGAGTATTTGGAGGAGCACATTTCCTTCCCATGAGCAGGAGGCTCATTTATTTTTCCTGTTTTACTCAGACATCTTTTATTTTTATTTTTGCACTGTTGGTTGTATTTCGCCCTATTTTGACTTTATTTCGCACATTGGTCTGTACTACTGATTATAACTTACTCTGTGATAGTGGAGCAACACTGCCCTATATTTTGTTTTGTCTTGTTAAAGCAGCTTCAATAGTGATGACCCGTGGCATTTAGGGTCGCATGTTTGCATTTTCCTTTTGACGCTCGCACTTCAAGTTTTATCATCAAGTAATAGCAGGGGTCATGACAAACGTTGCGGAAGTTCCTTATCATCTGTAAGCAGCATCTCTCAAGTTCCATCTCTATGATCCCAACTGTGAGGTTTGAGCCTAAACACGTTCTTATATATTGTGTGTGTATTCCTTGCTTGCATTAGTCTGCAGAACTTGATATTGTGCTTAATTATTTTTTGCATTTGATTTTCATACACACTGAGGCAATTCTTTTGGCACCCCTGAGCTTTTCAAGCCAACCTATTAATGTTTATCCTCTGCTAGCCCCTCTGAGCCTGTTGTTAAAAAAATTGTATGTTGTTTCTCTGACAATCATAGCCTAGTGAATACTTAACTTGGAGTTAGGTAACAAAAGCTGTGAGAGTGGGGAAAGTCTTAAGTTTGGGGTTGCTCGTGGAATAGCAACCTACTAAGTTTGGGGTGGTATACAAGAGAAGGAACAAGAAAACAAAGAAAAAAAAATATACATATACATATGTATATATATACATATCAAAAAAAAAAAGAAAAATAAATAAATAATTTCCTTCTCTTGTTTTGCTATATGCTTTGGGGAAAATGGGTGAATATTGCGTGAAATTGACAAAAGAGAGGTAGGCCTAACTCCAAGTGCAACCTACTTATCCAAATGTATCCACCCTTACCTAAGCCCCGCTATAACCCGTAAAGTCCTCAAAATGTGTGTATGCATTTCATTTGTTTAAGATGATATAGAACTCTGTCAAGCCTATGAAACGATGATGCAGGTACTGTGAATTGAGTGAATACCCAAAACACCTCAAGAGTGAAACACTGGTGAGATGTGCGTACAGAGAAAACTTGAGAATGCTGCCTGCTTATGATTCGGTATTTCCAATTCAGTTGTCATGCCACTGTATTAGATTGATGATGATAATTGATGTGCTGATGTGTTTAAGGTTGATGTAGTATATGTAACAGCTAAATAGAAAAACAGCCACAGTCTGAATTGATTGTTTGCTTGAGGACAAGCAAAAGTTTAAGTTTGGGGTTGTGTTGACTCCCAGTCTTATGATGTAAGTTAGGCATTTTTAGGACCAATTGTGCAGGGTTTTTATTGTATAACAGTCATTATCTGGGATTTAGTTTAGTTTTAGATCATTGTAGTAGGAAGTTCAATTGTAAGTTATTCCTTCACTTTTGGAGCTAAATGGGATTTGAAGACCTCTTATTTGGTTGTGGCATCTTTCGGCGAACCAGACACTTGCCCGGAAATGCAGCAATCTGGAGGAATTTTGCAAGCCAGAACTTTCTGTCATTCTTCGCGTCGCGATCAGGAGGTTTCGCGACGCGATCTGGAGGAATTTTACAAGCCAGAACTTTCTGTCATTCTTCGCGTCGCGACCAGGAGGGTTCGCGACGCGACCGGGAGCAGTTTTGCGAGATCTGAAGATTCTGTCATTTGTCGCGACGCGACGGCCACGGGCCGCGTCGCGATGGTGCGTAAAAATTAGGGTTTTTAAAGCTGTTTCAGCAATTTTTGACTTCACTTCGTTTTGGGGGATTGGAGCTACGATTTGGAGCAGCTGGAGGTGCGAATTTGGAGCCTTCTCACCACTTGGGAACAAGGGATTGAAGGTTCTAAATGTCTTCCTTTATGTTTGTTTTCTATTCTATGTTGGTTTCCACCCTTAGGATGATTTGTAACTAATTCTTTAGATTAGGGAGAGATGAATCTCCCAAACCGATCATGTGAACCATTGATTTAGTTAATTCAGTTGTTATTCGATTTGCTTGTCTAATTACCTATGTTCTTAACGCTTTTCAATTACATATGATAATTGCGATGATCCAGGCTAGTGATTGCATAGGGATATGAATTAGTAGCTGGAAATTGGGTATTTAGATCACATGCTAGTAATCACCATAGGAATATGTGATAGCTTATGTGAATTCTTATTAATTCTTAATCTTAATGCGTTACCCTCTGGCATGACTCACCTAAGGAATTAGGGTAACTCTTAGGGTAATAGGGGTCTTGAGACAATGAATTGCCCTTGACCTAAATTGGTGAATTGAATCTAGAAATTGAATAATTAACTTGAATTGGCTGAGGTTCATGTGATAGGCGAGGTGAGAGGATTCGATCCCTAGTCGTTTTTCTTGCATTATTAATTCACGTTCGTATTCTGTCACCAAAATACTCGATTAATCACCTATCTACAATCTACGAATTTACAAATTTGCTATTGTTGTCAACGCGCAATCCCTGTGGATCGACCGGTTCTTACTGATAAATTGTATTACTTGCGACAATTGGTACACTTGCCAAATTGTTAACAGAGACCTCGGGGTAATAAGTCTCGTCATAAGTCTCGGTTGGGGGGGTTCCAGATTCTCGCCTCCCTCTTCGGTGTGGTGGCGAACGATGGTGGTGCCTCCTCCAAGCAGGGGATCGGTGACGTCTTTTACTGGAGGTCCTTCTGCTAGGAGAGTAAGTTTGAGGGGACGTACGATCCGGGATATCTCTGGCCCAGACTTCGGCCATCTCGGCCTCCAGCTGGGAGTAACGCTGACTCCTTTGATCAGCCTCGGTCTGCCTCGTCAGCAGTTGGATGAGCTGTTGGACAGCATCGATCGGTACCGGGACAGTCGGGGCTGGAGGTGGAAACTGGTTTCTAGTGGAGCTTATAGGGACCATCGCCCTGGATGAATTCCGGCCATGGGCCGAGCTGCGAGGGAGAGTAACCGCTACCCCCTCCGGGGTTTCCTGTTGCTGATCGGGTCTAACCACGACGCTGGACACGTTTCTCCGTCGTAATTCCGGAGCCATTGCTGATCAAGGAGGTTGGGGGAAAGACTAGAGTATAAGGCTCTCCCACTGTGGTCGCCAATGTTCGATACCGTATCTCCAGCTATGTATCCGGTCTTGGATAAATAGTCCGGTCCGAGATAGTTGGTACGTATGTCCTTGGTCGTCCGAGTTGGTGCTCCGGTCCGAGGTGGGGTGGTACCTGCAATGACACTCCGACGCTCAAGTCAGTGAGTGAGTCAATTACAAGTGAGAGTATGTGAGAGATGAGTACCATTAATGTGAGCAATCAATGCTTATTTATAGGTATCTGGAGTGAAGGAGGGCTGTTGGATCTAGGTCTGCAATCTCCACCGTTGGATGAATTAGATCCTTTGGTATTGGACCTTTTTGGTGGATTGGCCATCGAGGCCCAATCCATAACACATATAATCCATACATCAGCTACCCAAACAACAAATCTGAATTTCTTATTCTGCTGTCCATTGCAGATGACCTCGTGCATCCTAAAATGATTCCAGGGGCTTGTGAATTGATTCTTCAATAACTTTCCATACCTGATCCGAAACTCTGCACGCAAAGAATAGATTCTCAGCACATTCTTATTCCCTAAAATATAGCACGCACGTAGGGCCTGGATTAAAGACTACTATGCCTCGCTGTTGGAGAGCGACACGGGTTGGCAGTCTGTCCAAGTCCAATAAAGTTCTCCACGTGTGTACCATACATTTGGAAGGGATTGCAGTCTTCCACAATTTCTTGATTACCTTCACTTTTTCCTCATCCAATCCTGATTCTGCAGATTTGTTAATTAGCCATTTATATACTGTTTTGACAGTATAACTAGAACTGCTCCCCATGGTCCAAACCCACCTGTCCTTTCTTGTATAATCAGGGCGCACTTGTGCCAGCAATTCGCTTAAATAGTCTGCTGCTTGTTGCTGCTCTTCATTTAAATTATCTTCCCACTTTACGTTCCAAGTCCAAGCTCCACCTTGCCATTCTCCAAAGTCTGCTACTGTACCCTGCTTCTTATCTGATTGTTCATATAACTCAGGGAACATTTCTTTTAAGCTCCAGTGGTACCACCATTTATCGCACCAGAATTGCATTTCAGTCCCGTTCCCTAGCTTGCGGTGTATTGCATCATTAAACCTTTCTTGAGCGTAACTCAGGCACGTATCCAGCATATTAAGATCCCTCCACCACATGGAATGTTGTCCACGCTTTAGCATGCCACCGTCTCCGTACAATCTTTGCAACAGCCCGTACCATACACTCGCCTCACCTAATAATGCCCTCCACTTCCATTTACCAAGCAAAGATATATTAAATATTTCCATGTTTCTTATACCCAGTCCACCAGACCACCACTCTCTTCTGCAAGACAAATTTTGCTCCATCCCACCCAAGCCGTTTTTCGCACTTCTTCACCTCGACCCCACAAAAAATTCCGCTGAATACTCATCAATTCTTTTAGCACCTTTTTTGGAGTCTTGAAGGAGAAGTAATACAAGGGAAGGCTGGCTAATACTATTGACCTTGACTTTATATTTTAACTGTTAGTAAATGATTACTGTTATTGTGGTTAAAATAATTGTGTACCTTTTATATAACAGAGTTTGTTCTGTTAGTTTGACAGTTAGTTAGTAATCTTGATTAGTTAGTAAGATTAGTGTTAGTAAAGCAAATTGTATATAACGCATTTGGTAAAAGTTGCCAATGATGGTAATCAAACACATCGTTCCTTTTCCAGAAATGAAATAGCTTTCTTCTTGCTTTTCTCTTGTTTCTGATTTCAATGGAAGATCACCAAATCTTCCCTTTTCCTTGTGTTTGAATATGAAATTCATCAACAATAATATGGTATCAGTCGCAATTCCTTCGCTGCGTATCTGATTCTTCCTTCGATCGATTATCGTTCTTTTTCAATCGATTGTTTCTCTGGTTCCGTTAATCTTTTTCCTCTTCTTCATCGGTGCATGTCTCTTTTGCAACTTCCACCTCAAGCCCCTTTTACATCCATCCATCTGATAACCCGGGAGCCGTTCTTGTTTCTCATCTCTTGTCTGATTCGGGAACAAATTACGGTTCGTGGTCACGGGCTATGACGATTGCGCTTGGGGCAAAGAACAAATTGGGTTTTATTGATGGTTCGATCAAGAAACCTAAAGATGGCACTCCCAATCATGCTGCGTGGATTCGGAGTAACCACATGACTACTTCATGGATCCTCAACTCCATTGCCAAGGAGCTTCATTGTAGCGTCATTTATGCGGAATCTGCTGCTGCAATTTGGAAACAATTGAAGACTCGGTTTGAGCAAAGTAATGGTCCGCGTCTTTTCCAAATGAACAAAGAGATTTTGAATTGTACTCAAGGTAATCTTTCCGTTAGTGCTTACTTTAGTAAATTCAAAGGATTGTGGGATTCTCTTGCTGAATTCACACCCCCTAATACTTGTACTTGTGGTGGTTCTACTGCTTTGGTTAATTCGCTTGAGCGTCAACATGTCATGATCTTCTTGATGGGCCTCAACGATTCTTTTAGCCACACCCGCGGCCAAATCTTGCTCATGGACCCTTCCCGGACATTGACAAAGTTTTCTCGCTCATTGTTCAAGAAGAAAAACAGAGGGAGATTGGCCTCACCACCTCTGAGAATTCTTCACAAATGTCCTTTGCTGTGCATGCTCCGGCAAAGGGAACCAAGCGTGACAGGCCCCAATGTTCACATTGTGGCATGCTTGGACACATCAAAGAGAAATGTTTCAAGCTCAATGGTTATCCTCCCGGTTTCAAGAAGTCCAAACCGTCTCAGTCTTCACAACAGATCAATCAAGTTACTACTGGAAACTCCACTGATACTGCTATCAATCCTCAACAATATCAACAGTTGATAGAGTTTATGCAAGCCCAATTGGCAAAGGCATCCCTCACACCTCAAGCTTCCACTGAATTGGGTATGTTGCACCTTGCCAATTATGATCTTTTTTGCAATTTCTTATTTGATTTATGCAAATGGATCATTGATTCGGGGGCTACTGCTCATATATGCACAAATTTATCTCTTTTTTCAACTTATACAAAATTGCACAATGCATTTGTCACACTTCCAAATAACTTGAAAGTTCCTGTTGTTGCTTGTGGAAAAATTGTCATCAATTCTTCATTAACATTGCATAATGTTTTGTGCATTCCTAGTTTCCATGTTAACATCATCTCTCTTGGTTGCCTTTATCAAGATCCCAATTATTAAATCTCTTTGACTGATAATGTGTTCTTGATTCAGGACAAACTCAAGCAGAGGGTGATTGGAAAGAGTGAGCATCACCATGGGCTTTACTTTTACACTTCTAATGACCATGTTTCTTCCAATTCTGTTTTTTCAAAGTCTGATTCTGTTTGTTTTTCAAATTCATGTAATTCAGTTCCTTGTATTGATTCTGTGACTTTATGGCATAGTAGGCTAGGCCACACTTCTGATCATGTATTGAAATCACTTTATAAGGAACTTTCCATTTCTCAATCAATTGAATGCAATACATCTTCTTGCACTGTCTGTCCTCTTTCTAAAATGCATCGTTTATCTTTTGATTCTAACAATCATCATTGTGCCTTTCCTTTTGATTTAATTCACTGTGATGTGTGGGGGCCCTTTCACAAGCAAACTCTTGAAGGTCACCACTATTTCCTGACAATTGTGGATGATGCTTCAAGATTCACTTGGATCCATTTGATTAAGAAAAAGTCCGAGGCTACCACTCTCATTCAGAACTTTTTCAAATTTGTAAAGACTCAATTCAACAAGTCTATCAAGGCCATCAGGACAGATAATGCACGAGAACTTGCTCTTAACAGCTTTCTCCAAGGTGAAGGTGCCCTGCATCAGCTTTCTTGTCCACACAGACCTCAACAAAACTCTGTGGTGGAAAGAAAGCATCAGCATCTTCTAAATGTGGCTCGGGCATTATTCTTCCACTCCAATGTGCCTCTTCATTTTTGGGGTGACTGCGTTTCCACTTCAGTGCACATCATCAACAGGCTTCCTTCTCGGTCACTTCATGGCAAATCCCCTTTTGAACTTTTATACAACACCATTCCTGCTTACTCAAGACTTAGGGTGTTTGGTTTCTTGGCCTTTGCTTCCACCATTCCCTCCCAGAGGCACAAGTTTTCCCCTCGTGCCACACCTTGCATTTTCATGGGTTACCCTTTGGGAGTTAAAGGATACAAACTTTTTGATCCTCAGGCAAATAAGTATATTGTTTCTAGAGACGTCCAGTTTCATGAAAATACCTTTCCTTTTCACAATATTATCCACACTACTCCTATCATGAATCCCTTCTCAGAAACTATCCTTCCTCACACTGATGCTACCTCAGAAACTCATTCACCAGATATATCAGACACTACTTGCATTCCTTGTCCTATCACTGACATTGACCAACCACCTCCAGCTACAATTACTCCACCAACTGACCCTGTTTCTGCCAGTCCTCCAGTTCCTGCTATTGATCAAAGTCCTGTTACTGTCACCAGAAAGTCTTCCAGAACCATTAAACCACCTGCTCATTTAGACAACTATGAATGTAACACTGTTGCTTACCTCATCCAGTCTTCTCTCACGTATGCAAACCTCTCTCTCCCTTATAAGACCTTCATCCACAATGTATCTTCAGTGTTTGAACCTCTCCATTATCACCAGGCCATCAAGTATCCTGAATGGCAATCTGCCATGGCCACTGAACTAGCTGCTCTTGAGGCTAACAAGACCTGGACTGTCATGCCTCTACCTCCAGGGAAGAGAGCTGTTGGATGCAAGTGGGTGTATCGCGTTAAATATCATGCTGATGGGTCTTTGGACAAATGTAAGGCACGACTGGTCGCTCAAGGCTTCAATCAGCAAGCAGGTATTGATTTTTTGGACACATTCAATTGGCACGACTGGTCCTTGGCTGCCAAATTCAATTGGCACATTCTCCAAATGGATGTAAATAATGCATTCCTAAATGGAGACCTCCATGAGGAGGTTTACATGCATCTTCCTCTTGGCTATCCAAGTCAGGGGGAGCATACTGTTTGTAAATTGAATAAGTCACTCTATGGACTTAGACAAGCCTCGAGGCAGTGGTTTCAAAAGTTTAGTTCTACCATTATAGCCCTGGGATTTAATAAGAGTTGTGCTGATCATTCTCTATTCACTATGGGTACTGGTTCCCAGTTCATTGCCCTTTTAGTATATGTTGATGACATCATAGTGGCAGGACCAAATACAGCAAAGGTTACTGAGATTGAATTCCTTCTGCAGAAACACTTCAAATTAAAAATCATAGGTGAACTGAGATATTTCTTAGGATTAGAGATTGCTAGATCTAGTAAGGGGATACACTTGTGTCAAAGAAAATACACCTTACAGTTATTAATGGATACTGGTTTAACATCAAGCAAACCGACTAGTATCCCTATGGATCCTGGTGTGCAGCTCAATGAAATTGATGGTGAGCCTTTGGAAGATGGTTCACAATATAGAAGATTAGTGGGAAGACTGATTTATCTCACAATCTCAAGACCTGATATCACTTATACAGTGAACAGGTTGAGTCAGTTCATGAACAGACCTAGAACTATACATTTGCAAGCTGCACATTTTCTCTTACACTACTTAAAAGGAACTGCAGGACAAGGGATTTTCTTTCCAACAGAGAACAACCTTAAATTGACTGCTTATGTTGATTCGGACTGGGGAAGTTGTCAAGTGACAAGGAAATCAACCACTGGTTTTGGAGTTTATCTTGGGAACTCTTTAATTGCTTGGAAGTCTAAGAAACAAGCAACAGTAGCAAGATCATCAGCAGAGGCTGAATATAGGGCTATAGCTGCCTTAACTAGTGAGCTGTTATGGTTGAAACAACTGTTAAATTCATTCAGAATTCCTGTCAATACTACTGTGGTGCTGTGTGATAATAAAGCTGCAATTCAATTGGCTGAAAATCCAACCACAAGTGAAAGAACCAAACATATAGACATTGATTGTCATTTTATTAGAGAGTTTGTTCAATCTGGTTTCCTGAATCTGGTTTATGTTAAATCTGAGAAGCAATTGGCTGATGTACTAACCAAGGCTCTCCCAAAAGTTCAATTTCAGGATTTGGTCTACAAGTTGGGAATGAAGAATCTGTATTTCCCAACTTGAGGGGGAGTATTGACCTTGACTTTATATTTTAACTGTTAGTAAATGATTACTGTTACTGTGGTTAAAATAATTGTGTACCTTTTATATAACAGAGTTTGTTCTGTTAGTTTGACAGTTAGTTAGTAATCTTGATTAGTTGGTTAGATTAGTGTTAGTAAAGCAAATTGTATAAAACGCATTTGGTAAAAGTTGCCAATGATGGTAATCAAACACATCGTTCCTTTTCCAGAAATGAAATAGCTTTCTTCTTGCTTTTCTCTTGTTTCTGGTTTCAATGGAAGCTCACCAAATCTTCCCTTTTCCTTGTGTTTGAATATGAAATTCATCAACAATAATAAATACTGAATTGATCAAAGTGATCCCCCCTATAGATAATTGACGGCTTCTCCGTAAAGATAGTTTATCTCTTAGCTTCTTGATTGCCGGGCGCCAAGTAGAGCTCATCCTAGGATTTGCTCCAACCGGGATACCAAGGAAATTGAATGGCACCTCGCCTATTCGACAACATAGAAAACGAGCTGCTACATCTACTTCTTGTGGGCCGACATTCATTCCCACTAATCAACTTTTGTGGAAGTTAACACGTAGTCCTGATGCCATTTCAAATACCCTCAACACCGCATTCAAGCACCATAAGTTTTCCCTTGTATTTTTGCACATAATAATTGTATCGTCCGCATATTGCAAAACTGGAAATGATAAGTCAGCCCCAAATGATATTTCCTCAAAGAAACCAGCTTCTATGCTTTTTCTAATCAATCCAATGAGCCCTTCCACCACCATAAGAAACAGGAAGGGGGCAAGTGAGTCTCCTTGCCTACGACCCCTGCTCATCGACAATTCCAATGTGGGACTTCCATTCACTCGAACTGAAACTGATCTAGAGAACACACAGGCTGCCATCCACTGTCTCCGTTTTACATTGAATCCCATTTTTACCATCATATACTCAAGGAATATCCTACTCACCGAGTCGTATGCCTTCTCAAAGTCTACCTTAAACATGAACATTAGCCACCTCTTTCTCTTTGCAATGTTGATTATCTCATTTGTCACTAGCACCCCATCTAAGATTTGCCTTCATTAAAGAAATGTTGTCTGCGAAGGCGATATTATTCCTGGGAGAACACGCTTTAGCCTTGCTGCAAGGATTTTAGAAATTATCTTGTATATACAGCCTATCAAGGATATTGGCCTGAAATCATTCAGTCCTTGAGGATTCTTTGTCTTTCCTATCAAAGCCACGAATGAGGATGTGAAGGCTTTTGGTATCTTTCCATTGGAGTGAAACTGGACTACTAATTGAAATATCGCTTCCTTTAATTGTACCCCAACCAAATTTGATGAAAATGAAGTTGAAACCGTCCGTCCCTGGGCTCTTATCCCCCTCACAACTCCTTGCCGCTTCTTCCAACTCCTCCATAGAGAATGGTGATGTAATTAATTTTGATTCCACCGATGATATCTTATTGAACTCGATTCCTTCCAACACAGGCCTTTCAAATTGATCTTCTTCGAATTGTTTGCTGAAGTGTCTTCTTACTTCTTCTTTTATCTCCCAAACTTCTTCTAACCATTTACCCCCCACTTTGAGCTTCTCTATTTGGTTCCTTCTTTGTCTATACTTGATCGAGTTGTGAAAATACCTAGTATTCCCATCTCCTTGTTGTATCCACTTTGCCTTAGCCTTTTGGGCTAGTAAACTATCTTTATGCTTCAAATTGGACCAAAATTCAGAGTTCAAACCTCTCCACACTTCTTCATCCCAGTCAGCTTCTTCCCCTACCTCATCCTCTACTATATTGATCTCCTTAGTAATATCTTTAATATTTAAGTCCAAGTAGCCATATACCTCTTTATTCCACACCTTCAAATTTTCCTTTAAGTATTTGAGTTTTTCTTTGACTATGTGGCCCATCCACCCGTCCACCTTACATTCTGTTGTCGTCAAACTCTTAGGTCCTAGCCGTGGAATCGACCAGAGGTCAGTCTTTGATTCCTCTGTTCTTTGAGCGATTGCGTTGAGGAGGAAACTCTGCTCCCCAACTGTGGGTTTCCTAACTCCTCTAAAGAGTGTCAGTATGGGTAGAGGGGACGCGAGTATTGGATTATCTATTAGCTAATGCATAAAAGTAAAGTAAAGTAAAATGTGATGAAGATGAATTGCCTCAGTCTTGTCCATCATCCATCAGGCTCAGTCACCCCTCGGGGTGTTTATATTATCTTTTGCCTCGAGCCCCTCCTTTAAGATTGTTCCTTCGGCAAATATCTTCTATAAATTGTCAGGTGATTTGCCTCGGTGTCCTGCTCTCCTCTTGATTCCATCTCTCAGCCTTCATCCTACGACTTAATTTATTTTTGGTTGTTAACAATTCCCCCCCTTTTTGTGTTGTCGCACGGCCGCGGGGACATGATTGATGGGACAAAAACCCTTGATATGACTTGACGTGATGGTTGTACTAGCTGCCTGTCCCTATGTGACATTTGTCTTTTCAAAAACCGTTAAGGCGGCTAAAGCAGTTCCCAGTGCTCCGCAAACCAACTCCCAATAGATATAACTAGGCTTCATAGTTGCTGTGCACGGTTGTTTGTTTTCCAAATTTCTCAAAGTCTCACCATCTTCTTCCTGTGAACAAAGCTCTTTTCCCTTGACCGAAACCGTCTTTCCATCATTATGTCTTCCAATTCCAATTCGCAGAACCGAAACCACAGTTATGGTGACTCCCGCTGGGTGCGTCCTTCTTCCTCTGATTCATCATCGGCAAGCCCTCCTCTCCGCGTTACTGAAGATGACCTTCTCGTCGCAGTTCCCGGTGATGTCACGGTGCAATCCACCACCTTTGAGGTTCGTGAGGGCTTTAATGCCTTCCAACAGATTTTTAATGCTTCGGCGCAGCTAGGTCTTCCCGTTACTCAAGACTGGTTCACCGTTGATGCCAAAGTATCAGAAACCAGGGGTTGGGCTAAACCTACCGATGACTATCAAGCTTAGTTTGACAGGATGCATTCTGTTAAGAAAGATACATGGAAAGCCCGGGGCTTGTGTGACATGATCGCTCTATCTAACTGTGCCATCCCTCACAACTTTGATGTTCTGTTACCCCTTTTGGGTTTTTGGTCTTCTGATTTTAATGTTTTTATCTTCCCATCGGTATAGTGACCCCTACGGTTCTTGTTGTGGGTGCAATTACAGGCTTGCCTTCTTTTGGCGTCGATGTTCACCTTGCCCGGCTGCCTAAGAAGGTCAACTTCAACCACATTCACGTTGGAGGAATTTACTTCAAGTTTCTTGTCAAGAACTCAAGAACCGAGGCAGACATCAGTGAAACAGAACATACAACTTTCCTCATGTAATTCTTCTGCAAGTTTTTCTTCGGCACCGCTTTCGTAGGGATTGTCCAAGAACTCCAACCCTTTGTTGCTCTGATGGTCAGTGACATTGCTTATGCGTGGGCTCCCTACCTCCTCGGTGGGCTCTACTTTCCTCGTATCATGTCCTCGGGGCTTACTATTCCCAAATCTCCAACCAGTCGAGTTTTAGGTCCTCAACTCTCACACATGCCTTGCCATCGACTATCCCCGACCAAGTTCATGGAAGCGTTCCTGGAAAAGAAGCTTGCTCCCTCTTGGATTTTTTCTCCCCAGAAACCTTAGTCCAAACTCACCCTCGCTGACCGCAATGCTGCTCGTGATCATTGGCTTCTGCCTTAGTGGCCCGAGACCTTCTTGTTGGTTACCATGGTCCTTCCCATTAAAGCAAGGTTGTAGCGGAATTTTACTATCCCAATTTTGTTTGCAGGCAATTTGGGCTCATGCAGTATGTTCCTCTGCCCTACAAAGCTATGAGTGGTCTCGTCGTTGTGAAGGCTTGACCGATGGTGACGTGTGTATGACTGTGACCAACAACTACTACAAGGTTACTGAAAGTGTGTGGGCACACTACAAGGTTTACCCAGGGGAGACCAGTGCCTTCACCAATTGGTGGTTTGGCGTTAAGGACTTGGCCTTTCCTCTGGTGCTTGGTGAATATTTGACTTAGTACCTCGGTCGTCCCTACACAGCTCCACCAGCTTCTGCAGCGTTAACTAGTACCGGCATGACCCCTCCTGCAACCAAGAAGACACCCAGATTTGTTTTCCTTGCTCGTCGTCCACCCACTCGGTCTCATCCAGGTGAGTCTCTTTTTAGCACGTTTGCCTTCTATTTTATATATCAGTCGCCTTCCTTGTCTTACTTATGTTACAATCTGTTGCGCCCGAAAAAGTCCCCGAGTGAGAACCTTCCCCGTTCACAACTTTTCCTAAGACAATGAAGCCGCCACCAATATTTATTAAGGAAAATATTAGGAAAATCTTTTTTGGAAAGCGATTGGTCTTGCGAAACTAGAGAATAGGGTTCGGGGGTCGGTTACGCGCAGGGAATGTGTTATCACCCCACACGTCCTCTCTACTGAGAGGGAACCTTTAATTAAATGTGTGGTTTTAGTGTGTTGACTCGAAAATACTTAATTTTGCCTCTCTACTTCTTATTGAAAAAAAAAATCTTAATGAAATTCTTTATTTATTATAAAAAAAGGGGGAAAATGGTTTTTTAGAAAAAACGCTTGACGGGACATGGCCCGCTCCTACGTATCTCCCGGTGCGATGGAGAACTCAAAGCTACGTAGTTTTTCTGTGTAGAAAATGTTTGTGGGTTGGTGTTTTTTAATGTAGGGGTTTTAGGACTGTGTGATCTGTGCTGGAGGACCACTGGGGGTCTGAAGGAGCACTGGAGTTCTGAAGGGCCACTGAGGGCTGAAGGAGCGCTGGGGCTCTGAGGGACCACAGTTCACTTATCTTAAAACGATGATTAACCCGGCCGTACGACCGACTTAATCCCCTACTTTGAAAAATAAGATTTTTGCTTTTGAAATGAAGGAGATCTGTTTGTATATTCTTTAGTTTTAGAAATTGTTTATTTTTGCGCTTGACAGGGGCGTGGCCCTGCTCCTACGTATCTCCGGGTGGAGAATCAAAGGCGACGTAGTTCTAGGTTCTTTTGAAAATAATTGTTTGAAAACTTATTGTGAAAATGATTTTTATTTGTTATGCTTGACGGGATGTGACCCGCTCCTACGTATCTCCCGGTGCGATGGAGAATTCAAAGCTACGTAGTTCTTCTTTGTCCTGAAAAAGGTTTTTGTCTTTTATCTTTTAGTGAGTTTTTGAAATAGGACGAGCATTTAGCGAATGATTAAACTAACCAAGGTTATGGGTAATCACCGCTAAGTACTCTAGAAAATGAGAGTCAATACCACTAGTCAGACGAACAAAGGTTCTGATTGACTATTAGTAGCAACCCGTTTTTATTTGCTCTTTTGAAAGTGGTCTTCGAAAGGGATTGATTGGCACGAATGATCAAGCTAACAAAGGTTATGAGTGATCATCGCTTGTTATTCTTTTAGAAAAAAAAGGCATTGCTACCAATGGCTAGACGAACAAAGGTTCTGATTAGCCACTAGCGACAATGGGTTGAAAATGTTTTTAGAAAAGGTTTTCGTTCTGAAAATGATCTTGGTTTGCAAAAGTGATTCTTTTTTGTTATGAAAATAACTCTTTTCTTTTTGTTATGCAAATGCTAAACTTTTTATGGTTGCGCTTGACGAGAATGTGACTCGCTCCTACGTATCCCAAATGGGAATCAAAGCGACGTAGTTCTACGAGCCTTAAAAATGAAAATCTTTCATGATGATCAAACTAACAAAGGTTATGATGGACCACCGCTAATAACTTGTTTTTGATTCTTTGATACTTAGAAAAATGCTTTCTGAAATTGGACACGTTCATGATAATCAAACCAACAAAGGTTGTGATGGATTATCACTAGTAGCTTGCTTTATGCTTACAAAAATTCTTTCGAAATTGAGGCTTTCATGACAATCAAACCAACAAAGGTTGTGATGAATTGCCACTAGTAACCGTTTTTGTGCCAGGTCGTTTAGAAATGAAAACAATGAATGCAAGAAAGAATTGGTGGATTCAAGAATAACACAATCAATGGAATCAAATCATTAAGCAACAATATTTGAATTCGCAAACGAGAATCAAGCCTAAACTACACATATTAGATCACAACACATATATAGGCAAGGAAGGAACTTGAATTGGGAATTAAGCAAAATACAAGAGTAGGCGAGATTGAACCTAAATGCACATCTAGTGGAAGATGCTAGGCGAGAACCATACTCAAATATTTCTACAAAACGCAAGGGAATCTAAATGCACATCTAGTGGAAGATGCAATGTAAGGAATGGACCTATCTAAGTATTGATGATATTCTATATGAGAGTAGACGATGACACTGTAAGCTCAAGCAAAAGAGTTGCCTCAATCATGATCATTGGCCAGCATAAGCAAGCAAACTATTTAGCGACCAAAGTATCAAAGAATGTTGAATCACTTTGGTCAATCCTCACACTTAAGATCAAGTGCACAAGTGCACAAGTGTGAATCACATTGCCAATCATCAACTTAAACAACATATAAACTAAAAGGGTTGAATCATATAGAGCAGTTTTGGCACGGATCACAATAATTAAATAATGACAAATGTAAATACAGAAATACCTCTAATGAAGGCGGATCTTACAACTTGAAGAATGCAACCCCAACTAACTCTTAGCGAAAGGTCAGCTCTGACGGACCAACGGAACGAAGAGAGCACAAATAAAATATAGAAGAGTTTTTCTGAAAAGATGGGATCTGCGAAAATTGGCTTCTCTGATCTCGTGAAAAAAATGTGTCTGAAATGAGATTTGGGAAATTCTCCTCTGATCTCGTGAAATCTGTGTCTTTCTCTCTGATCTCGTGAAAATCTGTGTGTTTCTCTCTGATCTCGTGGAAATCTGTGCGTGTTCCTGTGTGATCTTGTGAAATCCGTGCCCCCCAAAATGTGACTTGAGGCTGCCTATTTATAGGCTTTAGGAAAGCGTAGATCTGAAAAAACATTTTAATAAAATGAAAGAATCGATTGTTGATTGTAGTTGAAATATAGATGAATCGATTCTTATCATTTTAGAGGCCTCAAGAGTCGATTCTTTGGATAGTTGAAATAGTGAGGAATCGATTCTTTACTCTTTGGAAAACATGGGAATCGATTCTTTGCTCTTTGAAAACAAGTAGGAATCGATTTTCAGGACATCTATCATAGGTGAAAATCGATTCTTCACTTAGTTAAAACAATTAGGAATCGATTCATGGCCTATGGGATGGCTTGACAATCGATTTCAAGGCCTATGTAAAAAGAAGGAAATCGATTTTAGCTTTGCCTTGAGTATATGTAGAAATCGATTTCAAGCTTTAAACATATGATTGAGAAATCGATTCTTGGCCTTTAGGATTGCTTGAAAATCGATTTCATGGCCTTTAGGATTGCTTGAAAATCGATTTCTTGCTTTCCACAAAATTGTTTTTAGGTTTTTGCCATGCATGCATAAAATATTTTCCAAAGCTTGCCATGCATGCATAACATATTTTCAAAACCCTAATTTTAATGCATGATGCGAGTTTCCAAAAAAATCCTCTCTCAGCTATTTAAACTGTCATAGATCTTAAGTGATAGGACCTTACAATCATCTCTCAACTATTTTCAATAAGCCTCATGCATGAAAACATTTTTAGAAATATATAAAAATATTTTCATGCAAAAATTATTTTTATAAACCCTTTTGTGAGAAATGACCAAAATGCCCTTTTTGACCCTAAAAACCCTAATTTCCCCAAAAAGTGCATTCTAACCCTAAAAATGATTTCAAAAACTTTGGAGCAGTTTCTGGGACCCAAAATGCAATGCATAATTTATTTTTGTGTGGAAAATTAGGGTTTGGACCTAAGCCGGAAAAAATTGGGGTATGACAGCTGCCCCTCTTTATCTGGATTTTACCAAGAAATATGAATTGCGCGAGACATATTTCGAAGGTAAAATAGAAATAAAGAATTCAGAAATTATACCAATTTTGTCCATTTGGAGAAATCCGAATTTTCTTTCTTCTTTTTTTTTTTTGGAAAAATAGACACTTTCGTGTTGATGCGAAAACAGTAAATGAACACTGACGTGCAGACTGAAAGGTAAAACGGGCACTTGGCGTGCAAACAGAAACGGTAAAATGGGCACTTGCGTGTGGACAGAAAAGTAAAATGGGCACTTGGCGTGCAGACAGAAAAGTAAAATGGGCACATGGCGTGCAAACAGAGAAGTAAAATGGGCACTTGGCGTGCAGACAGAAAAGTAAAATGGCACTTGGCGTGCAGACATAAAGGTAAAATGGGCACTTGGCGTGCAGACAGAAAAGTAAAATGGGCACTTGCGTGCAGAAAGCGTTAAATTGCCCAGGCTGTCTGAAACCTGTAATCCTTAAACGAACTCTTGACGAATCCGAGTTTGCACGTGGCTTTGAGGAGCACGCTCTTCCTGTTGGTCTTTCGAGCGACCAGGGGGATCGTTATCAGCTCCAGAACTGATATACAGATCAATGCACGGCATCCACTGTATCTTAGGCTTGATACAACTATTCCGTTGCGCCTCGCATGGGGCTGCGGTCCATCGCGTTGCTCGTACACGATGTGAGACCTGGGCAGAAGGGAGCGATGATCTCTGTGCTCCAATCCGCAATGCACGCTTGAGCGCTCTCTTTTCTCTCCTTCTTTTCTATTTCTCTCTCTTTTTTTTTCTGAACTCCCAACTTGGGGGAACATTTTCTGGAATCTGGGGGCGAGGGCTAACACCGAAGTGCTCACCCTCTCTTTGTACCTGTAGCTGAAAATGAACAAATGCATGCAATGCAAATGCCATGATTGCTGTTTTCTTTTTTCTTATGATGAATGATGAGTTTCTTATTTCCTTTGTCTATGTCGGATGAATGCATGATCTTCTACTGTTCCTATATGCTTGATGAATGCAATGATCTTCCTTTTCTTCTCTTGTCTGTACGCAATGCATGATTTTCTTTTTCTTTTGCTTATGAATGCATGATTTTCTACTGTTCTTATATGCTTGATGAATGCAATGATTTTCCTTTTCTTCTCTTGTCTGTACGCAATGCATGATTTTCTTTTTCTTTTGCTTATGTCTGATGAATGTCTTTTTCTCTTTCTCTAGCTTCTGTTCTTTCTTTTTCTTTCTTTTCTTTTCTTTTTGTTGCTCTCTTGGCTCTTCTCTTTTCTCTCTTTTGGCTTCTCTTTTTGCTCTTTTAAGAATCATGGGTATGCGAATGCAAAGCCTTGGTATTTGATGACATGGAATGCTCATGTATTTTAATGACATGCAAAGGAAAACTCTTTTTTTTTTTTTATATTTTTTTTTATTTATGAAATGGGGATATTGCTGTAAAATGATGAATGACATGAAATGATGAATGACATGGGATGTTCTAGCTTTCTTTTCTTCTATGAGATGCCAGTATTGATGTGATGCAACTGTATTGCTTTGATGTTTGAATGCAAATGTATGCGGTGATTGATGCTTTGATGAATGAAATGCTCCTGTTCTAACTTCTGTTTGTTTCTTTTTGCTTCTTCTTTGAAATGCAGACATTAATATGATGCAATGCTCTGATGTTTGATGCAATGATTCTTGTTCTTTTTTCTTTTATGGAAATGCTAACGTTAATATGATGCATATGCACTGCTTTAATGTTTGATGATTGAATGACAAAGGAATGCTTTGTGAAATGATGAATGGCATGTGTAACGCCCTAAAATAATTTAATTAATTAAATTATTTAAGTTATTTGAGGGATTACAATATTTATTTAAGTGGAATAATTAAATTATAATTGTTTTATTTAAGTGAAAAGAATTAAGAAGGGTGGTGTAAATAGGGCCCAAGTCAATTAGTGACCCAAGCCCATTCCTAAAACCCCAAAACCTAAGTGGAACGTCTCATTCCCACAAGAAAGAAAGAAAAACAGCGAACAGGGAGAGGGAGTAGGAAGCCACGGCGTGAAGAGGAAGGGAAAGGAAGGAGAAGAAATCCTCTCAAGTCTTCATTAGGTAATGGGTTGTTGATCCTTTCTTTTCTATTTTCTTCCTTTTTCTGGTGTAGTAGCTCTCAATCCCTCATCTTCCATTGTTGTTGTTCTCCATGGCCTTAGGAAGCCCTACGGTTTGCGAAAAGAAGAGGAGGGGGCTGCTGCGTTTTTTTTGGTGACTTTGGCTCGTTGTGTTGCTAGGTTTTGTACGTGACTCCTTCATCGTTGTTTCGGGTCATACAAATTTGAGGTAAGGGTGAGCGTTTCAATTTAATGTAATTGGGTATATGGTGGGTTTGTGGGTTTTGGTGTTGGGTTGAATTCGTGACTTATAAGTTAAGAGGAATGAAGGATTGAATTATTAGTGTTGATATGCGAATTGCCCTTATGATAGGAGGAGATGAATTTCGAATTTTTTTTAGTGAATGTGGTGTGGTTAATTTCGATGTTTGGTGAATTGTTGGTGTTGAAATGCAACTTTGATGAATTGAGTGATATGAGTATGATTATTTGAATGATACCAAGAAATTGAAAATAGACTATGTTGCTGTCCCCATAATAAAGTGCTGCTGTTTGTCAATTTGAGTGTTGCTGTTTGCAGAATTTAAGTGCTGCTGTTTGTCAATTTAAGTGTTGCTGTAAACTGTTACCAAGTGGCTTCAGTCTCAAGAGGGGGGGTGAATTGAGATTTAAAAACTTTTCAGATCTTTCAAAAACGTTTTTCCCCTTTTCAATGACTTAGATCAATTTTCGCGCAGGTTAAGTGGAAGCGAAGGAATTAGAATATAAAGCAGTACAGCGGTATAATAGTAAAGCAGGAAAGCAGTAAAGCAGTATAATAGTAAAGCAGGAAAGCAGTAAAGCACACAGAGATTTATCCTGGTTCGGTCACCTCCTAGTGACCTACGTCCAGTCCTCACACCCTTGTGAGATTTTCCACTAAAACAACAACAAGGCTTACAGGTGCCTTGGAAAACCTTTACAGACTTAGGCACTCTCCTCCTAGGATACCCCACCTATAGAGAGCCCTCAGATCTAATATAACAATAACAAGAGATACCCCACCCCTGTTACAATCAACTGCCCTAGAAAGATACCCCACTTCCTAGTACATGCAGCTACCCTAGAAAGATACCCCACTTCCTAGTACATGCAGCTACCCTAGAGAGATACCCCACTCCCTAGAACAAAACACAACAATTAAATAATAAACAATTGTAAATGCAGAAATACCTCTAGTGTAGGCAGATATTACAACTTGAAGAATACAACCCCAACTAACTCTTAGCAACAGATCAGCTCAGACAGACCAACGGTACGTGACGAGCAAAAGTAAAAGCGTAAAGAGTTTTTCTCAAAAGTTCTCTGATTCGTGAAATGGGTTGTGTAAAAATGAACGTGAAGCATTGCCTATTTATAGGCTATGAGGAATTCATTTTTACGTTAAAAATGATGTAGGAATCGATTCTTTGCTAATTGGAATGGATCTAGGAATCGATTCATTTGCTTGATCTGATCTAGGAATCGATTCTGATTTGTTTGTAAAAAGGGTGTAATCGATTCTTAGGATCTCCGGGAGGCTAGGAATCGATTCTTCACTAAGTTAAAATATGTAGGAATCGATTTTCAGCTTGCCTGAGACAAGTGGGAATCGATTCTCACTTTGTGTGAAAAAGGTTGGGAATCGATTCTTCCCTTAAAAATATTTGGCTCAGAAATCGATTTGTGTATTATAAAACATGGCCTGACAATCGATTTCTATCTTTTCAAATTTGCCTGAAAATCGATTTTGCTATTTGTTTATGCATGAGGAAAATCGATTTTGTTATTTAAAAAGGTGATAAAAATGTTTACGTAAATATGCATGCACCTTTAAAAAACTTTGTGAGTGTGTGAGACTTTGATATACGAGCTGACCTTTGAAAGAGCTTACACTTTTTCCTAAGACACACCCAAACCCTAATGACTACCCTTATATTTAAGGACTACCCTTAAACTTGAATCTTCAGTTCTTGGCTTGCTTGTCTTGGATTGTGACTTTGACGTTTAGTCACTTTTATTGACTTTGACCGTCAATCTTACCTTCGTCTTTTTCATCATCAAAACATATCCTGCAATATCAGGTTACCTGCAACACAAGGTATCCACATTCTCCCCCTTTTTGATGATGACAAAACATTAACTCATCTCAAGGTGGGAGGTTAGTTCAAACGAATAATGTATACGATACTCCCCCTATCATGATGCTCCCCCTGTTTTATTGGCTGTATGCAAGTAAATGCAAATGCATGCTGAATATTAAAACATTTATTCTAAATATTAAAAACTCTATTCTTCTCCCCCTTTTTGTCATGATCAAAGAGGGCAACATGTAATAACAAATGCGAATCTAACAGCATGAAGAGGAATCAATGATTCCAAGTTCTCTTCGTATGAAGAAAAAGTTTTCTTTTTGTAAAGGTTTTGTAAAAATATCAGCTAGCTGTTTTGCCGATTCCACAAATTCGATTACACAATCCCCTTTTTGGACATGATCTCTAATAAAATGATGTCTTATCTCTATATGCTTGGTCCTAGAGTGTTGGACGGGGTTCTTTGTAAGGTTGATAGCGCTGGTATTGTCGCATTTTATAGGAATAAGATCTAGATCTATACCATAGTCAAGAAGTTGTTGCTTCATCCAGAGGATTTGTGCACAACAGCTCCCTGCTGCAACATATTCTGCTTCAGCAGTTGACAGTGCGACACTGACTTGTTTCTTACTGTGCCATGATACTAATGCACTACCTAGTATGTGACATGTTCCACTAGTGCTTTTTCTATCCAACTTACATCCTGCAAAGTCAGAATCTGAATAACCAATAAGACTACATGTGGCACCTTTTGGGTACCATAGACCAACATTTTGAGTGCCTACTAGATATCTCATTATTCTTTTGACAGCTACTAAATGTGATTCTTTTGGATTTGCTTGATACCTAGCACACATGCAGACACTAAACATGATGTCCGGTCTACTAGCAGTTAAGTAGAGAAGAGAGCCAATCATACCTCGGTATTTGCTTAGTTCTACCGGTTTACCTTCTTCATCTTTGTCTAAGTAGCATGAGGTGCTCATTGGTGTGGACATTTCTTTTGCTTTGTCCATTTCGAACCTTTTGAGTAGTTCTTTGCAGTACTTTGATTGAGATATGAAAATGCCGTTGTTTGTTTGTTTTATTTGAAGCCCAAGGAAGAAGTTGAGTTCTCCCATCATTGACATTTCAAATTCATTCTGCATAATACTTGAAAATTCTTTGCAAAGCAATTCATTAGTAGCACCGAAAATAATATCATCCACATAAATTTGCACGAGTAAGATGTCATCTTTTGACCTTTTTATAAAAAGTGTAGTGTCAACTTTTCCTCTTTGAAAATCATGATTGAGTAGAAATTTGCTCAATCTTTCGTACCAAGCTCTGGGAGCTTGCTTTAGACCATATAGAGCCTTTTTGAGTTTAAAAACATGGTCTGGTTTTTCGAAATTTTCAAAACCAGGAGGTTGTTCAACATACACTTCTTCTTGGATAAAACCATTTAAGAAAGCGCTCTTAACATCCATTTGATACAATTTAAAATCCATGATTGATGCAAAAGCAAGTAACATGCGAATAGCTTCTAATCTAGCTACAGGAGCATACGTTTCATCATAGTCTATTCCTTCTTCTTGATTATAACCTTTAGCAACTAGTCTAGCTTTGTTTCTAATTATTATACCTGATTCGTCTAGCTTGTTTTTAAACACCCATTTTGTGCCTATTATCTGGTGTTTATCAGGTCTAGGAACTAGATCCCACACTTCGTTTCTTTCAAACTGATTTAACTCTTCTTGCATAGCAATAGTCCAATGTTCATCAACTACGGCTTCATCTATATTTCTAGGTTCAATTTGAGATACGAAAGCCATATGATTACATGCATTTCGAAGAGAGTTACGAGTAGTTACCCCTTTTGTTACATCACCTATGACATTTTCAAGCGAGTGATCCCTTGGGATTCTCCATTCCTTGGGGAGTTCACTGCTTGATCCTTCTTCTGACTTCTCTTGAGGGGTGGTTTTTGTTTCTTCTTCTTTCTTCTTCTCACCTGTCTCTAACTCTTCAGGTTCATCTGCAATATCAATAACAGCATCCGCCCAAAAATATTTTGGGATGTCATGATCATTTAACATTGTTCTGGCAAGTTCCTCCAATGATCGATTTTTCCTTTCAACTACTCCGTTTTGTTGAGGAGTTCTAGGTGCTGAGAAGTTGTGATTTATACCAAGTTCTTCACATAGGAATTCGAATTTTTCATTTTCAAATTCTCCACCGTGATCAGATCGAATTGAGACAATCTTCAGTTCTTTCTCATTTTGAATGCTACGAGCAAGCTTTTTGAATGCTCCAAAAGCTTCGCTCTTGTTTGCCAGAAAGAGAGTCCAGGTATACCTTGAATAATCATCTACTATAACTAGAGCATAGTAATTTCCACCATAACTTTTTGTCCTTGAGGGACCAAATAGATCCATGTGTAACAGCTGCAAAGGTTTGTTAGTAGACACAATATTCTTTGATTTAAATGACACTTTTACCTGTTTACCCTTTTGGCATGCATCACACAATTTATCTTTTTCAAACTTGATATTAGGCAAACCACTAACTAGATCTTTAGACACTAGCTTGTTAAGATGATCCATATGAATATGAGCTGTCCTACGGTGCCATAACCAAGAGTTTTCTTCCTTACTAATGAGGCAACATGCATTATGTGATGAAACACTATCTAAACTCATCATGTATATGTTTTCTACTCTATTTCCTATCATTCTAACTTGTTTACTTTGTTTATCCTCAATGATGCATGAACCTGAGTCAAATATTACTCTATTTCCTTTATCACAAAGTTGGCTAATGCTTAAAAGATTATGTTTAAGACCTTCAACATAGAGCACATTATCAATAGCAGTAGATAAGTCTTTACCAACTTTACCTTCACCAAGGATTCTTCCTCTGTTATTGTCACCATAAGTCACATGACCGCTTGATCTGGGGGTAAGAGTTAGGAACTTTGTAATATCTCCAGTCATGTGCTTTGAGCATCCGCTGTCAAGGTACCAATCTGACCCCCGTTCCTTGAAGCATACCTCGTTTTCATTCTCGCTTTCATGATCTGCCATTAATGCAACTTGAGCTTCTTCATCTTCTGATTCATCTGATGAGTCCATGCAGTTGTCTTCCCATGCGATGTAGGCTTTTCTTCCTTTGTTATTTTTGAATGCCTTCTTTTCAGATTTGGAGTCCTTTTTCTGTAGATTAGGACATTCCATTTTCATGTGCCCGGGTTTCCCGCATTCATAACAAGTAGGAGGACCGGATGTACTTTCTTTGCTAGAGAACCTTTTTGATTTGAAGTTCTTCTTTGGATAGTTGTTGCCTTTCATGAACCTTTTGAACTTCCGAACCATAAGAGCCATATTCTCTTCATTTTCATCAATTTCATCATCTGAGTTGTCACTGTCATCAAATTGACTAGAACAAGATGCTTTTAGAGCCAAGCTTTTCTTTTTCTTATCTGTATTTTCATACTCAGCTAGGCGAGTGAGTTCTAGTTCGTGCTCTTGAAGTTTACCAAACAGAGTAGCCAGAGTCATAGTAGCTAAATTTCTTGATTCAGCTATAGCAGTAACCTTGGGCTGCCATTCTCTATTCAGACATCTCAGAACTTTGTTGATTAGATCCTCTGCAGGAAATGACTTACCCAACAAACTTAACTGATTCACAATGTGAGTGAACCTTTTCTGCATTTCTGGTATTGTTTCACCTGTATTCATTCTAAATAATTCGTACTCTCTGATAAGAGTATTTGTTCTTGCCCTTTTCACTTCATTTGTACCCTCATGAGTAACTTGGAGATTATCCCACATTTCTTGGGCAGATTTACAGTTTGAAACTCGAAAAAATTCATCAGGACTTAAGGCAGAAGTAATAATATTTTTGGCACGTAAATTATGTTGCACTTTTCTTTTCTCATCATCAGACCATTCATTTCTACTCTTAATAGTAAGAATACCATCTACTAAGTGTGTGGGGACATAGGGTCCTTTTTCCACAGCATCCCAAACATCTAAGTCTACCCCTTCAATAAAGATTCTCATTCTTTCTTTCCAATATGCGTAATCTTTCCCGTTGAATCCCGGAGGACGGGTAAGAGAAGCACCCTCTTGCGTAGACCAACCTGAAGCCATTTCTCTTGAAGCTGCTAGGCCCTTTATACAAGAGTCTAGCTCTGATACCACTTGTTACCAAGTGGCTTCAGTCTCAAGAGGGGGGGTGAATTGAGATTTAAAAACTTTTCAGATCTTTCAAAAACGTTTTTCCCCTTTTCAATGACTTAGATCAATTTTCGCGCAGGTTAAGTGGAAGCGAAGGAATTAGAATATAAAGCAGTACAGCGGTATAATAGTAAAGCAGGAAAGCAGTAAAGCAGTATAATAGTAAAGCAGGAAAGCAGTAAAGCACACAGAGATTTATCCTGGTTCGGTCACCTCCTAGTGACCTACGTCCAGTCCTCACACCCTTGTGAGATTTTCCACTAAAACAACAACAAGGCTTACAGGTGCCTTGGAAAACCTTTACAGACTTAGGCACTCTCCTCCTAGGATACCCCACCTATAGAGAGCCCTCAGATCTAATATAACAATAACAAGAGATACCCCACCCCTGTTACAATCAACTGCCCTAGAAAGATACCCCACTTCCTAGTACATGCAGCTACCCTAGAAAGATACCCCACTTCCTAGTACATGCAGCTACCCTAGAGAGATACCCCACTCCCTAGAACAAAACACAACAATTAAATAATAAACAATTGTAAATGCAGAAATACCTCTAGTGTAGGCAGATATTACAACTTGAAGAATACAACCCCAACTAACTCTTAGCAACAGATCAGCTCAGACAGACCAACGGTACGTGACGAGCAAAAGTAAAAGCGTAAAGAGTTTTTCTCAAAAGTTCTCTGATTCGTGAAATGGGTTGTGTAAAAATGAACGTGAAGCATTGCCTATTTATAGGCTATGAGGAATTCATTTTTACGTTAAAAATGATGTAGGAATCGATTCTTTGCTAATTGGAATGGATCTAGGAATCGATTCATTTGCTTGATCTGATCTAGGAATCGATTCTGATTTGTTTGTAAAAAGGGTGTAATCGATTCTTAGGATCTCCGGGAGGCTAGGAATCGATTCTTCACTAAGTTAAAATATGTAGGAATCGATTTTCAGCTTGCCTGAGACAAGTGGGAATCGATTCTCACTTTGTGTGAAAAAGGTTGGGAATCGATTCTTCCCTTAAAAATATTTGGCTCAGAAATCGATTTGTGTATTATAAAACATGGCCTGACAATCGATTTCTATCTTTTCAAATTTGCCTGAAAATCGATTTTGCTATTTGTTTATGCATGAGGAAAATCGATTTTGTTATTTAAAAAGGTGATAAAAATGTTTACGTAAATATGCATGCACCTTTAAAAAACTTTGTGAGTGTGTGAGACTTTGATATACGAGCTGACCTTTGAAAGAGCTTACACTTTTTCCTAAGACACACCCAAACCCTAATGACTACCCTTATATTTAAGGACTACCCTTAAACTTGAATCTTCAGTTCTTGGCTTGCTTGTCTTGGATTGTGACTTTGACGTTTAGTCACTTTTATTGACTTTGACCGTCAATCTTACCTTCGTCTTTTTCATCATCAAAACATATCCTGCAATATCAGGTTACCTGCAACACAAGGTATCCACATAAACAGTTTTATAAAATAAAAATGTTGCTTTCCAGATTTTGTAGTGTTGCTGTAAACAGTTTTATAAAATAAAAATGTTGCTGTCCAGATTTTGTAGTGTTGCTGTAAGCAGTTTTATAAAATTAAATGTGTTGCTGTTTGTTGTTTTTGTCAAAGAAAAATGCTGCTGTTTTATAAGAAGTGAAGCGTTATTTTATGTGTAATTCTTGCTGTACCTTGCCGCTGTTTGCGCTAAAAGGCCACCGTCCTATTGCTGTTTCTCTCGATTTACTTGTAATGTTACTTAGGCATGAAAATGAGATGGTTGTCCAAAATTTTAAACAAGGTGTACTCGATTTTCTTTAATAGGTTGTCACTTAAATTTAGATGTATCGTTATTTAAGAATTAAGGATGTTGTTATTCCAATCTTTGAATGTGATGTTTATGAGTAAGTTGTGATATTATTATGGTGATTATGACGGGTACACTCTATGAGTGTTCTATGACGACGATGACGAGTACTCCGGGTGAGTTGAAATTGGTGATTGCACATGTGTCCATAGAGTCTCATAGCATGTGCATATTATGACGAATAGGCTTCGGCCTCTTATTGACGAAATTCAGTGACGATGTGCCCTAGTGGCTGATTTATGACGAGTATGGTACCATCATGCATATGCCCAGGTGTGGGTTGCATTTTCATGCGCATACATTTTTATGACGGGCAATGTAATTATGACTTTGGTTTGTGTGTAGTAACGATGAAGTTGATGATAATAATGATGTGGTGTGTATAGTTTGCTCATATTACTCTACTGTGTGCTTAATTATGTTTTGTTGAAAATTCTCACCCCTTCTGCTTGGAATGTTGCTCTATTGTGGCAACGCTGCAGGTGACTGCGAGTGAAGGACATGATGCCTTCCTTTATAGCCATTGGGATGTCTGTCGAGTCGCTCTCTGATACTGTGACACCTAGGGGGCATGATTTAAATTGTTATTTAAATAATAAATTGTTTAATATTTGTATTGATGGTGTGAGGCGTGTTTGAGTGGTATTTAGTGAGTGTTGTTTTATTCCGCTGTGACTTAACTCTTGGAGTTTAATTTTTATGACGGGTGATGGTTAAAATTTTTATGACGATGATTGCGCAAATTTAATGAGTGCAAGTTGACGTTCTTTTGTTAATGACGATGTGGCATTTCCTTTCTATTAGTTAAATTAAATTTTGCGAAAAAAATTTTACTCTGATAAGTGATGTGTAAAACATGGGGTAGAAAGGGGGTGTTATAGCATGGAATGCTTTTGTGTTGCTTCTGTGGTTTCTTTTCTTTGTGTTCTTTTTGCTTTCTTTGCTTTTTCTGTGAAATATCTGATGCTAAATGTAATGCTCTAGTGATGAATGACATGCAATGATTTTGTTCTTTTCTTTTTATGAAGTGCGAACATTAATATGATGCCAATGCAATGAAAAGATTTCTGCTTTTTCTGTGCAACTGACATGGAATGTTTTTTTCTTTTTGCTATGTGATGAATGCACAAAATGTGAAGATGCAAATGTAATGCTTTGATGCATATCCTATAATGCCTAGGTGTATGAGGTAAACATTTTTGTGATGATGAGATGCGAGACTTTGAATGCAAGGACTTGAGATGATTATTGACCATTCTGTTGAAAAATTGAATTTGATTCAAACTCTGGTGTTCTCAAGGTTTTTATTTACAAACAACCTCACTTGTTTTCTCTTTCTTTCCATGATGACTGAATTTTAGATATCATGTAAACAACTTGTGTTCTCTCCTTTGAAGCATTATCTAGTAAGCATGCATAGGAGTGCAAATGTGAATGAATGAGTCAGTTACCTTGGAATTGGTTTAGGGCATGGACTTTTTATGGCAAGTGAAGGAATGACAGACATGGTTGCTGCCGAAGCTCATGAGGGCTCAAGAGATACAAGATTGCCCCAATTCAGGTCTTTGAGTAATTTGCCCATGTCTAGTGGTGACAACAACTAGGGGCGTAGAAGGTGATGAATTGGGAATGCTTCGGCTTTTGAAAGGGAATGTGGATCAAAAGAGATTTTGTCTCAACCCATAAAGTTTGATGTTGCCCCAGTCATGACAAGGCCTTGTTTAGGATAGTGAGTTGAGAGATTGTCCCGGTGAGGTTTTTATGGGAATGAATGAGGTGAAGGAATGGGAATGCACTTGCCCCACTTTGGAATGACATTGACAACTGGAGGGACATGGGATGGGCATTGAACAGACTTTCCCAAGACTAGGGTGTGTGGGTGGTGAAGAGAATGCCCCAACTTTTGGGTCTGAGTGGTATTCTCAGTGCAAAGCTTTGGTCTTCTACTGATGTCTTGACTTTTTGGTGCGAAAGAATCCTTACCTGGTGACCACTAAACCTTGTTTTAATGCATCTTGAATGTGCTTTGGAGTGCAAGTCCCTCTTTTTTTTTTATTTTGTCAGCTTTCTTTTTTCTGACAGTTCGTTTTTGTTTCCTCAGTTCTCTTTTTTTCTGAGGGTTTATTCTTTCTTGATCAGCTTTCTTTTTTCTGATCGTTTGTTTTTCTTTTGAGCAAACACATTGTACATAGATAAGCTTGTTCGTCCTAAGATTAGAATTTGAGTGAACAAAAGCAACCGGTCTTTGATCGGAATGGACTTTTCGGGATTGTGGTGTTTTGTGGAGGAAGGAGGGTTAGGCTTAATGAAGTGTTTGAGGCTAATGGGAGGATGAGTTTTGTTTGGCGTTGATCGACGGTTAATGGTCTATGAGAAAGATGGTTATTGGGCTTGTTTGGGCTCTGTTAAAGCAAATTCGTGTCTCACGGTAGAATGACTAAGGGGTTTGATGTTGAGGCCAAAGGAAGTGTTTGAAGGTTTATGGAATCAGGTGTTGGAATGATGAAGTGTTTGAAGGTTTATTTAGACAAGGATCTCTTGTATTTTGTGGTAACATGTACCAGCTCACCACTTACATTTCTTTTGTATTTTCTTTTGTTTTGGGATTTTCATTTTTGAATCCCCTTTTTTTTTTATTTTCTCTTTTTCCCCCTTTTTTTTATGATTCTTTTCCTTCTTCGACTCGGGTGAGCTGATAAAAAGTGATGCACTGTTTTTTTATTTGGGGTGATCCTTGTCTAGGGTGATTTTTGGATTTTGGTTTTTCTTGGCTCAAGGTGGGTAGGAAAGGGACTTTCTGGGATTTTGGGGTTTTTGAGGAGATGGCCAAACTTCATTTCAAATCTCGATTGCTTATTTCTATAAGACTTAACTTTAGAACAATAATTTATCTATCTTCATGTGTTTTCTCTTTTTTCCTTTTTGTGCCCTAATTTTTGCCTGGACCGCTCTTTGCGAGTTTTCAATCCACCGGGCGCTCTTTTTTGCCTAGGCCGCCCTTTGCGGGTTTTCAACCTAGCGAGCTTGTTTTCTTGTTTATTATATTATTATTATTTTTTTTTTTTGAGAGACTTGCACTGAAGGAATATGATATTAATCAAGGGGAATTTAATGATCACCGACTTGCCCCAGCATGGAGGACTTAAAGCATTAGAATGAACCCAAAAGTCAAATACGCACTGATGGGGAAAATATGCATTTTATGGGTGGACGGGGCAGGATTAGACTTGGATGGGGAATGATGATAAATGAAGGAAATTGACTGACTCAAACAAGAGAAACTGCACGTGGCATGCATGCTTACTAGAAGAACGCTTCACAGAGAGTTAACATGATATGAAAACTTTTTTTTTTTGATGAACTGTTTCAGTCTTTTATCATGGAATGGATGAGATGTAATGTCTTTTTTTGAAGGAAATACAAATGAGCTATTGATGTGAAAAACTAAGTGCCTTGGAACACCTTGAGTTTGCAACCAAGTAAGGAAAACCTTTTCAAAAAGGATGATTGTTTCGCAAGAACGTCTCGCTTCTCATCACAACTCTTATTTTATGCAATGAATGAATGAACAAATTATGATATGCAAGTATGATGCAAATGCGTGGAGAATGACCACTCGAAGAGTGTGGCTTATTCTAAATAATTTTGTTATTTTTAATGCAAGACAAAATATGGAATGCCAATGCGAATGATGCAAGAATGATGCCCCTTTTTTTCAAAATGATTTTTGATTTTGATTTTTTATTTTTTATTATTATTTTTTTAGAGGCGAGACAAGGTACGAAATACCAATGCCCCCCTTTTCTTTTGAATGATGAAAGATGAAAGATGCAGGAATGATGCTTTTCTCTAAATGATGATGATTTATTTTTTAGAGGCAAGGTAAGGTATGAAATGCCAATGCCCCTTCATTTTTTGAAAGATGCATGTATGGAGGAATGATGTATTTGAACCAAAGTGATGAGGTTAATGAAATGGTGCATGAATGCTACGTTTTGAATAAATTTGATGATGATTTTTATTCATGATTATGAATGAGATGCTTTCTTGTTTTCATTTTTTTTTGTGCAATGAAATGCATGATACTCACAATGATTTTCTTTTTTGTTTTTTAGTTTTGGAACATGATTTTGAAAATTATTTGGAGATGCAAATGATTTATTGGAAAAAAGGTTTTAGAAAAATGTGCTTGACGGGGTATGACCCGCTCCTACGTATCCCCATTGTAATGAGGAATCAAAGCTTACGTAGTTCTACTGTGTCTTTTTTGATATAATGCTTATGCATGAATGTCTCATCTTGGATGAACTTGACGAGGACTTTTTTGCATGATTAAAAATGAAATGCTTATGCTATGCAGATGATAATTGTTTTTTGTTTTATCTTTATGTAATGAATGCAAGATGAATGGTTTTTTTCAAAATTGGAATTTTATGCAATGCAAATGATGCGATAATGCAATGATGCAATGATGCTTACTTTTTGTGTTTTTGCAGAAAGAGGATATTTACAGGTGGTAATTTGAAAATTTTCACACTATATGCCACCTCATATAGGCGTTTATTGAAAAGGAAAAGCATATCTTTTTTTGATTTTCGAAAATTTTGAAGGAAAAATTGATTGAACTGAATGCAACAATGCAGCACACGATTTGGAAAGCCCTTGTGACCTAAAAAGGGGGTAGAACCTATGATCTAAGGCACTTTAGGGATAATCTTCTCATGTAGCTCTATTCACACCCTCACAAAGGTCATCAGAGCCACAGTCCCTCTCATGAAAATCCTCGTAAATGCAGCAAACTGCTAGATACGAAGCATCATGAAAGAGCACAACTCTGATTGAAACTTTCGCGAGTAGCCAAACGGACAAAGGTCCTGATGGGCTCCCACTACTCGAATCCACTGATCCTAAGGTATCCTAACAGACCTGGGTTATGGTCTCTTTCTCTAATCATTTAGCCTCAAGGTACGAGTGCGTGTGTGCGAAGGGTATTTCCTTAAAAACTACCCCACCTGCAAATGAAAATCCAGAACAGTCCAGACAATAGAAAGCCATAACATGTCGTCTACCCTAGGGTTCAATACCAATCAAATTCAACTAATCTAGGGTGCCAACAACAAACACATTACTTACCTCAGAAATGGAGCTGAGAAGAAGGGGACATGACAAGAGAAGGGAAATATGCATGAGGGAACTAAGCATTTAAGCAAAGAAGTAACTATCTATTATTTTAAACAAAAGCAAACATAGAAGAAGAATGCACATGGGTGCAACATGCTTATGAAAAAGAAGAAGAATAGAGGCAAAGCAAGATGTTCAAATCAATCACACAAACCACACACTTAATTAATTAGGCTTGACCCACTTTTGAAAAAAGTGTTTTTTAGTCCCCAGCGGAGTCGCCAGCTGTTGCGCCCGAAAAAGTCCCCGAGGGAGAACCTTCCTCGTTCACAACTTTTCCTAAGACAATGAAGCCGCCACCAATATTTATTAAGGAAAATATTAGGAAAACCTTTTTTGGAAAGCGATTGGTCTTGCGAAACTAGAGAATAGGGTTCGGGGGTCGGTTACGCGCAGGGAAGGTGTTAGCACCCCACACGTCCTCTCTACTGAGAGGGAACCTTTAATTAAATGTGTGGTTTTAGTGTGTTGACTTGAAAATACTTAATTTTGCCTCTCTACTTCTTATTGAAAAAAAAAAATCTTAATGAAAATCTTTATTTATTATAAAAAAAGGGGGAAAAATGGTTTTTTAGAAAAAACGCTTGACGGGACATGGCCCGCTCCTACGTATCTCCCGGTGCGATGGAGAACTCAAAGCTACGTTGTTCTTCTGTGTAGAAAATGTTTGTGGGTTGGTGTTTTTTAATGTAGGGGTTTTAGGACTGTGTGATCTGTGTTGGAGGACCACTGGGGGTCTGAAGGAGCACTGGAGTTCTGAAGGGCCACTGAGGGCTGAAGGAGCGCTGGGGCTCTGAGGGACCACAGTTCACTTATCTTAAAACGATGATTAACCCGGCCGTACGACCGACTTAATCCCCTACTTTGAAAAATAAGATTTTTGCTTTTGAAATGAATGAGATCTGTTTGTATATTCTTTAGTTTTAGAAATTGTTTATTTTTGCGCTTGATAGGGGCGTGGCCCTGCTCCTACGTATCTCCGGGTGGAGAATCAAATGCGACGTAGTTCTAGGTTCTTTTGAAAATAATTGTTTGAAAACTTATTGTGAAAATGATTTTTATTTGTTATGCTTGACGGGATGTGACCCGCTCCTACGTATCTCCCGGTGCGATGGAGAATTCAAAGCTACGTAGTTCTTCTTTGTCCTGAAAAAGGTTTTTGTCTTTTATCTTTTAGTGAGTTTTTGAAATAGGACGAGCATTTAGCGAATGATTAAACTAACCAAGGTTATGGGTAATCACCGCTAAGTACTCTAGAAAATGAGAGTCAATACCACTAGTCAGACGAACAAAGGTTCTGATTGACTATTAGTAGCAACCCGTTTTTATTTGCTCTTTTGAAAGTGGTCTTCGAAAGGGATTGATTGGCATGAATTATCAAGCTAACAAAGGTTATGAGTGATCATCGCTTGTTGTTCTTTTAGAAAAAAAGGCATTGCTACCAATGGCTAGACGAACAAAGGTTCTGATTAGCCACTAGCGACAATGGGTTGAAAATGTTTTTAGAAAATGTTTTGGTTCTGAAAATGATCTTGGTTTGCAAAAGTGATTCTTTTTTGTTATGAAAATAACTCTTTTCTTTTTGTTATGCAAATGCTAAACTTTTTATGGTTGCGCTTGACGAGAATGTGACTCGCTCCTACGTATCCCAAATGGGAATCAAAGCGACGTATTCTACCAGCCTTAAAAATGAAAATCTTTCATGATGATCAAACTAACAAAGGTTATGATGGACCACCGCTAATAACTTGTTTTTGATTCTTTGATACTTAGAAAAATGCTTTCTGAAATTGGACGCGTTCATGATAATCAAACCAACAAAGGTTGTGATGGATTATCACTAGTAGCTTGCTTTATGCTTACGAAAATTCTTTCGAAATTGAGGCTTTCATGACAATCAAACCAACAAAGGTTGTGATGAATTGCCACTAGTAACCGTTTTTGTGCCAGGTCGTTTAGAAATGAAAACAATGAATGCAAGAAAGAATTGGTGGATTCAAGCATAACACAATCAATGGAATCAAATCATTAAGCAACAATATTTGAATTCGCAAATGAGAATCAAGCCTAAACTACACATATTAGATCACAACACATAGATAGGCAAGGAAGGAACTTGAATTGGGCATTAAGCAAAATACAAGAGTAGGCGAGATTGAACCTAAATGCACATCTAGTGGAAGATGCTAGGCGAGAACCATCTCAAATATTTCTACAAAACGCAAGGGAATCTAAATGCACATCTAGTGGAAGATGCAATGTAAGGAATGGACCTATCTAAGTATTGATGAGATTCTATATGAGAGTAGACGATGACACTGTAAGCTCAAGCAAAAGAGTTGCCTCAATCATGATCATTGGCCAGCATAAGCAAGCAAACTATTTAGCGACCAAAGTATCAAAGAATGTTGAATCACTTTGGTCAATCCTCACACTTAAGATCAAGTGCACAAGTTCACAAGTGTGAATCACATTGCCAATCATCAACTTAAACAACATATAAACTAAAAGGGTTGAATCATATAGAGCAGTTTTGGCACGGATCACAATAATTAAATAATGACAAATGTAAAGACAGAAATACCTCTAATGAAGGCGGATCTTACAACTTGAAGAATGCAACCCCAACTAACTCTTAGCGAAAGGTCAGCTCTGACGGACCAACGGAACGAAGAGAGCACAAATAAAATATAGAAGAGTTTTTCTGAAAAGATGGGATCTGCGAAAATTGGCTTCTCTGATCTCGTGAAAAAAATGTGTCTGAAATGAGATTTGGGAAATTCTCCTCTGATCTCGTAAAATCTGTGTCTTTCTCTCTGATCTCGTGAAAATCTGTGTGTTTCTCTCTGATCTCGTGGAAATCTGTGCGTGTTCCTGTGTGATCTTGGGAAATCCGTGCCCCCCAAAATGTGACTTGAGGCTGCCTATTTATAGGCTTTAGGAAAGCGTAGATCTGAAAAAACATTTTATTAAAATGAAAGAATCGATTGTTGATTGTAGTTGTAATATAGATGAATCGATTCTTATCATTTTAGAAGCCTCAAGAGTCGATTCTTTGGATAGTTGAAATAGTGAGGAATCGATTCTTTACTCTTTGGAAAACATGGGAATCGATTCTTTGCTCTTTGAAAACAAGTAGGAATCGATTTTCAGGACATCTATCATAGGTGAAAATCGATTCTTCACTTAGTTAAAACAATTAGGAATCGATTCATGGCCTATGGGATGGCTTGACAATCGATTTCAAGGCCTATGTAAAAAGAAGGAAATCGATTTTAGCTTTGCCTTGAGTATATGTAGAAATCGATTTCAAGCTTTAAACATATGATTGAGAAATCGATTCTTGGCCTTTAGGATTGCTTGAAAATCGATTTCATGGCCTTTGGGATTGCTTGAAAATCGATTTCTTGCTTTCCACAAAATTGTTTTTAGGTTTTTGCCATGCATGCATAAAATATTTTCCAAAGCTTGCCATGCATGCATAACATATTTTCAAAACCCTAATTTTGATGCATGATGCGAGTTTCCAAAAAAATCCTCTCTCAGCTATTTAAACTGTCATAGATCTTAAGTGATAGGACCTTACAATCATCTCTCAACTATTTTCAATAAGCCTCATGCATGAAAACATTTTTAGAAATATATAAAAATATTTTCATGCAAAAATTATTTTTATAAACCCTTTTGTGAGAAATGACCAAAATGCCCTTTTTGACCCTAAAAACCCTAATTTCCCCAAAAAGTGCATTCTAACCCTAAAAATGATTTCAAAAACTTTGGAGCAGTTTCTGGGACCCAAAATGCAATGCATAATTTATTTTTGTGTGGAAAATTAGGGTTTGGACCTAAGCCGAACAAAATTGGGGTATGACACAATCGCAGAATCTTCAGGTCGCCATGATGATGATGATGAGGAAGAAGGTCCCATTACCTTCCGCAAGCCACCTAGGAAGGACCCAACTGAAACCCCCTTGTCGTCAATGGCCAAGGACACTGCTGTGGCAGCAGAAGTAACTCCTCGCCCATCCAAGAGACCAAAGGTATGATTTCCCCTTTCTGTGTTTCTCTTTTCTGTTTTACACTTCGTTCTTGTAACCTCCTGTCGGTCATAATAGGTGGCCATCCCTGAAGTTGTCAATGAATTCTCTACTCTTGTCCCAACCCCTCAATTACCAACAGGTTCATCTCCGGTCCTCCTCTTCAACTACCAACCCGTTAGTCTTCAGTTCCTCTTCCTCAAGCGAGGCCAAATCAGGTGGCCGAGGCCGAGGTGGCTCGGTACTTTGCCTCTCAGGATCTGTCTCAAATAGTTCCTCCTTCAGTAGATGAACTGAGGAAGCTGGAGGCAGCTCTCCAGGGAGGAATAGTTACAGATCCTACCCAGCTCTCGGAGTTACGGTTCTTAGCTTTTAGATTGGCATCTTCTGGGGATTTTTTGGAGCAGCGAAGAAGTGTTCTACAACAAGTAGCCTACCAGCTCCCAGAAATTTCCCAGCATTATTCCTTGGCCAAAATTGCCCAAGTCAATGCCCAGCATGCATTAGACCATCTGAACACCCTCCAGTTCGAGAAGAAGATGCACCTTATGTCTTATGGCGAAAAGGAGGTAGAGAGAAGGCTAGCCCTTGCCGAAGAAGAGGCGAACAGACATCGCATCAAGGAGATTGAGACTACCCTAGCTGAACTGCGCCAAGATCTGGAGAACCTGTGGCCTCAGCAAGAGGAGGCGACGCGCAAGCTCGGCGGGATTGTTCAAGAACAGAAACAGTTGTATCTCCTGAGTACACCCTTGGACCAACGCATTAAGCAATTGGAATCTCAAAAGGGGGTCTTTGTCTATGATCTAGAGCGTGGTCAGAACGACATTCAAACTGTGATTTCTTCTTGGGGGCATGTTGTTTTCTCTTCTGGTAAGTCCTTCTGCTACTCCTCCAATGTTTGATTCCTTGATGTTGGTCGCTTCGGGTCCGGCCGTTCTTTCTTCTGTCGGCACGCTACCAAACCCAGAGGTGCCCGAATTGGTGGAGGGAGAAACTTCGGCAGTGAAGAGGTAAGTATTCTCCTTTGACAATCTTTTGGTTTTCACTAGGCCACCGGTGTGTAGGTCTCTGTAATCGATACATATTCTCACCTGGCCATTCTTCTTGATCACGGGGACTATATTAGACAGCTAATCTACGTACCTGGCAGTTAGTTCTTGTCAATCCTGCTTTCAGCAATCTCTCCACCTCAGCTTTGATCTGGGGCATCAGCTGGGGGTTGAATCTCCTCGGTGGTTGCTTATGGGGTTTGCAACCGTCCTTGATGGGCAGCCTATGTTCTACCAGTGTTCTGTCGAGACCCGGCACCTCATGGTAATCCCACGCAAAGCAGTCGCAATACTCTTTGATCAAAGCCACCACCTGGTCTCGTTGCTGTAGTTGCAACTTGCCACTGACCTTGGTCATTCTTGGTTCATCTTCTCTCCCCAAGTTTACTTCCACTATAGGGTCTTGAGCTTCAAACGTGGATACTCTTCTCTGGATGGGCTCTATGTGAGGAGGTTCGACCAACATCTCGTCCTCGGGGTTATTTGAAATCCTCTGACATGGGTGTTCTGGGAGCCCATCCTCTTCGTGTATTGCACCAAACATAGCCTCCTCAATGCTGGATTCAACCTGAAACAGGTGCAATCGATCCAACAGGCTATGTACTTCTGGTGGGAGACTAATCATTTCTCTCGGTGTTACGACGTAGGTCGGCCAACATTTTGAGTTCAAAAACCTTCTTTGTACGGTCACACGACTCTATACCCCCTTCCTCGTAGTTTCCTGGAATAGATATAGGGCGCAAGTAAGGGGAATAGAAAAGAGTCTCCAACATCTTTACCTCGGAAAGGAATGGATTGGGATCAACCCTCAACTATCTTCACCTTATCACCTATCCCTATCATCAGTTTCTGATGTAGAGTGGAGGGAACGCATTTGTAACGCCCAAATATTTAATTAAATTATTTAATTAAATATTTAGGTATTCAATTATTTATTTTAATTATTTTAGTTGGTGTAATTATATTAACGGTGGATTGAGAGGTGTGTAATTGGATTTTAGGTGACGCCGTTAGTGATCGGTCTTAAGCTGGAGGAAAGCCCGTGATCCAAGCACGCTAGCTAGGCGCATAGGAGAAGCGCCTAGGCTAGGGTTTAGTGGCATTAGCGAATTGTTGAGAAAGAAAGAGAGGAAACTTGCGAAATAGAGAGAGGAGAAGAGAGAAAGAGTACGGCGCTCAAGGGAGAGGAGAAGAAGAGGGGGATTCGCGAATTTCAAGGAGAAGAAGGAGCTGTGTTGCTGAGGTTCTGTTGGTGACTCGATCAAGGGAATTGGTGCTCTCCTAATATAAGGTAAGGATGGGGTTCTTCCTTATAATGGGATTTTATGATGGGGATTATGTGGGGATAGGTCCTATGATGCCCTTGTTTGATTTTGATGTCTAATTTGATGGTGGTTGGATTATAACTGTGATTGATTGAAATAATTGCTTGTTGGTGATTTGTTGCAACTCTAGAAATTTGGTGTTCATAGTTGTTGATACGAATTGCATGCTAGGTGTTTGACAAATTGTATTTTTATGTTGTGATTGACAATTCATGGTGATTGGTATTGGTGGTTGAAAATTGGTGATTTGAATTGGTGAAAAATCGAAATTTAGTGACCCTAGGGCGCCATGGGCGCCATTGTCTTAGTGCTGTTTTTGGCGCCCTTTGCCTGGGCGTCGTGCCTGTCCATGTTGCCTGGTGTTTCAGTAGCTGTTTTTGGCGCCCAGTGCATGGGCGCCGTGTCTGGTGTGTGCCCTGTGTGCTGTGCGTGTGTCCCTGTGTTTGGCGCCCAGGGGGTGGGCGCCGTGTGCCAAGTTGTAGCATTGCTGTTTTTGGCGCCCTGGGTGTGGGAGCCGTGTGCCAGGGTGTGTGGGAGTGTTGCTGTGTGTGTGGGTGCGTGTTGCTATGTCTTGGCGCCCTGTGCCTGGGCGCCACATTCTGCGTGCTGCAATTTCTGTTGCGTTGCGTTCCCTGCTGTCTGGGCGCCATGGGCGCCAAATCCTGTGTCTGGTTGCGTTTTGTGTTGCCTGGGCGCCAAGGGCGCCAGTTCCTGTTGCTGGCCAGTTTCAAGCGTGTTCCCTGCTAGGCGCCCAGTGCCTGAGCGCCATTTTCAGGATGTTGCTCAAATGTTCCCCGGTTTTGTTTTTGACATAACTTTTGACTCGAGTGTCCGATTTAGACGTTTCAAAATGTTTTGGAAAGCTTATAAGGAGGCCTAAATGAATATTCTAATTTGAGGCAAAGTTGCCCATTTTTCTGGAAAATTTGTTTACCGTTGGTGTAGTAGTTAAATGGTGATGTTTTAAAAGAAAATTGTCGTGTCTCAAATACTTTGGAAAAATTGTCGTTTGTCTCCGGTGTTGTGAAAAACTCTCGCGTCTCAAATTTTTTATAAAATTGTCGTCATATAGGTGTATTGGTGCTGTTTTGGAAAAGTGTTGTCTTCTTGGTGTCTTGGTGTTGTCTTGGAAGGTTGTTGTCCTCTAGGTGTATTTGTGCGGTTTGATGCTAGGTGTGAAGGCTCAAACCTTGGTGTTGTTGGAACTAGGTGTGAAGGTTCCAAGTCTTGGTGTCCCGTTGTGTCGGGTGGTTGGTGTTTTTGGTGTCGTTGTGGCTAGGTGTGAAAGCCCAACTTAGGTGATATTTGGTGATTGTTGTTGGTGTGTCACATTGTGACGAACTTGGTGATTGTCTGTGTGCATTCATGGTGTCGCATACAGCATATGCATTATTTTGGTGAAGACCTTTGGTCTTGGAGCTAGGTGTGAAAGCTCAAATTTTTATAAAAAAACTGGCGAGCGTGGTGTGAAAGCTCGATTTTTGGTGAATTGGTGAGCCTGTGTGAAAGCTCTCAATTTTGGTGACGCCCCTATTTACGGGCAAGACTTTTGGTGATTTTGGTACCACATGCATATGCCCGTTGGTGTGGGTTGCATTCATGCATTGTCATGACATATGGTGACTGGTTGTAATGTTTATAATTTAATGTAATGTTTATAATTGGACGTATGATTATGATTTGATGTGTGTAGTGGAGTGGTAGATATAGTATCATATTCTAGCATATTTCCTATCATATGAGACAGGTTATTTATCGTATGAGACATTTTATTTAGTGATGAATGTGTGACATCCCTTTTTAAGTATGAAATAAAATTTTCAAACTCTGATTTTATTAAATAATTACCGGGTAGAAAAGGGGTGTTACATTAGTGGTATCAGAGCAAAAGTTCGGTCTGTCCGGCCAAGTTGTCCAGTCATAGTGTCAATTGACAATGGTGTGTTGTCAATTATATCTAACTGTTGGTTGTTTTGTAGCAAGTGAGTTGAAATGGCTGGGAGGAACGATGCTTTATTGCTGTTGATTGTTGTAAGAGGTTGAATCTTGTATTGTCTGCTATGAATGGAGAGATGGTTGTCGACACTCCAGCTAAGGGGTCGGTAACTACCTCGATAGTGTGTTCTCAGTGTCCCTTGTCGATCTTCGACAGAGACTTTGTTGTGGACTTTGTTTGTTTTCCGCTGAATGGATTAGATGTAATTTTGGGCATGAACTGGTTGGAGCATAACCATGTTCGCATTGATTGTCGTCGCAAGTGTGTGAGCTTTGGAGAGGAAGAGTCTGGTTTGTTATCTGCTAGCCAGTTGCGAAAGTTAGCAAAGGAGGGAGTTCAGTTATTCTCACTGATGGCATCGCTGTCTGTTGAGAATCAAGCTATCATTGAAGAGTTGCAGGTGGTGCGCGAATTTCCTGAAGTCTTTCCTGATGAGATTCCTAGTGTACCGCCTTAGGGGGAAGTGGAGTTTTTTATTGACCTTGTACCCGGTACGAGGCCTGTGTCTATGGCACCGTACAGGATGTCTGCGTCAGAATTGTCGGAGTTGAAGGAGCAACTTGAAGATTTGCTTGAGAAGAAGTTTATTAGGCCGAGTGTATCGCCGTGGGGAGCTCCTGTGTTGCTGGTGAAGAAGAAGGATGGGAGCATGAGGTTGTGTGTTGATTATAGGCAGCTGAATAAGGTGACCATTAAGAACAAGTATCCACTACCGAGGATAGACGATTTGATGGATCAGTTAGTGGGTGCTCGAGTGTTCAGCAAGATTGATTTGAGATCAGGTTATCATCAGATCAAGGAGAAGGACGAAGATGTTCAGAAGACTGCTTTCAGGACGCGGTATGGGCATTATGAGTATTCGGTGATGCCGTTCGGTGTCACTAACGCGCCGGGTGTATTTATGGAGTACATGAATCGTATATTCCATACTTACTTGGATCGGTTCGTGGTTGTGTTCATTGACGACATCCTGATTTATTCAAAGTCGGAGGAAGAGCATGCGGAGCATTTGAGATTAGTATTGGAGATCCTGAAAGAGAAGAAGCTTTATGCAAAGTTGTCTAAGTGTGAATTCTGGTTGTCAGAAGTAAGTTTTCTGGGTCATATCATTTCTGGTAGTGGTATTGTTGTGGATCCGTCTAAGGTTGATGTCGTGATGCAGTGGGAGAGTCCGAAGTCGGCTACGGAGATTAGAAGCTTCTTAGGGTTGGCTGGTTACTATAGAAGGTTCATCGAAGGTTTTTCTAAGTTGGCCCTTCCGTTGACGCAGTTGACTTGTAAGGGTAAAGCTTTTGTGTGGGATGCTCGTTGTGAGGAAAGTTTCCTTGATTTGAAGAAGAGATTGACGACGTCTCCTGTTTTGACGTTGCCAAATCCGGGAGAGCCGTTCGTGGTGTATTGTGATGCTTCGAAGATGGGTCTAGGTGGCGTGCTTATGCAAGATGGGAAGGTGATTGCTTATGCGTCGAGGCAGTTAAGGATTCATGAGAAGAATTATCCAACGCATGATTTGGAGTTGGCTGCAGTAGTCTTTGTGCTGAAGATTTGGAGGCACTATTTGTATGGTTCCAGATTTGAGGTATTCAGTGATCATAAGAGTTTGAAGTATTTGTTTGACCAGAAGGAGCTGAATATGAGGCAGCGAAGGTGGTTAGAATTGTTGAAAGACTATGATTTCGGTTTGAACTATCATCCAAGCAAAGCTAACGTCGTGGCTGATGCTTTAAGTCGAAAGTCCTTGCATATGTCGGCAATGATGGCTAAGGAGTTAGAGTTGATTGAGGAATTCAGGGATTTGAGTTTGGTTTGTGAAGTATCGTCTCAGAGTGTTAAGTTGGGTATGTTGAAGATTAATAATGAGTTCCTTGACAGTATCAGAGAAGCCCAGAAGTTGGATATCAAGTTGGTGGATTTGATGGTCGGGGATGATCAGCCTGAGGGTAGTGATTTTAAGTTGGATGCGCATGGTGTTTTGAGATTCCGTAATAGGATTTGTATTCCTGAAGGCGCAGAGCTGAAGAGAGCAATTTTAGAAGAGGGTCATCGAAGTAAGTTGAGTATTCATCCGGGAGCTACGAAGATGTATCAAGATCTGAAGAAGCTGTTTTGGTGGCCTGGGATGAAGCGAGATGTGGCGCAGTTCGTCTATGCATGTTTGACTTGCCAGAAGTCAAAGGTGGAGCATCAGAAGCCTGCTGGACTGATGCAACCGTTAGAAACTCCGGAGTGGAAATGGGATAGCATCTCGATGGATTTTGTGACGGGATTGCCTAATACTGCGAAAGGGTATGATGCAATTTGGGTGATTGTTGACAGGTTGACAAAATCGTCTCATTTTGTTCCTATCAGCATCACGTATCCGGTGTCGAAGTTGGCAGAGATTTATATTCGGGAGATTGTGAAGCTTCATGGGATTCCTAAGAGTATTGTTTCGAATAGGGATCCGAGGTTCACTTCAGATTTTTGGAAGAGTTTGCAAGAGAAGTTGGGAACTATGCTGAGGTTGAGTTCGGCATATCATCCTCAGACAGATGGTCAGTCAGAGAGGACGATTCAGTCATTAGAAGATTTGTTGAGGGCTTGTGTTTTGGAACAAGGAGGTTCGTGGGATTCCTACCTTTCGTTGACTGAGTTCACGTATAACAATAGTTACGATTCTAGTATTGGGATGGCACCTTTCGAAGCATTGTATGGTCGGAAGTGTAGAACTCGTTGTGTTGGTATGAGTCTGGAGAGAGTGTGGTGCTTGGACCAGAAATTATTCGAGAGACAACCGAGAAGATAAAGTTGATCCGTGAGAAGATGAAGGCTTCGCAGAGTCGTCAGAAGAGTTATCACGACAAGAGGAGAAAAGATTTAGAGTTTCAGGAGGGTGAGCATGTATTTTTAAGAGTCACTCCAGTGACCGGTGTTGGCCGTGCTTTGAAGTCGAAGAAGCTCACTCCTCGATTCATTGGTCCTTATCAGATTTCCGGGAGAGTTGGGAATGTGGCGTATAGAGTGGCTTTACCGCCAAATCTTTCGAATTTGCACGACGTGTTTCACGTGTCGCAACTTCGAAAGTATATTTCGGATCCGTCTCATGACGTGGAGGTGCGGGATAATCTCACGGTGGAGACTATACCTGTGCGGATTGAAGATCATGAGGTGAAGGTGTTAAGAGGCCAGGAAATTGCATTGGTGAAGGTGGTCTGGTTAGGAGCTGCCGGTGAGACCATGACTTGGGAGTTGGAGAGTAAGATGCGAGAGTCCTATCCAGAGCTGTTTGATTCAGGTGAGTTTTCGAGGACGAAAACATTCTAAGTGGGGGAGAGTTGTAACGCCCAAATATTTAATTAAATTATTTAATTAAATATTTAGGTATTCAATTATTTATTTTAATTATTTTAGTTGGTGTAATTATATTAACGATGGATTGAGAGGTGTGTAATTGGATTTTAGGTGATGGCGTTAGTGATCGTGCTTAAGCTGGAGGAAAGCCCGTGATCCAAGCCCGCTAGCTAGGCGCATAGGAGAAGCGCCTAGGCTAGAGTTTAGTGGCATTAGCGAATTGTTGAGAAAGAAAGAGAGGAAACTTGCGAAATAGAGAGAGGAGAAGAGAGAAAGAGTACGGCGCTCAAGGGAGAGGAGAAGAAGAGGGGGATTCGTGAATTTCAAGGAGAAGAAGGAGCTGTGTTGCTGAGGTTCTGTTGGTGACTCGATCAAGGGAATTGGTGCTCTCCTAATATAAGGTAAGGGTGGGGTTCTTCCTTATAATGGGATTTTATGATGGGGATTATGTGGGGATAGGTCCTATGATGCCCTTGTTTGATTTTGATGTCTAATTTGATGGTGGTTGGATTATAACTATGATTGATTGAAATAATTGCTTGTTGGCGATTTGTTGCAACTCTAGAAATTTGGTGTTCATAGTTGTTGATACGAATTGCATGCTAGGTGTTTGACAAATTGTATTTTTATGTTGTGATTGACAATTCATGGTGATTGGTATTGGTGGTTGAAAATTGGTGATTTGAATTGGTGAAAAATCGAAATTTAGTGACCCTAGGGCGCCATGGGCGCCATTGTCTTAGTGCTGTTTTTGGCGCCCTATGCCTGGGCGCCGTGCCTGTCCATGTTGCCTGGTGTTTCAGTTGCTGTTTTTGGCGCCCAGTGCATGGGCGCCGTGTCTGGTGCGTGCCCTGTGTGCTGTGCGTGTGTCCCTGTGTTTGGCGCCCAGGGGGTGGGCGCCGTGTGCCAAGTTGTTGCATTGCTGTTTTTGGCGCCCTGGGTGTGGGCGCCGTGTGCCAGGGTGTGTGGGAGTGTTGCTGTGTGTGTGGGTGCGTGTTGCTGTGTCTTGGCGCAGGGGCGCCTTGGCGCCCTGTGCCTGGGCGCCACATTCTGCGTGCTGCAATTTCTGTTGCGTTGCGTTCCCTGCTGTCTGGGCGCCATGGGCGCCAAATCCTATGTCTGGTTGCGTTTTGTGTTGCCTGGACGCCAAGGGCGCCAGTTCCTGTTGCTGGCCAGTTTCCAGCGTGTTCCCTGCTAGGCGCCCAGTGCCTGGGCGCCATTTTCAGGATGTTGCTCAAATGTTCCCCGGTTTTGTTTTTGACATAACTTTTGACTCGAGTGTCCGATTTAGACGTTTCAAAATGTTTTGGAAAGATTATTCAGAGGCCTAAATGAATATTCTAATTTGAGGCAAACTGGCCCATTTTTCTGGAAAATTTGTTTACCGTTGGTGTAGTAGTTAAATGGTGATGTTTTAAAAGAAAATTGTCGTGTCTCAAATACTTTGGAAAAATTGTCGTTTGTCTCTGGTGTTGTGAAAAACTCTCGCGTCTCAAATGTTTTAGAAAATTGTCGTCATATGGGTGTATTGGTGCTGTTTTGGAAAAGTGTTGTCTTCTTGGTGTCTTGGTGTTGTCTTGGAAGGTTGTTGTCCTCTAGGTGTATTTGTGCGGTTTGATGCTAGGTGTGAAGGCTCAAACCTTGGTGTTGTTGGAACTAGGTGTGAAGGTTCCAAGTCTTGGTGTCCCGTTGTGTCGGGTGGTTAGTGTTTTTGGTGTCGTTGTGGCTAGGTGTGAAAGCCCAACTTAGGTGATATTTGGTGATTGTTGTTGGTGTGTCACATTGCGACGAACTTGGTGATTGTCTGTGTGCATTCATGGTGTCGCATACAGTATATGCATTATTTTGGTGAAGACCTTTGGTCTTGGAGCTAGGTGTGAAAGCTCAAATTTTTATAAAAAACTGGCGAGCCTGGTGTGAAAGCTCGATTTTTGGTGAATTGGTGAGCCTGGTGTGAAAGCTCTCAATTTTGGTGACGCCCCTATTTACGGGCAAGACTTTTGGTGATTTTGGTACCACATGCATATGCCCGTTGGTGTGGGTTGCATTCATGCATTGTCATGACATATGGTGACTGGTTGTAATGTTTATAATTTAATGTAATGTTTATAATTGGACGTATGATTATGATTTGATGTGTGTAGTGGAGTGGTAGATATAGTATCATATTCTAGCATATTTCCTATCATTTTATGCTATTATGTTGAAGATATTTCACCCCTTCTGTTTGAATGTTACCCCTATGCGGTAACGTGCAGGTGATTTCGAGTGAATGGTTAGGTACCTTCGCTATTCTGAGTCGGTGTCGTCGGTGTTCTTGCTTTGATGTGTAACACTCAGGGGGGATAAACGCTGAACTTAGTTGTTATGTTTTCTTGTTTGGAGTCCATTCAGGACATCATGATTTGATTGTTTTTAAACTTATTTTTATTTCCGCTGCGTGGTGATGTAATTTTGGTGATGTGGTTAATTAAACAGGTGTGATGGGCTTAGTCCCTTTTTGACAGGTTATTTATCGTATGAGACATTTTATTTAGTGATGAATAAGTGACATCCCTTTTTAAGTATGAAATAAAATTTTGAAACTCTGATTTTATTAAATAATTACCGAGTAGAAAATGGGTGTTACAACATTCACTAGTGTGGATCCAGTCTCTGCCCAGAATTACAGCATAGGAAGGTTTTCCCTCGATGACAAAGAAAGCTGAACGAGTCACCTTCAACCCAACTGCTACGTCGGCCACCAGCACCTTCAAAGCATGAGATGGGTGACCCAGGAAACTGGTCATGGTCATGGTCGTAGGGATGAGATCCTCAGCATTCTTACCTAGCTTCTTCATTGTTGTCAATGGCATGATGTTCAAAACAACTTTGCCATCCACGAAGACCCGGTTAAATAGTTTCTTATTCGGGTGGGCTTTAATATAGAGGGACTTCAAGTGTCTGGGCATGTCAGCCGTGGGCTTTTCAAACAACATTTCTTCCGTAACTGGCCCCTCGGGCTCTGTCAAGGAAGCCCATTCAGCCTCTTCAGTAAAAACATCCCCCTCAATAGGGCCTTTGGTTGGTCCTTATTTCCCCAAAATTCAGGTGGTAGGAGTCCCACCATTTCTATGCCAACAGAGAAATCTCCGTTGTCTCCGTCCATGATGTCATCTAGGATTGACTCTGTTATGGAATTGTCATCAAAGTTCAGTGGACCGAAGGGGTTTTCTTCTTCTTCTTCTCCTAAGAGATCATCTTCTGCAATTTCTTCCTCAGTCATTATTCCCTCGCCAGGAAGGGTACTGTTTGGCTGAGGTCGTCTAGGGCTATGAGGGCCATACAGACATTCCCTTACTGCTTCAGTGAGAGGGCTGCCAATTGCGTCCACCACCCCTAACATGGCATCAGGCTGTTATTTCCTATTAGTGGATGTAGCGGGATCAACTAACTTAGTGTCTTGTTGCTCTAGAGTTCTGTCCTCGGCAGGTTTTGGGAAAGCCTGTTCTAGCGCAGTGGCTACTAAGGCAGCAAGAATAGTCTGCGTATTTCCCTCCCTAGCTGAGGTGAGCATCTGCAAGATTTCCCTCATTCTGTGGAAGGCCCTTGCCCTCTGATGCCTCCTCCTTTGCGAGCGAGATTTAGGGGTCACCTTGGGAAGTGAAACCTCAGATACTGCTTTTGTCATCCACTGGTCCTGGGGTACCCCTGAGGGAGGTTTCACCATCATATTATTTCTTCAAGTTCTTCATCGTTAAATCCAAATCACTCATCTCTTTCAACACCTATACTGTTTTACTTCTTGAGTGATTGGATCATAGTTTTTTAGTTGTATTCATCTATTACTTGGTTGTTGTGAAATCCTGGGAAGTGTTCTTGGGTAATTCAATCAGGGAGATTGAGTTGTTAACGAAATCCTTAGCGGGGAGCTTGGGTTCTCAATTTGGGGAAAATTGAGAGTGGTGTGGCTGCTATAGGGAAGTTTCTTGCTTGTAAGACGTTGAAGAAGTTCTTCTCATATAGTGGTTGTTATCAAGTCCAAAGGTTGCAAAGCCGGAGGCCGAGGACGTAGGGCTTTTATCCCAAACCTCGTAAAAATCGCGGTGTATCTCTTTCCCTTCTCTTTACTTTGCTTTTTGTTTATATTTGTTTATCGTTATATTTGATTTCATTGCACTGCGTTCAATATCACAATCTGTTTATCGTTAAATTTGATAATAGTGTGATTAGCGTAAAATATCACTGTAACCGGTTCTGTCGTAGTTATAGTTTGCTTAGGTATTGCATATAGTTTAAATCCTATTTTACCCATTCGATTTAAACGTGCGTCGTTAATTTTTGAAAATTAAAAAGATTTCATTTTTAGCGTATAACCTTATTCACCCCCCTCTAAGGTTATCATATAGTCCAACAGCGTCTCCCCTGGACCTGGCACAGCGGCTGCTTGATAGATTTATCACCTGACCGACCATGTCCCCGTAGCGGGAGTAGTTGGGGTTACAGGTCTTTGGGTCGAGGTGCTCGACTCTCAAGATTGAGTTTGGACAAGTGAAGCTCCCTGAGATTGTGGACCAGCCTTCCTGGCTTGGGATGTCTCTTCTGGGGTTCTTTACGTTGACTCAACTCCCCTACCTGCAATCTGTCTTCCAGCAGAGATACGTCCTCGGCTACCGTGGATATCTCTCAGCAGGAGGTCCCAATCAGTCGAAGGCTGAGACTCTTTTTTCTGGAGGCACTTCTTGTTTGGGGACCCACACATACTTCTTCTTTCCCTTTCCCTGGTCGCTCCCCGAGAAGGAGACCATGTTGATGTTCATGTTAGGGAAGGGGTCAGTGTCAACGATCATTTCAGATACTCCTTAATCTGCCATCTTAAACCTCCCTTTTCTGATAGCTTCTTGAATGGCTCGGCGAAAGATAATGCAATTGGCGGTGGCATGATTGAACGAATTGTGCCACTTGCAGTATTTCTTTCATTTTATTTCTTCGGGTGGAGGTATCTTAAGACCATCGAGGAGCTTGATTTGTTTATCCTTTGACAGGTAGTCGAAGACCTGGTCCTCCTTAGAGATGTCAAAAGAGTATTCAGACTTGTTTTCCGCCTCGTCCTTTTCTTTCCCCGTAGCAGGCTTAAGAGCAGGACACAAGTAAGCCTTCCCTTTCACTATCTCGACCACCATGATGTCTGCCATGTAATCGGCTGATTCATCATAGTCAGAATCTTCTTCATTGTCAACCACTTACACTAACTGAGGTCCTCGACCCCTAGTGGCCCTCTTCCTTTCTTTCTCTTGTATCAACTGTTCAATTTGGATAGCCCTAGAGGCAAGGCCACTGAGGTCGCTGCAAGCTCATCCCGCAAGCTTTTCCTTCAATTGAGGGTGCATTCCAGAGATGGTCATGGAAGTGAGTTGTGATTCTGGAAAAGGTACTGAGCATTTTTCGGCCGTCTTTCGGAATCTTTCAATGAAGTCAGTCACAACCTCGCCTACCTTCTGTTGTAAACTCATGAGATCGACTGCGGTCACCTCAAGCTGTGGCCAATAAAATCTGTCCTGGAAGCACCCTACCATGTTTGCCCAGGTCTGAATAGAATCAGGCGAGAGTGAAGAGTACCATGAGAATGCAGTCTCTATCAGTGACAAGGGGAACACTAGCTTGTGATATTCATTCTGGTTCCCTTCTCCACATTGAGCCGAGAATCGGCCGATGTGCTCCATTGTGGACTTGCCATCGTCCCCGGACGTAGCAAAGTCAGGTGTTTTGAATCCTCTGGGAAGAGGTACCAACTTGTCAACCCACTCGGGGTAAGGCTTCCTGTACACCGGTCTGTCGAGCGGTTTCAACTGCACACCGAAGAATTTCTTGATGGTGTCAACTATTAGATTCGGGTCCAGGAGTTGGGGCCCCGATGGTCTTTCAGGTGGAGGAATTGGTCGCCACATTGTATCTGGGGGACCCTACGCCCCTGGCTGTGGTGGTGCCTGAAGTGGAGCATCTGTCCATGGCTGCCCAGGCATCCCTTGAGCCAAGTTAACAGAGCCAGTTCCTGGTACAAGTGCCTGATTGCCTCGGTGAGGTGGAAACTGGTTCCATGGCTACTCGATCGGGGTACCACTCATCTGTGTTTGTAAATAAGAACCCGCCGGGTAGGTACCGAGTGCTCTGGGCTACGGCTGGCTGGGAGGTAGGCTTGTCGAGCCAAGTGGGTTCTGGACCATGGCTGCTGACTCGGGCAATACCCGCCTATCCTGCCAATCCCAAATTTCGGGGTGAAGGCTTGCCCCCCTGTGTTGAAAATGTAAAAGTAAGACTAAAAAATCATAGTTTGACATTTTAATGTAAAACTTAGTCTTTCTTTTTTCTTTTAATACTAAAAAAGTATAAAAGAAAGAATAAACGTATTCAAATTAGTAGTATCTAATAATCTAAGGGTATTTCTATAATATATTCGAGGGTATTTCTACACTTGTGACCTCGTTCGTCCCCCTGTTCTTCATTTTATCACGTAAGCTTCTTCTTCCTTACGTGCTTTCTCCTATTCTATGTTGCTCTTATCCTCTCTTCCCCCCTCCTCCACCCCCTTCTTCATCCTCTTTTTTCTTGGTTTGTTGTTGTTGTTGTTGTGAACCATTTTAACAACTTGAATGTCATAGGTAGCAGCAGTACCTGTTCTGACTTTCGTACGTTCACTGTTCTATACCATTATTGAGGTACGTGGTGGCTTTTAACTTTTATAAAATTTAGATACGGTTTGATGCCTTTTCTTCATGTTTCAAGTTAAAATGTTGTTCTTGCTTATTTTTTGCCTTTTGATTGCAAACATATTTACAATTCCGGGAACAAATCATAGTAAAATTGGGCTACGGCTTATAGTACAGTCATTTGCTTAGTAATAGTTACTAAATCATTACTAGCCATTGAATTGACAAAATTTCAATGAAATTCAATCTAATGGCTAGTATTTAATACGGGTATTTGTGTCACATCCTTTTTTTTTGTATTAATTACATTAAATAATTTAATAAATGTCCCTTTTTTTAGGGATTACTATAACAATACAGTTTTTTGCTCCTTGATTTTCTCGTCAACTATCTTTTCTCTCACAATTCCACTATCTTCTCTATCACAATTTTCTCTTACGCTCTTCTTCTTCTTCTTCTTCTTCTTCTTCTTCTTCTTCTTCTTCTTCTTCTTCTTCTTCTTCTTCTTCTTCTTCTTCTTCTTCTTCTTCTTCTTCTTCTTCTTCTTCTTCTTCTTTCTTTATTTTTCACGCAAAAGAAGTCTAAAAAACGCACTCACGCAAAAAAATAAGACGCCCACGGGTGTTTAAAAAACGGACTCCGTTGATCCACGCCATTGAAGCACGCTCTTCCTTTACGCCATTGATCCACGCCATTGAAACACATTATCATGGATACCGAAAAATAGTGTAGTGCAATAATAACCATAGAAATAGTTTAGATTGATTATTATTGTACTAACCAAACAATTGAAAGGTTTGGTTAGGAGAATAATAACCATAGGAATAGTTTAGAGTGGTTATTATTGTACTAACCAAACTATTGAAATGTTTTGTTAGTGCAATAATAACTAGGAAAACACTGTACTTTGTTTAGGTGTCATGGTGATGGTGGTTGTGTATCTGTGTGATGGCGTAGTCGACGGAGATGAAAGCGTTTTAATTTTGTTTGAATGAAATGGGAAAGAGAGATGAAACGATCCTTGAAATGATGATTGACCAAATATTTTAAGGCAAGGTCATCATCTATCCAGTGGCCATCACCATTGATGTAAGTCGCATTGAAACACATTATCATGGATATCGAAAAATAGTGTAGTGCAATAATAACCATAGAAATAGTTTAGATTGGTTATTATTGTACTAACCAAACTATTGAAAGATTTGGTTAGTGGAATAATAACCATAGAAATAGTTTAGAATGGTTATTATTGTACTAACCAAATTATTGAAATGTTTGGTTAGTGGAATAATAACCAGGAAAACGCTATACTTTGGTTAGGTGTCGTGGTGACGGTGGTTGCAAATTTGTGTGACGGCGTAGTCGACGGAGATGAAAATGTTTTAATTTTGTTTGAATGAAATGAGAAAGAGAGATGAAACGATGGTGAAGAGAGACGTTGTTTCACGAAAATAAGGAAACAATTACAATTAAAACGGTTCCAATATTTTAGGAATAGGCGCATGATTTTTGGGTTAGTCATTAATATAGATTCCTTGATTTTTTTTTAGGCTTTTTTTTAATTAAAATAGAATTTACATCTATGACCCTTTAGTAACTATTACTAAATTAGCAACTTAGTAACATAATTGTACTTTTTGCATTAGTAACGCACTACTAGAATTTATGTTTTTACCTATGAACATTACAGACGAATTACAATCTGTCGCTAAAGACTGCATTTCCTAGGAAAATATCTGACGCTACCACTCTCAAAAAACACGCATTTTCCCCTTTGTATTCCGACAGATTTTAAATCGGTCGCTATTTTTCGATGGAATTATCCAACTACACCATTTCGATACTCGTCGGTCATGCAGTTTTTTAACATGAAACTACGATCTATATGCTGAAAATATAGACAAAATTTTAGGTATAAAAAATACGCTTATATAAATAACATTGACAACCATATATATATATATATATATATATATATATATATATATATATATATATATATATATATATATATATAAGAAATTTTATTTCTTCAAATAGGCTTTAATAAAACAACATTCACGACCATACATATTTAAAACATAGTCTACTCTAAACTGCTAGACGGCTAAATGGGACAAAATCAGTTGTAGAATCATCAAGAGTCGCTTGCCTGTTATCCAGTGTAGGCGGAATGTACTCCATATGCGCATCATCATCGGTAGAGACCAAGTCAAAGATTATGGGAGAGTGGGAAACCTCCCCAACAATAGCAGGCCTCGTAGGAGAGGTCAGTCTCCTTGGAGGATCAATTGGAGCAGTCCTAGCAAGATCATGAGCAACGCTGCGATCCTAGCCCTATGAAATTGGGCCTTACCCACCCTTCGTGGAGCAGGATCAGCGGTTGGCCTCATTTGTTCCTCAATAGAAACTGTGCTCTCACCACCATGAGTAGTAGTATCCTCTGAACAAAATACACAAAACAACACATATATGTAATGTTACTTCATGTGCAAAGTCAAAAAATTCTTTTAATAGAAGCTAAATGATATTAACAAAATACATAATTTTTTTCACGTGAAAAAGATTTTTTTTCAGAGAATAGACAACAACCTAGTAGTTTATAAAAAATAAGAGCATGATTACACAACTGCAAAAAGAATACACAAACGTGAGGAAATCATGCATGAGCAGAATATGTATACAAAATGAAGGCATCGATTGAATACACAAGAAAAACAGAGCACGAAAATGACGACTTCAAAATACACAGTGAACAATTAACACAAAAACATAATACCCAAAATGCAATCTTTATCGCGAAGGAGAATGCTTACCGAATTTATAACAACGAGCATGTGGTTAGGTCATAAGCATGAAGATACGACGATGAGCACGACGGTAAGACACTACAAAAAAATTGCCCATTAGCGAGCGATTTTTCCCTCGTTAAATGCCCCAAATCCGTCGCTAATTCCCATTAGCGAGGGAATTAGCGACGGAATCAGTCCCTCGCTAAATTGCTCCTCGCTAGTGGGAATTAGCGAGGGAATTTGAATCCCTCATTAATTAGCGAGGGAATATTCCGTCGCTAATTCCCTCGTTAATTAGCGAGGGAATATTCCGTCGCTAAGTCTGATAGCCACGTTTTTTTATATCAGCCTATTTTTTTATATAGTTATTATTATTATTATTATTAATATTATTATTATTATTATTATTATTATTATTATTATTATTATTATTATGGTGTGGTGGTGGTGGGGAAGGGTATTAGGGTAGAAACAGAAGGAGAGAGAGAGAGAGAGAGAGAGAGAGAGAGAGAGAGAGAGAAATGAGCTATGTGGTTGTGTGGTGGGGGTGGTGGTGTGGTGGTGGTGGTGTTGGTGGTGGTGGTGGTGGTGGTGAAGGGTGTTATGGTAGAGAGAGAAGGAGAATAGTAAGGGAGAAGGAGAGAAAGGGAGAGAGAACGAGTGGTGGTGGTGGTGTGGTGGTGGTGGTGGTGGTGAAGTGTATTAGGGTAGAGAGAGAAGATAGAGTGAGAGAAGAGTGTGAGGAGGTGGTGGTGTTTGTGTGGTGGTGGAAGAGTGAAGAGTGAAGAGAGAAGAAGAGTGTGAGAGGAGGTGGTGGTGTGGTGGTGGAAGAGTGAAGAGTGAAGAGAGAAGAAGGGTGTGAGGAGAGAAGAAGGGAAAAGAGTGTGAGGAGAGTAGGAGAGAAGAGTGTGTGTGAGAGGATAAATAAGCTGAAAAGTCAAAAATTTAGCGAGAGAATTAGCGAGGGACTGACAATTCCGTCGCTAAACACCTGCACGGAGTCCTATCATCTGAAAACTGTCAGAAATTAGCGAGGGAATTAGCGAGGGACTGACAATTCTGTCGCTAAACACCTGCACGAAGTCCTATCCTCTGAAAACTGTCAGAAATTAGCGAGGGAATTAGCGAGGGACTGAAAAATCCGTCGCTAATTAGCGAGGGACCTAAAAATCCGTCGCTAATGACAGAGTTAGCGAGGGACTAAAAATTCCCTCGCTAATAAGCTTTTTTTTGTAGTGAGACAACGAGCAAAAATCGAACGAAGAGCACAACCAGCAACAACGACAAGCAATAATAGCAACAACGACAATGAGAGCAATGGAGTAGGATGGAGAGATTGGTGTGAGAGATATAGTATATTGGAGAGCAAGAGAGAAGAAAATACGTAGAGTGTTGTAGGAGCGAATAGAAAATGTGAGGGAAATGACACGATGTTTAAGAGAAAGAGAAAATAACCTTGAAAATAATCCACATCGGTCATTTTAAAATGGCCGGCATTAAATATGTAGCATTGTAACATTATGATTATATTTTAACACCAGGTCAAACAACATCGGGTGTTAAATACCTAATTTTTATGTCGTTTTGTACTGGTGACGTTGCATACAAAGACCACCACCTTGGATGTGCATCACTCTTCCATAGATGCGTGTATCACCACCTAATCCATGACATCACCACCTTCCAAACTTCTCCATAATAAACAGTGGGGTTTTTTTTTTTGTCCCCCCTCCCATTATACCCCATACCCTCCAAATTGACAAAATGGACAATATTACTCCTGACTTCAAAACTTTTTTCTAGAATTACGTCTATAGGTATAAATTCGGAACTCAGTTTATCGGGATTTTCAAAAATACCCTAAAATGAAATAAATCCGAACGAAAAACATTTTGGATTTTCGGAATTACCTCATTTTAGTGTAATTCCGGAACACAATATACCTTCCGGAATTACACTAAAGTGAGGTAATTCCGGAAATCCAAAAAAAAAATTCTTCCGAATTTATCTCATTTTAGGGTATTTTCGGAATTCAAAAATAAGAAATTAAACATTTATTTTTTTAATTAAAAACACTGTCTACATTGACTGAAAATAACAGATTCCAACAACGAACAAAACAAAAACAAGGTCTAAAACTACTGAGATGGTGGAGTTAAATGGCGAAGGATCTCAGCGACGCTCCTTGTGGTTTCGACGTACAACTCTAAAAAACTCCGAAGTCTAAACATGTCATAACTGTCCATCATGGCTCATACGTCATCGTCGTTCTTCACATCCATTGTGGACCAGCGAACACGATTATTATCGCCCATACCAGGGTTGCGATAAATGATACAAGTGACTTCTCCCTCATCACCCTTCACTTGCACCTTACTCTGTAGTTTTTCTTTGAGAGCAGCAAAGGTGATGTCGTCTTTAAGTCTACACAAAATAGGTTTTGGACACCAGAAATAGACACGATCTTCTCTGTTGGTGATTGTGCCCTGATGGTGAAGGGCAGTGTGTGAAAGAAGTGAAACATAATGAGTCTATTTATAGGAAAAATCTGAAACCCTAAAGGCGATTTCCACTGTTGATGAAAAGTGGTAGGCAAAATCTAGACCATTGAAAGTGTCGGCAAGATCAACACCGTTAAAAAGTGTCGGCAAAAAGTTGATCATCCCATGCATTGACTCTCAGCTTCTGCATAAATCACCTCCACTAGAACCCAGTGACTTCTTCAATGACCAATGGGCTAACTCAACCCTATATGTAACAAATTCAAACACATAAGAAAAAATTTGACTCAAAATAAATTTAAAAGACATAAGAAAAAAACTAATGTACCTATTAGTCGTGGTATTCCCAGAGTGTCTGACTTTATCAGTCCACGGTCCAACAAATCTTTCCCTGTGAGGATACAACGAATACTTGTTCACATAATTGACAATCTGGGGTATATCAGCACATGAAGCTTCTAAATCATGCAACATCTCATAAAACTCCTCCTTAGAGGTACAGTCAACTATTGCATGTCAAAGTATCATCACTTGTTTCACTCTATCTCCCTTGACCGCCTTCTTAATCTTAGCATTGACATTGTTGTTAATGTGATACCGACAAAGCAAATTAACTGCCTCAGGAAACACAATCTTGATAGCAGTCATCAATGCCTCCTCATAGTCAGTGAGGATAATTTGCGGAATTGGGATATCTACCACCATCAAATCTCTTAGGCTCTGCAATGCCCATCTGTAGTCACCATATCGCTCATGAGACAAGTAAGCAAATGCTACTGAAAATGGCAACTCAGTGCAAGTGACACAAACAATCTCTAGGAGAGGCAATGCATATTTGTTGGTCTTGAAGGTGCAGTCCATAATCAAGACACTAGAAAATATCCTCAATAACTTCAAACTCTCAGGGTGTGTCCACATGATCTCCTCAACAATATCAGTTCCTTCAAACCGTCTGGTCCAACACAAGTAATGCTCAGACTCGATCAGTCTCATAAGCTCCTGCATCTCAGTCCTACTAACTCTCCTGCCCTATCGGAGTTTGCTGCGAGTTCTATTCAGCTGAGAGATCTTACTCAAGTTGTTGGCAAATCTCCTCTTTATTGCCTCTAGACTTTTTTGTGCTTTCACTCCTAACAACAAATGCTCCTCAACAACTGACCGCTCCTCCATGTTGAACTTACCAAAGGTCGCTGCTCCAAGCCAAGTCTTATGAGGCTCATGATTGTGACTTCCACACATAACTTTAACCTTCCAATCAAAATTAGGAGGATTGAGTGGTTTAGCTTTCAATCTAAAAGGACAACCACACTTTTTTGAGCTCTTGTGTCTAGTAGAACACCCAACATCTACGGCAGTATATCTCCCATGTCTCTCGCAACCCAAAACGATCTTATTCTTCTTCCCTTTACCATTCTCCGTGGACTTGCATCGAATAATAATAACAATGACTCTGTTGGCTTTCCCGATATCTCTAGCCCAACGTACAAGATTATCCCGAGTAGGAAAAAGCTACAAAATAGTCGTACACTAAATTAATAACTTATAAAAAGAATAAACAAGAAGCGCTTTAGGAAGATATGTACCTCTGAGGTAGTAAACTCGTCCGATAAATCTATAGTAAAGGGAAGTCAGCCGTCAGCTGTAGCCATATCTGTAAAATAATGAAAAAGTAAAAAACAAATTTAAAAACAACTTCCGGAATTACCGAAAATACACGTAATTCCGGAAGAGACATTTTAAAACTTCCGGAAACACGTAAAAAACGGTATTTCCAGAAGGTAAAAAAATAAACTTTCCGGAAATACAATGTTTCCGGAAACTAAAAAAAAAGTTTCCGGAAATACTAAAAATTTGATGTTTCCGGAAGCAAATAACTGTTCCGGAAATACAGTATTTCTGGATAAAACGCGAATAAAAATTCTGAAATTACCTTTAAATGAGCTAATTCCGGGAAACTCAATTTTTGGTGGGGTCTGATTAAAAATGAGAAGGGTATTTTTAGGTTAAACTAAATTACAGGGGTATGGGGGTATAAAGAGGGGTAAAAAAAAACCTAAATAGTGGGTGCATGTGTCTCCAATTCCATACCCACCTATCAATCTATCACTACTGGTCCACTTACCCATGTAATCAATGGACGAATAAAAAATGTCAGATATCAATGCCAATCTAAGAAAAGTTTCTTTCAAAGTAGACAAACCAACCCACCTCTAAAGTCAAAATCATGTACCTTTCCTAGTCCTAATTTATGACTAATAATAGCATTACAGTATAATAAGGGGAGAACTCATCACTCCTTCTCATAAAGTAATCAAATGACTCCTCTAAATTGTATATAAACGACTAATCGAAATAGATAACCGTTGAGTTTGTAAAAACAGGACACACGATATTGTTTATGCAGTTTGGTCAAATTTTGGCTACGTCTGCGACTACAGAGTAGCTGTAGTTTTGTTTTATTGATTATGTTTCGATGCCCTGAGTACAAACACTAAAGCGTTTAAATAGGCTTTTCTCTGAGAAAACCTAACGGGCCTGGGCCATATACATATAAATAAATCTACAAATGTACTATTTACAACTTCCTTATTTCCTTATTCACATCCCCCATCAAATTGACGCGGGTCATCAAGGAGCATCAATTTGCTGACTTATTTCCTTATTCACATCCCCCATCAAATTGATGCGGGTCATCAAGGAGCATCAATTTGCTGACAAGAAACTGATGGCGTGGAAAAGGAACAACTTTGGTCAAAATATCTGCAACTTGAAATTGTGTACTGATATTAGGGATGGATATAACATGATTATCACAGGCTTCACGAATAGAATGACAATCAACTTTGATATGCTTAGTACGCTCATGAAAAACCGAATTTGCAACAATCTGAATGGCACTTGTATTGTCAGCAAAGAGAGATGTCAGTTTGGTTTGAGGAAATCCAAGTTCACCCAAAAGACCACGAAGCCCAAAGTATTTAGGAGCATGCCGTAGGCATAGCACGATACTCCGATTCGGTTGAGGACTTAGAGACTCTCACTTGCTTCTTACTTTATGAGATCAACGAAGAACCAAGAAACATGCACCAACAGTGATAGAGCGGCGAGTGTCAGGACACCCAGCCCAATCAGCATCACTGTAGGCACTCAACTTAAGAGGGGTTCCACTAGGAAAGAATAAACCCCGTTGAGAGGTACCCTTCAAGTAGCGAATTATAGGACGAACCGCTGCCAAGTGAAGATGACGAGGAGAATGCATGAACTGACTTAGTTGCTGAACAACAAATGAAATGTCGGGTTGTGTAATGGTCAAGTAGTTAAGACTACCCACGAGTTGTCGATACAATAAAGGATCGGTCAAAAGTTCACCCTCGTCACGGGGCTATTTGACATTAACTTCAAGAGGAGTATTCACAGGATTAGCAGATTGGAGGCCAGCCATAGCAACAAGGTCGGTGGCATACTTATGCTGATGGAGAAATATACCCTTAGAGGTAGAATGAACCTCGAGTCCAAGAAAATAATGTAAAAGACCAAGGTCTTTCATTTGAAATGAGGCTTGAACCTTTTGTTTAACTTCCTGTTTGGATGCTGCATCAGAACCAGTAATGATCATATCATCAACATAAAGAAGGAGCAGAACAATATCCGTAGATGTCTGGTTAATGAACAAAGAAGAATCATACTGACTTTGAGTAAAAGAGAACCCAAGTAGAGTGGAACGGAATTTCGTATACCGAGCTCTAGGCGCATGTTTCAAACCATATAGAGAGCGTTTGAGCTTGCACACCCCCTTAGATGAAGAGAATAGGCCCTGAGGGGGAGTCATATAAATATATTCAGTCAGGTCGCCATGAAAAAATGCATTTTTTACATCCATTTGGTGGAGAGACCACCCATGTGAAGCAGCTATAGAGAGCACCATTCTAACAGTAGTCATTTTAGCAACTGGTGCAAATGTCTCATCATAATCAATACCATATTCCTGTTTGTTGCCTAAAGCAACCAATAGAGCCTTGTACCGACTGAGAGATCCATCAGAATTCAATTTCACAGAATAAACCCATTTACAGCCTATGGGTTTGATACCAGGAAGGCAAGGAACAATATCCCAAGTGAAATTGTCCTGAAGGGCCTGAAGTTCCTCATTCATGGCATTTACCCAAGAGACATCTTTAACAGCCAGCAAATAACAAGTACGAACAGATGTGCCAGATAGAGAAGCAGTTAAAGCAGTATGTGAGGAATCAAACCTGTCTGGGGAATATCTATCAGGTGCTCGAGACGTTCTACTAGAACGCCGTGGTGCAGGCGGTACAGGATCAGGAACAGGTGGCGGATCAGCGCCAGAAGAGGAAGTGGGAACGAGTCCTGGTTGGAATTGGGGAAGTATAGCAATTTCATTCAATCCAGGAGAAGAGCAAGGAAACATAAACTGATTATCAAAAAATTTCACATTCCTAGAAATGCGAAAACGATGGTTAGAGACATCATAACACACAAAACCCTTATGAGACTGACTATACCCCATAAATGCACATTGGACAGATTGTGCTCCAAGCTTATGTCTTTCAGTGGATGAGAGGTGAACAAAACATACACACACCCAAAAGTATGTAAACTACTGTAATCAGGCTGAGTTTTAATAAGGCGAAAGTAAGGAGAATCAAACTCGATCGTCGTGGAAGGAGGACAGTTGATCAAAAAAACAGCTGTAGAAAGAGCCTCCACCCAAAATTAGGATGGAACAGAGGCCTGGAGAAGTAAGATACGCGTCACATCCAACAAGTGACGATTCTTACGTTCTGCAACACCATTTTGCTGAGGGGTATTGGGACAAGATCGTTGAGACAGTATACCTTTTTGCTGTAAGAACTCCTGAAACTCATGAGACATATACTCACTACCAGAATCAGACCGAAGAATTCTAATACTGGTTTGAAATTGATTTTCAACATACATCAGAAATTTCTTAAACATAGAAAACACTTCAGATTTAGATTTAAGAAAATAAATCCAAGTAAAACGGCTATAATCATCGATAAAGGTGACAAAATATTTATAGTGAGCATGAGAAGCGACAGGAGAGATTCCCCAATCATCATTATGAATCAACTCAAAACAAGTAGAAGCACGATGAGCACCAAACGGAAAAGGAAGTGTTTTACTTTTAGCTAATTTGCAAACAAAACATAACTAGAGGTACTAGAATCCACCAGTTTAGTACCTAACAAGCCAATCTTAAATAAGTGAGACAAAACACCAGAGTTTGGATGGCCCAATTTCCTATGCCAATCCTCACATGCATTCAAAACACTATTACAAGCAAGAGATAAATGATTTGAAATAAACTGGAGTGGAAACACTCTTCCAACTTTAGGCCCCTTCGCGATCACCTTCCCTGACACCCGATCCTGCACAAGACAACCATCGAAGTAAGATTAACATCACAACCTTCATCTACTAATTGACCAGCAGACAATAAATTTGAGGCAAGCCCAGGTGCTACAACACATTTCGAAAATTAGAATTTATGTCACCAACACTAGTTATAGGAAGGGTACTGCCATTAGCAATTTGAATTTTCTGATTACCAATATAAGAACGTAAATTGTGCAGGAGTTCAAAGGAACCCGTCATGTGATTCGATGCACCAGAGTCAAGTAACCAAGATATGAAAGAAGATATGCCAGTAATGCCCAAGGCAGAAAGAGCAGATAGTACCATTTGTTGAATTAATTCAGGCTGTAGAGCACCACCATCAGATGCACCAGTGGTGGAAGGACCATGTCAAAACAGGACACACGATATGATCGAAACCCTACTGATACCATGTCAAAACAGGATACACGATATTGTTTACGCAGTTCGGCCAAACTTTGCCTACGTCTGCGACTACAGAGTAGCTGTAGTTCCGTTTTATTGATTATGTTTCGATGCCTTGAGTACAAACACTAAAGCGTTTAAATAGGCTTTTCTCTGAGAAAACCTAACGGGTCAGGGCCAAATACATATAAATAAATGGCTAAATAGCACTTTTGGTCCTTTATGTTTGCTCCTGATTTCACTTTGGTCCTTTATCTTTTTTTTGGTCCGTTTTGGTCCCTCATGTTTCGTTTTTGTTTCATTTTGGTCCCTCACGTTAGTTTTGACTAACAGACGCCACACTGGCAGTTAACTGCTGACGTGGCGTCCCCAAATAATTAAATGACGTGGCAATTCGGTTTTTAAATATTCTGAAACATAATAAACTCATTTCTGTAAATCAAAAATAGGATTTCTCATTTCTCAAACTAAAACTAAAACAGAAAACAGAAAACTAATTTAAAGAAACGTAAAACATAAAACAGAGAAGAACTGAAAACATTAAAACTAAAAATCATTTCTCAAAATCAAAAATAGCATTGTTCTTCATCAGAGAAGAAGAAAGACGAAGTGAGTGAGAAGACGGAGATGAAGAGAGTGGGAAGGAAGAGAGTGCGAAGCAAGACGAAGGAGAATCGAAGCAACCCGAAGGAGAATCGAAGCTACTGGAAGCATAAACGAAGGAAGACGAAGGAGAATCGGAAAGGGGTTTCGCCATTTTGAAGGTAAGAAGTTCTGGAAACTGGTTAGGGTTTAATCGTTACTGCATGTGTTCTTGTTGTTGCTTGGTTTTGCTGTTTGTCACTTTGTTTAGGTTGTTGCTTGGTTTTGCTGTTTGTCGCTATTTCTCGATTTATTTAGGGTTCCTACGGTTTGAGTTAGAGGGTGGTGCACTGTATGTTTGGGGTTTTGAGATTTCTCTATTTGTGTGTTTTGGGGTTGAATGTTTATTGTTTATTGATGAAGACAGCTATTGTGGACTTTGTGGTCCCTGTTTTTTTGCCCAAATCGATTTGTTTATTGACTTGATTTTTCTGTTGTTGTAACAGTTAAATGGAGACATTGATAGTTGAATTACATCATTCGGGCTATTTTGTGGATGAAGGAATGAGGGAATATGTTGGGGAACTATCTACTTGGGAAGTTGACCCTGATAAGTGGTCATATTTTGAAGTTTTGGGTATTCTCAAGGATATGGGATTTCTTGAAGTTATAGGTATTTGGTATGATATTAATGGGGTAAAAAAGTTGCTTGAGAATGACCAAGGAGCCATGGAGATACTCAAGTGGGCTCAAAGTAATGGATGTGTGCACTTGTACACCATTCACCTAATATCTCAACCTATTGTAGTGGAGTTGCCTGAAATACCTCTTGGCCCCCAACTTAATCAACCTGCCCCACATTTGAGAAAAGCCAAAAATTTCCCAAAAGCCCAAAATACTCCTGAAGCCCATATTGTAATAGACATTGAAACCAACACTGATGGTCAGAGGGACCAAAATGAAACCAACTATGATGGTCAGAGGGACCAAAATGAAACCAACACTAATGGTCAGAGGGACCTAAATGAAACCAACACTGATGGTCAGAGGGACCAAAATGAAACTATCCAAAATGAAACTATCCAAAATGAAACTGTCCAACATGAAAGTGTCCAACTTGAAACTGTCCAACATGAAACTGTCCAACATGAAGTAGTGGAAGATGAAGAAGAGTATGATAGTGATGAGAGTGGTCCAAAAGTTAGGTTTAATGATTCTAATGATGAAGAAGGAGAGTATCATGGTTTTGAAGAAGTGGTGGGTCAAAATAATGTTGTTCAAGAAGGCCAGCAACAAGAAGAAGTGGTGGATCAAAATAATGGTGTTGAAGAAGTCCAACAACAAGAAGAAGTGGTGGATCAAAATAATTGTGTTGAAGAAGTCCAACAACAACAAGAAGTGGTGGATCAAAATACAAGTAAGAAGAGGAAGATAGTGATGATGGTGACCAACTAATTATTGGGCAAAAGAGAAAGAGGAAACCTACGGTCATTGATAGGGGTCTCTCTGATGAAGATTACTACAGTGAAGAACTAGAGACTGATGACTCCAAAGGGCACAGAACAAAGATGGAGATGAAAGGCAAACTGCATCTGAAAATGTGACCAGAAAGGGATGGGGTGGTAAGTGCAGTAAATGCAAGCAGCCTGGGCACAACTCAAGATCTTGCCAAAATTCTCCAACTGTTACACTACCCCAAACAGCACCAACTGGAACATCACAAACTGCACCAACTGTTACACCACCCCAAACTGCACCAACTGTTACACCACCCCAAACTGCACCAACTGTTACACCACCCCAAACTACACAATTCCACAAACTGTATCAACACAAACTACCACTCAAACACAAACTGTACCAACTCAAACTACCACCCAATCACAAAGTGTACCAACTCAAACTACCACCCAATCACAAACTGTACCATCAGTCTACCACCAAAACGCAAACTGCACCTAAAGCTACAAGGGCAAAGAAAACACTTGGTGTAGCCAAAAGGAAGAAATCTACTACTGGTGTTGCTGCTACTGTCCAAACAAAAACGGGTGTTGCTGCTACTGTCCAAACAAAAACTGGTGTTGCTGCTACTGTCCAAAGAAAAACTTTTAGGCCAAAACTTCCAACATGGAAGAGGCAGTGAATGATTTAGTAATGCTTAGTGGGGTTTAAATCCTCTTTTTGTTGTTTTGAATGTGGATGTTTAATGGGGTTTTAATCCTCTTTTTGTTGTTAAATTGGCTGGATGTTGTTTATTAATAGCCAATAGACATGATGAAACAAGATATTTGGTCACTTTTAATAGACATTAAGTTTGTATGCTATGTTTCATATTGGTCCTTCATGTTTATAAGTTGGTTTCATTCCAGTCCTTAATCGTTTATATAATGGTTTCACTTTGGTCCCTCATTTTTAACTACTATATAAAGCAATAGAACTTAAACAGAAGGCGAAATAGAAGGTCCAAAAACCATTAATTACACAACTTAAACATTACACAATTACACAGATTTTCCAGATTTGACAACAAGCATTAAAGCTACTACCAAAAGGAAAATACTATACAATGCAATTTTCAACAAATTTTTTGTGGACTCTACATCCTTCTTCATCTCTTTAATAGTCTGTCTAAGATTGCCTATCTCCATTCCTTTTTTGCTACAATCTGCACATTCGGTCACTCCATGTTGTCTCTCTACACATTCTGTTTCTCTTGGTGTCTGTGTCTGAGGAGGCCATGGATCCTTGATCCATTTCATATATGAGCATCCAGGATCATCTCTAGACTGTGCAAACAAACAAAGATAGATCAAACTCAGATTTTCATTTTTAAAAGAAACTGAGAGGGACCAAATTGAAACAAGATAAACAATGAGAGGGACCAAAATGAAACCAAGGAAAAACAGAGAGGACTAAATTGAAACAATGGAGCATCATCAGAGAACCCAGATCTGGAACTCAAATCTGCAACAATGGCGAAATACAAGCTCCAAAAACCATTAATCTTACCACGAAATGCCTACAGCCCCAGAACTTCCTTCCCTTGTTTGTGGTTTCTTCTTCACAGTTCGAATAACACATTTCTCCCCACAGAAACATTCAGGTGAAGCTTCACGTTCACGTTGGGTTGATAGACCAAATGATGGGTAGCTGCTCGAATTGGAAGATGCCATTAAATCAGTAGGGAGAAAGATTAAGATGACAGTTTCCAATTTATGGTTTAGGGTTCTCAAATGGGTGTGATGTGGTGAGGAAGATGAAGATAGGGTTTTAAACGGGGGTTATGTTGTTGCTGTTCTTGAAGCTGTTCTTGAGAAGGGAGAAGGAAGATGGATTCTCAGTTTCTGTTTTTAAGTTTTGTTCTTCAAGGTGTTCATGACAAGGGAGAATGAAGATGAAGTTGTTCTTCATTTTGGTTTTACGGTTTTTTTATTGTTTTTATGTTTTTCTGTTTTTATATTTGTTTTATTGTTTTATGTTTTATTTATATTAAAAAACGAATTGCTGATGTGGAACTGTGGTGTGCTACGTAATTTAATGAATAACGAACGCATCGTCAGCAGTTAACTGCCAGCGTGGCGTCCGTTAGTCAAAACTAACGTGAGGGACCAAAATGAAAAAAAACGAAACATGAGGGACCAAAACAGACCAAAAAAAAGATAAATGACCAAAGTGAAATCTCGAGCAAACATAAAGGACCAAAAGTGCTATTTAGCCTAAATAAATCTACAAATCTACTATTTACAACTTCCTTATTTCCTTATTCACAGAGCTGCCAACCTCTCTAAAGGACCATACTTAAAAGCAAATAGCTTATACCATATATATAGCATTCATCCACTAAACATCTCCATCTCCATTTTGATATGATAGCAAAATTAAAAAATTCTACATTTTGGATACCAGGGCCATCAAAACTTTTAGGTTGAAACTCATTCCAACTTAAACTAATTGATTTTACATTTCTCTTCTCCCCACCTCCAAACAAGATATGTCTTCCTTTCCAATTTGAAAGTCTCCATTTCAAATATTCCACCACAAGGGTTTAAGTAAAGCTCCTTTTAGGTTCTTGTCCAATAGGGAAACCAACGAGTTTGAATTGAGCTGGTCCAATACGGCAAGAAAGAAAACTTGAAGCTGCAACAGTGAAATCATCTTGTAAACTTATCCCAATGATATTACTTTTAATAACTAGTACTATACCCGTGCATCCGCACGGGCCGATCGCGTTACGTCATACGATTACCTCAAATAGAAACATTAGTTTGAAATCTCATTAATTTAAAATCAATTGTAAAATATAGATGATGACTTGCATACGGACAGGTGCTGTCGTGTTCTTTTTAGGAATGAATTTAGACAATATTTAAATAGTCTGAATATTACCCCGTGAAAATAAAGAAAAATTTAAAGTACATAAAAAAGGAGTTTCAAATAAAAAATTGATAAATATTAAAACTAAAAATGTAGAAGTATCATTTAAAAACAATATGTGCATTTATCCCGTGTGTTTTTTTATATATGACTGTAGTGTTTTTTTATATATCAGTATTGTTATCCCATGCTTTTTTATATATCAGTGCAACTATCCCGTGTTTTTATATATATCATTGCAATTATCCCCGTATTTTTTCATATATCAGTGCAGTTGTCCAGTGTTTTTTTATGTATCAGTACAGTTATCTCATAGTTTCAATTGATTATTTGAGTTGATTAGTAGATTATTGTAGATAGTAAAAGATAGATAGTAGATTACCAATAACAAATATTTATCCCGTGTTTTTTATATATCAGTAACAATTATTTGTCCTTTTTTAACACTAGTGCAAAAAGGGGATTTAAAGTCAGGCGAAAAGGGGATTTAAAGTCAGGCGCCCGCTTGACTTTTATTAAGTCGACTTTGTATGTTAGGAGTTTTAAAGTCAAGCGATAGCCTGACTTCGTAAGTCTGATTTAAAGTCAAGCATTTATTTCGCCTGACTTCGTAAGTCAGTTTTAAAGTCAAGCATTTATTTCGCTTGACTTCGTAAGTCTGTTTTAAAGTCAAGCATTTATTATTGCCTGACTTCGTAAGTATGATTTAAAGTCAAGCATTTATTCTTGCCTGACTTCGTAAGTATGATTTAAAGTCAAGCATTTATTGTTGCCTGACTTCGTAAGTATGATTTAAAGTCAAGCATTTATTGTTGCCTGACTTCGTAAGTGGTTTTAAAGTCAAGCATTATTGCGCCTGACTTTAAAAGTTTTTTTTTTTTCAAATCTATACTTAAGTCATGCATTATTGCGCCTGACTTTAAAAGTTTTTTTTTTTTCTTTTCAAATTTTGGTTTAATCTCCTACATACACCCTGGTTATACGATTTTGGTCATTCTCCCAGCAAAACCAGTAAATAAAATTCTACACTTAAATTCATCACATTCTACTTTAAGTACATCCAAAGCTAAAATTCATCACTTAAGTAGAATTCTACACTTTAAGTACAAAATACATCCAAAGCTAAATTACATTAAAGCTAAGTACATCCAAATAGAATTCTACACTTAAATTCATCACATTGTACTTAAATTCATCATATACAACAATTCTCTATCCCTATAAATCCATCAATTCTCTATGAACATGGCAGTGATTTAGTCATATGACAATGTCAAGCAATAAAAACATAAAAGATAAGTAATCTACAAAACCAGTGAACAGCAGCAACTATGAACATACCCTTGATGATCCATCCATGAAATTATAATTCTGACTGAAATCATTAATTCCAAAAAATTCATCAATTGTCCACTGTGACATATTCCCGGATGTAGAACCACCACCATAAGACATCTTAGCTGGTGGAAATTGACCAACTCCTCCAGCTTCAGTGGCTAAAACTTCATTGTAATCTGATGACTGAGGCATTGTAATCTGATGACTGATGACCCTGCTTGTTCGGTTCTTCTACAGCAAGATGATAAAGGGCAAGGAGATACATTAAACAATAAGTTTAAGAAAAATTACAAATAATCTAATAGTTTAGATTTCTAATTCTAGCCATGAAGTAATGATAAGAATGTTGCTGTGAAAAGGGACAAATTTGGTAAAGTTTATGTAAGAAAGGGTAAGAGGGTCTTTAATCCTAAGTAGTGGAATGAGGGAAGGAATATTGTAACCAATTCTGCTGATGTGGCAGATTTGGAGAGAGAATAGAATCACTCATGCGTGATGCATGGAGGGGAGGTAATATATGTACGAGGAAAGAGAGTATCAGGGTAGGCTAGAATTGGGCTAGGCCATTGGTGGGTAACAGTATTCTCTCACTGAGATACTGTACTTTATTTCCATATTTCATCATCTGTACTTGAATTATTCCTCTGTATTCACACTGAATCAGAGGGATACTAAATATATTACCCAATTCTGAGCTTACTTTTACTATTCTATTGACACCACTATCAAGTAACTTAAAATGTACCTCAGATATTGGACTTTGGGTTGACTTGCGTTCAGATTTCTTTGAATAGCAACAAGCTATAAATTATAAATTCAATCTAATGGACCAAAGGTAGCATCTATCCCTCTCCAGAGCAATTTATTAGGAGTTCAATTACCAACTCCATTGGAATAAATAGGCCCTAATTAAATTTTCAGATTTTAGCAAAGGAACAAGCTTTAAATTATACAACCAGACAGAGCTATTATAATAAAAGCTACTGGTCCCTCATTTAGACCCCAGAATTGGTCACAAGACAGAACAAAAAATAGAAAGATGCAAGCAAAAGTGACAAATAAGACAACCTTACCTTGCTTTTGGTGTCTGCATACTTTAATATGTAGGTGATAAAAAAAGCAAACTAAATAACTTGTCCTTTAAAGCACCTGACCCACACTTGCTGCAATCTCAATCTGCAAAAGAAATTAAGACAATGAAGAATTTGATTTATAACTTGAGAAGAGGCAATTTGTTGCAGTTTGCAGTAGATGAGAACCTTGGATCCGCATTCACTAAACATCTAACAAACATACTTCAATATAATCCCTTCAAAGAAACTCCACATAAACTAACTCCACTACCACCTACCAAATTCAAAACTGAATTAAATAGAACCTTGCACCAAATTTATTAATACTAGTAGATTATTATTAAGGGAAGATTATTATTATTAAATAGAACCTTGCAACTGTGCTTCATAGAAGGTATTCTAATTTACATTCAAAAATAGAATTCACTCACGGTGAATTTTGGCAGACGGAGTCTGTAAGTATCTACAAAAGGCTAGCAGTAAACAGGCAGCAAGAAAGCCACAGTTAGAACGACCATGATGTTTCACAGTTATTCAAACACAAAAGGCTAGCAGCTTACTATTACACTGTGTTGAACTAAACTAGATTACATTAACTATACTAACTGAAGAATGACTAATATCTTCACACACTCACTAGTAATTGTTAACCATTTTCTATTTACCTGAACCAAAATTTATTCATTTTAAGTGAAAACTATGAAATTGGAGTAAATAAATTCACACATTAATTAATATAATAATTCCACTTTGTTTGCCACTGACCTAACATTGAGAAGAATATCATGAAGCCAGCAGAAACCTGAATGACCCTTCTGCTGCCAATACGATTGCTTCCTAGAAGTCCTACATTCTCTCTGTCATGATCCTAAATGAATCAATTTTTGTCCCATAAAAAGTAAAAACCATAAACTAGAAGAAGAACTTAGCACTTACACAGAAACTGTTGAACCAGTCAAGGTTCCAAAAAGGCCATTCAGCAAGATTCCAATTCCTTGCCAACCAATACCACGGCTAAGGACATGAGCTGGAGGTGGTGTCGCACTTGCTAGACGTGATGCAGCTTTGAATGCTCCAGTTGACTGTCAACATAATAGGGAACATAAAAATTCGTTGATGACTTATGAACCACCGACACTGACACGAACATTGGACACGACACCGGCACAAATACATAATAATTTGAGAAAATATAAGTAACTAAAGTGTGGGTGTGGGTGTCGGGTCGGACATGGGACACGTCTTCAATATGAAATGTCGGTGCTACATAGTATAAGTAACTGAAGTGTGAGTGTGGGTGTCGGGTCGAACATGTTACTGTGACAATTACCACAACCGCAATTCAAAACCTAGGGCATGAGAAGTATTTTTAAGCACATAACAATACCTCAATTAACGAAACTAGGACAGCAGCCATCATTCCAAAGGAATGACCAGCATCAAATGTAGGAGCACCCCACTCAAGAGGGTATGGAATCTTTATCCTGCAGCAACATGTTCAAATGTCAAATGCTATACTAGCTCAACATATTCTTTGCTACATTGATATATAATATTTTTTTTGTTACAAGTATTGAACCAGAAAGATGTTTTTGGTACCAACCATGGTGCAGAAGAAATGAGATTAGCCCTGTCTGTCCTACAACTATGTTGGGTTAAATCAGGGCGGTGTTTGTATGCTCCACTTGCTGTTAATAAATGTGCATATGCCCATATCACTGTGGTTGATATCAGTAGAGCAAATCGCTCTAGTATTGGTACTTGTCTTGTTTGAAAATTTTTCAAGTACTGCATACAACATATCATAACTCATAAGGTTATTATTGTCCACATGTTAATTAAAAGAGGAACTTATAATTCACCAATTTGATTCAACCACTTTGTACCTGAGAGAAGACTATAAACAAGATTAGCATGGGAATTCCAATTTCAACGCAGGCCCCCACCTGATAAAGGACAGAACAGCATGGTGAATTTATAATATCAGCCAAGAAAAAATATATATAGTTAGATATTCCAAATACTAGTACTAGACATGGTTGAGTGTTGTTGTTATTATACCACAGGGAAACCTCTGTCAAATAATCCAAAACCAACTAATGCAATTACTGGAACCATTCCAAGTGGGCTGAAAAATCTGTATATAAAGGAAAAGAACATTAATTACTTTTGACATAGACTATAGATTTAAATTGACATTAAAGTAAAAACCTACCTAGAACAAATAGCCCAAATTTGACTAAATCCCAAAATAATTTGTATGCTTGATGCTACTATTAGTGCACCTTGGACTGCTCTTATGGTGCTAAGAAATCTCTGGAGATTACATGCAAGCAAGGGACTAATTCAAGATAATTTGTATTGAAACTTACAATTAAGTTCAGGAGGAAATATGAAAGAGGATTAAGGAAATGTACTAACCAAATGTGGGTCCTCAATCAATGCATAATCTGGGTCACGAATAATGGATACAATGGGGACCATGAATGCATATGATCCTCCAATCACTGTTGGTAACCGGGTTCCAAACAGTGTTTGTATAACTGTATTAATTCCTTCAACAAAAAGCAGTGTTTGTACCACTCTCACTTTATCACCCTGGACCAACAACAACCCATTAAATGGAAAATAAGAATCTTTTTCCTTACTAGAGATTTGATTTGCCTATACTATATCAAAGAATTTTTAAATTAAAATTATAAATAAACAAACTGAAGAAGCTCCTAAAAGGAGTTGAAGATAGGAATGGCTTACATCACTTCCACCCATCAAAGGAACAAGAAATGAAGGAATCATCACAGCGGTTCCTAAGGCCAAAATGTAATGCTGGAAACCCAGAAGTATTGTCTCCACTGTTAACAGTTCAAACACAGATATATTATTATTATTAATATTCACATTCAAAGCTAATTAAGTGGCAACAAAACACTAAGAATGAAGTTAAGATTGAAGGTGGGAAATGGGAATGCATACCCCAAGGTGGATTTGAATCTATACAGTACTCTAAACCCTGAAGTTGTTCCATTGGTGGGTGACTTATTGAAGAAATTTCATCAGCTCCCAACTGCAATAGCTCTTAAACAAATATTCCTTTCCCTCTAATTTCTTCCATCTCTTTTATTCCTTTCTTTTCCCTCATCTGATTTTTTCCATTGGCCCTGGCTGGATTTTCCTGTAAAAAGGTTAACATTCACATTTAGTGGAGCAGCCAATAAGAATGATATTTTAAAGATGAACTTCCACAATCAGAAAACCAGTATTTAAAAAATAGTGTCATAAAAGATTAGATATGTGAACCTACAATCATCAACAAGACAACTTCAATAGCATCCTTAATATAAACAAAAGTCCTTTGGGATTCTCCACCATCCACAAGCTTGAGGGGCTCTCCGTGGAGGAGGTTCTACAGAACACGAATGAATGGAGAACTTATGCCCATGTAACTGGAATCCTATATACAATATAAGTCAAAATGTAACTTATTATGGTTACTTATGCCCATGAATGGAGACAGAGCTTTGGGATTCTCAGTCTTATTATGGTTACTTATGCATTTTTCATATGGAAAATGTTTACTTACACCTGGATGACAAAATTAATTTAGAGGATTATCAATGTGGATACTATAAGATTTTACGAATGCTACAATATTGACTACACCAGAAGCAAACCTTTCTTATGCCTTTACCACCACCACCCCAAGATGCCTTGATCATTGCAGGGCATCCAATAACTTGGCAACTTGCAATTGCTTCTTCTGTAGTATAAACACATGCTTCATGATAAATTTCATCAGGAATAGTAATCAAGGAACTTTCTGGAGGAATTTCCACCTGTGAAAAAGTTTCAAAATCATAAGTTGAGCAAGCCTTATAATAGAAATACACTACAATAGGGGTAATGAAGTTCTGTAACAGGATGCTCAACTTATATTGCAAAACAATCGCACTAAATTACATGAGTAATCCCATGGGCAATTGTTTTGCAATATAGGTTTAGAACTTACAAAGCCAAAGCAACACTTTTCTGGAAAAAATACCATAAGAACAATGCCATAAATACATACGATTTCAAACATATATAACTAAAACAGATTCAAACAGATTCACACTAACTAAAACAGATTTACAATCTCATATAACTAAAACTAACACTTACAGTAACAGATTCACAAATATTAAATAAAATGAAGAAGAATCAAACACTTACAGTAACAGTGAAAATAAAAGTGTGAATCTGGGAGCAACAAAGGCACAAAATCAACAAAGGCACAAAAATCAACAAAGGCACAAAATCAACAAAGGCACAAAAAAAAACAATAGAGGAACATCTGGGAGCATGAATGAAAAAACGAAATAAAAAAAAGGGGCCAGAGTCATACCATTAATTCCGGCCACCGCTTGCGGTGGCCACCGCTTACGGTGGCCGTTTGTCCCAAGATCGCAGAAACAGAGTGAACCCCCCACCTCCGCGTTTCACCTCGTCGCTGTCGCACCATCAATCACCACCGTGCAACCCCAAAGCCACGAACCAAACCGCCAACGACCATCATCCTTCGCCCAATCACCTTCAACACGAACACAGTAACCACCACCCATGACCATCTACACCGCACCACAGTAACCATCCTTATGACTAAACCCTCTACACCACCGTCAACTATCACGCCTCACCACCAACAGAGTCGAACCATCGTAGATCGTCCTTCTCCCTTTGCGAATCGCACCCACCGCCCTCTTCTCTCTACTCAGATCTCTCGTTTCCCTTCTCTCCCTTTTCTATTCCGAAGAGCGTCGTGTTGATAGTGAAAAGAGAGTGGTGTGAGACGCGGTGGAGGAGAAGGAGAAAACGAAGTCACGGTGGAGGGAGAGAGAAAGACCACGGTGCCGTGAAAGAGGAGAGGATGAGTAGGGTGCTGAGGCTCAGTGACGAGAGGAGAGCGAAGGCTGAGTCTTGAGGAAGGAAAACATTTAGGGTTTCAGATTGAGAATGCTAGTACGTGAGAGTGAGAATCGAGAGGAGTGTCTGAGAGTGAGGCAGTGAAATTTTTTTTTATTATTTTAGTACTTTAGAAGTCAAGCGAATACACACGCCTGACTTTTAAAGTATTAAAATAGAAACAAATAATTTTACCATTAATTACAAGTTTGCCACCGCGTCACTTATGTAGTCAGGCAAATACACGCCTGACTTCTAAAGTCTACTTTTTTCCCTATTTGTTCACTTTAGAAGTCAGGCGTGTATCCGCTTGACTTTAAAACTCGCGAGTTTTGCCTTTTAATTACAAGTTTGCCACCGCGTCACTTATGTAGTCAGACATCTAAGCGCCTGACTTTAAATGTCTAATTCTAATCCAATTTTTGCACTAGTGTAAGTATTAGTGACAAATATTTGTCGCGTGTGTTTTAAATATTAATCAGTTTAAATAGTCATTAAGCCTTCTTTTTTTTAGATAGTAGTTTTCAAAAATTATATTTATCAATGGCAAATATTCATCACATGTTTTTTATATATCACTGCAGTTATCCCTGTGTTTTTTATATATCCATGCAGTTATCTGGTAGTTTGAATTGATTAGAGATTATAGTAGATAGTAAATTTGTTAGATAGTAGATTATCAATAAGAAATAATTGTTTTAACTATTATTAGTAATTTAAATAGTCATTAAGTCTGCTTATTTTTTAGATAGTAGGTTTATAGTAGTAGGTTTCAAAAATTTTAATTATCAATGACAAATATTAATCTCGTGTTTTTTTTATATATCGGTGCAGTTATCTCGTAGTTTCAATTAATTATTTTAGTTGATTAATAGATTATAGTAGATAGCAATAAAAGAGAGATAATAGATTATCAATTAGAAGTATTTATTTTAAATATTAATCAGTAGTTTAAATAGTCATTAAATATTATTGTTTTTTAGATAGTAGGTTTATAGTAGTCCTCAAAAAATTTAATTATCAATGACAAATATTAATCCTGTGTCTTTTTATATATTTGTGTAGTTATCCCGTGTGTTTTAAGATATCATTGCAGTTATCTCATAGTTTCAATTGATTATTTGAGTTGATTAGTAGATTATAGTAGATTATTGCAGTTATCCCGTGTTTTTATATTAGATTATTTGAGTTGATTAGAAGATTATAGTAGATTATTGCAGTTATCACGTGTTTTTTTAGATAGTAGTTTTCCAAAATTATAATTATCAATGGTAAGTATTAATTATAAATTGTCAAAAAAAATTATAAATATCAATGGTAAATATTAATCTCGTGTTTTTTTATATATCACTGCAGTTATCCCGTGTTTTTTATTTATCAGTGCAGTTATCTCGAAGTTTCAATTGATTATTTTAGTTGAGTAGTAGATTATAGTAGATAATAAAAGTTAGATATTAGATTATCAATAAGAGATATTTGATCCCAAGTAGGTAGCTCAGTTGGCGAGCTAATGGATATCGAAGGAGTGCACCAAAAGAGTGCAAGAAGGAGGTCCCGGGTTCAAACCCCGGAAACTAACATTCCCCCACCCCCACTAACATTGCTTATAAAAAAAAAGATATTTGTTTTAAATATTAATTACTAATTTAAATAGTCATTAAGTCTTCTTGTTTGTTAGATAGTAGGTTTATAGCAGTAGTCTTCACAATTTTTAATTAAAGTAGTGTTTGTATAAATTTATAAATTTTGTTAAAAAAATTAAAGTGAAGTGATAAGAGAAAGAGAATAATTATTTATGGGAAAAGTAAAGTAAAAAGAAAAAAGGAAGAAAGAGAGTGTAAAAGAAAAGTGAAAAGGAGCAAAGAGAGTGTAAGAAAAAAGAGAAAAATGGAAGAAAGAGAGTGTAAGAGAAAAGTGAAAAGTAAGAAAGAGAGTGTAAGAATAAAGAGGAAAAAAAGAAAAAATAGAGTGTAATGACATTTTTACCCTCAAAAACTTGAGGTGTCTTTTAGATAGAATGGGGATATTGGTAAAATCATATATGGTGGATTTGTATAAATCTATAGTAGATTTACCTACAAAATTAAAACAAGTTAAAAACCCTCTTAAGATAGTCTTTATGCTCCAGAAGTTAATCTAGTTGGCATGACACATCATGATGGTATCATTAACGAATTGTACAAGTGGAAAAGAAGATATCATTATATTCATCGAATTAGCCCCTAAAATATCTTAGTTCCACAACTTTATCAACATCTTGCCAAACTGTCTGGTGCTATAATATATACTGTAACACCATATTTTAATCGTCACTAAAATACGAGATGTCATACACTTCAACAAATCAGAGTATGCGCAACTAAAATTTGAATTCAACAATTAAATTCTCAATTTGACCCAACTAAAGTTATGATAATACATAACATCGATCAATTCCTCATTACATAGTAGGTAAGGATAACCAAAGAGTCAAGAATCTCATCATCCAAATATTAAAGTGCATACAGCCTAAGAACGATAATTTGGTACATAATTTGGTTTTAAAATCCAAATACATTAGCACCGAATACAAAATTAAACTCAAGTACATAAGCCTTGATATCACATAGGACTTCCCATGTGAAATAATTAGAACTCCTTTTGCTTATCTTCAATCATCACAGATTTTACCTGCTTATCTGTAAAACCACAAATACCTAAAGGGTGAGATTAAAGAAATCTCAGTGAGTCCTTCAAGCGGCACCTCACTAATACCTTATACGTACGATATCTTTTAAGTTTTTAGCCAATAGTGTAAACCCCATAAGGAATGATATATCCATAAAAATATCAAATCCAACAGGGAAACCAACACCCAACAAGTTTAGAAGGGCGCACGCACGGGCCATAGACTCATGACTTCCCTCTCTAAGTACGCCATAGTCATTCTTTAATCCATTTATTATATACATATATAGATATAGTTCTCTCAAGCTAGTCAATCATAATAACTTCAATCATAATCAAGATGGATAAACATCTATCCATTAATTGTGCATAACAATCATCCAATCCATAAATTGAACACACATAATCTTTGCTTATAAATAAGCACATTAATCATGTATAGAATGTTACAGTTATCACATACAATATATCTTTGAATTAAGGATTGAAGTAGGTCAAGATTGCACCAAAGAAATGAGAGAATTGGCCAAAATAGAAATGGAGATCAGAAGGTGGCACGGTCCGGGATCCAGGGACACGGTCCTTACTGATCGATTTTTGAAAATTGCAGGACAACCAGATAGTAGCACGGTCCATGCTCAGCGGTCCGTGCCAAACTACAGTACTAGTTTTGTTGTTGTTTTAAGTGGAATTCTCATTTTTTATGCAATCCAACTTCTTCCAAAACTTAATAAAATTTATAAACACCTTGATTTCATGCAATTTAACACATTCAATAATGATTTCATCAATCAACATATCACCCAAAACATCATATAAAACCATTGCACATTCATGTATAAACCCAATCAATCACAACATATCATGTAATTTATTTCATCTAATTACTACACATAGGAGTACCATTTCAGTAACCTCATTCACATATTTCACAAATAAGCCAAATATAGGATATGAGTACAATGAATTACTCATCTCCCTTGAATCAACAACGTGGGGGAAAGAGGACTCATGTGTTGTGTAGCTCACTAACTCACATGAAAATTCGAAATGAAGTGGTTAGTAAGATATTTCCCAAATTCTGTTTTACAGCATTAGTAGGCAGTGTTATAATAGGTATATCTAATTCAATTCTTAACCAAAATCATCAAAACAAGTGCCTATTATGAAGGGAACTTTGTCTATTTTCTGTGGGTTGAAGTTTCAAACTGATACAACAGGTATTTAATGAGTTAAAGCCAAAACAATGAGATTGGTTAAGTTCTGCCACTGAAAAACAAACTTTGTTGGTACAATTTCTCCCTCAACATTAAATGAAATAAAATCATTCTTGTTCCATTTCTGAAGGATTTCGTTTCAACTTTCTATAGAAAGAAAAATGAACTTCAAATAAGATCTGTGGAGAGAGTTATATCGAACCTACTAGAGGTTGTCAAAAAGGGTTTGATGCAGAATTTTTCTATAAGCTTGTATCTTCAATTTCCACCACAATGAGCCACGAAATTGAGCTCCAATCTGCTGCACAGGACTTTAATCTTAAAGTTTACATCTTCCTCTAGCTTCCTCTGAGTTACCAAGTCACCAATCAACTCCTAATTAGGGCATGGAAGCTTCCAAAGTGGTGAAAACCCTTATTTTCTTTTATGCAGAATTTTCCAGCAACCATCCTTCTTCTCCTACCCTCTTATTGCACAAATTTGACACCAAATATTCTAACTCATGCTTCAATCTTCAGGTACTAGTATCCCACTAGTTGAATCCTATCTCCAAGCTTTAATGTACTTCCTTCAAGCTCCTATAACCTTCTTTGACCTTCAATGACTAGGATCTCTTTCAAAATGAACCATGCAAGCCCTTTGAGAGTGTAAAAACTGTGTAGAAATGAAAGTAAGGATGATGTGATGAAGCAAGGTGGAGGTTAAAGATTGAAGAGAAGTTTTGATGTTGAAGATTAAATAACTTTGCTTCAACTCACCCTTTCTCTTTCTGCTCTCATTCTCGTTTTCTTCTCTCTCTTTTCTTTCTCTTCCTAATTCTATTTTCCCCTCCTCTTATCAAAATTGTGGTGTATAATATGCACCACATTAATTTGCATGCTAAGGTGCAACCCTAGTGTTAGCCGCCTAATAGTAATAAAATTGGAGGCTGTTTTGCAAATCTTTTAATTTCAAAATAGTCCCTTGAGTTGTAGGTTCCTACAATTAAAGTTCTAACTTTCATTTAATTCTAATTCTATCCTTTACAAACCTTAATCTATAAAAAGAAAATAAATCAAATTCAATCAAATATCAAATACTTCAATAAGTTGAAAACATCAACTGATGTATTAGTCAAAGTAATTTTTCATTACTTTGGGTATTCCATATAAGAAAGGAGACAACATGTCTCCCTATCGCAACTTCTTATGAGCATCAAACCATTCAGTGGGATATCCGTTTACCAAAATCAATATCTTATTATTGTAAATTAATGCAAGCACTCATCTATTTTCTACAAGTAGTATTGAAACCCACCGTTAAGCAAGTAATACCTATGTTTTTTCTTTCCACGAGATAAATTATGTAATTAACTACCAATAAATTGTCGTAATTTCTCTCCCAAGAAGAAAGGCATTATGCCATGGTGAGATAATTTTCGCCAAAACATTCCAAAGTGTATTCGCTGATAATTATTCCCTGAGCCTGGATGGTCCTTCTTAGAAATCAATACTATGAAGGAAGAAGTGAAGCCCTTTGGTAATTTTTCAATATCACCAAATTGGTGTACAGACCTAAACACTTCATTTTCCACCAAGTCCCAATAAGACTTAAAGAAGTAGAGATTAGAGCCATCAAGTTGAGGGCTTTTATTCCCATATCAACTCCAAACAACATCCTTTATTTCTGTTTCAATTGTCTTTGCTTGAAATCCTCAAAAACTCAATGCCATCCAAAATAGGCATGTTGTAATTTTTTTTTTAGATAAGCAATGTTTCATTGAAAGGAGCACAAAGCGTGCCCAACCTTATACAAAGGAAAGGGGGAGGGCCTCCTCAAAACCTCCCTGAGCCAAAACCCATTGGGAAAAAGACTCAAGGAGGAAAAAGAGTACATCGCACGAAATCGTACAACAGTGGGAACCCTCTAGTTCAGTGGGAACCCCATATATCAAAGTATTATCTAACTTATTAATTTTTAGCAATGTTCAATATTGATCTAACACTACAAACTGCATGATCATATCATTCACGATTGCAACTAGTGTCTTCAGAACTAGATTGAGCCGACTGGTTCAACCAATTGAACTGAGAACCCTCTAGTTCAGTAGTTGGTTCCAGTATAACCACAATCTGGTTGAACAACCCAAAATTTGGTTAAACTAGATAGAGTCGTGCTCAAACCGATATTAAAGTGGGGTGATCCATTCCAAATGATTTCTCTTAGTCATCCATTTAATCATAGTTTATTCAACGAACCAATTGAACTATGACCAAGAGATCTTACAGGCTCGATGACTAGTTTTGTTTTAAAAACATTTATTGTTGTTAACTAGTTAACCTAGTTACCAATTAACCTAGTTCATATTTTAGGGCATGTATATTAAAAAGTACGTTAATTGCACTAGTTGAATTTTTTAAAAACAAAGCATTCTGATAATTTTAGGAAAGTGGTGGCCCCATTTAAGAACAACTCATTGGTAACATATTTTCTTTTGTATAATACTGAAGTTTGTAGTTGCAACTGCACAAGGAGAAAGTAGTCAGGAGATCTTACAAAGTACAAAACAGTGAAATTCTTTCTCACAAACTCAACTATTCAATGGAAAGCGATGCTATTGCAAAACGTAAATCACCAGAATCAAGAAGAAATGTTGAAGACAAAGCAAGTGAAGAAAATTTATGAAGGAAATGTTTGTAAATCGTGACGTGCAATCGAAGCGGCGTAAGGAAGAGAGCAAAGAAAGAGAAAACAAGCAATCACAATCAATAAATGAAAATGAAAAAAGAAAGATCATGGATACTGCTCTAGAAAATATATTAAAGAATATGCCAACGTTGGTTGAGGTTTGCAATTTTGAGGGATTTGTGTATGGCCTTATTCCAAAGAAAGGGAAAGCAATCAATGCAGTTTCTGAAAATCTTCGCCATTAGTGGAAGGTGTAACAACCCGATTTTCGTGCGTTGTGATTAGTGTAGTATGTTCTTGTTTTATGAATTAGCTTGTATTTGAGTTATTAAAATTGGTTGAAATCTTATTTAATGTATTTTTATATGCTACTGATAATATATAGTTGTTATTATATATTTATTTTATTTTTATAAATACTAGTATTTTAGTAGTTAGGTATTCTAAAAATTATTTTGGACTATTAGTATACTAAAATAATAGTTGTAGTTGAAATGAGCTTTTAAAAATGACTTAGAGTTGATTTTGGGCCTTGCTACTCGTATACACCCCCTTTCTTCTACTAAACGCACCTCTCCCTTTAAGTGATGCGCTCCAGCCATGCGAATGACAGAGACCACGTGCTACCAGGCCCAGATCCCGACCCGGTCCGTTTCTTTCTTCTTCTTCCTCGCGCAGCAACTGTGCAGCGAACCAAAACCCTAGCCTTCCTTCTTCAATTTCGTTCTCCATCCACAGACCACGGCTAGGTCTCAAAATCAACATTCCAACTCGAAATTTCCTCCTAAGTTCGATTTTGGTGTCGTTTTAACCATTGGCAGCCCCTACATCGCACTCAAATCTCCTCCTTCCTTCCACGAAAAATCCATGGCCGCCGCCATATAAGCTTCACCACCGCCCCATATAGGCGTCCCTTCCATTAGCAGCCACTGCAACCTCCGTCCACGTGAACCGAACCCAGACAGGAACTTCCCTCACCAGAATTAACATTCTTGTGGATGACTTCGCCCAAACCTCCTCAATATCAAAACCCTTCTTAGTTCAAGTTTTTCCCTCACTGAACCGAAACCAAGTTTGTGCGTACACACACTGTGACAACATCATATTTTGTTCAGATCAGTTCCTTTGGTCATTCGCAATTTCATACTGTGGTCACTGTTTTCTACCTTCCGATTAGGTACTTCCCTGTCGAATCACATTTTGTTAAGCGAGCAACTAATTATAGTTAACATTTAATATATTTAGTGTATGACTTTGGACTGTCGTTGTTGTTGCTATGTAACTGTATGTGTTCGATTCAAACATCATCCCACTAGAATTAAATCACGCTCGAGAGCTCGTGAATTCTCTTCGTCGATTCGCTATTGGAATACACTTCGATATCATAATTAGCGGGAGAACCAAGAGGCAAAACCAAGGAAGCTTGCGCAACCTTCAATCCAAGGTAAGGGTGGGGTTCTAACTCTATAACAGGGTACATGAAAGATTATATGTAGGAATTGGGATTTATGAATTGCCACCGTATATGATTGTGTTGTTGTATGTTACCGAAAAAAAAAATTATTCTTGTTGAACTAATTTTCACGTTATTGAGTTCTATGTTGCTGGCCCTGGAAATTATTTCATGCGATCGGTTGTGCGTTGCCATGGTTGTGCTAATCTGAAATAAGGATCGTAAGAGGAGAAAACGGAATGTGCGTAACGGGGACGGCACCGTATGTTAGTGCGGTAGAACGCACCGTCTATGGGAAAGGCACCGTATATATATTTCTCTTGGCGCGTAATTGTTAGTAACAGCTACTTGAATTGTTTAGGCACCTAAACCAAGATACATTGGGACGTATAAAAGTGATAGGATTAGTACATTTCTGCTAGTAATAGTGTAACAAAGACGACACTAATAATTGATACGATATATAATTGTTTAGCAATAGGATTGTTCAAATGCAACCGAACTAATAATGTTGTGATAAGAAACATTAGTGGTATCAAAGGAACTTAGTAGTAGAAGCCGCAAACGAGTAGCCTAATGATGTTGACAGGTGCGACTAATAACCAGTGTAGACTTTAGTAGTAGAAAAATTTAGAAGGTAACTAATTAACCGGATATGGTCGAAGATGGCCCGTATAACTATGCGTTTGTTTGTAGTTTATGTTGATAATTTGTTAAGTAGTATACTTCGTCGAAAATGGCGAATTTGCAGGTGATGTCGTATCTGGTTGGATTGCGTCTACTTATTGGCAAAATATTAAATTGTAGGCCTACGTGGAATTCCTCTCGTTGTTGTATTGCTATGTAACTATTATTAATGATTGTTGGGGCATTCACATCGCGTCACATACATAGCATTCCAAGTTGGAGCTGATGCTCAAATAAGTTGGCCTGGACTGGCAAATTAAGTTGAAGGCTTATGCCTTGTTGATGCCACTATTTATTGGCAGATTTTTAAGTTGGGAGTTCTGCTCCGATGGTGCCACATGCATGTGCATGGCATCGAGTCGCATTCCGTGTTGCATATTTAAGTAGTTATGTTGATGACTCGTGATGATTGAAGTTGTTTGATAGCTGTGAAGTGGTGAATTTACATTTCCTGAATCTAATATATTCTTTTTCATATGTCCTATTATATGGTTCGACATCTCACTCCTTCTGTTTGAATGTTACCCCCTGTTGGTAACGTGCAGGTAATCGCGAATGAAGGCTGTTTACCTTCATTAGTTTGAGTCGGTGTCGTCGCTCTGATACATAGCACTCGGGGGGATGAACGCGTGTTTTCCTTATTATTATGTTATTTTAGTGTTTGGATTTAAAGTTGTTCCTATCAAGAATTTTGCTATTTCCGAGTTGTCCTAAGTTGGGTAAAGATGCCACGACTACTTTGAATTGAATTTTTCTTGTGAATCCGCTGCGTAGTAACGAAATTTGACTTGTTTTTAAAGACTAAACGGATTTGTTTATTAGTTCATCCGAATCGGAGTGTTATGTATCTGATTTTACAGGTGATTTGATTGTGTTTTTTTTAAGTCGAAAGTGTAGCTTTCCATTTGTTCGTTGGAGATTTTGCAACTCTGAATTTGTATTAATTACCGGGTAGAAATGGGTGTTACAGAAGGAAAAGGTCAAGTTTTGTCATAATGCTCGTCTAGCAATGATAAAGTACAATGCGGTAAAGGAATGTGATCCAAATAAAGAAGAACTTGACTTTGATGGGAATCACTATGCATCTCTTCGAACCTTGCATGAATTTCGGGACAGTACCTTGCAGATTCTTTTGACATGTCTCATTCATCATTGTGACCCACCTCAAAGTAGATTCCCTGTTGAGGGTGGTCGCTCTCCACCATGGTGGCCTAAAGGAGATGAGGAATGGTGGTCTCTTGGATCTCAACGAGGATCAAGGTCCCCCACCCTATATGAAACATCATAATAAAGAAGACTGAGAAGGTTGCTGTTATAGTAGGTATAATTAAGCACTTTTCGCCTGATATACAAAAGATACGAAACATTGTGTGTGAATATAAGAAGCTACAAGACAAAATGTCAGGTAAGGAGACTGCTAGCTTAGCTGCAATTCTTAATCACGAAGAATTTTTAGCTAATCATGATAAGTTATATGATCTTGCATGACATCAATGATTATGCATGCTGACATTGAAGAAAATAATATTGATACCGATATTAATAATATTGTGGTAGGACATTACAACCAATACCAAAATGGTACTTTGGTTCAACCTAGAGAAAATGTTCAAGTAAGTAAGACGGTCAATAGGCCAATAGCCATGAAGAAAACTATGCAAACAGGAAATGAAATTTATACATGTGATAGTCTTCAATGCCTTTATAATAATTACCAAAATGGCTTTCTTGACAAGGGTATTAGAGACTATCAGCATGCGATCGAACTGTCCATACAGAAAAAAATCAATCCAAATTACTCAAGATGAGAAAGTTCTTGAGAAAACTACAATATATGGTGTAGATACTAGTTTCAGTAATATGCAACACTAGCAATTTGCAAAACACCAATGTAGCTTCTTCAAGCATGATTCCTCACGAGAACCCGAACCAGGAAAACAACATAATATCTTCTTCATGCATGTTTCCTCTCATGGACTTTGAACCAGCAACCACAAACTCTAGTGAAATGAACAAATATTACATGCCTAATTCGACCTTTACGACCACGTACTAGAGTTCTAGAAAAATACATGTTCGGGTCGGTTTCAAAACCTTCTCAACCCTTGAAATTTCCCTAATGAGATACAGTAGATGTCTGAAAAAAGAAAAAAAAATTGTTTGTAATTAAATTCTTTTGATAGAAAAAAGTTTAAGCGAGTTGATACCGGTTGCTCACCATCGTTAGTGAAAATCTCAAGACCTTTGGAACAATTTTTGAGGTACTTAAATATTAATTAACATCTCGAGGTGAAGTTTAGTATTGCTTTCACGCTTTTGGTGTTTGTGTGTATGAGCTATTTCTGATTTGAGTGAGATGTAGTTATGTACAAAGGTTTCGCGTACCTTTTAAAGACAAGTTATCTAATATATAAAGTATTTGCCATTTAAAAAGAAAGACTATATAATATTCAAACTCCTAACATAACATCATATATAAGAAAACAAATCATCATACATATTTTGAAAAAGAGCCCATAATAATAATAATAATAATAATAATAATAAAAAAATGAAAGGTTTCAAAGAAGGCCAATAAATCATGGTCTACTATAGAGTAAATCATGGTCAGTATCATTAACATAATAATAAATACTAAATCACCAACATGATGTGGTACAAGTGGTAGATACTTGGGTCTCTTAACCATTTGGTCCTGGGTTCGATCACTGGCCGATGCGTATGGAAAAACATTTGCTGGGAGAGGTCAACCCCTTAAATGGATCTCAGATACCTCGAAGGATTAGTCTCCACAGTCGCCGTGGATGATACATTGGTTTACAAAAAAAAAATACTAAATGAAAGCTACCAATAACTCATGACTGAGAGAACAAAGTCATCTTTCAAGGATACATTTTCCTTTTCTTTTCACAAACATATTTTTCTTCAATTTTACCCTGTTTCCTTGATGTCTCTGGGTCCATGGTAGAGGCATAAAATACTGCTTGATTGGGTACAACACCATCAATTTAGTACACCTTACTTGTTCGACTTATTGACTAGATGAGTTTCTACTGAGACTACCAAAGAAATTTAGTTCCAAGTCAAATCAAGGGTTTTCCTGTTGTTGTTTCATGTTCACCAAAGTTTGTGGTTGCTGGTTCAAGTCCATGAGGGCAACATGCATGAAGAAGGTATCATGTTGTTTTCCTGGATTGGGTTCTCAAGAGGAATCATGCTTGAAGAAGCTATATTGGTGTTTTGCAAATTGTTAGTGTTGCATATTATTGAACTAGTATCTACACCATCTATTGTAGTTTTCTCGAGAACTTTCTCATCTTGAGCTAGCCATTAAGAATGATTTTTTTCTGTTTGGACAGTTCACATGATGATAGTCTAGCTCTTGTACCCTTGTCAAGGAAGCCATTTTGGTAATTATTATAAAGGCATCGAAGGCTATCACATGTATAAATTTGATTTCCGGTTTGCATGGTTTTCTTCATGGCTATTGGCCTATTGACCCTCTTACTTGAACATTTTCTCTAGGTTGAACCAAATACCATTTTGGGAATGGTTGTAATGTCCTTCCACAATATTATTGATATCGGTATCAATATTATTTACTCCAATGCCAGCAAAATCATTGATGCCATGCAAGATATCAGATAACTTATCTTGATTAGCTAAAAATTCTTTGGGATTAAGAATTACCGCTAAGCTAGTAGTCTCCTAACCTGACATTTTGTCTAGCAGCTTCTTATATTCACCCACAATGTTTCGTATCTTTTGTATATCAGGCGACAAGTGCTTAATTATACCTACAATAATAACAACAACCTTCTTAGCCTTTTCTAGATAATGATGTTACATATAGGGTGGGGGACCTTGATCCTCGTTGAGATCCAAAAGAGGCCACCAATCCTCATCTCCTTTAGGCCACCATGGTGGAGAGAGACCACCCTCAACATGGAATTTACTTTGAGGGGGGTATATTCATGCAAGGTTCGAAGAGATGTATAGGTACTGTCCCAAAATTCATGCAAGGTTCGAAGAGATGCATAGTGATTCCCATTTAAGTCAAGTTCTTCTTTATTTGCATCACGAGCATTATGACCAAAATTGACCTTTTCCTTCCACCAATGGGGAAGGTTTTATGAAACTGCATTGATTGGTTTCTCTTTCTTAGGAATAAGGCCATACACAAATCCCTAAAAATCGCAAACATCAACAAACGTTAGTATATTCTTCAATATATTGTCTAAAGCAATATCCATGATCTCTCTTCTTTCATCTTCATTAATTGATCGTGATTGTTTTTTCCCCTTTTGTTGCTCTCTTCCTTACGCCGCTTTGATTGCACGACACGATCACTAACACTTCCCTCAAATTCCGCCATTAATTTTCTTCACTTGCTTTGTCTTTAATATTTTTGCTTTTGATTTTGGTGATTTACGTTTTGCAGTAGCATCGCTTTCCATTGAATAATTAAGTTTGTGAGAGAATTTCTCTGTTTTGTACTTCGTAAGATTTCCTGCCTGCTTTCTCCTTGTGTACTTGTAACCCCAAACTTCATTATTATACAAAAAATTAATGTTACTAATGACTTGTACTTAAATGGTGTCACTTTCCTAAAATAATCTGCATGCTTTGATTGCAAAAGGTTCAACTAATGCAATTAAAGATTTTTTTTTAATATATGTGGCCTTAAATATCAACCAGGTTAATTGGTAACTAAGAAATATTTCACTAAATAAATAATTATTGTATTTTAGGAGAAAAAGTGCACAACAAACAAAGAAAACATTTCTAACGATTCATCCCACTTTAATCAACGGTTCGATCGCAAATCAATCTAGTTTAACCCATTTTTGGGTTACTAGAGTGGAACCAACTATAGAACTAGATGGTTCTGGGTTCAATCTATTGGACCAACTGGTTTTGTCTCGTTCTCAAGTCACTCGTGTAAATCATGGGTGATATGATCATGAAATTTGTAATATTAGATAAATATTGAACATTAAGAGAGGTTGCATAGAAATGGATCGTAAGAAGTCTTTTTCATTGTTGTTGCACCCCGAAAAATCCGGAGGAGGGATTCTTCGATGTACAACGTGGAAGATAAATGAAGCCGCCATCAATATTTTAGTTTTTAGACGAAAACATTGAAAAAACGTCTTTTTATACAAGGCGGGTGGTCTTTTCGAAATCAGGAGATGTAGGTTCGGGGGTCGGTTAGACACGGGGAAGGTATAAGCACCCCGCATCTCCTTTCTACCGAAAGGGAACCATTAATTTGATGTGTGGTTTCGACAAAGTTTGATTTGAAACGATGTTCTATTTCTTTTCGTTTTTTCCTTTTTTTATTTGAGAAAAGTGTTTGGAAAGAAGACGGGGAAAAGAAAGATTTTTTTTGGTATTTTTTGAAAAGGGTGCTCGACGGGACGTGGCCCGCTCCTACGTATCCTCAGATGCAATGAGGAAATCAAAGCTACGTAGTTCTCCTGGGTCGAGAAACTTTGGGTGCGTTGGTGTCTTTTATTGCAGGGGTTCTCGGGTCTGAACTGTACAGTCCACTAACCCTAAAACATAGACATCCCCGCCCGTACAGGCGACGTGCCCCCTACTTATCGAAAAGTGATTTGAGTTACTTGAAAAAAAAAAGATTTGCTGTGAGATTGGTAGTTTTTGTTCGAGCAAGTATCTTAGGCTCACACGAGCTGTACAACTCGCTAATCCTAGGACTCTAACCAATGTCGAACGTACATCCGAATCGGTTCCTCACTCATTTTTGAAAAGGATTGAAGTTGTTAATTACCGGTTTTAATTCTCATAAGTATCCCAAGATGTTTGAGTTGTACAACTCCGATCTTAGGACGCTAGACAACATCGGCCGTACGTCCGACTTGCCTCCTTATGAGTTTTCAAAAGGTTGATTATTGATCTAAAAAGAAATTGATTAATTTGTGAAGACAATTAGCGAAGCATTGGATTTTGGAGTATCATTTGAAAAAGGATTGATTAGAGGGGAGAGGAAGAGAATTCGGGGGTGGCTTTGGCCACAAAAGAAAAGAAAGTAGAATCTTCAATCAACTTTCAAGTCAAATCCAAAATGCAATACTTACCAATTTGCAAGCAAAGTAATCAATAATGGGAACACAAGCATAAGCATTTCCATTTACAACAATTGTACACAAGAACGACATTGAGTCATCAACAATTAATGGCATGAATATATGAGATCAAAAACAACCAAATAAGTTGCCAAGAAAGGCACTTAAGGAAACATTGCAAAAGCTTGGTTCGGATTTTAGGCATTAGACACAAGTTAAAAGTATTTGGTAATCCTTGACACTTGTTAACAATGCTCAATGCATAAGTGTCTAGTCACTTTACCAAATTAACATTAAAGCATAGGTAAAAGTTGAATCACTTTCAAGTGATCCTCAACATTTAAAATGGTGCTAGAAAACACATGTTGATTCATCTCACCAATCATCAACCAATTGAACAAATTAATAACCCAGAACATCACATTTACAAGCCCCAAAAATCAGCATTCTCAATTCGACATAAGCATAAACTTGCATTTATTCATTGAAAATTAAAAGCAAGTTGAGTCACTTGTAGTAATCCTCATCACTTAGGGTTGAATCACACCTAGCAATCCCCTCACTTAAATCATAGTGCTCTAAGCACAAGTGAGGATCAAGTTGCTAGATCATCAACATAACAAACATTTGCAAGTAAAAACGGTGAAAATAGACATTTAACAACAAAACCAAATGCTAATAATAAGTATTAAACATCAACAAGCCAAGAGGAACAATAAAATCATGTCAAGACCAAGGGGTGCGAAACATATATAAGGCTTAAAACATCATTTACTTTCACTAAATGCAAGGAACAAGATGAAAATCACAAAAACACAATTTATTCAAGGGTGAGATGCCAACTCTCACCCCAACAACAACAACAACTACATTTTAAAGATGAAGATGCAAAAATGTGATGAAAAGAAAAATGGGTTTTAATGCAAAAATTTGAGAGATGATGCAAGAGTTTTAGGGATTTACCTTGGATCCAAGCTAATAGAAGTAGGAAATGAAGAACAAGTAACCAAATCAACTAAAGTCTTCAAGAAATGGTCCAAGAACCCCACGCAAATTCCCAAATACCCAAGTGCTTGATGAGGAGGATATGAAATGGATGGTGAAAGGAGGAAGATCTATGAAGGAGGAGTGGATTTGAAGTGATTTGGTGGTGTTTGGGTGATGGAAACAAAAAAAATGGAGGAGAGGAGAGTGAGGGAAGGCTACGATTTTGGTGAGGAGAGGGAGAGGGGGTGTGCTAGGGTTTTGTGTAGGAGAATGAGAGGCTTATGAGAAGCAAAAAGAGAGGATCCTTAGGTGAGGGAATGAGGGAGTATTTATAGGATGAAATTAGGTCTAAGGGTAGTTTAGTCTTTGTGATTTTGATGTGCTCTAGGATTGAGCTTTGATTTTGAATGGAGGGTTGAGATCACTCATCACAAGGATTGAGGGTGGAGAGAAAACACAAAATGTGAGAGTGAGAGAGTGGGGGGCGAAAGTTAGGGGGGAAAAAAGAAAAGAAAAAAATGAATTTCTTATTTTGGAAGAGATATTTTATGTGAGGTAGGGTTAAGGGCATTTTAGGGGAGAATTGTTACCAAAGAGGGAATTTTGGGTTTTCTTATGAATAGGTTAGTGTAAGTGAGTGGAGTAATTTACCAAAGAGGGTATAATGGAAGAGTGTGGAAGAAATTGGAGAGAGAGAGAGAGAATTCGTAGGTGGGGGGAGGAAGAGAGAAAAAAAACTTGTTTTTTTGGTCTTTTGTCTTATTGAGGACACTTCCCTTTTTTTGAGTTTTTTTTTTGAATTTGAAATTTTTGGGCATGGGAAAAAAAGTGCACCTATTGGAAATGTGTCACATATTTTTTTTGGGCACCATAAAATATTCCTTCTAGTCACCCATGACAATAAAAATTGTCACTTAAAAATTGAGGAATATTTAATGGTCCCTTTTTTATTTTTCTATGCACTAAAAATGGAAAAATACATTTTTAATTATTTTTGACTAGGGTTTTCTTTCTAAAAATTGTACAAAAATTATCATTGATAGAATAAAAATGTACTTTTTGTGGATGTGCATTTTTTTGCGAGAAAATCATCTTTTTGCGAAAAATGACCAAAATGCCCTTTTTGACCCTAAAACCCTAATTTGTCCAAAAGTACATTCCAACTCCAAAAATGATTTTAGGAACTTTGAAATGACTTCTATAACCCTAAATGCAATGCATGATGCTCTTTTCTCTTATTTATTTATTTTTTGGGGAAAATTAGGGTTTTGACCTAAGCCGGACAAAATTGGGGTATGACAATTGTCAACCTCGTTTGGAATGAATTGAGAATCAACAAAAGTTTGATGCACCAGACACTACTAGAATTTTCGATATTTCCTTTCCTGCGAAATTTTCTAGGGATTCTGGTTCCCAGTTATTTCGTTCGTGGGTAATTGTTTCAATGGGAAATTCCGCAGGAAAGTTCGGCAGGAAATTTCTGCAGGAAACCATAGAATTTTTTTTATTTCAAATCGGCAGCAAAATTTAGTGACTGGTGGATTCAGGTCGTGGGGCATATACTGAAGACAATAAGCAGTGCCCATTATGATTATCCTCATCCTTTAATTTCGTTCGAGACGCTCAACTTCCTTAACTGAAAAAAAACCTTACACATAACTTAGAAGAGAGTGTCAAGCTTCAATTTGCCATGGAGTTGGGATTAGGGTTCGGTTGAACAGAGAGGAACACAGAGAACGAAATGAACAAGCTAAAGAAATCATTCTCATTGATTCAACTGTGTAAAATGATACAACCACTTTATTACATTACAAAACACACTATATATCTAACTAGTAATTAGGATCCAACTAAACTAGTTAAAACCGGATCCTAACTACCTAACCAAAAACGTAACTAACACTTAACTTTCTAACTAACAGTAATTAACACAGTTACTGCAGTAACACAACAAAGGTAAAACAGTAAAATTACATAACAAACTATTTACAACACTTAATACTCCCCCTCAAGTTGGGAAGTATATGTTTCTCATCCCCAACTTGGACAACAATTGCTGAAATTTTCCTGTGTGTAAGACCTTTGTAAGCAAGTCAGCTAGCTGTAATTCAGATTTCACATGGATGAGTTTGAGGAACCCATTTTGCACGTGCTCCCGTATGAAGTGGCAGTCAATATCTATATGCTTTGATCGTTCGTGAGTGGTGGGGTTCTCTACTAACTGGATAGCAGATTTGCTATCAGACAGGACCAAGGTGGAGTTGATTTTGACGTTGAATTCACGAAGGAGTTGCTGTATCCATAAGAGCTCCCTGGTCACTGAAGCAATGGCTCTATATTCTGCCTCTGCAGAAGATCTAGCCACTGTGGCTTGTTTTTTAGACTTCCAAGCAATCAAGGATTGCCCAAAATAAATGCAGAAACCAGAAGTTGACTTTCTGCTAACTTCACATGAGCCCCAGTCAGCATCAACGTATGCAGTAAGCTGTAAGCAAGGTTTAGCCGGAAACACAATTCCTTCTCCTGCAGTTCCTTTCAAATATTGCAACAGATGGTGCACAGCTTGCAAGTGAGGAGTACGGGGTTTAGACATAAATTGACTCAACTTGTTCACTGTGTAGGTGATGTCGGGTCTGCTAATGGTTAGATAAATCAACCTACCTATAATTCTTCTGTATTGCGCCTCATCGACCAAAGGTGTGCCATCAATTTCATTGAGTTTCAAACCAGGCTCCATAGGAATGTTAGCTGGCTTGCAGGATGTAAAACCAGTGTCTAGGAGGAGTTGTAATGTATATTTTCTTTGGCATAGATGTATACCAGATTTAGACCTAGCAATCTCAAGTCCTAAAAAGTATTTCAAATCACCAATGACTTTAAGTTTGAAATGTTCTGCCAATAATGTCTGCACTCTAACAATAAGGTCTTTGTTGGGACCAACAACTACTATGTCAAAATGTTGGGACCAGCATGCTACTTGGCCTTATAGACCCACTTGCATCCCACTGTTTTCTTATCAGGGGATTTAGTCACAATGCTCCAGGTTTGATTAGCCTCAAGGGCATTCAATTCATCCTGCATTGCTTGCCTCCACTCTGGGTACCGAATGGCTTGGTGATAATACTCGGGTTCAACAACTGTGGAGATATTATGAATGAAGGCCTTGAAGGAAGAGGACAGGTTGTTGCAGGAATTGAGGGACTGTATAGGGTAGGTCACATTGTTGCAATCATAGATGTCAAGGTGAGAAGGTGGGTTGTGAGGTCTAGTAGATCTTCTCAAAGGAGGAATGTCATCTGTGTGTGTGTTCTTCAGGTTGGGGAATGGTGTCTGATGTAGCAGGAATATCAGTATCTAGGGTGGCTAATGTTGCTGTGTTTGGTTCATCAGTGGCAACTGGTAGAGGAGTAGTGGAAGTGTTTGTGGGGTCTTCATTATCATGTAAGGTATCTGGCATGGGAAGAGGCACCACAGGGGTAGTTGAAGTGTTTGTGGTGTCACTGGCAGGCGCCATATCTGGCAGAACAGAGGAAGGGAACAAGAGAGGTGAAGGTGGAGTGGTGGTGGCTTGGTGATAGGGAAAGGTGGTCTCATGGAAGATCACATCCCTAGATATGATAAACTTGTTGGTAGTGGGATCAAGTAATTTGTAGCCCTTAGTACCCGTAGGGTACCCCATGAAAACACAAGGAGTTGCTCGAGGGGAAAATTTGTGTCTTAGGGATGGTATGGTGGAAACATAAGCAAGACAGCCGAATACACGCAACAAAGAGTAATCTGGCTCATTGTTGTATAGAAGATCATAAGGAGATTTACCATTCAAAGCAAGAGAGGCAGTCCTGTTGATTAAATGTGTTGCAGTGGACACACATTCACCCCAGTAGGCCAGTGGAACATTAGATTGGAAGTACAGGGACCTTGCCACATTGAGGAGGTGTTGGTGCTTCCTCTCCACCACTGAGTTCTGTTGAGGGCAGTGAGGACATGAGAGTTGATGCAGGGAGCCCTCTTGAGGAAATCATTCAAAGCTAGCTCTCTAGCATTGTCACTGCGTATTGCTTTTATTTTCTTTCCATACTGAGTTTTCACGAACTTGAAGAAGCATTTGATGAGATGAGTAGCTTCAGATTTGGTCTTTAACAAGTGAGTCCAAGTGAACCGAGTATGGTCATCCACCATTGTTAGAAAGTAATGCTTGTTGTCATGTGTAGGATGATGAAAAGGCCCCCAAATATCACAATGCAACAGATCAAAAGGTGAGTCAGAGTAGTTATTATTAGAAATAAAAGGCAATCTATGCATTTTAGACAAAGGGCAAACAGAACAAGCACTAGTATCACAATCAATCATCCTTAATGAAGGTAATTTTGTACACATGTATTTAAGAACAGAATCTGAAATGTGGCCTAGTCTAGAGTGCCAGATATTGGCACTGATTACAGAATGAGTACTAGGCTTATTAAGAGTGAAATCTACTGTATTACAAGTGGGTTTAGTATTGTGAAAGTACAAGCCATCATGGTAGTCACTCCTTCCAATCACCTTCAGAGAGTGGGCATCCTGGACCAAGAACACATTATCAGTGAAGGCAACGTGATAATTGGGATCTTGGTTCAAGCAACCCACAGAGATTATGTTAATGTGAAAATCAGGTATGCACAAAACATTGTGAAGAAGTAAATTAGGTGACAACCGCACAGTGCCAGTAGCGGAAACTAAAACCCTATGCTTATTAGGAAGAGTAACATACGTATTATGCAACTTGGTATATGATATGAAAGATTTCAATGATATGCAAATATGTGGCGCCTGCCAGTGACACCACAAACACTTCAACTACCCCTGCCAGTGAAATGTAGAAACACATCACCTTTGTTCTCGGTGTTATCTGAAGCAGCAGAAGCCATTTGAACTTGGAGGAATTGGATCAATTGTTGATACTGGTGAGGATCACCCTTGTTTGCAGTGGAGCCTCCAGTGCTGCTAATGACTTGATGGACACTTTGTGAGGCTGCGGCTTTCTGCTTCTTATATCCCGGAGGAAAACCATGAAGTTTAAAACATTTATCTTTGATATGCCCAAGAAGACCGCAATGGGAACACTGGGGACGATCTTTCTTCCCAGTCTTGGCATTAACAGCAAATGCAACTTGAGGAATGGATTCAGCAGAAGATTGGCCAATTTCTCGTTGTTTTTCATCTTGAACAACGAGGGAGAAGGTTTTACTAATGTCCGGTAAGGGATCCATGAGAAGAATTTGACCCCGTACACTGCTAAAACACTCATTCAAGCCCATAAGGAACACATACACATGTTGGCGATTCAGATAGGCAACTAGGGCATCTAAACCACCGCAGGTGCACGTGTTCTTAGGGTTGTGTTCAGCCAAGCTATCCCACAAACCTTTAAATTTGCTGTAATACGCGCTGAAAGAGAGGGTACCTTGGGTGCAATTGAGAACTTCCTTGTTCAATTGAAAAATACGAGGACCATTACTCTGTTCAAATCGATTCTTTAACTCTTTCCAGATCGCCGCCGCCGAATCGGAGTAGAGAACGCTCTGGTGAAGCTCTTTGGAGATGGAATTGAGTAGCCACGACGTCGTCATGTGGTTACTGCGAACCCAAGCAGCGGCGGTGGTAGCGGTGGTGGGCTTCGGAATCGACCCATCAATAAATCCCAGTTTGTTCTTGGCACCGAGGGCAATAGTCATCGCTCGGGACCAAGAACCGTAGTTCGTACCAGAATCGCACAAAAGATTGGAAACAAGGACGGCACCAGGGTTGTCGGATGGGTGAATATAGTAGGGACTGGAGGTAGAAGAAGGATCGGCCATTGTTGAGCAAGAAACCAAGATCGGAAAGAAGAAACGAACAAAAAGAACGAAGAACGCGAAGAACGATGTGAAGAAACGAACGAAGAAAAAAAACTTGAACTCGTATGAGAAAACGAGGAATCAAGAAGCAACTGGAGATCAGGACATGATCGGAAAGCCAATTGAGACGAGGGAAATGAAGCGGAAGACGAAATTTGCGACTGATACCATGTCAAGCTTCAATTTGCCATGGAGTTGGAATTAGGGTTCGGTTGAACAGAGAGGAACACAGAGAACGAAATGAACAAGCTAAAGAAACAATTCTCATTGATTCAACTGTGTAAAATGATACAACCACTTTATTACATTACAAAACACACTATATATCTAACTAGTAATTAGGATCCAACTAAACTAGTTAAAACCGTATCCTAACTACCTAACCAAAAATGTAACTAACACTTAACTTTCTAACTAACAATAATTAACACAGTTACTGCAGTAACTTGTCCAATTTTGCATTCCCCCAAATTGGGGGGTTTTAGGAGGTTTTGGTTATGAAATGACAATTTTGCCCTCACTTAAACTTGAAAATCCCACCAACCACCGGGAACCACCACCGGCCACCGCCGCCGGACCACCACCAACCGTCGGAACTCAGCCATCGGGACCACCACCGGTCACCGCCGGCCGCCGAAGCTCCACCACCGGACCACCGCCGGTCGCCGGAGCTCCGCCGTCGGACCACCGCCGGTCGCCGGAGCTCCGCCGCCGGAACCACCGTCAACATATATTTATAATTTTATATAATATATACTATAATTTTATATAATTTAATATTCAGCTCTCAGATTTCATAAAATTATAATTTTATTTAATATGTTTTAAAACAAAATGATAATAGTTAAAATTATTATAGATAAAATAATTGTTGAATCATAAACAAGGAAAATGAATATAATAAAATAATAGTTAGAATTATTGTCAATGTGAATGTAACACTGAAAAAGAAACAGCGACCAAATCAAGAGATAAAAATGTCAATTTATAAACCCAACCCCCATTTCCCTTCTATGTGACAAATTGGAACTTCCAAACAAGGGGTGGGTTTACCCTCCCCTCCTCCTCCCATCCCCTCCCTTCCAAAGCCTTCCCCTCCCCTCCCCCTCTAGCTCCCAAACAGACCCTAAGTGAAGCATACCTCATGAATGAATCCAGTTGGCATCTTCCAAAGGCCAACAGTTGCAGGACAACGGTGTTTTTCTTGCACTACAAGCACCTTTACCAATTTATAACAGATAGTTCAGAAAAGTTAGTGCTTCAATGAACAAAATTAGAGAAGAACAGTTTAGGATACATGTAAAAGCTTTTCTCAATTAAATTGGGGTGAGCAAGCATGCTTCATTTTAGTGTTAGCTGTGGAAGTAATCATACTTCATTGTTGTTATTGATGACAAAGCCCCCAACTCCTATTTGATGTGATGCATTGACAAGAGCACAAGAGCCCCTAGGTTCAACAACAAAGCTTTTATATCAGACTGATGTTGGAGCTCAATAATTAAATTGATACATTCATTTTGAAAATTGAAAGCAACAAAAGTGTCTTCGAGGAAACTGGACCGCAAAAAGAAAATAAAGAGGGATCACAACCATTTAACATTCATTTAACATTGCCATGAGGAAACAATGTAAGGAAGAATCAAGACAAACAAAGTTCCTTTATTTCATCTTTGAGTACACTTTTGATTTGGAAGTGAAACCAACCTTCTTCAAAGTTGTCATGTTGAGTTGACATGATAAAAGATCTATCAGGTCCTAGAATCTGATTCATCTCTAGTAGAAGCTTACCACCTGAAATAGGATAATTGTGAATTGTAAGCTATCAATAACAAAATAGGCTAAATATATATTTTGGCCCTTTATCTTTGGGGTTGTGGTCACTTTGGCCCTTTATCTTTTTTTTTTCTCATTTTAGACCCTCATGTTTTTTGTTTGTGTCATTTTGGCCCCTGCCGTTATGTTTATGTTTTTTTAGGCAAATTTTTAAGGACGAAAATGAAATCAATTAAAAACATAAGGGCCCAAAATGAAATCAATTAAAAACATAAGGGACTAAAATGAAATCAATTAAAAACATAAGGGACCAAAATGATAACGGCAGGGGCCAAAATGACATACACAAAAAACATGAGGGTCTAAAATGAGAAAAAAAAAAGATAAAGGGCCAAAGTGACCACAACCCCAAAGATAAAGGGCCAAAATATATATTTAGCCTAACAAAATAAGCAGTCTCAGTTAAAAAATTGCAGCTTTTTCCAAGTGTTAGTTATAAGAATTGTGAAGGAACTGATCATGCCAATTGGTTCTGGTTCTACAGGTGCAAAAGAAGATATGCAACATTCAAAAGACTGAGCTAATATAAGAATACATTACAATACCATCAACAGATGACAACTTACAAAGGACCACATTCAATAATTCAATAACTGATATGAGACTTAACATGAAAAACATTCCATTCAACCACAGAAGAGAAGCAAGAAAAACAGAGAATGGAGATGCACTTGGTACCAAGTGCAACTTGGAAGAAATATAAACAAGTATTGTCAATGTAAAAAACTTTAGCTCATATTCTTAACATAAAACCTATCCAAACCCAGAAATTGTAATATTCGGACTCCAAATAAACCTAATCAAATCACAATTTGGGAGAAAGGAAAGAAAAATTGAACATGCCTCAAGAGAGAAATACTGAACCGAAAAAATTGCATCATTGCTGACATTGGTGGAATAAAAGCTATCGGAAATCCTAGCATGTTATGGAAAATTAGACCGAAAATTCAAAATCAAAAGAATATTAATCGGAACATTGAGAAAAAAGAAACCAGATTTGAAAGCTATATTACCAAAGTAAAGAGAAAATGGAATAGAGGTGTGTGCTTCTCCAAAATGTGGAAACTACGTTTAAAAAATTATAAAATTTTAATTAGGATTTAAAAAAAAAAACTTTCTTGCGGATTTGTTTATCCGCAGCAAATTTCTACTTACTCAAAAATGGGCAGGAAAATTCTCAAGAAATACCTGCAGAAATTTTCCGCAGGAAATTCGATATGTAATACCGAAATTTCTAGGGGTGAGATATCCGGTGCAAAATGGATTCTTGGTGGTGATTCAAAATATAGATATTTTCATTATTGTTTAATGCATAGTAGAAGAAGAAACCACATGGTGGATCCTAGAAGAATGGACGATTGTATTGAGGATGTAAATAAAATAAAAATTAATAGGAGAAAGAATTTTGATGAATTTTTCAAAGAAAATAAATTACAATAGACCTGATTTGGATCACATTGAGTTTTTGAGGATATCAAACAAAGACAATCGAAGCATTAATAAAGGATATTCTTTGGAGTTGTACATAAATTTCATGAAAATGCCAAATTATACCGGTGGAAAATTGACTTTAAAAAGCATTTTTTAGCATCGGTTGTTTAAACACTCGATGCTAAATGTAGAAGCGGTGGCAATTTTGCAATTAAATGGAAGATTTCAATTTTCGCACCTACTTTTAGCATCGACTGTTCAAACAACTGATGCTAAATGTTAATGCGTTAGACATTTAGCATCAGGTGTTTTAAACAACCGATGCTAAATGTCTAACGCAAATACATTTAGCATCGGGTGTTTAAACACCCGACGCTAAAGGTCCATTTTATTTTCTAATTTTCCATCGCATATCTCTATCTCTCACGATCTGAAACTTCTCTATCTCTTCTCTCACTCTCTGAAACTTCCCTATCTCTATCTCTTCTCTCACTCTCTCAACAGCATATCTCTCACTCTCTAAACATCGCATATCTCTCACTCTCTGAACATCACATATCTTCGCTAAAGATTCCTCTTCGACGCCGTTCTCAGATCTGGAATCACGTCGTTCTTCTATTTGATGCCGTTCTCAGATCTGGAATCACGCCGTTGACGCCGTTTGTCATACCCTAATTTTGTCCGATCAATCAAAAATCCAAAAAGTTCTTATTCTCATTCTGTCACATATCGTTTTAAACGCGCGTGTCTTTGGCACTCTCGTGCAACGATTGTTTTGATGCTCGTTTTATTTTATTTCGTAGTTATTATTATTTTAGTCTATTGTTATTGGGGCAAAAATATACAAAAAATAAGTGAAGGAGCTGAATAACAAAAACCCTCTTCATTACATAATCAAGTCTTTTTACACACATAGACAAAAAAAAAATTAAAAAAAGAAAATAGTACAAAAATTAAAATACAAGTTTCAAAAAAAGAAAAGAGGGGTGCAGCTTGCAGCTGCCCTAGCTAGGGTTTCTCTCCTTGGATGCTGTCCTACCTCCATTTCCACCTATTGTCTTTTGCCCATTCAAATAGCTGTCCTTTTGCTGACTCAAATGGTGCTGTCCTTTGCCCCCTTGACTGTCCTTTCTTTCCTCACCACAACACCCTAAATTTGCCCTAATTGCTGTCCTTTTGATTCCTTAGCACCACACCAATCTGCCTATAAATGCACACACATACATACACAGTAACTGATATTGCGAAAATTCACAAATGCACAGAAATTCAGAGTAACTGATCAAGGTTTTACACTGAAACCCTAATCACCAAACACCCAAAAATCCATAACCGAAAAACAACAGAGAGGTAACAGAAACCGAAGCAGTAACAGTGAGTCTTCAGAAGCAGTAACAGCAAGCAAAGGGAAATCTCAAGAGGATGAGTTTTATGTTGGTGCTTTATTTTTATTCTTGTAGGCTTCATTCTTATAGATTTGGAGTAGGAGACATAAACAGAAGTATTTTGTTGTTAAAAATCATTAGGATGTAGATAATGGGGTTCTTTTAGATGATTGGGTTTGCAAATACAAGATTAGGAACAAATTAATTTTTAGTATTTTGTTTGTGTTAAAAAAAGAACTTAGGAAGTAATATTAGAAATTAGTTGTAGACAGATTAGGGTTTTGCTGATCTGTTTTAGAGAAAAGAATAGCTAGGTTTTTTTTAAAAAAAAACACAATTAGTTTTTAGAAATAACGAAATCGAAACAGGTTAGAAACGAAATTAGGGTTCTGTTAATTTGTTTTTTAGAAAAAGTAGGCAAAGGTCATGGCTAAAAATTGGGTTTAGATTTTCAGAAATAAAAAAAATAGGTGAACAAGTGAAATCAGATCAAAGAAATAGAGGAGTAGAAGGGTCTGAAACCGAAAAGCAAGCAAAAAAGAGAACTCGCAGTTTAGATTCCGACCACTGTAGACGGTTGTCATTGACCCGTTCATGCTGTTGCTCTCGCTGTCGCCATCATTGTCCAGGTCCCTTCGTTTTCGTCTTCACCCCCACCGGAGACGTCGCCATCACCTCTCTCTCCGCCGGCCAAGGAATGGCCGGCCGTCGTCGTTTACTTCTTGATTGTCCATCATCATCTTCTCTCTCTCATTCTCAGTCCCTCTCTTTCTCTCTCCGTCGAACCTTCCTCCCCTCCCTCTCTTGTGGAAATTTAGTTCTATTATTGAGCTATTTTTCTACAAGATGTTAGTTTTTACTTTCAGGGATTACAATGAGGAAAGAAGGAATTTTGCATGCAAAAAGGCCAAAGATCAAAAGAGAATAAAGAAGGTGTCAAGCAAGAAAAAAATAGCGCCAAGTACCAGAGAAAGTGGCACGACGCGTGCTGGATATAGCACGGCCCGTGCGTAGCCAAGGCGCCAAGGAGTTTCAAATCAGAAAAAGTAGCAAGACCCGTGCTGGATATAGCACGACCCGTGCGACGTTTCAGCAACTCAGAATTCAGTTTCAAAGCTATCAGAAAAAGTAGCACGACCCGTGCTGGATATAGCACGACCTGTGCGACGTTTCAGCAACTCAGAATTCAGTTACAAAGCTGATCCTTTCCTCTTCTTAACGGATCTTTATGGCTATTATGCGAATTTAATCACTTGTCTACGGATCCTGGCTATAAATAGGATCTCAATTCAGTTGTAAAATCATCTTGGCTTATTTGAAAATTACACTCAAAGTTTATCTAAGTTTTTGCTTCCATTTAGCTTCTGTTCTTACTTTACTTTCTTGTTCTTATTTTCTGTTCTTATATTTCCAGCAACTTTACTTTGTCATTTATCGCTTTCTTTTGCATTCAGTCTTTTACTTTCCGCCATTTACATTCTCGCAACTTTACAATTATGTCTCTTTATCTTATTGCAATTTATATATTCAGCATGAGTGAGTAGAAATACGGTCTTGGGTTGTTGGGAGTAATCCAATGATAGGTCCCTAGTAATTCCCGAAGACTTTTCTCCACTCCAATTGTTTTGTAATTCTATCTATTTTCATTAAGCGTAAATCTTATTTTAAACATTAGAGTGAAGTACCGAGAGGTGAAATTCCATGTTTGACCTATGAAAATAGACAAGAGAATTAAGATCTGAGAATAATCCTAATTCTCTTGAGGCATTTAAAAGGTTTTGTTCTTAAAGGGTTTTGCTAACTTTCAACCATGAGAATAGGATTGAAAGTTAGATCAAAACACATCATTTTACTTTGAAAGAAGACTATGATTACGTATGTTACCTTGCCTTTAGAATATATTAATTTTGTGAATTGGAGGATAGTTAGAGAATTACATGGGTTCTAATCATTGTGGTGAAACTAATGACCTGAGATTCTTTACATTCCTGAATTAAATCAGAAAAAATATCACTTCTTCTTATAAAACTATTCCCTTCCAGCTAATCAACATCAAAACTAGATTGGTATTCACATTTTACTCCCTGTGGACCGATACTTTCTATTACGCGATAAGACCGTGCACTTGCGGTCTATCAAGTTTTTGGCGCCGTTGCAGGGGGGTTAGTGATATTAATCGACCTTTTGGTACCGGTTAGACTGAAATTTTATTTTTCTTTTATTTTCTTACTTTTTTTTCTCTTATTTTTCGAATGCGAAGAGTCCGAAGTCTTGAAGAAATTGTTCAACCAATTCCTGTGATTGAAAGATTCTTACTTAGAAGAAGAAGAGAATTGCGCAATAACCAAGAAATGGCTGCTAACGCAAATCGGGCTCTCAAAGAGTATGCTACGCCTTCTACGGCAGAGCCACATGCTGTTATTTTGCATCCAAATGTTGATGCAAACAATTTTGAGATTAAACCATCCCTTCTTTCTATGGTCCAGCAGAACCAATTTTCCGGTTCTGCTACTGATGACCCAAATCTTCATCTCTCTATTTTTCTTGAATACCGTGGCACTCTGAAACTAAATGGAGTGACCCCAGAGGCCATAAGGCTTAAGCTTTTCCTTTTTTTCACTAAGGGATAAAGCTAGAGCTTGGTTTCATTCATTACCAAATGAATCTGTCACCACATGGGCACAATTGAGGCAAACATTCCTTACTAGATTTTTTCCTCCGAGTAAAACTGCACAAATGAGGAATCAGATTACACGATTCACTCAAAATGACGGGAAGTCTCTTTATGATGCTTGGGAGCGTTTCAAAGAAATGCTAAGGCTATGCCCCCATCATGGACTAGAGAGATGGTTAATAATCCATACCTTCTACAATGGATTGCTTTATGCCACTAAGATGACCGTGGATGCTGCTGCGGGTGGAGCTCTGATGAATAAAATTATAGAAGAAGCTTATGCTCTAATTAAAGATATGGCTCAAAACCATTATCAATGGACAAGTGAGCGAGCTATAACTGCGTCATCTCCATCCAAGAAAGAACCAGGTAAGTATGAAGTCTCTTTTATTGATCATCTTTCCTCTAAGGTAGACGCACTCTTTCAAAAATTTGAGAAATTAAATGTTAGTGCTGTCTCACCTTCTTCTTCTACTACTATTTCTCCTCCTTGTGAAATATGTGGTGTAGTTGGCCACATTGCTACTGAATGTCAACTGAGGGCATCTGCTAATGGTTCTGAGCAAGCTAATTTTTCTCAAAAGGGGGATCCTTTTTCAAATACTTATAACCCTGGATGGAGGAATCATCCAAATTTTTCCTATAAAAATCCTCCATCCAATCAACCAGCAGCTAGAGCACCCCCCGGTTTTCAAAAGAGCCCTAAAAATCCAACTTGGAAACTTTGTTGGAAAATTTTGTGTAAACTCAAACTAAACAAAATGAAGAGTTCAAAAATCAAAACTCATTTTTGAATGATACTCTTATCAAGTTAACATCAAAAGTGGACTCTATCACTACTCACAACAAAATGTTGGAAACCCATATTTCTCAAGTGGCCCAGCAGGTCGCTTCATCCTCTAGATCCTCCGGAATATTTCCTAGACAGCCAGAACCAAATCCCAAAGCCCAAATTAATGCTATCACCTTAAGGAGCGGAAAACAACTAGAGGAATCAAAGGGTACTAATAAGAAAAATGAGAGTGAGAAAGAAAACCCACAAAGTGAGGGAGTAGAGGAAGAGAAAGAAAAAGAAACACCATATGTTCCACCTCCACCATACAAGCCCACCATTCCCTTCCCACAAAGGTTTGCAAAAACAAAACTTGATGAGTAGTTTCAAAAATTTGTTGATCTTTTGAATAAGCTCTACATAAACGTTCCTTCATAGATGCACTGTCTCAAATGCCATCTTATGCAAAAATTTCAAAAGAAATTATGTCTAAGAAAAGAAAGATAGATGACAATGAGACAGTGACTCTAACTGAAGAATGTAGTGCTATTATTGAAAATAAACTGCCACCAAAGCTAAATGACCCTAGCAGCTTTTCTATACCATGTGTGATAGGAAGTGAAACTATAAAGAAAGCCATGTGTGATTTAGGAGCTAGTGTGAGTTTAATGCCATTATCCCTTTTTAAGAGGCTGGACTTAGGGGAGTTAAAACCCACCAAAATGACTATACAGTTGGCTGACCGCTCCATTAAATATCCGACCGGGATTTTAGAGGATGTTCCTATTAAGGTAGGACTAATTTTTATACCGGCCGATTTTGTTGTGATGGAAATAGAGGAGGATTCCGAAGTTCAAATTTTGTTGGGAAGACCTTTCCTTGCCACTGCAGGGGCTATCATAGATGTCAAACATGGTAAGTTAGCATTCAATGTGGGTGAAGAAAAGATAGAGTTTGAGTTTGCTAATCTTATGAAGAGTCCTTCCATTAAGGATTCTTGTTGCAGAGTTGATATTGTTGACCATTGCGTGGAAGACTTCTCTTTAGCATCATCTTCACACGATGGTTTAGAAACATGTCTAATAGGCAGCACAAATAAAGAAATGGCTTAACAAGCTCTAGTCTATGCCAAATTGCTGGATGAAAATCCTCCTATAAAAGACTTGGGCATTGAAGACTTGGTTAAGGAGAAATCTGATCCTCTTCCAAAAGGAGCTCCAAAGGTGGAACTAAAGCCTCTACCGTCATCTCTAAGGTATGAATTTCTGGGCCTAAACTCTACTTTTCCTGTTATTGTCAATGCAAACTTAAATGAGGTGGAAACAAATAAATTACTTAATATTCTCAAGAAATACCCTAAAGTTGTAGGTTATACTATTGAGGATATTAAGGGAATAAATCCCTCATTATGTATCCATAGGATATTACTAACATGAAGGAAGTTGCGAAAAAAGAAGTACTTAAACTCCTTGATGCTGGGGTTATATATCCAATTTCAAACAGTAAATGGGTTAGTCATGTTCAAGTAGTACCTAAAAAGGAAGGCCTTACAGTTATAAAAAATGAGAAAAATGAATTCATTGCTACTAGGACCGTCACGGGATGGAGAATGTGCATCGATTATAGGAAGCTTAATAAAGCGACCCGTAAATATCACTTTCCCCTCCCTTTTATTGATCAAATGCTAGTAAGGTTAACAAAGCATTCACACTTTTGCTATTTGGATGGGTATTCTGGATTCTTTCAAATACCCATTCATCCTAGCGAACAAGAAAAGACAACTTTTACTTGTCCTTATGGCACTTATGCTTATAGAAGGATGCCTTTTGGTCTATGTAATGCTCCTGCTACTTTTCAACGCTGTATGATGTCCATCTTTTCGAATTTTGTTGAAAATATAATGGAAGTTTTTATGGACGATTTCTCGGTACATGGATCAAGTTTCGATAACTGTTTGGCTAACCTTGAAAAAGTTCTTGAAAGGTGTGAAAAGGTAAATCTTGTTTTGAACTGGAAAAATGCCACTTTTTGGTGAGGGAAGGTATTGTACTTGGGAACTTGGTTTCTGTACGAGGTATTGAGGTTGACAAGGCTAAAATTGAAATCATTGAAAAAATGTCACCTCCTACCTCGGTCAAAGAGGTAAGAAGTTTCTTGGGTCATGCGGGTTTCTACCGCCGGTTTATAAAAGATTTTTCAAAGATTACTAAGCCACTAACAAGCTTGCTCCTTAAGAATGCAGCTTTTGTTTTTGATGATTTTTGTCATAAAGCATTTTGCAGGTTAAAAGAAGCTTTGACCACTGCCCCAATCATGCAACCACCGAATTGGAATCTTCCATTCGAGATAATGTGTGATGCAAGTGACTATGCGGTTGGGGCAGTTCTGGGTCAAAAGAAGGATAAGAAGATGCATGCTATCTACTATGCTAGTAGAACCTTGGATGATGCCCAAGTGAATTATGCCACAACAGAAAAAGAGTTATTGGCGGTAGCCTTTGCCATTGATAAATTCAGGTCATACTTGGTGGGGTCCAAAATCATCATCTACACAGATCACTCGACAATAAAATATTTTTTGAACAAAAAAGATGCTAAGCCGAGGTTTGAACTACCATCAGAGGAAGAAATTCCTCTCTGATGTTAAACATTACTATTGGGATGAACCTCTCCTTTTCAAAAGGGGAGCAGATGGTGTATTCAGAAGATGCATCCCAGAAGATGAGGTAAGTAACATTCTTATTCACTGTCATTTTTCTTCTTATGGTGGCCATGCCAGTTCTAAAAAGACCGCTTTCAAAATTCTTCAATCTTGTTTTTTCTAGCCATCACTCTTTAAAGATGTGCATCATTTTGTTTCTAAATGTGATCAATGTCAACGCACTGGGAATATTTCCAAAAGAAACGAAATGCCTCTAAACAATATTCTAGCAGTTGAAATTTTCGACGTCTGGGGAATTGACTTCATGGGGCCATTTCCGTCTTCTTTTGGAAATCAATACATTCTGGTCGCAGTTGACTATGTTTCAAAGTGGATTGAAGCCATTGCTTCTCCAACAAATGATGCACAAGTTGTGATCAAGCTTTTCAAGAAAATTATTTTTCCAAGGTTTGGAGTGCCAAGAGTAGTAATTAGTGATGGAGGATCCCATTTTATCTCCAAACAATTTGAAAATCTTTTACAAAAGTTTGGGGTGAGGCACAAAATTGCAACACCTTACCACCCCCAAACTAGTGGCCAAGTTGAGGTTTCCAATAGAGAAATAAAAAGTATTTTAGAAAAAACGGTCTCTGCTTCTAGAAAAGATTGGTCAATTAAGCTTGATGATGCTCTCTGGGCTTATCGGACAGCATACAAGACTCCTATTGGTATGACTCCTTTCAAATTAATTTATGGGAAGTCTTGTCATCTTCCGGTTGAGCTAGAACACAAGGCTTATTGGGCAATAAAAACTCTCAACTTGGATATGAATTTAGCAGGTGACAAAAAAAAACTTCAGCTAAATGAGTTGGAAGAACTGAGGATGGACGCTTATGAAAATGCCCGGATTACAAAGAAAGAACAAAGAAATGGCATGACAAGCATATCGTCCGAAGAGAATTCAAATAAGGTGATCTTGTATTGCTCTTCAACTCAAGGTTGAAGCTTTTTCCAGGGAAATTAAGGTCAAGATGGTCCGGTCCTTTTAAAATCCTGAGGGTATACCCCTTTGGTGCAGTTGAAATATGGAGTGAAAAGACCGAATCTTTCAAGGTAAATGGCCAGAGGTTGAAAATTTATAATGTGGGTGAAGATATCGAGAAAGGAATCACCTTGTTCTTCACAACCCAACCTGAGCAAAGGTGCTCTTTTTACCCGTCAAGCTAGTGACGTTAAAGAAGCACTGCATGGGAGGCAACCCACTGGGTAACTTTGTTTGTTTTGCAGGTGGGAGATTAAACTTCAACTTTGTAAAAAGGAGGTTCATGGAAAATAAAGAGAACTCATCAATTTGGCAAAATTATGTGTAAAAAGAGCAAGAAAAGTTGGAGTTGTTGCTCAGAAAACCTAGCACGACCCATGCGTAGTGTTGCACGACTCGTGCATGATGGGAAGCCAAATTTGTGTGCGAGAATCAAAAAACTTAGCACGATCCGTGCTAGACTTGGCACGACCCGTGCGTGCTGGAGAAAATTGTGCAGTTCGCAGCTGAAAATGTGGCACGATCCGTGCCACAGCTCGCACGACCCGTGCGAGTCGTGATGTTAACTCCAAAATCCTTACAAGCCCACGATTTTTCTCCCACTCTCCACTCCACCTTTTTCTCTTCATCTTCTCCAACTCTCAAACCTCCATAGCCATACCTTCTCAAACCCTCAATCACAAAATATCCACCAAATCACTCTCAAAATTTCAAAAACCCATCACTCCCTAAACAAAACCCTTTCATCAAAATCATCATTCATCCACTCTTTCCAAAAAAACCCTTAAACTCGTGAAACCTAAACCCTCATCCAAAAAAATTCACGAATCCACCCCCATTCCTCACTAAATCATCAAATTTCTACCTATTCTCCATAACCCATCACCAAGAACACCTACTGCAAGCATCCATTGCACCAAAACACCAAAAATTCAAAAAAGCCCCAAATCCCAACCAAGTCAAAGTACGAAAATGGCACCAAAAAAAGTAAGAACTGGTGATGTTGCTGGAACTTCTACTAGCACTACAAGGAAAAGGGGCGGTGCGTGTTCAAACAATCGTCACGGTATTGTTTTCAAGAGTGCCCATCAAAGAAAGCATTACGAGTCTTTGAAAGAAAGACCCGTTGTTCCCACCAGGTATCCCTTTTGCGATTTAACTCTTACATTCTTGGGAATAAAAGAAAATGTGATAATGTTGTTGAACAATTTGGACTGGATGAAATTTTTGAAACCGTCCTGGGACACTTATGAAGAGTTGGCCCTAGAATTTCTGAGTTCCTTGTGTTTTACTGAGGATAGGGCCAACATTGAGAATCCAAATCATAGGTTGTCGTTTCGAGTGTTTAATTCTGATTTTGAATTTTCTCTGACTGAATTTGCTGAAAAACTGGGCTACGCCAATGAAGGGTCGATTCATGACTCTAGGAACCCGGCACTTAGGCCCGAGGGGTTCGATGACCAGGCATTTTGGGCTTCAATAACTGGGGAAGAACGTTATGATGCTAGGATAGCCAAGGCAAGCCGAATTCATAACCCAGTTTTCAGATACATTCATCGAATTATGGCTTGTACAATTTTTGGGCGAAGTGAGACAGGCGGCGTAAGGAGTGATGAATTGTTTATGTTATGGGCTATGGTGCATTCGCACCCGGTCAATACTTGCTATTATCTGGTTAGCCACTTAGCTCATGTAGCAGAGCATGGAAAAGGGGTCACTGCTATTGGTGGTATGATAACTTTTATCGTGTACAAATTGGGCTTAGGAGACAGACTTGAGAATTTTGAAGAGATAGTTGGATATGGAAAAATTGATATTGACTTTTGCCTTAGTATGCAAATGATTCAACTGGTCACAAGAGGAAAAGTAGGCAAATCTTATCTTTTAATCTCCAGGCAAAGGTCAATTCAACTACCTAACCCAGAAAGAATTGATACCACAAATCCTGATAACTGGCTCTATCTTGTTGCTGCCAGGGTAAACCAGTCTGTTAAGCATGAACAGGTACAAGAAGAAGAAGAAGAACCAGCTGGGCAGGATGATCAGAATGTTCAAAATAATCAAAATTTTAATCAGGAAGCATGGTGTGCAAGAATTAAGGCAGGGAGCAGAGCTGCAACTGATAAGGGAGGACCAATTGCATCACAGTCAGCAAGTGGAGCACTTGACAGACATGCTTCATTCCTTGATGCAGCATTTCAATATTCATCAGGCTCCTCCGCTTGGGCAGCAGTAAACACGTGAGCTACTCTTACCCCTTTCATGTTGTTTTTAGTGCAAATCATTGAGGACAATGTTTAGTCCAAGCAGGGCGGTATCTTGCCCTTTTTACTGCCCTTTTTAAAGTTTTTTTCTTGTTTCTATTAAGTCTAGTTTGTTTTGAATAAATATCATCTCCCCTTGTTACAAGTCTTTGTGAATTTCCTGTTTTGTTTTAAAAAGACCTCTTTTGGATTAATTTTTGGGTTTCATAGCATTCATCTAGGTGGAATGGCTGGCAAAAATAACATGAATGTTTGTTTGTTACTGCTTCTTGGGTTTTCACACACACACTCTTGAGATTGGTTTTTGGTTATTAATTCTATTAGCAGGATTAAAAAGAAACTAGTAATCTAGTTCTCTTGGTGACATTCACCAGATGCGAGGTTACTGGAGAAAAATGTCTGAGTTGGGGTATCATGAACAAAAAGAGAAAAAGAAAAGAAAACAAAATTAGTACATCAAGCAAAATGGGCTGACCACTTTAGTTCAAAATTGAAAAATTTAAAAATTAAAAGTGGTTGGCCTACTTGTGAAATCAAATAAAGAATAACCCGATTGAATGCGCAGCGTATAAAGACCCTCCTTTGAGACCCGGTCTGGTGAATGGAAGACCCAAGCTTAAGAATGCTAGGGAACTAGTTCTATGCTGACATTGATATTTTTTTCTAATGTGCTGATAACTCAAAAACTTGCCTTTTAATTCACAAAAAGCCCAAGTAGTAAGTCTCAAACCAAAGAAGAAGTGCTGAAATTTACCTCCGGTTCCCTTAAGGTTTTTGTATGAATTTAAAATTTTTCCAAAATTGTTCCAATGGGTCTCATAGTTTTGCTTGAGGACAAGCAAAGGTTTAAGCATGGGGGAGTTTGATAAGTCCTAAAATAGAGTGTTCTTAACGGATCTTTATGGCTATTATGGGAGTAATCCAATGATAGGTCCCTAGTAATTCCCGAAGACTATTCTCCACTCCAATTGTTTTGTAATTCTAATCTATTTTCATTATGCCTAAATCTTATTTTAAATATTAGAGTGAAGTACCGAGAGGTGAAATTCCACGTTTGACCTATGAAAATAGACAAGAGAATTAAGATATGAGAATAATCCTAATTCTCTTGAGGCATTTAAAAGGTTTTGTTCTTAAAGGGGTTTGCTAACTTTCAACCATGAGAATAGGATTGAAAGAAGACTATGATTACGTATGTTACCTTGCCTTTAGAATATATTACTTTTGTGGATTGGAGGATAGTTAAAGAATTACATGGGTTCTTATCATTGTGATGAATCTAATGACCTGAGATTCTTTACATTCCTAAATTAAATCAGAAAAAAAATCCCTTCTTCTTATAAAACTATTCCCTTTCAGCTAATCAACATCAAAACAAGATTGGTAATCACATTTTACTCCCCGTGGACCGATACTTTCTATTACGCGATAAGACCGTGCACTTGCGGCCTATCAAGTTTTTGGCGCCGTCCCTCTCTTTCTATCTCCGTCGAACCTTCCTCCCTTCCCTCTCCGTTCTCCCTCTCTCTCTCTCGCGAAAGCCCTTCTCTCTTTCTCTCTGAAAACCTCGCCCTCTCTCTTTCTCCATTTTTGGTGTGCGATGCTAAGAGGGATAAACGTGGAGGTTATCGGTGGCTGGTGTGGGAAGAAGAGAGAGCGATTTAGGTTGAGAATGGGAGAGAGGAGATGTTGGATGCCGCCGCTAGAAAAAAAATGAAAATAGGGTTGAAGGAAAGTGTAGAAGCGGCGCTGAGAAGATGAAGGATGGAGGATTAGGGTTTTCGTTTTTTTTTCATTCGCTTATATAGTCTAGTTATTCTGATTTTCCTTTATTTTAATTTTAATTTCAGATTTTTATTTACACCCATCTGTTTCATTACCGCACCACCCCCCTGAGAAGCCCACAATTCGTGGGTTAATGGATCTGAAACAGAAATTGGGCTATTACGGTTTACACCCTTTTTTTAATACAAATCCAGTTTATAATGGTACCCCTCTGTTTTATTAATGCACTCCCCCACCCCTGAGTGGGTTAATAGATCTGAAGCCGAAACTGGGCTTTTACTATTTACACCCTTTCATTTTAATATCAACGCCCCTCCCTTCCATTTTATTTTCATTTTAAATGTTTATTAATCTGGTTTATAATTGCACCCCTCCTTTTCCTGGTCATAACCCCCTCACTAAAAGCCCATATTCGCAATCTGGGCCTCAGATACAGATTGGGCTCAGTGTTTGCACCTCCCTTTTTAAAAATACAACATCCTGCTCCTTTTCACACCTCTTTTTAAATATACACCCCATTTTCTCCCCCCCCCCCTTTTTTTTAAATTACTTTTCTACAAATAAACATTTTCTTTCATAAACCTATCTTTTCCCAAACATGAAAGTAGGTTGTTATTAATGGTCATTCTGAGTTGACTTGTTTGATCGTCAATAACAACTATATTTTTCAAGTGGGCTATGAGTGATGACCACTCTGAGTTTTACTTGTTTAGTCATTACGAATACCTAGCCCAATTTCAAAATGCTTAAAAAATACTCAACACACAAACGTTTTCTACCCAAGAACTACGTAGCTTTGATTTCTCCATCGCACCTGGGGACATGTAGGAGAAGGGGCTCACTCCTGTCAAGCGCAAAAAACTAAAATTTTTATTAAGTCTTCCTTTTCAATTTCGCAAATAATAAAAAGGGTAAATTAGAGTGTTTTCTTTTAATTAATTTTTTTTACACATTAAATTAAATGGTAACCTTTCTTTTGAAAAGATGTTGTGGGGTGCTAATACCTTCCCCACACATAATCGACCCCGAACCCAAAAATAAAGGTTTTTTCAATGTTTTCCTATTTAATAAATATTGATGGCGGCTTCATTTTCAAAATGACGAAGAATCCCTCCTTCGGATTTTTCGGTCGCTACAGCTGGCGACTTCAATGTGTCACATATCCTAATTTTGTCCGATCAATTAAAAATCCAAAAAGTTCTTATTCTCATTGTGTCACATATCGTTTTAAACGCGCGTGTCTTTGACACTCTCGTGCAACGATTGTTTTGATGCTCGTTTTATCTTATTTCGTAGTTATTATTATTATTTTAGTCTATTGTTATTGACGCAAAAATATACAAAAAATAAGTGAAGGAGCTGAATAACAAAAACCCTCTTCATTACATAATCAAGTCTTTTTACACACATAGACAAAAAATGAAAAAAAGAACATAGTACAAAAATTAAAATACAAGTTTCAAAAAAAGAAAAGAGGGGCGCAGCTTGCAGCTGCCCTAGCTAGGGTTTCTCTCCTTGGATGCTGTCCTTCCTCCATTGCCACCTATTGTCCTTTGCCCATTCAAATAGCTGTCCTTTTGCTGACTCAAATGGTGCTGTCCTTTGCGCCCTTGACTGTCCTTTCTCTCCTCACCACAGCACCCTAAATTTGCCCTAATTGCTGTCCTTTTGATTCCTTAGCACCACACCAATCTGCCTATAAATATCAACTAGTAGCACACAATTAGGGGACAGTGACTGAGATACAGAAATATACACAGAGGCAGTGACTGAAGAATACACAAAAAATACGCACACATACATACACAGTAACTGATATTGCGAAAATTCACAAATGCACAGAAATTCAGAGCAACTGATCAGGGTTTTACACTGATTAACTACACCAAAAATAGATTAACTAAAATGTTCAAGTAATAAATGGACCTGTCTCAATGTCAATGTTTTTGTGATAGTATCCTTGCCAGCTTGGATTTTATGGGTAGATAATGTCGCCATTAGGTCCCGCGAACTGCATCCCATCAGCAAAGCAGCACTCGTTACAACTGCCAAAAGAAAATATGAATAAAAGTCACGTTAAAGATCCAACTGAAATCTTCGTATATGAACACCTAGGGAGTAGGGACTAGGGAGGGACCACTACACCGCTATTGACTACAAAGGTATTCAGTACCACCATATCAGCACACACTAAAGGAGAAGGTGCAAATAGCCCATTTAACAGCATTATACATAAATTACAAATCATACCATCATCTTTCACCACCTCAATGTGATTTTCATTATCATTTTCTTGGAAGGATATATTTCCCAGCCATAATATCGCTGCGAGCATCTTAAAGACGCGCTCTTGATCATCTTTGCACATTTGAATGACATCCAATGCTTTCTAGGGAAAACACATACACCAATAGGAGAAAAAAACACATGACATGAGATCTTAGTAGACCAAAAAGATACTGGAAGTTCCTATTCAACAAATGAACTGTCAAACAATATACCCTTAGCCTTTGAAACTTTTTGGCATCGTCAACACCATCAATTGTCATGCAGTCACTCTGATTAAGATATTTATATTCGCTGGCCACTTTAAGATTTAGTTTCTCTGCACAGGAAAAGAGTATCATTTTGTGAGTAAAAATGTTTACGAGCCCAATTAAGATGAAGAAGAAATCAAGATGCAAAGGTTATATATAACTTTGCATGCAAAAATTGGTGTCAATGCACTTCGGCGTAAAATTAAGTGTCGGTTTAGAAATTACACCTTTAAGATCAGGTGAAGACCCAGCACAAAGTTGATAAAATATGTGATAAGACCTCTCACCACAGGCCAGTTGAACAACTCTTGACTGCCAACAGAAGACTCGATGATATAAGAAATGAAGAAAGAAAAATATTAAAGTTCCACACTTTTATTCAAATAGGAATCACAAGTTACCTTTTCTAATAAAACTGTTTAAGTTAGCATACAGGAAGTGGCATACGAGAAACACAAAACCATGAGTCAAGTCAGTAGATTGCAGAAAAATGGATATCACAAAAGAGCAAACTTTATGAAACATATTTAACTTGAACATGTGCTTACAGGTTTGAATTTTAGCCACACACATTTTACCCATTGCGCTGAAATGAATTTCAATCAACTTTCGCTGCACCAAATCAAAGATGTAAAGGGAATCTTATAAAGCAACAACAGTAGGTTACACTATAATGAAAAGAAACACAAACGCACAAATCTGCTAGAGTTGTCATTCTTAGATGTTTTTGCATTTCCGAAAGCTTCTAGTATCACATTTGTCTGAAGAACTTCGGTTTCTATCCCACAACTGCCACCACCAAGAGCAGCTAAGTATTGCATGGCAATTTTTGCTGTTTCTGTTTTCCCAAATCCACTCTCGCCACTGTTAACAAATTTCTAAGAGTGATTATTAAAAAGTATGAGTTACTATATCTTCTTATTACAATAAAAATTTAATGTTATTGATTTCAAAAACATGTACTAAGAGGAAGGCACAAAACAGATCCCCTAATGTACTGAGGACCCCTGTAGCACCAATACTTCAGGTTGAAGACGTGTTCTGTGTCTGACACGTATCGTGTCGGACACTGACAGTCTGACACCGACACTTCAATTACTTCCATTTTTAAAATTAAAATCGGTGTCTGTGTCCTTGTCAGTGTTGGGTCACATGCTCGTGTCTGTGTCGGTGCACTGACACTTCAATTACTTCCATTTATAAATCAAAACCGGTGTCTACGTGTCCGTGTCAGTGTCGTGTCTGTGTCGGTACTTCATATTATATGATATGGACTGATTAACTGGTGTCGTGTATCATATAATATCATCTGGTATGGACTGATGTCGGTTTTGTTTACTTCCAATTATATGATATGGACTGATTAACTTCATCTGCAACGTACAACAAGTAAACAGAAAACCTTCATAAATACGTCATATATCATATCATATAATTACATTCTAAAGATTTCAAAGGAGGAGAAAGAAAGGAGTAATTGACTTACCTCCTATCATCTCATTATAAGCTGCATCTACCATGGCATAAACATGAGGACTATCAGTAGATTTCTTCCTATAAGCAGAGACATAATCGTTTCCATATATCTGTACATCTTTGAAGGGATTAAGTGCAATTAAAACTGGCCCTGCTTTACTCTGCATACAAAAAGCACAAGCAGCATATGATAACACAAAAATAATAATCCTAGTAGAAAAAAACCAAGACATAGCAGCAGACTTACGTAAATCATATCTTGAGAATATCTAAACTGGAGATTGTGAAGAACTAAGGGCTCATTTAAGTAACTGAGTTGTATAAGATCATCTACACCCTCTAAAATATCAGGATTAGCTGGTAGAAGGTTTGTTCTGGCCACTTTCATAACGTGAAGTAACAAATCATTGACATAAATATCTCGTTATCTTGCACAATGTTCTAAATAGCGGTCGCGGTCACGGTCGCGGTCGCGTTAAGGCTTTCGCGTTATCGGCCGTTGCGGCTGTTGCGTTACAAGTCGCGGTCGTCGCGGTGTGAATTAATCACAATAATGCATAAATTTTATTAAAATTATTTGTCGCGGCCGTTTTGTCGCGATAACGGTCACTACCGAGACAGTTTTGTCGCGGCCGTTTTCGGTGTAACGGACCGTTTTTTAGAACCTTGATCTTGCATATTCAACAATGAATACTATCTCTCAAAAACGTAAAAAGCTCAAAAATTTACATCTCCATTTGACAGTGAAACAGATGCTTCTTCTCCTGAAGTTGACTGTATCCTTCCAAGTCCCCACTTTCCTCTTGGTTGCCTACACCAAACATGAAGTTTCTGTGGAAATAGAAAGGAAATTTAACAGAAACACATGCCATCAACATCGTCTCAACTCCGAATCCAAACTAATAGCTAGTATTAGTAGACAACAAAACACCAATTCATAACTATAGATAAAAACCGCAAACAAACTTTGTTCTTAGGTAACATGTTAAAAGTAAGTTTGATGTTATTCAACCAAATAACTTTTTTATCAACAACCAATAGACTTGAAAGAAAACTAGACGTCAAATTTGCAGGCCACAAACAATTTATCTATGCCTAATATTAATCTATGGAAGAACAGTAGTGATGCCAGTATAAATCAAAGTAGCATCCAATAAATAACAAGGTATGATGATATTTTTAAAATAAAAATAAAAATTAAGCTCACAGCATTTTCAATCATCTAAGGCAAATGTTAGGCAGTGTCCTGAAAGCACTTGTTAAAGAACTAAAAATAGAATTTTTTTTTATTAGAAAGTGCAGCTTTTTAAATCAATATTGCTGTGATTTTCAATAAAACTTTCATAATGTTGATTCCTTAATTTAAGACACTTTTTAGCAAAACCCTTAATCCGATTAACATGTGTAGAGTTTATTTTTATTTGTAATCACATATTTTTCTAACACCAAAACCTCATCATTCTAGAACTGGAAACATAAAATACAAAAAAACAGGAAGGAGATTAACACTAAGAACTACTGTTAAAACTTCATCCATAAAACTTCATCCATAAACAACATCATGTTACCAAGTGGCTTCAGTCTCAAGAGGGGGGGTGAATTGAGATTTAAAACTTTTCAGATCTTTCGAAAACGTTTTTCCCCTTTTCAACGACTTAGATCAATTTTCGCGCAGGTTAAGTGGAAGCGAAGGAATTAGAATATAAAGCAGTAAAGCAGTATAACAGTAAAGCAGGAAAGCAGTAAAGCACGCAGAGATTTATCCTGGTTCGGTCACCTCCTAGTGACCTACGTCCAGTCCTCACACCCTTGTGAGATTTTCCACTAACCAAACCAACAAGGCTTACAGGTGCCTTGGAAAACCTTTACAGACTCAGGCACTCTCCTCCTAGGATACCCCACCTATAGAGAGCCCTCAGATCTAATATAACAATAACAAGAGATACCCCACCCCTGTTACAATCAACTGCCCTAGAAAGATACCCCACTTCCTAGTACATGCAGCTACCCTAGAGAGATACCCCACTCCCTAGAACAAAACACAACAATTAAATAATAAACAATTGTAAATGCAGAAATACCTCTAGTGTAGGCAGATATTACAACTTGAAGAATACAACCCCAACTAACTCTTAGCAACAGATCAGCTCAGACAGACCAACGGTGCGTGACGAGCAAAAGTATAAGCGTGAAGAGTTTTCTCAAAAGTTTTTCTGATTCGTACAAATGGGTTGTTGTGTGGTTGTGTAAAATGAATCGTGAAGCACTGCCTATTTATAGGCTATGAGGAATTCATTTTTACGTTGAAAATAGTGTAGGAATCGATTCTTTGTTAAAATGTATTTGATCTAGGAATCGATTTATTTAGGTGAGGAATCGATTTATCTTTGTTTGGAAAATATGGGAAATCGATTCTTGAGTGCCATGGAAAGCTAGGAATCGATTCTATACTTAGTGAAAATATGTAGGAATCGATTTTCAGCTTGCCTGAGACAAGTGGGAATCGATTCTCAGTTGTTTGCAAAAGATTGGGAATCAATTCTTCCCTTAAAAATTATTTGGCTCAGAAATCGATTTGTGTATTGAAAAACATGACCTGAGAATCGATTTCTACCTTTTCTAATTTACCTGAAAATCGATTTTGATATTTGTTTATGCATGAGGAAATCGATTTTGTTATTTTAAAGGTGATAGAAATGTTTACGTAAATATGCATGCACCTTTAAAAAACTTTGTGAGTGTGTGAGACTTTGAGATACGAGCTGACCTTCGAAAAGAGCTTACACAATTCCTAAGACTCACCCAAACCCTAAGGACTACCCTTATCTTTAAGGACTACCCTTAAACTTGAATCTTCAATTCTTGAGCTTGTTTGACTTGGATTGTGACTTTGATGTTTAGTCACTTTTCTTTACTTTTGGCTATCAACTTTACCTTTGCCTTTTTCATCATCAAAACTAATCCTGCAATATTAGATAACCTGCAACACAGGTATCCACATTCTCCCCCTTTTTGATGATGACAAAACATTAACTCATCTCAAGGTAGGAGGTTAGTTCAAACAGATAATATATATATGATGCTCCCCCTATCATGATGCTCCCCCTGACTTATTGACTAGATGCTTAATATGCAAGTTCTATATGCTCATATGCAACCCTATATTTCTCTCCCCCTTTTTGTCATGATCAAAGAGGGTCAATATATGATAAAGTTTGCGAATCGAATGTCACAGCTATTTGACAAGGTAAAAGAGCCATTGCTGATTTGTAAGTGATCATCAAAACTTGAAGAAAAAACATATTTGAGACCATGAAGAGAATATTTTATCAAACACAGGTAAAAGCTAATTATGAGTCTCAAAAATCTGTGAAGCAGTTGTTTTAAGCTTTATACATTTCATGCTGCTTAGTTTGAAAGTTGGTGATGGCAGCGAGAATATGGGAGAAAAATTATTTTAGGTAAACAAAGATTGTGAGCATGTATTTTTCGAAAAATACTAGTGCTAGCAGTTGATTGTAAAATAGATTTCAAGAAAAAAAAAATAGCACTTTAACTGCAGAAATTCACAAGTCACAATTTCACTTAAATTCACATTTCTAAAAAAAAATCACTTTGAAAAACATTTAATTGAAACCTCATTTGAATAAGTGAAGTACCAGGTTTTCTTTTGCAATGGATTTGTGAAAATATCAACTAGCTGATTTTGACGATTCAACTAACTCAATCACACTATCGCCTTTCTAACCATAACCTCTAAGAAGGTGATATATATATATATATATATATAATTTTTATATGCTTAGTCCTAGAGGGATGACCAGAATACTTTGTTGTTTCATGCCTTATAAATATTGTTCTTAATGATGCATGAAATTAGTCTCTGTTTCACTAGTCACATATTTGACTTAAACTATTCTTAAGCACATTTTCAAAATAGAGGTGAATAAAATTTTAACCAATCTAACCTTTACCGGTGATTCTTCCTCTATCAATCACAAGTCACATGACGGCTTTTTCCGGGGGTGAGTGTTAAGAACTTTATTACGTCTCCGGTCATGCGCTTTGAGTCTTTGCTGTCAAAGTATCAATCTGCCCCCATACCTTGAAGCATCCCTGCAATGATCTAAAACAGGATTCTAGGTACCCAAATCTCTTTGGGTCCTTGTGGGTTAGTGTTTGGTATGGTTCCTTTGGGAACCCACACATTTTTCATATTTTGTTTACCTCTTGCCCTGCAAACAGAAGCTGTATGTCCAGGTTTACCACAATAATAACATCTAATATAAGGTCTAGTGGAAAACTTAGGTCTATGATGCATATGTCTTTTCTCAAAATTATTTCTTGGAACCTTAGGATGTACATGTTCTAATTTGGACATTTTGCCTATTGTACATTCAAGCTCATTGATTTTCTTTTCATGTTCTATACACTTATCACATACATAATTTTCCTTGAAGTAAACAAGATCATCATTTTCTTTTCTAAGCTCTAATTTTTCTTTAGTTAAAGTAGTGATATCATTTTCAAGATGAGTGATAACTTTCTTAGATTTGCTTAGAGCTTTAGCTAATTTTGAAGATTTATCATGTAATTCAGTAAAGGCTTCATATAGTTCATCATATGCATTTTGTAAAGAATCAGAGTTAGAGCTTACCTCACTTTCGGATTCACCTTCACTTTCGTGGTTGGCCATGAGAGCAACATGAGCTTTTTCGCTTTCTGAACCATCTGAACTGCTTGTGTCATTGTCGTCCCACGCTATGTAGGCTTTCCTTCTTTCGTTTTCTTTGAATGTCTTCTTTTCGAATTTGGATCCCTTTTTCTGTAGATTAGGGCATTCCATCTTCATATGCCCGGGTTTCCCACATTCATAGCAAATAAGAGGACCAGATGAGCTTTCTTTCCTTTTGGTGTCGAAGTTCCTTTTAGAGTGATTTTTCAGTTTCAAAAACCGTTTGAACCCTCGAACCATGAGAGCCATGCTTTCCTCATTTTCATCATCCTCATTTTCTGAATCTTCGCTTTCACACAGTTGACTTGAACTAGATGCTTTCAGTGCCAAGCTGTTCTTTTTCTTATCATTATTTTCGTGCTCAGCCAGACGGGTGAGCTCTAGTTCATGCTCTTGGAGTTTACCAAATAGAGTAGCAAGAGTCATAGTAGCCAAATTTCTTGATTCAGCTATAGCAGTAACCTTGGGTTGCCATTCTCTATTCAGACATCTCAGAACTTTGTTGATTAGATCCTCTGTAGGGAATGACTTTCCCAACAAGTTTAACTGATTCACTATGTGAGTAAACCTTTTCTGTATTTCTGGTATTGTTTCACCTGTATTCATTCTAAACAATTCGTACTCTCTGGTAAGAGTATTTGTTCTTGCCTTTTCACTTCACTTGTACCCTCATGAGTAACTTGGAGATTATGCCACATTTCTTGGGCAGATTTACAGTTTGAAACTCGAAAAAATTCATCAGGACTTAAAGCAGAAGTAATAATATTTTTAGCACGTAAATTAAGTTGCACTTTTCTTTTCTCATCATCAGACCATTCATTTCTACTTTTTATTGTAAGAATACCATCTACTATGTGTGTGGGGACGAAAGGTCCTTTTTCCACAGCATCCCAAACATCTAAGTCTACCCCTTCAATAAAAATTCTCATTCTTTCTTTCCAATATGCATAGTCTTCTCCGTTGAATCCCGGAGGACGGAAAAGAGATGCACCCTCTTGCGTAGACCAACCTGAAGCCATTTCTCTTGAAGCTGCTAGGCCCTTTATACAAGAGTCTAGCTCTGATACCACTTGTTACCAAGTGGCTTCAGTCTCAAGAGGGGGGGGTGAATTGAGATTTAAAACTTTTCAGATCTTTCGAAAACGTTTTTCCCCTTTTCAATGACTTAGATCAATTTTCGCGCAGGCTAAGTGGAAGCGAAGGAATTAGAATATAAAGCAGTAAAGCAGTATAACAGTAAAGCAGGAAAGCAGTAAAGCACGCAGAGATTTATCCTGGTTCGGTCACCTCCTAGTGACCTACGTCCAGTCCTCACACCCTTGTGAGATTTTCCACTAACCAAACCAACAAGGCTTACAGGTGCCTTGGAAAACCTTTACAGACTCAGGCACTCTCCTCCTAGGATACCCCACCTATAGAGAGCCCTCAGATCTAATATAACAATAACAAGAGATACCCCACCCCTGTTACAATCAACTGCCCTAGAAAGATACCCCACTTCCTAGTACATGCAGCTACCCTAGAGAGATACCCCACTCCCTAGAACAAAACACAACAATTAAATAATAAACAATTGTAAATGCAGAAATACCTCTAGTGTAGGCAGATATTACAACTTGAAGAATACAACCCCAACTAACTCTTAGCAACAGATCAGCTCAGACAGACCAACGGTGCGTGACGAGCAAAAGTATAAGCGTGAAGAGTTTTCTCAAAAGTTTTTCTGATTCGTACAAATGGGTTGTTGTGTGGTTGTGTAAAATGAATCGTGAAGCACTGCCTATTTATAGGCTATGAGGAATTCATTTTTACGTTGAAAATAGTGTAGGAATCGATTCTTTGTTAAAATGTATTTGATCTAGGAATCGATTTATTTAGGTGAGGAATCGATTTATCTTTGTTTGGAAAATATGAGAAATCGATTCTTGAGTGCCATGGAAAGCTAGGAATCGATTCTATACTTAGTGAAAATATGTAGGAATCGATTTTCAGCTTGCCTGAGACAAGTGGGAATCGATTCTCAGTTGTTTGCAAAAGATTGGGAATCAATTCTTCCCTTAAAAATTATTTGGCTCAGAAATCGATTTGTGTATTGAAAAACATGACCTGAGAATCGATTTCTACCTTTTCTAATTTACCTGAAAATTGATTTTGATATTTGTTTATGCATGAGGAAATCGATTTTGTTATTTTAAAGGTGATAGAAATGTTTACGTAAATATGCATGCACCTTTAAAAAACTTTGTGAGTGTGTGAGACTTTGAGATACGAGCTGACCTTCGAAAAGAGCTTACACAATTCCTAAGACTCACCCAAACCCTAAGGACTACCCTTATCTTTAAGGACTACCCTTAAACTTGAATCTTCAATTCTTGAGCTTGTTTGACTTGGATTGTGACTTTGATGTTTAGTCACTTTTCTTTACTTTTGGCTATCAACTTTACCTTTGCCTTTTTCATCATCAAAACTAATCCTGCAATATTAGATAACTTGCAACACAGGTATCCACACATCACCATTTACCTATGAGAGCCAATAATTTACCAGACATTTTTTTCAACCTTCTCACCGCTTGTATTCCAGTTTGCTTCTGTTCCTTCCTCGTTTTCAGTCAGCGAAATAGGGGCTGGATTTTGCCCTAGGATTTCAATAGAAAGGGGAAAACGGGGTTAGGGTTTTGAATCAAACAAAATTTGTGGCTTTTCAGTCAAAAAGAAGAAAACCGTACTTACCCTTTAAGAAGAAGAAGAAGAAGGAGAGGAGAGGCGACTGAGAGAAGGAGAACGACGATGGAGAGGCACGGGAAGAGGGAGAGGGAGAGTGGAAGGCAGGGGAAGAGGGAGAACGAGAGACTGTCTTCGTAGCCTTGCAGCACGTTTGCGATGGAGGAGGGCGAAGGAAGGCGGTGGAGGGCTACGGAGGGTGGAGGAGAGTGAGGGAGAGAACGACAGAGGAGAGGGGAGAGAACGACAGAGGAGTGAGTGAATGAGGAGAGTGACTGAATGAGGCTTCGAGGGAATACTCTCACTTTTAATTGGGTTATTTAGTTTGCGACGACATTTTAGCGTTTTCCGACGGACATAGCCGTCGCAAATTTGCGACGAAACACGTTTTCGTCGAAAACGTAAGCGGGAAATTAAGCACATTTTTTCCTGAACATTTGCGACGACTTTTTTCGTCGGAAATCCGTCGGAAATTGCGACGAATAAGAGTTCGTCGGAAAGTTTCGCAGGAAACGGGGCTTATTCTTGTGGTGATCGGCTATTTAAACACCCGATGCTAAATGAGACATTTAGCATCGGTTATTTAACCGATGCTAAATGTCTCACTTTTTGCATCGCGACATTTAGCATCGGCAAATAACCGATGTTAAATGTCCAAAATAACCGATGTTAAATGTCTTTTTTGCACTAGATTGACGTGGAAAGGCGGTATGCTCTGGTGATGCTTTACTTGTTTTGCTTCTGATCCTCTTTGTAATCTTCAATTTGAACATATGCATTTTTGGGGTTTGAAGTCTTCCTCCATAGTGACGCTACTAGTCACTTTTATGTTGCACCCTAAATTTTTTTGGTTTATTTTTATACAGTCAAGCATCTTATTTGGCTTGTCGTGGTTTGGGATACGTGGCTTAACCGAAACAATGTCCTTTTTGAAGGTATTACTACTATTTTTTATTCTGTAATGACACACATTTAAAATAATCAGGTTGGTGTTGTAATCCTACAAGATGGTTGCATTCCACTGAGGCTATTCCTATTGAAGTTTGTTATTCCTGCTCAAGCTCAATTTAATTCGTTAGCTCGGTTTGACTCCTTTGCTCTGCTTGGCTCATTTTGTTTGTTATCTTGATAGAAAATAAACATCTAATTGAAAAATATAAATATAAATAACTTACGTACATTTTTTTTTCCTTTGCAACCTATTATAGTTCCAACTTAACAAGACAATATCAACTAGACAAGATACCTCTAATAGAAAATAGTAAATCATTGTTCTAGACATTTGTTGGGGAATCTGGGTACGCACCGAGAACAACAACGAGCTAATGACTAAGACCACCAAATGATTTGGACACCATATCTCTACCCAAAATCTTAAGGCAATATGTATATGGCTCACTTCTCATATATCTCCTTCATTTATCTCGTTCATAGCCGACGTGGACTCACCACTCACACTTGAATTCTCAACAATCTCCCTCTCAAATGTGAGTCACCCACATCGCTAGACTTGATTTAAACAAGGTTCCAATTTCCGCCCCCCCCCCCCCCCACCAAGCTGAACCATGGCTCTAATATCACTTGTTGGGGAGTCCGGGGGAGCATCGGGAGCAACAACGAGTAAATGATAAGGACCACCAAGAGACATGGACATCAAACCTCCACCCGAAACCTTAAAGCAACGGGTATATGGGTCACCTCTCTTATATCTCATTCATTTAACTCAGTCTTAGTCGATGTAGGACTAACCACTCACTTGAATTCACAATACCACTGAAATCTATACCAAAGAAAATTTTCCTTGATTATTGCCTCCACCCACTTTACAACATAATTATATCCTGGCCTGCTTAACCTTAAGCCAGAAAGGGCATGCCAACTGATGACCATCTCGTAACTAATTTTTCTCATTTTCTTAAACCATTTTTATATTTTCAATATATTTATGATGAGTTATGGCGGGTCAACCTACCACTTTTGCGCGGTTCGGGGCAGGCTTGAATGGTCCAATTAGCCATTTTATATTCAAAACTTCTTTTTTAATTATCTTTTATAATTCACTTATTTTATTGTTGGGCTAGCTTGTTTGTTTTTTTTTCCACCGCTTGTGGAGATGAATTGGTGGGATTGGATTTTCTCTTTGCTTTTTCAATGCAATATTTCCTGACATTTTTTACTCTACTTTGAATCTCTAATAACTGCTATTCAAATTGAGATAGAAATTTGTTTTATTATGTTAGTTGGTGAATTTCTAAAATAATAGCTTATAGTGAACGACAAATTAAAATGGGAGAGACTTCATTGTTATAGGTTGAATGGATTGGATATATATATATATATATATATATATATATATATATATATATATATATATATATATATATATATATATATATATATATTGCATGTGAACTTCATCTCTTATCTTATATATTGTTGGCAAGGCACAATGGATATCAATATTGCCTCATCAATCATATCGCCTAAACTTTTGGAATGTTTGTGTGCTCGAACTAAAAATTCCTCTTGATTAAGAATTACAGGTAAGGAAGCAAACTCCTTACAAAACAATATATCTCGAAGCCTCTTGGATTTGCCCACAATGTTTCTTATTTTTCGAAGATCGGGTGAAAAGTGTTTAATCATACTTGTGATAACAGTTAATTTCCGTTACTTCTTCAAATCACGAGGCTTCCTATAAGGTGGAGCAATAGAGTCCAGTTGATATTAAGAATTTCAAGAAGAATATAAAGGTAATTCCTTCTCACAAACTCGGTTATTCAATGAAATGTAGTGTCATTACAATTGAAGCGGCTTAACGAAGAGATCAATGAAAGGGAAAATGAGCACTCACAATCAAAACCATTAGATGAAGGAGGAAGAAGAAGAAGGGTAATGGGTAGGTTTATAGGCAGGATATTAAAGAATATGCTAAAGTTAGTGCATGAGTGCAATGTTGAGGGATTTGTGTATGGAATTATTCCTGAGAAAGGAAACCAATTAGTATTGCTTTTAAAAATCTCCATCTATGGTGGAAGGAAAAGGTCAAGTTTGATTGTTATGGTTCTCATACAATAGTCAAGTATAAAAAAAGGTAGTTGATGCAAATAAAGAGGAACCAAACTTAAATAAAGATAATTATGAATCACTTAAAACCTTGCATGAACTTCCAGAAACTATCCTACGAACACTTTTGTCATGTCTCATGCATAATTGCAACCCACCCAGAGAACACTCCCTTTGGAGAGTGGTATTTCTCCACCATTGTGGCCTAAAGAATATGAAGAATGGTAGCCTCTATTGGTTCTTCAGATCCTTGTGAAAACCCAAAAGAGGCCACAATTCTTCATCTACTTTAGTCCACCATGGTGGAGAAGTACCACTGTCCAATGGAAACGTTCTCTGAGTGGGTTGGTACTATGCATGAGACATGACACAAGTGTCCTTAAGGTAGTGTCTAGAAGTTCATGCAAACATTTAAGAGACACATAATTATGTTTATTTAAGTTTGATTCCTCTTTGTTTGAATCAACTACCCTTGCATGTTTATACTTGGTTATTGCATGGGGACCATTACAACCAAACTTGACCTTTTACTTGCACCATCGACAAAGATTTTCAGAAGCAACAGTGATTGGTTTTCCTTTCTTAGGAATAATTCCATAAACAAATCCCTCAACCCTACATTAGTCCACTAACTTTAGCATATTCTTTAAAATACTACCTACAACCCGACCCATTACCTTTCGTCTTCTTCCTTCATCTTATGGTTTTGATTGTGAGTGCTCATTTTTCCTTCCTTATATCCCTTCGTTAAGTGGATTCAATTGTAATGACACCAGTTCCAGTGAACAGCCGAGTTTGCGAGATGAAATTACCTTTATATTCATCTCGGATGTCTTACTAACAAATAAGTTGACTTCGATGTCCCTTCCTGAAATAATCAACAAAGCAAAAAATCATCAACAAATAACTTTGTGATTTTGTTTATACTCAACAAATAATCAACAATTCTCGGATGATACGATTATGCATTTCATAATTTTTATTGAAGCATATAGTGAGAAAAAACTGTAATGAAAAAAATATATATTGCATTGATCATTTCAAACAAAAAATAAAATTAGAGTCTAAAAAAAAGGTGCATTGAGTCTACACATAAATGAGTTTTAATTAGTTTGGAAATCCATTTCGCAAATCAGTTTTAATTAAATACTCATTTGTTATTTACAAGTTAACTTTCATTATCTGAATATTATTGAATTCATTATAGATGAGTATTTAATTTCTTAAAATCACCTATATCTCACCATTTAGTAAAAAAACTCTCTCAACGAAATAAAATTTGGATTTCTAACCACAAGCTACCACATTTCCAATATTAAGGTCAATTTTAGTACAAGTAATTACTTTTTAAACAGAAATCATATCCCACCATTTAGATATAATTTAAACCCTAGACAGTGAAATCCAATGGGTGAAAAAAGGGATAAAAAACACACAACAAATAAAATATGATATGCTTGCAAATTGTAAAGTCCTAGAAAAATTTATAGACTTTTGTAATTGAATTTAACATTATCAAGCAAAAAGTTAAAATTTAAAAACAACATGAGTTGAAAAAATGAAACAAAGATCATACTGATCCATCACTACTTTGCAGCAGCCGTAAAAGGCAATTGACGAGAGTGAGAGATCGCACAATTGAAAAAGATGAGTATCAGAAATCCCACCATTTAGATGTAATAAAAACCCTAGACGGTGAAATCCAATGGGTGAAAAAAAGGGATAAAAATACACAACAAATAAAATATGATATTCTTGCAAATTGTAAAGTCCTAGAAAAATTTATAGACTTTTGTAAATCAATTTAATATTATCAAGCAAAAAGTTAAAATTTAAAAACAACATGAGCTAAAAATAATGAAGCAAAGATCATACCTATCGATCACTACTTCGCATCAACCGTGAAAGGCTATTGACGAGACTGAGAGATCAAACAATTGAAAAAGATGAGTATCAAAGATCCCACCATTTAGATTTAATAAAAACCCTAGACGGTGAAATCCAATGGGTGAAAAAAGGAATAAAAAACACACAACAAATTAAATATGTTATGCCTGCAAATTGTAAAGTCCTAGAAAAATTTACAGACTTTTGTAATTGAATTTAAAATTATCAAGATAAAAAGTACAATTTAAAAACAACATGAGATAAAAAAGAATGAAGCAAAGATCATACTGATCGATCACTACTTCGCATCAACCGTGAAAGGCTATTGACGAGACTAAGAGATCGCACAATGGAATCAGAGATCCCACCATTTAGATGTAATAAAAACCCTAGACGCTGAAATCCAATGGGTGAAAAAAGGGATAAAAAACACACAACAAATAAAATATGATATGCTTGCAAATTGTAAAGTCCTAGAAAAATTTATAGACTTTTGTAATTGAGTTGAACATTATCAAGAAAAATGTTAAAATTTAAAAACAACATGAGCTAAAAAGAGTGAAGCAAAGATCGTACCGATCGATCACTACTTCGCATCAACCATGAAAGGCTATTGATGAGACTGAGAGATCGCACATTTAAAAAAATGTGTATCTGAGATCCCACCATTTAGATGTAATAAAACCCTAGACGGTGAAATCCAATGGGTGAAAAAAGGGATAAAAAACACACAACAAATAAAATATGATATGCTTGCAAATTGTAAAGTCCTTGAAAAATTTGTAGACTTTCGTAATTGAATTTAACATTATCAAGCAAAAAGTTAAAATTTAAAAACAATACGAGCTAAAAACAATGAAGCAAAGATCATACCAATCGATCACTACACCGCATCAACCGTAAAAGGCTATTGACGAGACTGAGAGATCGCACAATTGAAAAAGATGAGTATCAGAGAAATAATGATAGAAAAAGTTGGTACGATCAAACTAAGAGAAGCAGAGAAAAAAAGAAAGAAAATATGTTTGTCGAAGTTAAGGGAGGTTTGAAACATTATATAGTGGAGTAATATATACAATTATGGTAATTAAAATTAAAAAAGGAAAATAAGTTAATAATAATAAATGAGTCAAAAAAAGTTAATAATAATAATAATAATAATAATAATAATAATAATAATAATAACAAACAACAACAACAACAATAATAAAACAACAACAACAATAATCGGGAGGGAATGATGAGGAGAGTGAAATTATTGGACAATTTGAGTTTTTCTTATGCAAGACAAATTTGAGAGTTAGCTTTTATTGAAAAAATATTTTGAGAGTTCTATAGCTATAGTATGTTTAATTATTGTAAATAAGTGTAACATCCCTGAATTTCGGTTAATTTCGTTTTATGAAATTAACTAGCGAATTATTATTCGATGAAATAATAAATCAAGTCATGGACATGTGAAAAGCGAGAAAGCAACGTTTAATTGTTAATTGCATGAATTATGTGATTGTTTTGGGGTAGAAATAGAATTATGCGAGGATTAGGGAGCCAAGAGCATTTTGGTCATTTCCATATCATTCGAAACCCTAACCCAAATTACACAACACCAAACATACTCCTTAACTCCATAAGACCACAACCACAATTTTTGAAGTAATTATGAGTTAGTGGTTAATTAGAAGTAAACTAAGATGATAAGCTAAGTTAGGGGCACTTTAGTCTTTTCCCACTCATTTAAGCCTTTAGCTGAAACACTCTCTCATTTCTCAATTTCAGCTGAAACGCAACCTTCACTTTAACATAGCCAGAAAAAAAAAGAAGTGGAGGAGAGTGAGGCGAAAGGGAGAGAGGAGAAAGGAATCATCACCACCATCAAGCTCTTTGCATGTGAGTTCTCTTCAACCCATTCTTCCTCATTTTTCAAGCTCTACACAATGACACTAATTTCATTCTCTGCTTCCTCCTCTATCCATTGTTGCCATTTTTGAACATCCTAGCTCTCAAGAAGCAAAAATGGAGTTTTGGGGTCTCTAGTAGCTTGCATGTGGATGATGAAGCTCCATAGTTAAATTGTGAAGTCAAGATTCAGTACTAGAGCCCTTGCAATAGCTACATATCTGTTTTGGGTCGAATTGGGTAGAAGAGGAGCATTTGGGGAGGTTGCATTTTCGGTTAGAAGCGATTGGACGCATTTGGATCGAGTTCGGAACGTGTTGTGAGGTTTTGGAGCGGTTGAGCTTTGCGAGTTTTGGTATCTCGTGATTTTCATCACGATCGATGATTTCTACTCACGTTAGGTTTTCAGTATTCCGAAAATGTTGTTCGTGATTACCGAATTTGGATAAAGGTTGATATCGAAATCGATTTTGAGTCGAAAACCGTTTTTGAAAATATAGCATTTGACGGTTTTTATTAAATTTTAAATGTGATTGTATGAACTGAGATTGGACTGGAATATTACGTGAATGTTTGATTGTTTTGTTGAAAATTGGATTGGGTTTCGATTGGAAGCGATCGGAGAAACGAAACGAACGAATCGCGAATCTGCTACAGGCAGCACGGATCGTGCCACCTTTAGCACGGTTCGTGCTAGCCTTCCTGTCTGAGAAATGTGGAATCTCAGTCTAGCACGGGTCGTGAAAGGTTTGGCACGGGTCGTGCAAGACCTTCTGCCACCAGTTTTCAAAAATTCGTTTCGCCGCTCCTCTCGACTCCAAACCTCTTCTAATCTTCTTTCCAACCTTTTGTGATGATTTTTCACTTATAAAACATTGTTTTTGACATGTTCAAGATGGTTTTGGAAATTACCTTCAAACCTATAAATGTTTCGAAAACTGAAAAGTAGTACATGTGAGCAGACATGGGTTATGTTTACTATCATGGAACTAAATGTTCAATCAATTATTTAAGGCCATGGAACTAAATGTTCTTTCAAGGTCAGGATATATAAACTATATCAAAGGATGGGTGACGACCCAGTTGATTAGTATACTAGGGGAGGGGAAGTTATGAGCTCCAAAACCTAGGCCTCAGAAGGTTTGAAGCTAGTGTAAACTAGTGGAGAGGTTCGACGGTAAAGGCAGAGCTTTTGCCGAAGATGTACTATGGCATGACAAGAAAAGCTATATTCACGTAGGACCTATATGGACTACGATTAAATGAACAAGAATAAATGGACCGAGAGTCATTGTGAGGTTACGGTAGAACTCACTGAGATAATGTTTATCTCACCCTTTGTATGTTGTTGTTTTACAGATACTCAGGGAAGGAATAAGACAAGGAAGCATGGTTGATGAGACCTTAAGGAGGACATGAAGTTTTAGACTTATGTTCATGATGTTTTTCCCTTAGTCATTGTACTTCGATTTGATGACTTGTACTAGCTACCAGTTAATGATCGTTTCCTCTATTTTCTTGTTGTTGGATAAACAATAGGAATTATTATGATTCGGATGTCTTGAGCTATGTATAACTCTTGATTTTGGATTAAGTTTAAGAGTTTTTAGTTTGTTCAATATCTGAAACAGGATATCCTACTCTGATGTATGCCATTTCGTGCATCTTAGCATTTCTACTTGTTAGAAATATTCGGGTGTTACATTTTGGTATCAGAGCGGTTTGACCTAGTCGGATTTAGATGTTAAGAGTCTGTTACGTCTTCTAAGTCTGATTCTTCTTAGTATGCCATTAGACATTGAGCCTGATCAACTTAATACTTTGTGCATATTTCGCAGAATCATGGCTGGAAGAGGTAGGAGAAACCCACCCATTGATCCACATTTCAAGTGGATGAAGAATGTGATTGAGAATCAGCAAAAGATGATGCAAGACATGATGCAAATGCATCAACAGCAGATGAACCAGCAGCAGCCTAATGTTCAACAACCTCCTCCGGAAGATCCGAATAGAGCTTATTTCCGTTTCCGAAAGATGAATCCCCCAAGTTTCAAGGGAGGACCGGATGTGATGGTATCTCATTACTGGTTGGACTCTATGGAGAAAATTTTTAGAATCCTGCAATGCAGCGAAGAAGAAAAGGTACTCTTTGCAGCTCATATGCTAGAAGAGGAAGCCCGAACCTGGTGGACCAATGCTCATGACCTGATGGTGAATTAGGAAACTCCTATTACCTGGTTTAACTTCAAGTAATTGTTTATTGGACATTTCTTTCCTCCGGTAATGAAACTTAGCAAGAAGACTGAATTTGTCAATCTCAGGCAAGGTGATATGACAGTGGGTGAATTCACCGCCAAGTTTGAGAAGTTGTCTCAATTATATAGGTTAGCAAGGTATGCTCTGAATGATGAATGGAAGATGCAGATGTACAAGACAGGTCTCCGTGCTGATATTACCCAAGGTCTTAGCTCTTATGCTATGACCAACTATGCTGCTTTGGTGCAACAAGCCTATGTTGCCGTAGCCGATCACAATAGAATGTATGAAGAGAAAAGAGAGTATTGGAAAGGAAAGAAGAAGGTGGATGAATCATCAACCCCGCAGACAAGGTCAAAGGGTAACTTCAACAGAGGAAAACAAGCACAATCATCTGATTCCTCAAAATTCAGTGCTTGTTTTAAATGTGGTAGGCCCCATCGTGGGGAATGCCAAGTTGGGTCTAATACCTGTTACTACTGCAAGAAAGAGGGCCATTATGCTACCCAATGCCCTGCGAGGAAGAAGCGTGAAGATGATCGTGCAGGAACTACTCAAGGAAGAATCTACACTTTGGATGCTGAGAAAGTCAAGTCTTCAGATAATCTACTGAGCGGTATGGGATCTCTTTTCAATAACTATGTCAGTATATTATAAGATTCAGGTGCTACTCATTGTTTTATTTCTCAAGCATGTGTTGACTGGTTGGGATTAGCCTTATCTCCGCTATCCGAACCGATAACTATCTTAACTGCTGCCAAGGGTCGCGTCCAGACCCAGTCTTTATGTCAAAGCTGTCTTCTCGCCTTAGAAGACAGAAACTTCGTTATAGACTTTATTTGTTTACCTATGAGAGGTATGGATATCGTCTTGGGTATGAACTGGATGACGACAAATCATGTAACCATCGACTGCTTCAACCGAACTGTCAGTTTCGCCTCGAAATCAGTTGAACTACCAAAGTCAAATTCTGAAGCAATTATCTCCTTCACGTCGGCAAATCAATATCTATTTCAAGGTGCGGAAGCCTATGTTATTATGTTGTCTGCATCGACTGAAACTGGTTTAGATTTGTCCTCTGTACAAGTTGTTAATGAATTTCTGGATGTTTTTCTGGATGAAGTTTCCTCTTTACCTCCGGATCGTGAGGTGGAATTTTCAATAGAGTTAGTTCCGGGCAAAGGGCCAATCTCTATTGCTCCATATAGAATGTCTCCTTTAGAGTTAAAAGAATTAAAATCTCAACTGGAAGAGTTGATATCGAAGAAGTTTGTTAGGCCTAGTGCTTCGCCATGGGGTGCTCCGGTATTGCTCATCAAGAATAAGGATGGGAGCATGAGGTTGTGTATTGATTACCGCCAATTGAACAAGGCAACTACAAGAATAAGTATCCTTTACCGAGGATAGACGATTTGCTCGATCAACTTCGAGGTGCTGTAATATTTTCTAAAATTGATCTAAGGTCGGGTTATCATCAAATAAAGGTGAGAGCCTTAGACATTCCGAAGACAGCTTTTCGTACTCGGTATGGACATTACGAATTTGTAGTGATACCCTTCGGTCTAACTAATGCTTCCGCAGTATTCATGGATTACATGAACAGAGTCTTCCACCTGTACCTGGATCAGTTTGTAGTGGTATTCATTGATGATATCTTGGTGTACTCAAGGACCGTTGAGGAACATGTTCAGCATCTTCGCATCGTTCTGAATGTACTCCGAGAGAAGAAGTTGTATGCGAAGCCTTCAAAGTGCGATTTCTGGATGCCTGAAGTAAAGTTTCTGGGTCATGTGATATCTCAGTCGGGAGTTGCAATGGATCCTAGTAAAGTGGAAGCAGTGTTGAATTGGGAACAGCCAACGTCTGTGACCGAAGTAAGAAGTGTTGCGCCCGAAAAATCCGGTTTGGGAATTTTCGTTTGACAACGTGGAAAAAGTTTGGAGCCGCCACCAATATTTTAATTTTAAGACCAAAACATTGAAAAAAGGTCTTTTAAACAAGGCGGATGGTCTTTTGACAACGCAGAGATGTAGGTTCGGGGGTCGGTTAGGTACGGGGAAGGTATTAGCACCCCGCACCTCCTTTCTACCGAAAGGGAACCATTAACTTGATGTGTGGTTTGGACAAAAGTTTGAGTTTGAAAGCGGTTTATTCTACTTCTTTTCTTTTCTTTTATTTAAGGTTTGTTTTATTGAAAACAGGAGGGAAGAAGAATATTTTTGGTTATCTTTGAAAATCAGGACAAAACAAAGATTTTTTTTAGAAGTGTGCTTGACGGGACAGGACCCCGCTCCTACGTACCTCCCGGTGCGATGGAGAATTCAAAGCTACGTAGTTCTCGGTTATCTTTGAAAATCAGGACAAAACAAAGATTTTTTTAAGAGTGTGCTTGACAGGACAGGACCCCGCTCCTACGTACCCTCACTGGAAGAGGGATCAAAGCTACGTAGTTCTCGGGTTTTGGGTTCTGAAAAAGGATTGAGCTTTCGCAATTGGGTGAGCGTTTGTGAAGACCGAACAACAACGGTTAGAATGGCCTCACTACTAACTCTTTTGAAAATGAAATCATCATTAATGACCTAACCGGCAACAGCGCGATTGGTGTTTAATGACAATTGGTTTATTTTTGAGAAATGAATAAGTTTTCGAAAATGGGATAGAGCTTTTGTGAAGACCGAACAACAACGGTTAGAATGGTCTCGCTTCTAACTCCTTTTGAAAACAATATCATCATTAACAACCTAATTGGCAACGGCGCGATTGGTGTTTAATGACGATTGATTTATTTTTGTTTTGAAAGTAAAAGTTTCTTTTTGTTTTGAAATGATTTTAGGAAATGGGTTTTAGAAAAGGAGTAGAACATTTCAAGTCAATTCTAAATCCATAACCAAATGCAAATGAATGAATAATACTCAAGCAAACATGAACATATCATTCATTAACCAAGATTAAACATGCCCATACAATCAAAGGATTCAATTATTAAAGATACAAAACAAAGTTCTCAAAGTAATTGTGTGTGTGGAAGAAGGATTGTATTTACCCTAATGGCTCTATGCTACAACATGCATGTAGACTTAAGTCTCCATTAGGAGGTCATACAAGTGGAGAGGAGGGCACACAATCAAGTCAAGACATTTACATGGCATCAAGAACAAGTGAATACAATTGATTGTAAACATAGAGTATTCTAAGTTAAATGATTTAATATGTAAGCAAGGATGCATGATTAGGTAAGCGTGTAAGTGCATGAGTGTACAAGGAATGAATGCATAGCATTTTATTTATGAATGGATGGCATACAAGGATGCATAAGAGGATGCAAGAGATATAAGCATATGAGGATGCATGAGAGTGTCACATAAACTAAGTATGAATGAAGATGCATGAATGTGAAAATGTTTTGGGTATTTTTGCAAGTTGACAAGTTGTAAAACTTTAAGTAAGAAGTTAGTGAAAAGTAAAGTAAAAAAGCATGAAGCAAATGGTAATTATTTAATGAGATGGTAAAGTAAAAATGCATGAGGTAAATGGGAAGTGGTAAAATCTTTTTATGTTTTAGTAAAAAATTAATGAAGTGGTAAAAACCAAAGTAGTAAAATATTTTTATGTTTTGGTAAAAAGTTAATGAATGGTAAAGTAAAATGGTAAAAACTAAATAAACACTAAAACCAAGTTGAATCATATAGAGCAATCCTCTCACTTTGAGAAAAGTGCACTAGGCACTAGTGAGAATCAACTTGCCTATCATCAACAATGAACAATAAGCAAATTAAAATGCAAAGATTAACTAAGGACACAAATAAGTTGAATCACCTAGAGCAATCCTCCCACTTTGAGCAAAGTGCACTAGGCACTAGTGAGAATCAACTTGCCTATCATCAACAATTTACAATAAGCAAACTAAGACACAAGGATAAGTGAACACATAAACTAAATTGAGTCCTTTCTAGCAATCTTCACCACTTAGATCAAGGTGCACTAGGCACTAGTGGAAATCATATTGCTAAATCATCAAACAACAAAAGTAACATTTAACACTAAAATGAAATACCAACAACAAGATTAAACATCACCAAACAAAGAACAACAACAAAATCAACTTGGAAATATTTTTAGATCTATAAGCATGTGAACCAAAGGAAACATAGATCCACATTTTATTTAATAAAAAAAACACCAAAATTAACACAAAGCAACATAGATCTATTTTTTGCAAGGATTCATATGATTAAGCAAGGAAGTGCAACAAAATCATATCAACCCTAATTTTTTATGATATGCGAAATGCTAAAGCCCATAAACAACAATTTTATTTATGAAATCTAGTGCATAATATGTAAAGATGCAAGGGAAATTATTCAAGTAGAAGAATAACTCCTTCAAGGCCAAGGACCCATCTCAAACACCCAAGGCTCCCTAAGTCCTTGTCAAAATGTTTGAAATGGATCCTCAAAGCAACAACAACAAGCAATCAAGAAGGAGTTGGGAGTAGAAGAGAGATTATGCAAGAAAATTAAATATAAGGTGCAAAGCTTCAAGGATTACCTCAAAACTACAAAGAAATGAAGAAGGAGATGATAAGCTCAAAAATTGCTAGCTCTTAGCAATTTGATGATGCAACCTTGAAGAGAATGGAAGGAATGATGGTGATCTAACAAGAAATGGAGGATTTGATGGTTGATTTTTGAAGAAAAATGGGTGAGGGAGAAGAGGATGGTTTCGTAAGAAGAGAGGAGAAGGGAGAAGCTTTGGTGTGCTAGGGTTTTGTGTAGGAGAATGAGAGGCCAAAGGATCAAATGAGAAGCCAAAAGAGAAGAGGATCCTTAGGTGTGGGAATGAGGGGGTATTTATAGGGTGAAACTAGGTCTAAGGGTAGTTTAGTCTTTGTGCTTTTAATGTGCTCTAGGACTGAGTCTCAATTTTGAATCAAGGGTTGAGATTAATCCTCACATGGATTAAGGGTATTGAAGAAGCACAAAATGAGAGTGAGGGAGAGAGGGGGGCGAAAATGAAGAAGGAAAAAAAAAGAAAAGAAAAATGAATTTTCTTATTTTGGGAAAGGGAACTCATGTGAGGTAGGGTTAGGGGCATTTTAGGGATGGATTGTTACCAAAGAGAGAAATTTGGGTTTTCTTATGAAGGGGTTAGTGTAAGTGAGTGAGGTATTTTACCAAAGAGGGTATAATGATTACAAAATGGAAGAGTGTGGAAGAAATTGGAGAGAGAGAAAGAGAGAGAAGGGATTTCGAATGTGAGGAAAGGAGAGAAGGAAAAACTTGTTTTTTTTGGTGTTTTGTCTTATTTGAAGACACTTCCTGATTTTGCTTTTTGAATTTGAAATCTTTGGGCATGGGAAATAATGGAAATGAAACTATTGAAAATGTGCTACATGTTTTTGGGCACCATAAAATATTCCCTCTAGTCACCCATGACAATAAAAATTGTCACTTAAAAATTGAGGAATATTTAATGGTCCTTTTTTTATTTTTCTATGCACTAAAAATAGAAAAATACATTTTTAATTATTTTTGACTAGGGTTTTCTTTCTAAAAAATTGTACAAAAATTATCCTTGATAGAATAAAAATGTACTTTTTGTGGATGTGTATTTTTGGCGAGAAAATCATCTTTTTGCGAAAAATGACCAAAATGCCCTTTTTGACCCTAAAACCCTAATTTGCCTAAAAAGTGCATTCCAACCCTAAAGATGATTTTAAAGACCTTGGAATGACTTCTAGGACCCAAAATTCAATGCATGATGCCCTTCATTCTTCAATTTATTTATTTTTTGTGGAAAATTAGGGTTTTGACCTAAGCCAGACAAAATTAGGGTATGACAAGAAGTTTCTTAGGTCTAGCTGGCTATTATCGGAGATTTATTGAGGGGTACTCACGGTTAGTTCTTCCACTTACTCGGTTAACTCGCAAGGGTCAGTCGTTTGAATGGAGTTCCAATTGTGAGGAAAGTTTTCAAGAGTTGAAAAGTAGGTTGACATCTGCTCCGATCTTAATTCTTCCAGATCCGTCACTGGGATTCCAAATTTACAGTGATGCCTCTGGGAAGGGTTTAGGGTGTGTGTTTGAAGCATTGCCACTCTTCCCCTTGTGGAGGACATTTTGGAGGTGCGAGGACTGCTGCAAAGGTTCTCCAAACAGGTTATTTCTGGCCATCCATTTTCAAATATGCTCATGAGTTTGCTAGGAAATGTGATAGATGCCAAAGGGTAGGAAATATTTCAAACAGAAATGAAATGCCTTTAAACAATATTTTAGAAGTTGAATTGTTTGATGTTTGGGGTATTGATTTTATGGGACCGTTCCCACATTCCTTGGGCAATCTATACATTCTTGTAGCAGTTGATTATGTGTCTAAGTGGATTAATTAGAGCAGTTGCTCTTCCCACTAATGATGCGAGGGTGGTGCTTAAGTTTATTCAAAAGAACATTTTCACAAGATTTGGCACACCTAGAGCTATCATTAGTGGCGAAGGCTCCCACTTTTGCAACAAACTGATGGAGGGGCTGTTGGCCAAATATGGAGTAAAACACAAGGTTGCCACAGCCTATCATTCGCAAAAAAGTGGACAAGTTGAACTGTCTAATAGGGAAGTCAAGAGGATTTTAGAAAAAATGGTTAACCCTTCAAGAAAAGACTGGTCCATCCACTTGGACGATGCTCTTTGGGCATATAGAACAGCTTTCAAAACACCTCTTTGCATGTCTCCTTATAGATTGGTTTTTGGTAAAGCTTGCCACTTACCCATTGTGATGCAACATAAGGCTTTTTGGGCAACTAAAAAGCTGAATTTCGATTTACAACAAGCTGGTAGAACCAGAATGTTGCAGCTCAATGAACTTGAGGAATTGAGATATTTCTCCTATGAAAATGCTGAACTATACAAGAAAAAGACAAAAGCTTGGCATGATGCAAAAATTCAGAAAAGAGAACTTAAGGAGGGTGACAAGGTTCTATTGTTTAACTCTAGATTAAAGCTTTTCCCGTGGAAGTTGAAATCTAGATGGTCTGGCCCATTCACAATTCTTAAAGTGTACCCCTATGGGGCTGTGGATTTAAAGAATGAATCAAATGGAAATGAATTTCAAGTGAATGGCCAAAGAGTTAAACTCTACTTGGGTGAGCCTGTGCCCAGCACAAAGACATCCACCCCCTTGAGTGATTCTCCTTGATAAATGCATTTTAGTCAAGCTGAGGACTCTTAAACCAAGAGCTACTGGGAGGCAACCCAGAGGCTGGCCTTTCTTGTTTTAGTGTTTATTTTGAGTTTCATAAATAAATGTGTGTGATTGATGTTGGGTTTGAAGTGGAAAAGCACTGGAATTGGAAAATTCTTAAGTGTTCTGTACTGGTAGCATTGAAATATATTGGGTAGCACTTCTGGTAGCACTAGAGGATGCCTTTTCACTGTGGAAGTTGAAAGAAATGTTTAAAATTTTTAAAAAAGGGAAAAAGCGTTGCCCTGGCACCAGTAGTACTCAAGCGCGCCCAGAGAGAAATTGTGCTTTGAGCATTGCGTGCGTCAGCACGTTGTGCAGTCATGTCCTTCGCATCAAGCCATCATTTCATTTTCTTTCTCTCTCCACTCCTCGCCCGCAACGCCTCAACTCTATAACCTCTCTTAACTTCTCTCTATTTCCCGTAACCGTAAACACTTTCCCATAAAGACTGAACCGCCATTTGCTCTCATCTTCTCTAACCTAAACCGTTCACCTCTTGGTTTCCATAAAATCCCCTTGTTTGTCTCATTGTTAGCCAAATTCAATTTTCGCCTTCTCAGAGCATTTGTACACAGCACCGTCATCTCTAAAAAAGCTTTCATTTTTTCTGAGCCCTAACACTCAAATGGCTCCCAAAACCAAATCACCCAGTTCCAAATCCCAGAAATCCAAGAAAAAGCAAGTTCCAGAGGAGATTCTCTCACGGTTACCCAGCAAATATGCAAAGGAACTTTATGCATCACCCACCCAATATAGAAACCCTCTGCCTGAGAGAGGCGTGGCCCCAAAGTCCGTCACCTCAGCAGTTGCAGAAATTTTCAGAGAAATGCAATGGGAGAAGCTCATGCAGCAACCACCATTTGTGCTACCTGGGCTTACACGAGAGTTCTATGCTGGAGTTCCTGAGAAGATCAAGGGAAAACCCGATCTCACGTTCTCTGTGGTGCGATAAAGGTTAGTCTCATTCTCTGCAGATAGGATCAATGAGGTGCTAGGCTTACCTAATGTGGAAGATAGCTTGGAGAACATAGTGGCCACAGCTACAGAAAAGGACATGGTTCGTTTGCTGAGGGTGTTGTGTATGCCCAAAACAGAGTGGGTAAAAGAAGAGTCTAATGTTTTCAACGTCAAAAGAACAATGTTGAAGCCTTTTATGAGATCGTTATCTCTGTGGGTGATGAGTTCGGTGTTTCCTACTACGCACAATTTCTATTGGCAAAAGGAAATGATGTTTTTGCTGGAGGCCATGCTGGGTTACAGGAGGATCAATTTGGGGCAGCTAATGGAAAGGTAAATTTTGGTATGTGCTAGAAGGAATGTGGGTGTTCTATTTTACCCCAATCAGAAAAGGCTGTTGTGTGAAGCTGAAGATGTGCCTCGTTTTGATCAAGATGAAGATGACTTTCGGTTGGTTCCTCAGGTGATTCTGTCCTGTGAAGAAGAGGTAAAAGAGAGTGCTGATAAGAAGGAAGAAGGAAAGAAAGATGAGAGAAAGGAGGATGGTGAGAAGAGGTCTACTAAAGAAGTCCCTGGAATATCTGAGTTGGTACTGCTGCTGCAGCAACACATTCTGAAGCAAGAAGCAGTTTGGGTGTTTGCGAAGGCTGCCCATGACTGGTATACGCAGGGGTTTGGTGAAACCATTTTGCCACCTCCTGTGTGTCCCTGATTGTGTGCTGCCTGATGTTGGCCCTAGTGGTGATGCACATGTAAAGCCTGACATTCCTTCTGCTCCAACCCAAGAAATGTCAAAGAAAGCATTTGAAAAGAAAGCTACTTCTGGTGCTGCCAAGCCTGCGGATACACCTTCAAAAAAGACAGTTGTGATTGACAGTGATGAAGATGATGAGCCATTAAATGATCAGCAACGCAGCTCAAGTAGCTCCTCCCCTGTTAGTTCCAAAGGAGGGGTGAATTCAGCAGGTAAAATGGAAGAAAACTCCGCTGATACTCCAGATAATGCTGGCGAGGTCAGTGGAGAAGCAAGTGCTGGTGTGGAATGAGAAAGCAAGTCAACACATGATGAAGAAAGGAAGAAGCCTGCTGGAAAGCCTACAAGTGCTGTGGGACGTGCTGCCGCAGCATCTTCCCCAGCTTCAAAGATGAAGAAACCTGTTGATGCCACCCCTGAGCCCGTGCCTTTCCAGTTACCTCCCAAGTCAACTTGGACAAGGAGAAAAATTTGTGCTGTCAGACCCCCTAGAAGGAAGAGAATGTTGATTGAAGAAGAAGAAGATGTCGTTGTGCCCCACCCTGCCAAAAAGAAGAAGTGATCCCACCCATTTGCTATTTTACATTTTAGTTTATGTTTTAGTTGTTGTTTTTGTAATCAGTGCCCATCTCTGACTTAGTCATTTGACAGTGAGGACACTGTCATTGATTAAGTTGGGGGGTGGAGCAGTTGTTTTTCAATTTGAATGCATTGCTGTTTAAGTTCCTTTTATTCTGCTGTTTTGTTGCTGTGTTCTGTTTCTCTTTGTGATATAGTGTGTAGCTGCTGTTAGTGTAGTGCTAGCATAGCAGTTGTGATAGGACCAACAAAAAAAATTGTTTTTGCACCAAGGCAGAACCCAGTGAGGATAACCAGAATTGGTGTGGACTTAGAACTTTGAATGAGATAGCCTAGCCCCTCTAGTATACACTTAACTCTTGCTTTTTGAAAATAGATGTAAGGCATTACGTAGATGGAAGTTAGGTGAAAACTTAGTAAGGACTGAAGTTGCCTGAAATTTGATAGAAACTGCAGGTACGGCAAAACTCAAGTTTGGGGGTAATGCTGTTAGAAGTAAGGCCATGGGCTGTCAAATCCAAAATCATGTAAAAGAGGGTGCACACTTGCAAAAACAAAGGAAAAAGTTATAGCATCAAATAAGTTGCATTCTTGCAGCAAAGGCTAGTTTGGGTGCTGTGGAGGGAGGCTGTTTTGTGGCGACACCATTACATATTCAGTCAAAGCAGTAGTCAAGCTAATCAAACAAAAAAAAGAAAAAAAAAAGAGTTGTGCACCACTCTAAGAAAAGTTGTAAATCAAGTGGTGAAGCCTAGTTATTCATTGTTCATCTCTTAGTATGGCTACCCCCATTAGCATACATCATTGTAAGTTGTGTTTGTAGCCATTGATAAGGAAGGGCAATGTAGGAAATTCTAAGTGGGATCCGAAGCCATGTCTAGTAATTGTGGGAGTCTATGGAAGAATTGCAAGAGAGCACACACACATCTAAGCTAGGGGGCAAAAGCTACGATTTCATATGTTGCTAAGGGTTCTAAAGTGTTAAGTCTGAGGGGAAAGCCTGGAGAAACTAAAAGTTGAGCCAAAAATCGGTTTTGACTGCTATCATATGTTGTGTGCTAAGTGCTATGCTATTCTGTATGCTAGTGTGCAGGATTACAGTTTGGGCACACAAGTGCCATTTGTGTGGGATTTAATATGTGTGCTAGTGTGCAGGATTTTTAGTTGATTTAGTGTTGTGGTTGGTGCTATGGTAGCATCGTGGCAGACAACTAGTGATAGGAACAAAATTAAAGGAATCTCAGGTGGTACAAGCAAGAAAATGGTGTTTTGTCTTTTGTGAGCATGTGCATTGGAATGACAGCGCATTAATGGGCCACTAAAAGACAAACAATCCTTGATTTTAGGGTTGGCAGCACTGTACTCGATTTGGATTGGCCCAATTGGTACTTCAAGTGAGAGAATATCCTATAAAAAGGCATTTTAACCTAGAAGGGAAGGACGGATAGGATGACACATATCAACCTCCACAATTCCCTAGGTAAGAGAGCACTGTTCCATTCTTTCCATCACTGTACTTCGTCTTCCCCAACCATCTTTCCACCATTTTCAGTGCTGAAACTCCATTGTTGAAGCTGAAAACTCAGAATCAGCAGCACAGAAGCTCTGAAGCAGATCTACAGCATCTGAAGCTTGCTTTAAGCTTCATTTTGTTTGTATTATTCTGCATTCTTTTGTATACTCTGTCCTCAGTGCTGTTACTGTTTTGATGGCTTCATTTATGGTAGTTAGGTTCTATTTTGTTATGTCTAAGCTCATTATGAGCTAAATTTCTTTTTAGTCAAGACTATGGTGATATAATTAAGATCTATTGATGTATAATGTGATTAATGCTTGACACTTCATTAATTTGCGTGAGTAAATGATATACATCCTTTTTAAAGTTGGTCACTTTAATTTGGATAACGTGCTTTTACTTTTGGAAAGAAATGTAAGTGCTGAATTCGCAAATTAACATAGTTTGAAGAGTAATAGGAATATTACCCTTTCCTAGTGAAGAATAGGAATATGAAGCTAGGGCTATGGTGTGAACTGAAACATGCTTTTGAACCTACGGAATGAACCACATGGGAGCTTAGGAATAAGGAAACCTTGACAACATTTGGTTTCACAGAGATAGGAATATCCATATTCATTCTGCACACTGAGTGCTGTCATAGCATCACTCACAGCATTGCATCAACAGTGATTAATTACAAATCCTTGTCTTGGCTATACTCATCTCTCTGATTCTACCCCCCTTATTTTACAGTTTTACTATCCTCAACCATTTACCTTAACCGTTGAACAACAATGAATTTTTACCATGCTTTTATTTTTACTTTTTACTCATTATTTCAAGTGCTATCAAATAGAGTTAGTTACTAAACATTAATCCTCGTGGGACGATCTTTCTTATCACTTTATTACTTGTTTGACTATGTATACTTGCACACGTTTTTGCACAACATCTACCAATTCTCTTTCCCTTGCATAATTTCCCATAGAGTAGGATCATATGCTTTAAGATATTTGCCGTTAATTTTTGTCTCGAATTCTTCTTCGTCTAAAGTAATTAAACAGTATGCTCCACCGTTAAACACTTCACTTATAATGTAGGGGCTGTCCTAATTCGGGGACCACTTGCAAAACTTGGGGTATTTCCTCCCAAGTGGCAGAATAGTCTTCCAAACAAGGTCACCTTCGACAAACCTTTTTGGCTTGACATGCTTGTTATAGGCGTGAGCCATCTTAGCCTTATTTATTTCTATCCTGTTGAGGGCAGCCAGTCTTTCATCATCCACCGAGTCCAACTCCATCAGCATGGCCTGTTGGTACTCATCCATACGGAGAGAGTGCTGCCGAACCACTCTTTACGATGCCACACTAAACTCAAGCGGTAGCACAGCATCCTGACCATATACCAAACGATAGGGAGTCACCCCGTGGTCGTAGACTTGGAATTCCTCATGGCCCACAGGACTTCATTGAGGGTTTCGTGCCACCGCTGAGGTTTGTCCTCTATGTTTTTCTTGATGAGCTCGATAATGATTTTATTGGTAGTCTCATCCTGTCCATTAGATTGGGCATAATAGGGAGACGAGTGTCTCATCTTGATGTCATACTCTTGGGCAAAGGGCACCACTTGTGCTCCTATGAACATTGTGCCTTGATCGGCCGTGATGGTCTCTGGGATTCCAAATCTGTATATGATTTGGTTCTCTATGAATTTGATCACCGCGGCCTGGTTGACACTCCCCAGAGGCACGGCTTCCACCCATCTGGTGAAGTAGTCGGTAGCTACAATGATGAAGTTATGGCCCTTTGAGCTCGGAGGATGTATCTTGCCGATTAAGTCCATGGCCCACCCTCTGAATGGCCAAGGCTTGGCGATGGGGTGGAGCTCGTCTACAGGCACTCTTTGGATCGGCCTATGCAATTAGTAAGCATCAAAACCCTTCACAAATTGGAAACAATCGGCCGTGATCGTCGGCTAATAGTATCAGTGTCTGTAGATAAGCCACTTCATGATGGAGCCAGACCTGTGGGAACCACATATCCCCTCGTGCACTTGTGCCATTACCATATAGGCATCCTTCCTCTTGAGGCACACAACAAAAACTTCCTTAGGTAATAGGTAATATTCAAGTTTAGTACAAGAATTGAACAATGATAAACAAAATTTCTCAGTAGGAGAATATCTAGTTTCTGCATCATTGAGGACTCTGCTGAGATAATATATAGCGCGCTGGGCCCCATTATCATCATCCTGAGCCAACAAGTAGTCGATAGCCTACTCTTCGGTCGCAATGTATAGCTTCAGTGGCTTCCCTGGCTACGGAGGTACCAGGACATGGGGGTTAGTCAAGGTAGTCTTGACCTGATCGAAGGCCTCCTGTTGCTTAGTTCCCCAGACCATCTCCTCTGTGTTCTTTATCTTTAACAAGGGTGAGAAAGCTTTCATCTTTCCAACCGAGTGACGATAAATCTCCTCAGGAAGTTGATCTTGCCAAGAAAGCTCTATAGTTCTTTCTTTGTCCAAGGTGGTCTCGCCTCTAGGATGGCTCGAGCCTTGTTTTTGTCTACCTCAATACCTTGGTTGTGTACTAAGAAGCCCAGAAAGTTCCCTGCAAATACGCCAAAAGCACATTTAGTGGGGCTCATTTTAAGATTGTGGAGTCTCATCCGCTTGAGAGCTTGTTCAAGCTCAACGAGGTGGGCCTCGAAAGCTCTCGGATTTGATTACCATAGCATCAATGTATACCTCCATGCTTTTACCAATAAGGTCAAGGAGGATGCGTTCATCGCCCTTTGATACGTGGCCCCTGCGTTTTTGAGGCCAAAGGACATTACCAACCACTCATAGATACCTAAGGCGCCGGGGAACCTGAAGGAGGTCTTATGGGTGTCAGCCTTGGCAACATATATCTGGTTGTAGCCAGAATAACCATCCATAAACATCAAGATGGCATTGTTAGCCGCGGCATACCGTACTCATCCTTTGGAGTGGCCAAGTGCAGGTTTCTGTAATCAATACATACCCTCACCTGGCCATTTTTTTTATCACAGGTACTATTTTAAACAGCCATTCTACGTACCTGGCACTTCTTATGAACCCTCCTTTCAGCAGCCTTTCTACCTCTGCCTTGATCTGGGGCATCCGCCGGGGATTGAATATCCTCGGTGGTTGCTTATGGGGCTTGCAACCTTCCTTAATGGGTAACCATGCTCTACCAATGCCCTATCGAGACCTAGCATCTCATGGTAATCCCATCCAAAGCAGTCACGGTACTCCTTTATCAAAGCTACCATGTGATCTCGTTGCTGTGGTTGCAACTTTCCCTTGACCTTGGACATCCTTGGTTCCTCTTCACTCCCTAAGTTAAATTCCACCAGAGGGTCTTAAGCTTCAAATGTGGGTACCCTTCTCTGGATGGGTTCTATGTGAGGGGGTTCGGCCAACATCCAGTCCTCGGAGTTATCCGAAGTCCTCTGATATGGGTGCTCTAGGGGTTCATCGTCTTCGTATACTGCACTGAACATAGCCTTTTCAATGTTGGATTCAATTTGAAACAGGTGCAGTCGATCTAGCAGGCTTTGTACTTCTGATGGGAGATTAATCATTACTTTCGGTGTTAGGCCGTGGGTCGGCCAACATTTTGAGTTCAAAACCCTTCTTCGTCCAGTCACACGATTCTATACCCCCCCTTCCTCATAGTTTACTGGAATGGCTATAGAGCATAGGTATGGGGAATAGAAAACAGCCTCAAACATCTTTACCTCGGCAGGGAACGGATTGGGATCAGTCTCTACTATCTCCACTTTATCACCTATCCTTATCATTAATTTCTGATGTAGAGTGGAGGGAACACATTCACTGCTGGAGATCCAATCTCTCCCCATAATTACAGCATAAGAAGGTGTTCCCTCAATAACAAAGAATGCTGATCGGGTTACCTTAGACCCAACTGTTACATCAGTCACCAACACCCCTAAGGCATGAGATGGGTGGCCCATGAAGCTTGACATGGTCATAGTCGTAGGGATGAGGTCTTCAGCATTCTTTCCCAACTTCTTCATTTTCGCCAATGACATGATGTTCAACACAACCCCACCATCCACAAATACTCTGTTAAACAGTTTCCCGTTCAAGTGGGTTTAATGTAAAAGGGTTTCAAGTGCCTGGTCATATCCGCCGTAGGTTTCTGGAACAGCATCCCTTTCGTGACTGGTCCCATAGGCTCTGTCAAGGCAGCCAATTCGGGCTCCTCGGTAAAGACATCTCCCTCGAGGGCTCTTGCCTGGTCCTTATTTCCCCAGCATTCAGGTGGTAGGAGTCCCACCATTTCTATGTCAGCAAGGAACTCTCCATCCTCTCCGTCCATTATGTCATCTAGGATCGACTCTGTTAGGGAGTTACCATCAAAATCGAATGGATCGAATGGGTTCTCTTCTTCTCCACCCAAGAGATCATCTTCTACAATTTCGTCCCCAATCATTATCCCCTCGTCAGGGAGAGCACTGACTGGCTGAGGTTGTCTAGGGTTGTGAGGGCCATACAGACATTCCATCACTGCCTCAGTGAGAGGGCTACCAATTGCGTCCACCACCCCTATCATGGTATTAAGCTCTTCTTCTTTATCAGCGGATGTGCTGGGGCAAGCTGTCTCAGTGGCTCGTTGTTCCAAGGCTTTGTCCTCGATAGGTTTTGGGAAATCCTGTCTCAGCGCCGAAGCTACGGAGGCTGCAGGAATGGCCTGCGTACTCCCTCCCCTGGCCGAGGTGAGCATCTGTAACGTTTCCCTCATTCTATGGAAGGTCGTTGCCCTCTGCAGCCTCCTTTTTTGCGAGCGAGATTTGGAGGCTGCCTTGGGGAGGTGGTACTTCTGATACTTCCTTCGTCATCCACTGGTCTTGTGGTACCTCCGAGTGTGGTCTCTCATTTTTAGTGGCTCTCAGCTCACGATCATTCAGTACTGTGATATCTACTAACGTTGAGTCTTGTGCTATAGTGACGTGTGCCGCTTTTCTTTCTCCCTTCGGGTGAGACTTCTCACCTGGGTTTGGTAAAGTGGCTTGCTCGATCCTTGGGTCGAGGTGCTTGCCTCTCAGGATTGAGGTGCTCGATCCAAGCAGGAGGTGTTGGAGTCTTGACCTCAGATCCTTGGGTCGAGGTTCTTGCCTCTCAGGATTGAATTTGGACAAATGTAGTTCCATGAGATCGTGAAAAAGCCTCCCGGGCTTGGGAAGTTTCCTCGGAGGTTCCTCGCGCTGGCCTGGCTCCCCCACCTGTAGTCTATCTTACAAGAGAGCTACATGCTCAGCCATAGTGGATCCCTCAGCAGGGGGTCCCAACCGGTCAAAGACCGATATTTTCCTTTCTGGGGGAACCTCGTGTTTGGGGACCCACGTATACTTCTTTCCCTTCTCCCGGTCGCTTCCCGAGAAGGAGACCATGTTGATGTTCATGCCGGGAAAGTGGTCAGTGTCAACAGTCACAATTGATTTCCAAGTGAGGATATTTTGATTCATTAGCTGCATCAGCTAATTTCATACTTAGAAGTTTATGTTGCTCAGAAAGTTTGAAATGAGATTGTTGCAAGGTATGATGAATGGTTTTAGACATTCTTTCATTTTGAGATCTAAGCTCCTCATTTTCAGTTTTTGATTCACACAGTTGTTGTTTAAAAAGCATGCACTTTTGAGATAAAATGTTTGAGTCATAAAGCAAACTCTCAAAAGATGATTCTTGTTTTGAGGAGGAATCATCTGAGTCATCCCAAGTTTCCATAAATGCTTTCTTCTTTTCTAAAGACCTTCAAAATACTTTCTTATTTAGTAGAGGACACTCTTGTCTGATATGACCTGTTTTTCTACATTCAAAGCATGTGATTTTTGGTTTGTTTGATTCACTGTTTGAAGCATTTCTTTTGTACTGAGAGAATGCTTTTCCTTTCTTTTTGTTAGCAAACCACTTGTTCACCCTTCTTGATATTAATGACCATTCTTCTCCTACTGAATCTTCTTCACTTTCTTCTTCATTTTCCTCATCAGTTTCTTGAGAGGATTTCAATGCAGCTCCTTTACCATTGTTAGAAGATGAGTTTCCTGTCTTCTGAGAGACTTTGAGGGCAATTAATTTGCTTTTCTTTGGGTTAAGTTCTTCTTTGATTACTTTCTCACGTACTTTCAGTGAGCCAAGTAGTTCATCAATGTTCAGAGTAGATAGGGTCTTGGCTTCTTCAATAGTTGTTACCTTAGGTCTCCAAACCTCTGGTAGACAACTTAACAGTTTTCTGATCTTCTCTAGGTTTGTGTAATTCTTTCCCAGATAACTTAAGCCATTTATCATTGTGGTGAATCAGGCAGACATTTCATCAATTGATTCCTTTTCACTCACAGTGAACATATCAAATTCTCTTACTAGAATTCCCGTTTTGGCTTCCTTGATCTTATTTGTTCCTTCATGAGCTACTTGTATTGTATCCCATATTTCCTTGGCAATTTCTTTCCCAACCACTTTGTCATATTCACTTCTGCTTAATACACAAGTGAGATAGTACTTTGCCTTTGAGTTCAGCAGGATTAGGCGTTTGTCATCTGTAGTCCATGTTTCCTTAGGTTTGTTAGCAACTCTTCCATCATCATCGGTTACCTTTAGAACATAAGAAACATTTTGAATGATGTACCAGATGTATGTGTCTTGGGACTCCATGTATAGCTTCATTTGATTCTTCCAGTAGCAGTAGTGTTCTCCATTGAATCCAGCAGGCTTCGTACACTACTGCAAGTGACCGTTGAGAGCTTCTGAGCTCGTCAACCCATAAAATTCTTTTGTGATGGCTTCTTTCACTTGGAACCCTTCTTTTTTAGAACATTACCACTATTTTGACCGTTGAGAGAAGGATGATAATTTCTCTTCATGCTTCAGAAGCTTCTATAGTAGCTTCTGAACACTATCTTCTCTAAACCCTACTGAGATACATTTAGAATGCCTTCTAAAATGTCTTCGGAGTCTTTCCCAACTTGATGTAATGTCATACAGAAGAATGTATTATTTGCCATACATTCCTTTGCTTCATGTTAGGCCATACTTAGTTGTTTCCTTGTTGTTATCTTTTGCGCACCTCTTTGAGCTTTATAGACAACTTCTAAAGCTCAATCTTTCTTCTCATAATGTGCTAATTTCTAGCACAGGTTCTTCTTGAGATGTAACAATTTGTACCTGTCTATAAGATCACTCAAGAGAACTCATTAGATCACTAATGAATCACAAAGCTTAAGAAGCTTATCAAAACTGTTTGTTTTCATCAAAACATAACTTAGGGATTTTGCCTTAACAATTAGCCCATGGCTGCTCAGGCATCACTTGACCGAGTTTGCCAAGGCCAGTTCATTGAACAGTTTTTTAGCTATTCTGGCAAGGTGGAACTTGGTTCCATGGCTGCTCGGCAGAAGTGCCAATCATTTGCGGACATGGATATGAACCCACCGAAAATGGCACGAGTGCTTCAGGATACGGCTGACTAGGTGGCAGACTAACCTAGCCAGGTGGGTTCGGGACCTATGGCTGTTGATTCGGGTAGTAACCTCCTGACCTGTCGAGCCCCGATTCTGGGCCGAAGGCTTGCCCCCTGCGTAGGGTTGATAGTTGGCGGTCGAAGGACATCCATAAGATGATCCCTGTGGTAAACTGATCGGCCCCGTAGCCTCGGGCGGCCATCTGGACATCTGCACCTGTCCATGTTGAAGATTATCTGTGTTAGTAACATTCGTCATAAACTGCCCCATAATGTTGGCGTTGGAAAAATTACTAGGCTGAGAAAATATAGGGTTAGGATTTACCTGATGAGAAAGTTCCTATTGAGGTCCTTCCATATTACCATATGGTGGAACTTGTTGCACACTTCCCACAGAACTCAGCTGTCCTCCCTGTTGTTGGCTGGGGACACCAAGACTCGTCGCACTACTAGCTTGTGTAGCACGCCTCTACTTCACTTCCTTGGCATGTTGCACTTCATTGTGCTGCATAGGTTTTACTATGTCAGTCAATTGCTGTCAGACTTGGTACATGATGTCATGAATGCCCATGTGAATCTGATGACGAATGAACGACGTGGTGATGACCATGGGCGGTTCCTCTTTAATAGGCTGTGACTGATCATTGCAAGTAACCGTCTTTTTTGACGGGGAACCTGGCTCCGTGCTTAGGTTTCGACCAGAGTGTAGGTACATACACCACTGATAATCCAACCCGGGCGAATGAAACTCAAACATTTGTCTCCCTATAGTGGTCCCACTGGGCGTGCCAATTTTGTGGATACCTTGTATTGCAGGTAAGCTAATATTGCAGGATAAGTTTTGATGATGAAAAAGACAAAGGCAAAGTTGATGGCCAAAGTTAATAAAAGTGACGAAACATCAAAGTCACAATCCAAGACAAACAAGCTCAAGAATAGAAGATTAAAGTTTAAGGGTAGTCCTTAAATATAAGGGTAGTCCTTAGGGTTTGGGTGTGTCTTAGGAAAAAGTGTAAGCTCTTTCGAAGGTCAGCTCGTATCTCAAAGTCTCACACACTCACAAGTTTTTCAAAGATGCATGCATACTTACGTAAACATTCTTATCCTCTTTAAAAACATAAAAATCGATTTCTTCATGCATAACCATACATCAAAATCGATTTTCAGGTCAATCAGAAAAGGAAGAATCGATTGTCAGGACATGTAGTTTCATTGCATAAATCGATTGTCTGGCCAAACTTTTTCAAACAAAGAAACGATTCACACACTTTTAAACTAAGCTGAGAATCGATTCCTACATGTCTCAGGCAAGCTGAGAATCGATTCATACAAGTTTTAACTTAGTTAAGAATCGATTCCTAGCCCTCCATGGATCTCAAGAATCGATTGTCCCTATTTTCCAAACAAAGTCAAAATCGATTCCTCACTTAAATGAATCGATTCCTAGATCAAATGTTTTCAACAAAGAATCGATTCCTACATTATTTTCAACGTAAACTTGATTTTCTCATAGCCTATAAATAGGCACCTCATTGTGTTCATTTCACACACAACCCATTTCACGAATCAGAGCACATTTTGAGAAAAACTCTTCACGCTTTTACTTCTACTCATCACGCACCGTTGGTCCGTCGGAGCTGATCTTTCGCTAAGAGTTAGTTGGGGTTGCATTCTTTAAGTTGTAATATCTGCCTTCATTAGAGGTATTTCTGTCTTTACGTTTGTTATTGTTTAATTGTTGTGATTTGTACTAGGGAGTGGGGTATCTCTCTAGGGTAGCTGTTTGTACTAGGAAGTGGGGTATCTTTCTGGGGCAGCTGGTTGTAACAGGGGTGGGGTATCTCTTGTTATTGTTGTAATAGATTTGAGGGCTCTCCATAGGTGGGGTATCCTAGGAGGAGAGTGCCTGAGTCTGTAAAGGTTTTCCAAGGCACCTATAAGCCTTGTTGTTTTGGTTAGTGGAAAATCTCACAAGGGTGTGAGGACTGGACGTAGGTCACTAGGAGGTGACCGAAGCAGGATAAATCTCTGCGTGCCATAGTGCTTTCCTGCTTTACTGTCTTACTGCTTTATTGCCTTATCTTCTAATTCCTTCGCTTCCACTTAACCTGCGCGAAAATTGATCTAAGTCATTGAAAAGGGGAAAAACGTTTTCGAAAGATCTGAAAAGTTTTTAAATCTCAATTCACCCCCCCCCCTCTTGAGACTGAAGCCACTTGGTAACAAGTGGTATCAGAGCTAGACTCTTGTATAAAGGGCCTAGCAGCTTCAAGAGAAATGGCTTCAGGTTGGTCTACGCAAGAGGGTGCTTCTCTTACCCGTCCTCAGGGATTCAACAGGAAAGATTACGCATATTGGAAAGAAAGAATGAGAATCTTTATTGAAGGGGTAGACTTAGATGTTTGGGATGCTGTGGAAAAAGGACCTTTCGTCCCCACACACATAGTAGACGGTATTCTTACAATAAAAAGTAGAAATGAATGGTCTGATGATGAGAAAAGAAAAGTGCACCATAATTTACGCGCCAAAAATATTATTACTTCTGCTTTAAGTGCTGATGAATTTTTTCGAGTTTCAAACTATAAATCTGCCCAAGAAATGTGGGATAATCTCCAAGTTACTCATGAGGGTACAAGTGAAGTGAAAAGGGCAAGAACAAATACTCTTACCAAAGAGTACGAACTGTTTAGAATGAATACAGGTGAAACAATACCAGAAATGCAGAAAAGGTTCACTCACATAGTGAATCAGTTAAGCTTGTTGGGAAAGTCATTTCCAGCAGAGGATCTAATCAACAAAGTTCTGAGATGTCTGAATAGAGAATGGCAACCCAAGGTTACTGCTATAGATGAATCAAGAAATTTAGTTACTATGACTCTGGCTACTCTGTTCGGTAAACTTCAAGAGCATGAACTAGAACTCACCCGTCTAGCTGAGCACGAAAGTACAGATAAGAAAAAGAAAAGCTTGGCTCTGAAAGCATCCAGTTCTAGTCGGCTTGATGATAGCGACGACTCAGATGATGAGGTTGATGAAAGTGAAGAGAATATGGCTCTTATGGTTCGGAAGTTCAAAAGGTTCATGAAAAGCAACAACTATCCAAGGAAGAACTTCAAATCAAAAAGGTTCTCTAGCAAAGAAAGCTCATCCGGTCCTCCTACTTGTTATGAATGCGGGAAACCCGGGCACATGAAGATGGAATGTCCTAATCTCCAGAAAAAGGATTCCAAATTTGAAAAGAAAGCATTCAGGGATAACAAAGGAAGAAAAGTCTACATCGCATGGGAAGACAACTGCATGGATTCATCAGATGAATCAGAGGATGAAGAAGCTCAAGTTGCATTAATGGCCGATCATGAAAGCGAAAATGAAAACGAGGTAACATCTAACCCTGAATCTTTACAAAATGCGTATGATGATTTATATGAAGCTTTCACTGAATTGCATGATGATTCTGTGAAATTAGCTAAGGCATTAAGTAAATCAAAGAAAACCATTGCTAACCTTCAAAATGAAGTTAATGCTTTAACTAAGGAAAAATTAGAGCTTAGAAAAAAAAATGATGATCTTGTCTATTTCAAGGAAAATTATGCATGTGATAAGTGTATAGAACATGAAAAGAAAATCAATGAGCTTGAATGTACAATAGGCAAAATGTCCAAATTACAACATGTACATCCTAGGATTCCGAGACCTAAGTTTTCCACTAGACCTTATATTAGATGTTATTATTGTGGTACACCTGGACATACAGCTTCTGTTTACAGGGCAAGAGGTAAACAAACTATGAAAAAGGTATGGGTTCCCAAAAGGACCATACCAAACACTAACCCACAAGGACCCAAAGAGATTTGGGTACCTAAAACCTTGTTTTGAATCAATGCAGGTATGCTTCAAGGTACGGGGGTCAGATTGGTATCTTGACAGCGGATGCTCAAAGCACATGACTGGAGATATCACAAAGTTCTTAACTCTTACCCCCAGATCAAGCGGTCATGTGACTTATGGTGACAATAACAGAGGAAGAATCCTCGGTGAAGGTAAAGTTGGTAAAGATTTATCTACTGCTATTGATAATGTGCTCTATGTTGAAGGTCTTAAACATAATTTATTAAGCATTAGCCAACTTTGTGATAAAGGAAATAGGGTAATATTTGACTCAGGTTCATGCATCATTGAGGATAAACAAAGTAAACAAGTTAGAATGATAGGAAATAGAGTAGAAAACATATACATGATGAGTTTAGATAGTGTTTCATCTCATAATGTATGTTGTCTCATTAGTAAGAAAGAAAATTCTTGGTTATGGCACCGTAGGACAGCTCATATTCATATGGATCATCTTAACAAGTTAGTGTCTAAAGATCTAGTTAATGGTCTGCCTAATATCAAGTTTGAAAAAGATAAATTGTGCGATGCATGCCAAAAGGGTAAACAGGTAAAATTGTCCTTTAAATCAAAGAATATTGTGTCTACGAACAAACCTTTGCAGCTGTTACACATGGATCTATTTGGTCCCTCAAGGACAAAAAGTTATGGTGGAAATTACTATGCTCTAGTTATAGTAGATTATTATTCAAGGTTTACCTGGACTCTCTTTCTGGCAAATAAGAGCGAAGCTTTTGGAGCATTCAAAAAGCTTGCTCGCAGCATTCAAAATGAGAAAGAATTGAAGATCATCTCAATTCGATCCGATCACGGTGGAGAATTTGAAAATGAAAAATTTGAAAACCTATGTGAAGAACTTGGTATAAATCACAACTTCTCAGCACCTAGAACTCCTCAACAAAATGGAGTTGTTGAAAGGAAAAATCGATCATTGGAGGAACTTTCCAGAACAATGGTAAATGATCACGACATCCCAAAATATTTTTGGGCGGATGCTGTATACTGCTTGTTATGTTATGAATAGAGTTTTGATTAGGCCTATTTTAAAGAAAACCCCCTATGAACTTTACAAGGGGAGAAAACCAAATATTTCACACCTTCCCACTTTTGGTTGCAAATGTTTTGTATTGAATAATGGAAAGGATAACCTAGGAAAATTCGATGCTAAGGCTGATGAAGGAATTTTTCTTGGTTACTCTTTATCTAGCAAGGCCTTTAGAATTTTCAATAAAAGAAATAAGGTAATTGAGGAATCTGTACATGTTACATTTGATGAAACTAACCCCAAAAGGCTGGGAAAGGTTATTGATGATATTGCAGATAAACCTGAAGATTTACAGATAGGTGAGAAGAAGAAAGATAAAGAGGAAGAAACAAAAACCACCTCTCAAGAGAAGACAGAAGAAGGATCAAGCAGTGAACTACCCAAGGAATGGAGAATCCCAAGGGACCACTCGCTTGAAAATGTCATACGTGATGTAACTAAAGGGGTAACTACTCGTAACTCTCTTAGAAATGCATGTAATCATATGGCTTTCGTATCTCAAATTGAACCTAGAAATATAGATGAAGCTGTAGTTGATGAACATTGGACTATTGCTATGCAAGAAGAGTTAAATCAGTTTGAAAGAAACGAAGTGTGGGATCTAGTTCCTAGACCTGATAAACATCAGATAATAGGCACAAAATGGATGTTTAAAAACAAGCTAGATGAGTCAGGTATAATAATTAGGAACAAAGCTAGACTAGTTGCTAAAGGTTATAATCAAGAAGAAGGAATAGACTATGATGAAGCATATGCTCCTGTAGCTAGATTAGAAGCTATTCGCATGTTACTTGCTTTTGCATCAATTATGGATTTTAAATTGTATCAAATGGATGTTAAGAGCGCTTTCTTAAATGGTCTTATTCAAGAAGAAGTATATGTTGAACAACCACCTGGCTTTGAAAATTTTGAAAAACCGGACCATGTTTTTAAACTCAAAAAGGCTCTATATGGTCTGAAGCAAGCTCCCAGAGCTTGGTACGAAAGATTGAGCAAATTCCTACTCAATCATGATTTTCAAAGAGGGAAGTTATGGTCTGAAGCAAGCTCCCTGTTTTACTGAATTGCTTGATAAATCTTCAAAACTAGCTAAAGCACTAAGCAAATCTAAGAAAGTTATCACTCATCTTGAAAATGATATTACTGCTTTAAGTAAAGAAAAAATAGAGCTTAGAAAAGAAAATGATAGCCTTGCATGCTTTAAAGAAAATTATACTTGTGATAAATGTGCTGATTTTGAAAAGAAAATTCATGAATTGGAATGGACTGTTGGGAAATTGTCTAGTTTACAAAATGTGCATCATAGATTTCCTAGAAACAAACCCATAGAAAAGCAAGTTCATTACAAACCAAAATTTTCCTGAATTGCTTGATAAATCTTCAAAACTAGCTATATGGTCTGAAGCAAGCTCCCTGTTTTACTGAATTGCTTGATAAATCTTCAAAACTAGCTAAAGCACTAAGCAAATCTAAGAAAGTTATCACTCATCTTGAAAATGATATTACTGCTTTAAGTAAAGAAAAATTAGAGCTTAGAAAAGAAAATGATAGCCTTGCATGCTTTAAAGAAAATTATACTTGTGATAAATGTGCTGATTTTGAAAAGAAAATTCATGAATTGGAATGGACTGTTGGGAAATTGTCTAGTTTACAAAATGTGCATCATAGATTTCCTAGAAACAAACCCATAGAAAAGCAAGTTCATTACAAACCAAAATTTTCCACTAGACCTTATATTAAATGTCTATTTTGTGGTAAACCTGGACATACTGCTTCCGTTTGCAGAGCAAGAGGTAAACAAATTATGAAAAAGGTATGGGTTCCCAAAAAGACCATACCAAGCACTAACCCACAAGGACCCAAAGAGTTTTGGGTACCTAAAACCTTGTTTTGATCTACTGCATGTATGCTTCAAGGTACGGGGGTGTGATTGGTACCTTGACAGCGGATGCTCAAAGCACATGACTAGAGATATTACAAAGTTCTTAACTCTTTCCCCCAGGTCAGGCGGTCATGTGACTTATGGCAACAATAATAGTGGTAGAATCCTCGGTGAAGGTAAAGTTGGTAAAGACCTATCTACTGCTATTGACAATGTGCTTTATGTTGAAGGTCTTAAACATAACTTATTAAGTACTAGCCAACTATGTGATAAAAGAAATAAAGTAATATTTGATTCAGGTTCATGCATCATTGAGGATAAAATAAGTAAACAAGTTAGAATGATAGGAAACAGAGTAGAAAACATATACATGATGAGTCTTGATAGTGTTTCATCCCATAATGCATGCTGTCTCATTAGTAAGGAAGAAAATTCTTGGTTATGGCATCGTAGAGCAGCTCATATTCATATGGATCATCTTAACAAGTTAGTGTCTAAGGATCTAGTTAGTGGTCTTCCAAATATCAAGTTTGAAAAGAATAAACTGTGTGACGCATGCCAAAAAGGTAAACAGGTTAAAGTGTCTTTCAAATCAAAGAATATAATCTCTACTAACAAACAACTGCAGCTGTTACACATGGATCTATTCGGTCCCTCAAGGAGAAAAAGTTATGGTGGAAACTACTATGCTTTTGTTATAGTAGATGATTATTCAATGTTCACTTGGACACTCTTTCTCGCAAATAAGAGTGATGCATTTGGAGCATTCAAAAAGCTTGCTCGTAGTATTCAAAATGAGAAAGAATTGAAAATCATTTCCATTCGATCCGATCACGGTGGAGAGTTTGAAAATGAAAGGTTTGAAAGCTTGTGTGAAGAACTTGGTATTAATCACAACTTCTCAGCACCTAGAACTCCTCAACAAAATGGAGTCGTTGAAAGGAAGAATCGATCATTGGAAGAACTTGCCAGAACAATGCTAAATGATCTCGACGTCCCAAAATACTTTTGGGCGGATGCTGTAAGGACTGTTTGTTATGTTATGAATAGAGTTTTGATTAGGCTTATTTTAAAGAAAACCCCCTATGAACTCTACAAAGGGAGAAAACCAAATATTTCACACTTACACACTTTTGGTTGCAAATGCTTTGTATTAAATAATGGAAAGGATAACTTAGGAAAATTTGATGCTAAGGCTGATGAAGGAATTTTTCTCGGTTACTCTTTATCTAGCAAGGCCTTTAGAATTTTCAACAAAAGAAATAAAGTAATTGAGGAATCTGTGCATGTTACATTTGATGAGACTAACCCCAGAGGGCTGGGAAAGGTTATTGATAATGTTGCAGATGAACCGGAAGTATCAAAGTTAGATGAAAAGGAGAAAGAAAAAGAGGAAGGGACTAAGCCCACTTCTCAAGAAAGAACTGAGGAAGAATCAAGCAGTGAGCTACCAAAGGAATGGAGAATTCCCAGGGACCACTCGCTTGAAAACATTTTAGGTGATGTATCAAAAGGGGTAACTACTCGAAACTCTCTTAGAAATGCATGTAATCATATAGCTTTTGTATCTCAAATTGAACCTAAAAATAAAGATGAAGCTATAATAGATGAACATTGGACTATTGCTATGCAAGAAGAGTTAAATCAGTTTGAAAGAAACAATGTATGGGATCTTGTCCCCAGGCCTGAAAAGAATCAGATAATAGGTACAAAATGGGTGTTTAGAAATAAACTAGATGAATCAGGCATAATTGCTAGAAACAAAGCTAGACTAGTTGCTAAAGGTTATAATCAAGAAGAAGGACTAGACTATGATGAAACATATGCTCCCGTAGCTAGATTAGAAGCTAATCGCATGCTACTTGCTTTTGCATCTGTCATGGATTTTAAATTGTATCAAATGGATGTGAAAAGTGCATTTTTAAATGGTTTTATTCAAGAGGAAGTGTACGTTGAACAACCATCTGGCTTTGAAAATTATGAAAAACCAGATCACGTTTTTAAACTCAAAAAGGCTCTATATGGTCTGAAACAAGCTCCTAGAGCTTGGTACGAAAGATTGAGCAAGTTTTTACTCAATCATGATTTTCAAAGAGGGAAAGTTGACACTACAAATTTATGTGGATGACATCATTTTCGGTGCTACTAATGAATTGCTTTGCAAAGAATTTTCTAGTATTATGCAGAGTGAGTTTGAAATGTCAATGATGGGAGAACTCAACTTCTTCCTTGCGCTTCAAATAAAACAAACAAACAACGGCATCTTCATATCTCAATCAAAGTACTGCAAAGAACTACTCAAAAGATTCGAAATGGACAAAGCAAAAGAAATGTCCACACCAATGAGCACCTCATGCTACTTAGACAAAGATGAAGAAGGTAAACCGGTAGAACTAAGCAAATATCGAGGTATAATTGGCTCTCTTCTCTACTTAACTGCTAGTAGACCGGAAATCATGTTTAGTGTTTGCATGTGTGCTTGATATCAAGCAAATCCAAAAGAGTCGCATTTAGTAGCTGTCAAAAGAATAATGAGATATCTTGTAGGCACTCAAAATGTTGGTCTGTGGTACCCAAAAGGCGCCACATGTGGCCTTATTGGATATTCAGATTCTAATTTTGCAGGATGTAAGTTGGATAGAAAAAGCACTAGTGGAACATGTCACATACTAGGTAGTGCATTAGTCTCATGGAACAGTAAGAAACAAGTCAGTGTCGCACTGTCAACTGCTGAAGCAGAATATGTTGCAGCAGGAAGTTGTTGTGCACAAATCCTCTGGATGAAGCAACAACTTCTTGACTATGGTATAGAACTAGATCATATCCCTATAAAATACGACAATACCAGCGCTATCAATCTTACAAAGAACCCCGTCCAACACTCTAGGATCAAGCATATAGAGATAAGACACCATTTTCTTAGAGATCATGTCCAAAAAGGGGACTGTGTAATCGAATTTGTTGAATCCGCAAAACAGATGGGTGATATTTTTACAAAACCTTTACAAAAAGAAAACTTCTTCTTCATTCGAAGAGAACTTGGAATCATTGATGTAACACCCCTTTTCTACCCGGAAAATTTTCGACAAAAATCAGAGTTTCAGAATCGCTTTCATCGCAAGGAATGTTACACATACTTCGAATAAAACATCATACTTCAATAAAACAGTTCAACATCAATAATTTTGCAATACGTAACACGCCCCCAATGGGGAAAACCTCAAGCATCAGTCATCGTCACCACAACCTTGACATCAATAAAACCAACTACGCAGCGGAAAATAAAATAAAGAGAAACCATCAAATAACATATAACAACCAAAATGGTCTTAAAACATCGAGTTCGTTTCCCCCCTGAGTGCTACGTATCAGAGCATGACGACCCGACTCAAATTAGTGAAGGTACCTAGGTCTTCACTCGTGATCACCTGCACGTTACCGCATAGGGGTAACATTCAAACAGAAGGGTGAGTCCAATTCAATCCATATAATAAATCATATGATAAGCAATAAGTCAAAGTCACAGCACTAGAGTAACCACATCACAGTCATCAATTACGTCATTACAACAACTCATCACGATGTCATGTAACTATATGAAATGCAACCCACTCGCGGGCATATGCATGAGGTACCTTTCATCATCGTCGCTTAACCTTTATGGCCTCATCGTCGCTGGGTTCATGCACATGGAATACATGAGACACTATGACATGCACCACACACAAACACACAATCACCGTCAACTATGTGACCCGTCACTTACCAATTTGCCAAATAAGAGGCACAGCACCTGTCAATTTATAATTACACACAACAACGTCGCTATATTTCATCGTCGCTTATTATCATCGTCGCTTAGCCTTTTGGGCCTCATCGTCACTTATCCATAAACGTCGTCAATCAAACAATAGCCACTAAGGGCAAAACCGTCATTTAACTAGCCACTAAGGGCATCATCGTCATTTACACATCATCATCAATATATTGGCCACTAAGGGAAAAAACGTCATTTAACTAGCCACTAAGGGCATCATCGTCATAATCACCTATTTTGACACTAAAGTGTTAAAACTGTTGGTTATACGCAAAAAGGATTTTTAAAGGACCCAATACGGCTTTACAACGTCACTAGGATGACCACCGGGGACAGCCACTTGGGCGCCCAGAAAATAATAAGTTTTTATTTTAAAAATAAGACACACAGGTAGACAACCAAAAAAGCTTCCCAACACTTTTTGAAACGTTTAAAACGGATGCCCGAGTCAAAAGATATAGCGAAAACGGTTTTTATAAAAATTTATGAACATCCTGAAAATGGCGCCCAGGCACTGGGCGCCTAAGACACAAACTTAGACATCCCAGGCAACACAGGCAACACGCACACACACAAGCACATCGCCCTTGGCGCCTGGCGCCTGGCGCCCAGCGCCTGGCAACACGCAACACGCACATACACACGCTGGCGCACATAAGCAACACCCACCGAGACAACTCCAAAATGACACGTGCAAAAATAAAACCACTCGAGCCAAAAGGTTTAAAATTGAATTTGGCCACGCAAATGCAAAAGATGGCACGGTAAAATATGCCCAGAATTCGAAGTTTCACCCAAAACACCCCATATGTGCACACAAGCAACACCCACCGAGACAACTCCAGAATGACACGTGCAAAAATAAAACTACTCGAGCCAAAATGTTCAAAATTGAATTTGGGCACGCAAATACAAAAGATGGCACGGTAAAATATGCCCAGAATTCGAAGTTTCACCTAAAACACCCCATATGCGCACACAAGCAACACCCACCGAGACAACTCCAGAATGACACGTGCAAAAATAAAACTACTCGAGCCAAAATGTTTAAAATTGAATTTGGGCACGCAAATACAAAAGATGGCACGGTAAAATATGCCCAAAATTCGAAGTTTCACCCAAAACACCCCATATGCGCACACAAGCAACACCCACCGAGACAACTCTAGAATGACACGTGCAAAAATAAAACTACTCGAGCCAAAATGTTTAAAATTGAATTTGGGCACGCAAATACAAAATATGGCACGGTAAAATATGCCCAAAATTCGAAGTTTCACCCAAAACACCCCATATGCGCACACAACACACACGCACACACAATGAAACATGCGCCCAGCCATGGGGTGCCAAATCCTGCACAAAATCCAGCAACACAAAATCAAACATATGGCGCCCTAGGCGCCCATAACATCAACCAAAGGGATTTTCAGCCACCAATCATGAAGATCACGCATAAATCATCAACAAAAACACGATATCACATACACATTCATGATCATGGATAGATCTAGGCTAACCCTACCTAAAACCCATCATAAACATCTATTATATAGAAAGATAGAACTCCCCTTACCTCGAATTTGAAGAACGGAAGCCCTAGAGACAGTCATGAACAGAACCACAGCAACGGATCACGACCCTTAGCTCCTTGAACTTCGTGACCTCTTCTCCTCCTCTCTTCTCCACGGCGCTCTCACTCTCTCTATTCTCCTCTCTCAATTCGCAAATGCTAGCCAAAACCCTAACCTCACAAGACCTAACAACTTCGCATATCACATGGATCATGGGCTTGGGCTTTTCACTTAAGCCCAAGTTCATTCAAGTGGCGCCTCCTTTTCCTAATACCACCAACATAAAATTAATATAATTTTAATTAATTAAATTATATCCAACTAATTAAAATAAATTCCTAAATACTTAATTAAATAAATTAATTAAATATTTAGGGTGTTACAACTCTCCCCCTTAGAATATTTCGTCCTCGAAATTTACCTGATCAAACAACTCTGGGTAGGACTCCCGCATCTTGCTTTCTAGCTCCCAAGTCATACTCTCACCGGCAGCTCCTAGCCAAACCACTTTCACCAATGCAATCTCTTTGCCTCTAAGCACTTTCACTTCACGATCCTCAATCCGTACGGGCATCGTCTCCACAGTGAGATTATCCCGCACCTCTACATCATCCATATGGATCACATGAGATGGATCCGAAACATACTTCCGAAGTTGCGACACATGAAACACGTCGTGCAAATTCGAAAGATTTGGCGGTAAAGCCACCCTATAAGCCACATTTCTGATTCTCTCAGAAATCTGATAAGGACCAACAACGCGAGGAGTGAGCTTCTTCGACTTCAACGCTCGACCAACACCGGTCATAGGAGAAACCCTCAAGAACACATGCTCACCCTCCCGAAACTCTAAATCTTTCCTCCGCTTGTCATGATAACTCTTCTGACGACTCTGCGAAGCCTTCATCTTTTCACGGATCATCTTGATTTTCTCTGTAGTCTCCCGGACAATCTCCGGTCCCAACACTACACTCTCCCCCGACTCATACCAACACAGCGGCGTCCTACACTTTCGACCATACAATGCTTCAAACGGTGCCATCCCGATACTGGAATGGTAACTGTTGTTATAGGTAAACTCAATCAACGCAAGGTAGGAATCCCATGAACCCCTTTGTTCCAAGACACAAGCTCTCAACAAATCTTCTAACGACTGAATTGTCCTCTCTGACTGACCATCTGTCTGAGGATGATATGCCGAACTCATTTTCAACTTTGAACCCAATTCCTTCTGCAAACACGTCCAAAACTCAGAAGTGAACCTCGGATCCCTATCTGACACAATACTCTTCGCAACACCGTGCAACTTCACAATTTCTTTGACATAGACCTCTGCCAACCTCGACACCGGATAAGTGACATTAATAGGAATAAAGTGAGCAGACTTCGTTAACCTATCAACGATCACCCAAATAGCGTCATGACCCCTAACTGTATTCGGCAATCCCGTCACAAAGTCCATCGCAATTCTATCCCACTTCCACTCTGGAACTTCCAACGGTTGCATCAACCCTGCAGGCTTCTGATGCTCAACCTTCGACTTCTAACAGGTCAAACAGGCATACACAAACTGTGCCACATCTCTCTTCATACCATACCACCAAAACATCTTCTTCAGATCTTGATACATTTTCGTCGCTCCAGGAAGGATACTCAACTTGCTACGGTGACCCTCCTCCAAAATTGCCTTTCTCATCTCCGCATCATCCGGAACACAGATCCTACCCCAGAACCTCAACACACCACGAGAACCCAATTTGAAATCTTCATTTTCAGATTGACCAACCCCATTCATTAAATCTACTAACTTGACATCTGACTTCTGAGTCTCTCTGATGCTGCCCAGAAAGTCATTATCGATCTTTAGCATTCCCAGCTTGACACTACGAGGTGTCATTCTACAAACCAAACTCAAATCTCGGAATTCCTCAATCAACTCTAATTCTTTCACCATCATTGCCGACATATGCAAAGACTTCCGGCTTAAAGCATCAGCCACGACATTAGCTTTGCCGGGATGATAATTCAAACCGAAGTCGTAATCCTTCAAGAGCTCCAACCACTGACGCTGTCTCATATTCAACTCTTTCTGATCGAACAGATACTTCAGACTCTTATGATCACTGAACACCTTAAACCTCGAACCATAAAGATAGTGCCTCCAAATCTTAAGCACAAATACCACAGCAGCCAATTCCAAATCATGTGTAGGGTAGTTTTTCTCATGAACCCGCAACTGTCTCGACGCATTCGCAACGACTTTCCCATCTTGCATCAGCACACCACCAAGACCCATCTTCGAAGCGTCACAATATACAACAAACGGTTCCTCCGGATTAGGCAACGTCAAAACAGGCGACGTTGTCAATCTCTTTTTCAGTTCCATAAAACTTTCCTCACACCGAGCATCCCAAACGAAAACTTTACCCTTACAAGTCAACTGAGTCAACGGAAGGGCCAACTTGGAAAAACCCTCGATGACCCTCCTGTAGTACCCAGCCAAACCCAAAAAGCTTCTGATCTCTGTTGCGGATTTCGGAGCCTCCCACTCCAACACTGCTTCTACTTTGCCGAATCAACCGCAATACCATTACCAGAAATCACGTGCCCAAGGAAACTCACCTCTTTCAGCCAGAACTCGCACTTTGATAACTTAGCATACAACTTTTTCTCTTTCAGAACTTCCAATACTGACTTCAGGTGCTCAGCATGCTCTTCCTCCGACTTAGAATAACTAGAATGTCATCCATGAAGATCACCACAAACTGATCTAGGTAATTATGGAAAATACGATTCATATATTCCATAAACACACCAGGTGCATTGGTCACACCGAACGGCATCACTGAATATTCATAATGCCCATACCTTGTCCTGAAAGCTGTCTTCTGAACATCTTCATCCTTCACTTTAATCTGATGATATCCGGACCTCAAATCAATTTTGCTGAAAACACGGGCACCCACCAACTGATCCATCAAATCGTCGATCCTCGGAAGCGGATACTTGTTCTTAATGGTCACCTTATTCAGCTGCCTATAATCAACACACAACCTCCTACAACAATCAGCAACGGCCCAACAACAGCAGCAGCAGCATCGATCCTCCCAGCCATTTCAACTCACTGGCTACAACACAAACAACAGTTAGATATAACTGACAACACACCATTGTCAGTTGACACTACGACTGGACAACTTGGCCGGACAGACCGAACTGCTCTGATACCACTAATGTAACACCCCTTTTCTACCCGGAAAATTTTCGACAAAAATCAGAGTTTCAGAATCGCTTTCATCGCAAGGAATGTTACACATACTTCGAATAAAACATCGTACTTCAATAAAACAGTTCAACATCAATAATTGTGCAATACGTAGCACGCCCCCAATGGGGAAAACCTCAAGCATCAGTCATCGTCACCACAACCTTGACATCAATAAAACCAACTACGCAGCGGAAAATAAAATAAAGAGAAACCATCAAATAACATATAACAACCAAAATGGTCTTAAAACATCGAGTTCGTTTCTCCCCCTGAGTGCTACGTATCAGAGCATGACGACCCGACTCAAATTAGTGAAGGTACCTAGGTCTTCACTCGTGATCATCTGCACGTTACCGCATAGGGGTAACATTCAAACAGAAGGGTGAGTCCAATTCAATCCATATAATAAATCATATGATAAGCAATAAGTCAAAGTCACAGCACTAGAGTAACCACATCACAGTCATCAATTACGTCATTACAACAACTCATCACGATGTCATGTAACTATATGAAATGCAACCCACTCGCGGGCATATGCATGAGGTACCTTTCATCATCGTCGCTTAGCCTTTTTGGCCTCATCGTCGCTTAGCCTTTATGGCCTCATCGTCGCCGGGTTCATGCACATGGATTACATGAGACACTATGACATGCACCACACACAAACACACAATCACCGTCAACTATGTGACCCGTCACTTACCAATTTGCCAAATAAAAGGCACAGCACCTGTCAATTTATAATTACACACAACAACGTCGCTATATTTCATCGTCGCTTATTATCATCGTCGCTTAGCCTTTTGGGCCTCATCGTCACTTATCCATAAACGTCATCAATCAAACAATAGCCACTAAGGGCAAAACCGTCATTTAACTAGCCACTAAGGGCATCATCGTCATTTACACATCATCATCAATAATATTGGCCATTAAGGGCAAAAATGTCATTTAACTAGCCACTAAGGGCATCATCGTCATAATCACCTATTTTGACACTAAAGTGTTAAAACTGTTGGTTATACGCAAAAAAGATTTTTAAAGGACCCAATTCGGCTTTACAACGTCACTGGGATGACCACCGGGGACAGCCACTTGGGCGCCCAGAAACCACCAGAAAATAATAAGTTTTTATTTTAAAAATAAGACACACAGGTAGACAACCGAAAAAGCTTCCCAACACTTTTTGAAACGTTTAAAACGGATGCCCGAGTCAAAAGATATAGCGAAAACGGTTTTTATAAAAATTTGGGAACATCCTGAAAATGGCGCCCAGGCACTGGGCGCCTAAGACACAAACTTAGACATCGCAGGCAACACAGGCAATACGCACACACACAAGCACAGCGCCATTGGCGCCCAGCGCCTGCCAACACGCAACATGCACACACACACACGCTGGCGCACATAAGCAACACCCACCGAGACAACTCCAAAATGACACGTGCAAAAATAAAACCACTCGAGCCAAAAGGTTTAAAATTGAATTTGGGCACGCAAATGCAAAAGATGGCACGGTAAAATATGTCCAGAATTCGAAGTTTCACCCAAAACACCCCATTTGCGCACACAAGCAACACCCACCGAGACAACTCCAGAATGACACGTGCAAAAATAAAACTACTCGAGCCAAAATGTTCAAAATTGAATTTGGGCACGCAAATACAAAAGATGGCACGGTAAAATATGCCCAGAATTCGAAGTTTCACCTAAAACACCCCATATGCGCACACAAGCAACACCCACCAAGACAACTCCAGAATGACACGTGCAAAAATAAAACTACTCGAGCCAAAATGTTTAAAATTGAATTTGGGCACGCAAATACAAAAGATGGCACGGTAAAATATGCCCAAATTTCGAAGTTTCACCCAAAACACCCCATATGCGCACACAAGCAACACCCACCGAGACAACTCCGGAATGACACGTGCAAAAATAAAACTACTCGAGCCAAAAATGTTTAAAATTGAATTTGGGCACGCAAATACAAAATATGGCACGGTAAAATATGCCCAAAATTCGAAGTTTCACCCAAAACACCCCATATGCGCACACAACACACACGCACACACAATGGAACATGCGCCCAGCCATGGGGCGCCAAATCCTGCACAAAATCCAGCAACACAAAATCAAACATATGGCGCCCTAGGCGCCTATAACATCAACCAAAGGGATTTTCAGCCACCAATCATGAAGATCACGCATAAATCATCAACAAAAACACGATATCACATACACATTCATGATCATGGATAGATCTAGGCTAACCCTACCCTAAAACCCATCATAAACATCTATTATATAGAAATATAGAACTCCCCTTACCTCGGATTTGAAGAACGGAAGCCCTAGAGACAGTCACGAACAGAACCACAGCAACGGATCACGACCCTTAGCTCCTTGAACTTCGCGACCTCTTCTCCTCCTCTCTTCTCCACGGCGCTCTCACTCTCTCTATTCTCCTCTCTCAATTCGCAAATGCTAGCCAAAACCCTAACCTCACAAGACCTAACAACTTCACATATCACATGGATCATGGGCTTGGGCTTTTCACTTAAGCCCAAGTTCATTCAAGTGGCGCCTCCTTTTCCTAATACCACCAACATAAAATTAATATAATTTTAATTAATTAAATTATATCCAACTAATTAAAATAAATTCCTAAATACTTAATTAAATAAATTAATTAAATATTTAGGGTGTTACAATTGATTCCTCTTCATGCTGTTAGATTCGCAATTTTTATTACATGTTGACCCTCTTTGATCATGACAAAAAGGGGGAGAAAAATAGAAGCTATAATTAGAAGTTATAATTCAGCATGCATTACATGCATTAGCATTCATTCATTCATAGCATTATCACTCTTGCATATAGACAATAAAACAGGGGGAGCATCATGATAGGGGGAGTATCATATATACATTATCTGTTTGAACTAACCTCCCACCTTGAGATGAGTTAATGTTTTGTCATCATCAAAAAGGGGGAGAATGTGGATACCTTGTATTGCAGGTAAACTAATATTGCAGGATAAGTTTTGATGATGAAAAAGACACGGGAAAAGTTGATGGCCAAAGTTAATAAAAGTGACGAAACATCAAAGTCACAATCCAAGACAAACAAGCTCAAGAATTGAAGATTCAAGTTTAAGGGTAGTCCTTAAATATAAGGGTAGTCCTTAGGGTTTGGGTTTGTCTTAGGAAAAAGTGTAAGCTCTTTCGAAGGTCAGCTCGTATCTCAAAGTCTCACACACTCACAAGTTTTTCAAAGATTCATGCATACTTACGTAAACATTCTTATCATCTTTAAAAACATAAAAATAGATTTCTTCATGCATAAACATACATCAAAATCGATGTTCAGGTCAATCAGAAAAAGAAGAATCGATTGTCAGGACATGTAGTTTCATTGCATAAATCGATTGTCAGACCAAACTTTTTCAAACAAAGAATCGATTCACACACTTTTAAACTAAGCTGAGAATCGATTCCTACATGTCTCAAGCAAGCTGAGAATCGATTCATACAAGTTTTAACTTAGTAAAGAATCGATTCCTAGCCCTCCGTGATTCTCAAGAATCGATTGCCCCTATTTTTCAAACAAAGTCAAAATCGATTCCTCACTTAAATGAATCGATTCCTAGATCAAATGTTTTCAACAAAGAATCGATTCCTACATTATTTTCAACGTAAACTTGATTTTCTCATAGCCTATAAATAGGCACCTCATTGTGTTCATTTCACACACAACCCATTTCACGAATCAGAGCACATTTTGAGAAAAACTCTTCACGCTTTTACTTCTGCTCGTCACGCACCGTTGGTCCGTCTGAGCTGATCTTTCGCTAAGAGTTAGTTGGGGTTGCATTCTTCAAATTGTAATATCTTCCTTCGTTAGAGGTATTTCTGTCTTTACGTTTGTTATTGTTTAATTGTTGTGATTTGTACTAGGGAGTGGGGTATCTCTCTAGGGTAGCTGTTTGTACTAGGAAGTGGGGTATCTTTCTGGGGCAGCTGGTTGTAACAGGGGTGGGGTATCTCTTGTTATTGTTGTAATAGATTTGAGGGCTCTCCATAGGTGGGGTATCCTAGGAGGAGAGTGCTTGAGTCTGTAAAGGTTTTCCAAGGTACCTGTAAGCCTTGTTGTTTTGGTTAGTGGAAAATCTCACAAGGGTGTGAGGACTGGACGTAGGTCACTAGGAGGCTAGGTGACCGAACCAGGATAAATCTCTGCGTGCCTTACTGCTTTACTGCTTTACTGTCTTACTGCTTTATTGCCTTATCTTCTAATTCCTTCGCTTCCACTTAACCTGTGCGAAAATTGATCTAAGTCATTGAATAGGGGAAAAACGTTTTCGAAAGATCTGAAAAGTTTTTAAATCTCAATTCACCCCCCCTCTTGAGACTGAAGCCACTTGGTAACAAATTTTTCTTGTCGTTCAAACTCTTTTTCCTATCCACGGGATCAGCCAGAGGTTTGAAACAATGATTCCCTAAATCCTCCAAAGAAAGTTAGGATAGGTGAGAAGGACACATGGTTGGACTATCTACGAGGAGAAAACATAAAGAAATGCGGTAAAGATAAAAAGGAAAGACTTTGAAAACTAGTAAACTGATTTGATTGATGTGTGTCTTTCGAATGTACAGTCCTACTATATATATATATATATATATTCACATGTGCTTTCGTTGGCAACTACTCGAGCCTACAATCGCTCACCGTTAGATCAATTAAGATCAACGCTCCTGATTAACCCTAGTCCCTAGAAATTCGGAGCCATTCATCCACGACCTCACTAGCACGGGTTAGTGGGGTAAAACTTCTTCGCTTCTATTTCCACAGTGTTCTCTTATCCATTGATCTTAACGGCTTCAACGTTATGCCCACGTACATTGAATACTTGCGCTCCAAGCAAGCTCTCATCGCCACGGCTACAATCTTCCTCGTCCATGTTGCTTCCCCAGCCTTCGGTCGTTGATGCCCTAGTCGAGCTGCCCTGTAGTAGAGGCACCCTCCAATCGTGTTTTACCACACCTCGGCATACTTTATCATTCCCTCAGGCACTAAGCCCTTTTGATATATCTCCTATTCTTTCAAACAGAGCTTTCCCATGTAATTATTCATCTGGAAAGTGCTACATTGTCCAAGCCCTAACGTCTTTTTGGCTTACCTCGGCTCTACCCCAGTCTCGGTCTCCTCTTTTTTCCTCGACTTAACAATTTAAATTATTTTGGGTGTCAACAGTTACAAGCCTAGATCTTCAATCAAAAATGAAATGAAATCCAAAATGAAATGAAATGAAACGAAAAACAAGATCTTCTTGATACAAAGATTTTGCATCATCTTCAATATTCATCTTTAACAAAAACTCAACAAAACCAAAACCAAAACCCAGTTTCAGTGAAATTCTTCTCTGCCTCTTCCTTCTACTTGATAAGAGCACAAACTTGCTCAACAACAAGGAGGGATATCTAAAGAAAGAATATCTAAAGAAACTCAAGTGGTAGGATCCACATCAAGGCAGACCGAGTGGGGATTCCGGTTCTTCACTAATGGCATCTGCCCCTACTAGAAGTGAAGAACCATCAGTTGGAAGAGAAACCCGCTTCATTTGAGCTGACATCTCTTCGACCTTACCTATAACCTACAGAGGACACCGACATCAAGGGAATAACCTCCCCATTCTTGTCACGGTCGGACCTCAACCAATAAGCAAAGAAAATGCAAGTTCGGAGATAACAAAAGAAAATCGAGGAACATACCTTGAATTCAGAGGAAGAACGACAACGCTAATCGAATGACCTCGGAGATATCTCAGAAAGCTAAAGCAGATTGACTCAAAGCTTCAAAGTACAAACTCTGCAAAGTTACACTATCTTCAAGGTAAAAGTGACATGTGCACAAACTTCCAGAAAAACTGCATGCGCTCCCTTGGGAAGGCGCCTACAAATTAAAATCGCACCCTCCTACACGGAAAACCGAAGTAACAGTATTTTACCCGTACATAAGCAAGAAACGAAGACATCGCTCAACGTCACTAACATCATAGCTAATTGTCACGGTTACACCTCAAGTAAGGGGTTAGATTCTCAAGTCGGTCCGGGTCGAACCATTATTCTCAAGCCGAGGCTCTTCGTCCCTATGAACCTCGACTTGGAGGGCAATTTTTCATGATTGGCCCAACACTCGGGCCCAATTTAGTGAAGCCCATAATCCATGTATAACCAACGGTGCAGATGCGTCCGCCCAATAAGACGGACCAGACACGCTAACAAGTGCAACTATCATAACACGCCACGTATAGACGCCAATCCCTATAAAAGCGTTGTCCCATCAATACTACAGGTATGTATTTATTACCTCACATCACCTATTCCCAATACTGACTTAGGCATCGGAATGTGTGCAGGTACCACCCCCTCGCCGGATCAACGTGAGTCGGAGCATGTCAGATATCATTCATCACTCTTCTTAACCACCATCTTGAAAGTAACTCGGAGCGAGCAAGCTTCTCAGCTTGGTGAGCATCTCAGTCCTCATCTCGACCGAAGTGTGCAACCAGTACAGTTCATATAAATATATATAAATACACGTGTGATGTAGGGTTTGAGCACTTATAGAGGTACTTACAAATCACCCATCAAAGAGGTTTTCACGCCGACAGCGGGAGTTGAACCCACGCCCTTGTAGGGAATGAGCCAACTCCTTACAAACTGAGCCAACCTTCATCGGTGATGCAAGAGTGTTATTAACATGTGTTAATAACTACATGTTACTATTTAAATATTTCTTTGAAAATAAATAAATTGAAGACAAAAAAATACTTGAACAGGATCTATTTTATAGGCTTGTAGAATTACCTATCAATAAAAAGGTCGAAGACAAAAATTAAACTAAAACAATATATAAATAATAAATTAAGTAATTATCGAAGCACAATAGAAAAAAGTCACGTGGACTTGACATGTCGACTTGAATTAGTCTATTGTAAACATAGATAACAACACATATTAAACTTAAAAATTATACTATAATGAAAATGAGATGAAAATTTTTTAATTACTACAAAAACAAAATTCATAAAAAATTTTTATAGAGACGCAAAACATATTAACCCTTAATTAATTTGTGAATTTTAACCCTTTGTCAATTATATTCTTTGTCAACCATAAATAAATTGAGGTCACAGATTACATGAAAAAAATTGACATACCATAAACTACGATCACAAAAGTATCTACTGAAGAAAAATAGAAAAAGCGGAAAGACATAGGCACGGGAGTGCCCGTCCTTCCGCAAGTATTTATAATAGGTAATATGTGCTAATACAAACTTCCATTTTTTTTTAATATAAATTCTAAAAAGATTCTAGCACTTAGTGTTGTAGTTAAACCAATTTTAGTAAGTATCACAATATATATTTGATAACAACATTTAATAATTTATAGTATTCTACATATTAGTCAATACTAAAAATAATAAATTATCATAATTATTAATACAATAATAAAGCTTAAAACATTAATAAAATAATGAAATTAATTAATGAGAGTAATTGAAAAGGTATAACTAAAAAATTAAATTAAAATTGTATTTAGTACAAAATCTTGAATATATAATTCTACTTTACAGAAATATATATACAAGGCTAAATTATAGTTTTGGTCCCCCTATTTTCAAAAATTCAAACATTTGGTCCCCCAATTTTAAAAAATCAAAGACATTTAGTCCTAAGAGGAATTTTCAGTTTTTTATGGCTAATAATCAAAGACATTTGGTCCCTCAATTTTAAAAAATCAAAGACATTTGGTCTCCCAATTTTAAAAAATCAAAGACATTTGGTCCCTCTTTGGACTAAATGTATTTGATTTTTTAAAATTGGGGGACCAAATGTCTGAGTTTTAAAATAGGGGGACCAAATGTCTGAATTTTTGAAAATAGGGGGACCAAAACTATAATTTAGCCTTGTATATATATTTCTGTAAAGTAGAATTATATATTCAAGATTTTGTACTAAATACAATTTAATTTAATTTTTTAGTTATACCTTTTCAATTACTCTCATTAATTAATTTCATTAGACAGCTTAAACAATTTTCAAGTGACTCCTCAAGCTTTAGAATCTGCATATAAAGAAGCAGAATCAATGAAGATGAAAGTAAGTGGAGTACTAATCACAAACCATTCAAACCCTTTAGGTGCAACAATTGAACGTTCAATTCTAGAGGGTATTTTGGACTTTGTGACACACAAAAACATTCATCTCATCTCAGATGAAATCTACTCAGGTTCAGTTTTCAGTTCCTCAGAGTTTATAAGCATAGCAGAAATCCTTGAAACTCAACAATACAAAAACTCAGAAAGAGTTCACATTGTTTATAGTCTTTCAAAAGATCTTGGTCTTCCAGGTTTCAGAGTTGGAACAATTTACTCATACAATGATAAGGTTGTTACAACAGCTAGAAGAATGTCGAGTTTCACATTAATATCATCTCAAACACAGCACTTATTAGCAACTATGTTATCAAATAAAAAGTTCACAGAAAACTATATTAAGGTTAATAGAGAGACATAAGAAAAGATATGAAAAGATTATTGAAGGTTTGAGAAGTGTTGGAATCGAATGTTTGGAAGGAAATGCTGGATTGTATTGTTGGATGAATTTAAGTCCTTTGTTAGTGAAACCAAATACTAAGGAAAGTGAATTGGAAATTTGGAATATTATTGTGAATGAAGTGAAGATTAATATCTCTCCAGGGTCTTCTTGTCATTGTTCTGAACCAGGTTGGTTTAGAGTGTGTTTTGCTAATATCAGTGAACAGACATTGGAAGTAGCATTGGAAAGAATACGTAACTTCATGGAACGAATGAGGACAAAAAGAATGTGATATTCAAACAGAATCAGTCATTCACGTAACTATTAAATTTTCCAGATACAATACATCACAGCCATTCAAACACAATCAGGTATCAGAATCAAAACAGAATCATTGAGCATAAAATCAGAAACCCTAATTTATCCATTAATCACAACATCAGAGAAAGAGGAAAAGTGTTACCTTGGCTAGAACATCACCAGAAAAATCTTCCTATCTGAAAGAGAAAAAACAAGAAGAGGAAAAAACAAATTAAAATCGCAAGTAGGGGAGATGGAAATTGGAGAGGGACGAAATAAGTAACAGAGGAGGAAATCGCAGAAGAGAAAACCAGGAGGAGGAAATCGCAACTTACCAGTGCAGAAGAGAAACCCAGAGGAAATCGCAACTTCACAAAAATTAGGGTTTTGGTGTATGGTGATGGTTACGGTTTTGGTGTGTGGTGATTCTGAGGGTTTTGATGAATGGTGAGTGGTGGAGATGAGAGTTGTGGTGTGGCGCAGAAGAGGAGGGTTACGCAGAAGAGGGAGGGTTACGCAGAAGAGGGGGAAGCCATGGTTGTTTCACGCAGAAGGGGAGGGTTTTTTGTTTGTAAGGAATTATAAAAGATTATTATTAGTGAGTGAGGGAAATAAAATTGAAAAGAGAGGGAAGCGAAATATTGGAGAGCTCACAAAATTTTGGGTTAGCGAGGACTTAGTATTTCCTCGCTAATAGCGAGGGATGCCTTTTCATCTCTAGATTCGTCTCTAAACAGTTTTTTGATATTTTGTGACGAATTTATTTCCTCACTAATAGCGTGGGATGCCTTTTCATCTCTAGATCCGTCTCTAAACAGCTTTTTGATATTTTGTGACGAATTTAGAGACGGAATTTTTTGAGAGGGATATTTTTCCGTCTCTAAATCCGTCACAAACGTAAATCAGGGCTGATTACTTATTTTCGTAGCTAAATCCCTCACTAATAGTGAGGGATAGTTATCCTTCTCTAAAATTCCTCACTAAAATCAACTTTTCTAGTAGTGTTTCGCACTGACCAACAAATAGTTTATCCACTACGAGAACCGAAACCAGGAGCATCGGATCGGCCCCCGTGTTTCAGGGTAGATTATGCCACTGGACCAACGGTGTTGGTTAAAATAATTACATTGATATAAATATTTTATTTTTATTTGTAAATATCCCATGTTCTATTTCCTAACATCAGTCATACTTTTACATATTTTCTATTTATTTGTAATTTGTAACTTTTATTTAATGTTCAGTCAAAAAAAATTATTTATATTTAAAAGCATTCTTTGCAGTTATTAATATCATAGTCAAATTGAATGTATCATGAATTAATTGCTCACTTTTTCTTTTATTAATTATCATATTTCTTTTTCTTTTGACAAAATTAATCATCATATTTCAATTCATTAACTTTCCTCTATATAAGTTCTCACTTTCTTCTTGCACCCCATTATATAACAGGAATATTCAAAGAGGTCCCTTTACTTCACCCACAACATTCTTTCTCAAATTCTCTCTCCCTTGTTTACTTCGGATGTAATGCCAGCTCTGTGAATCCAAGCTCCATTACCCTTTTCTTCTTTGATGCGACATCATACTAGGTATGCTTGATTCCTTTTTGTTTATTTTGATTAACTATGAAAATTTCTTGCTTGATGTTGTTAAATTCAATAACAAAACTATGTCAATTTCTAGGACTTACGGTATAAAAGAATCTCGTGGTTTATTTGTTGGGTGTTTCTTTCCCACCCCCTCCCTTTATATGGAATAAACCCAATTGGATTAGGGATGAGAATGGGGCGTAGCGAGTAGGGTGTCAAAACATTCATTAGTTTACTATCCATCCAATCTATGATCCACTAATAAATTCATTCAATTAATCCATTACAAACTAAAAATTTTAATGGATTGGATGTAATTCATCCATTTAATTTTATTGATGATTTTGATCCATCCACTATTTTTCCAAATCCGTGAATTTGTGAATAAATATTAAAAATTCAATTAACTAAAAAAATTAAAATAATAAAATAAAATAAAAAAGATTATATAAAAATTTAATTCTGAAACAAGAAAATTCAAATCAATCCATCCATACCACGACGACGGATGATAGAGCTCCGGCGATTACCACGACGGCGGGCAGCGGAGATCTGGTGGATAGTTAATGGATTAATGAATTATTTTCATCCATCCACATTATAGTCCAATCCATCCATACCATTTGACACTTCTAGCGGGAAGTACACCCCAGCTCCCCGCCCCCACCCTCCAAACTGTCCCTTCTCAACGATCTCCAAAATTGGGAGTTTTGCTTGCACTTCCGACGGATCCCCGCAGTCGCTGAGGTCCACAATAATTTTTTAAAAGTTAGCTAAAATATAATAAAAATGAAAACAAATGTAAAAATAATACTTTTTTTTGTTGAAAATGTAAAAGTAAGACTAGAAAATCATAACTTAACATTATAATATAAAATTTAGTCTTACTTTTTTATTTTAATACTTAAAAAGTATAAAAGAAAGAATACAAATATGAAAATTAGCAGTATTTAATAATTTAAATATAACAGACAAACAACCTAATTACTTATAATATATCTTTAATAAGGGTATTTATATTATATATTTGGGGTAGGGTCCACGTAGGGCGGAAGGTAAGGTTTATGTCCCAATAACTGAACTAAGTGCAGGAGGATTTTCTCCCCCGTCTTTGTCCCCATACGGAAAAATTCCCTGCCCGGGGCCCTAAATGGGGTAGTCCATGCCAGCATCCCACATACAGATAAAAATTACCTCCCCGACAATTTTGCGATTAACTAGTGTGTAAATTTTTTCAGTGTTTTTCTATAAAACAGGTGTTAAAGTATTTAATGTTTTTTAAAAATATATTTCAAACATAATTCGTTTTACACAATTTTTTTTGTCGAAGCTAGCTTTAAAAGTCTAGTTTAAATTTTCATACTTTTTAGAAACCCTATTCATCTCAATCTCACTCTCAGTTTCAATATCACTCGCTTCTTCTTCCTTCCATTCGTCGCTTCTCTACACTTGTGACCCTCGTTCATCCCTCGTTCTTCAATTATCAGGTAAGCTTCTTCTTCTTCATTCGCTTTTTCCTATTCTATGTTGTTCTTATCCTCTCTTCCCCTTTCTCCACCCCTTTCTTCATCCTCTCTTTTCTTTGTCTGTTGTTGTTGTTGTGAACCGTCTGAACAACTTGAATGTCATAGGTAACAGCATTATCTATTCTGACTTCCGTAAGTTCATTGTTCTTTACCATTATTCAGGTACGTGGTAGTTTTAACATTTTTAAACTTTAGATACAGTTTAATGCCTTTTCTCCATGGTTTAAGTTAGAATGTTGTTGTTCGTTATTATTTGCCTTTTGATTCTAAACATATTTGTAATTCTTAGAATGTGGTTAAGGTCTAACTCAACCCCACAAAACCGGCTTGTAAGGTGAGGGATGCCTCCCACTTATAAACTCATTTTCAGGCCATATCACATCCAATGTGGGACTCTTAACACACCCCCCTCACGCCTAGGACTAGACAACTGGAGCGTGACCCGAGTAGCCCGATAGCGGGTGGCCCAACGGATCTTGGATTGGCTTGGATACCATCTTAGAATGTGGTTAAGGCCTAACTCAACCCCCACAAAACCGGCTTGTAAGGTGAGGGATGTCTCCCACTTATAAACTCATTTTCTGGCCATATCACATCCAATGTGGGACTCTTAACAGTAATTTCGGGCACAATTGGTAGGCAAATTGTGTGATATTTTTTGGTAACAAGGAGGACAAACAATTCTTCTTTTAAAAAAATTGTACTTTTTTGCATTAGTAACACATTACTAGAATTATTGTTTTTACCTACGAGCATTACAAATGGATTAAAATCCGTAGCTAAAGAATGCATTTCTGACGAAAATAGCTATCGCTACCACTCTTAGAAAACGCGCTTTTTTTCCTGCTATGTATTTGGACGAATTTTATCCAACTACTCTATTTCGATACTCATCGGTCATGCAGTGTTTTAACATCCAACTACGATCCATATTCTGAAATATAGACAAAATATTAGGTATAAAAAATACGCTTATATGAATAACATTGACAACCATACATATATAATAAATTTGAGTTCTTCAAATAGGCTTAAATATAACAAGATTCACGACCATATATATTTAAAACGTAGTCTAATCTAAACAGCTAGACGGCTCAACCGGACAAAGTCAGTTGTAGATTCATCAAGAGTCGCTTGTCTGTTATCAAGTGTAGACGAAATGTACTTCATATGCGAATCATCATTGCTAGAGACCATGTCAATGATTATCAAAGCATGGGAAACCTCCCCAACAATAGAAGGCCTCCTAGTAGAGGTCGGTCTCCTCGGAGGATCAACAGGAGCAGTCCTTGCAAGATCATGAGCAACGCTGCGATCTTTGGCCCTATGAAATTGGGCATGGTATTGTTTGGCGTTACCCGCCCTTTGTGGAGTAGGACCAGCGGTTGGCCTCATATGTTCCTCAATAGAAGCACTTCTCTCATCACCATGAGTAGTATCCTCTGAACAAAATAAACAACAACTTAATACACAAAAACAACCCAAATATGTAACGTTACTTCATGTACAGAGTCAAAAAAATTCTTTGAACAGAAGCTAAATGATATATAACAACAAAATACATAACAAATATTTTCACGTGAAAAAGATTTTTTTCCGTAGAATAGGCAACAACCTAGTAGTTCATAAAAAAAAACAAGAACATCATTACAGAAACGCAAACAAAATACACAAACGTGAGAAAATCATGCATGAACAATATATATATATATATATATATATATATATATATATATATATATATATATATATATATTCAAAATGAAGGCATTGATCGAATACACAAGCAAAACAGAGCACGAAAACGACAACTTTAAAATACACTGAACAATTAACACAAAACAAGAATACCCAAAATCAATCTTTATCGCAAAGGAGATCGAATGCTTACCGAATTTACGAAAATGGCCATGTGGTGAGGTGATGAGCACGAAAATACGACGATGAGCGTGACGGTAAGACAACGAGCACAAATCGAACAAAGAACACAACCAGCAACGACGACAAGCAATAAAAACAACAACGGCGATGACGAGAGCGATGAAGTTGGATGGAGAGATTGGTGCGAGAGATATAGTATGTTGGGGAGAACACCACAAAAAAAACACTGATTAGTGGGGGACATTAGCAAGGGAATTTTAGTCCCTCGCTAATTCAGTCATTAGCGACGGAAATTTTAGTCCCTCGCTAATTAGCGACGGAATTTTCAGTCCCTCGCTAATTTCTGACAGTTTTCAGATCATAGGGCTCCGTGCCGGTAATTAGCGAAGGAATTTTCAGTCCCTCGCTAATTTCTGACAGTTTTCAGATCATAGGGCTCCGTGCAGGTGATTAGCGACGGAATTTTCAGTCTCTCGCTAATTCCCTCGCTAATTTCTGAGAGTTTTCAGATCATAGGGCTCCGTGCAGGTGATTAATAGCACAGAATTTTCAGTCCCTCACTAATTCCCTCGCTAATTTTTTGAGTTTTCAGCTTATTTATTCTCTCACACGCACTCTTCTCTCCTACTCTCCTCACACTCTTCTCTCTTCTTGTCTCCCACCTTCCCATAACTTCCACCACCACTACCTCCTCTCATCTTCACCCTCTCTCTCTCACTCTCTCTTTCTCCCTTACTCTTCTCCTTCTCTCTCTACCCTAATACCCTTCACCACCACCACACCACCACCACCACCGCACCACCACCACCACACCACCACCATCACCACCACCACCACCACACCACCACCAAGCTCGTTTCTCTCTCTCTCTTTCTCCCTTACTCTTCTCCTTCTCTCTACCCTAATACCCTTCACCACCACCATCACCACCACACCACCACCACCACATAGCTTGTTTCACTCACTCTCTCTCTGTCTCTCTTTCTCCCTTACTCTTCACCTTCTCTCTCTACCCTAATCCACTCTTCACCAGAATCACCACCACCACCACGCCACCACCACCACAACCACTCTCACTCCTCTCTCTCTCTCTCTTTGGAAAGCTTGATAATAATAATAATAATAATAATAATAATAATAATAATAATAATAATAATAATAATAATAAAATAACTATATAAAAAAACAGGTTTAAAAAAATTAAAATAGTACTTAATACAAGTCATTCAGATTGAGACACGTGGCTGTCAAACTTAGCAACTGAATTTGAATCCCTCCCTAATTAGCGAGGGAATTAGCGACGGAATATTCCATCGCTAATTAGCGAGAGATTCAAATTTCCCTCGCTAATCCCATTAGCGATGAGCAATTTAGCGAAGGACTGATTCCCTCGCTAATGGGCATTAGCGACGGATTTGGGGCATTTAGCGAGGGAAAAATCCCTCGCTAATGAGCAATTTTTTTGTAGTGGAAAGAGAGAAGAGAATACGTCGAGTGATGTAGGAGCGAATAGAAAAGCTAAGGGAAATGACAAGATATTTAAGAGAAAATAACCTTGAAAATAATCCACATCGGGCATTTTAAAAAATACCCGACATTAAATATGTAGTGTTGTAACGTTATAGATTATTCTTTAAAGAAACCATGTTTGTAATTAATAAACAACTGGAATCATAAGCGTCCTAAAGTGCATATGAATCCAAAGAAACCACACAAGTGTTTACCAAATACCAGACGTTGAATGTTTTGCATTCATTCTTAAAAATGCTACTCCAAGCGTTTGTCAAAAATTAGTGTGGCAATCTTAAAAATGCTACTCCAAGCGTTTGTCAAATACCAAGTTGATGTACAAACCTAACCAATTCATTTTCCACTAAGTGTCAATAAGACTTAAAGAAGTTGAGATTAAAGCCATCAAGTTGAGGGCTTCTATTCCCATCACAACTCCAAACAACATCCTTTATTTATGTTTCAATTGTCTTTATTTTAAACCCTCAAAAACTCAATGCCATCGAAAATAGGCATGTTGTAATTTATTTTATTAGAAAATTTCATCAAAGTTTTCTTCCATTAGCTTTTATTTTATTCACATCCTCGATCCAATAGTCTCTTCCCCTAGGAGCCACCACTTGGTTTGTTCTCCTAGTATACTTTAAAAATTATAAAAATATTTAGACTTTGAAACACCTTCAAGGATCCATTTGGCTCTTGATTTCTGGGGCAGTAAACTTTCTTTGATTCTCAATTGTTTACAAAACTAGGTTGACAAATACTTGTTACGGTTCAAGTCTATGCAACCCTCATATACCAAAGTATCATCTAACTTATTAATTTTTTAGCAATGTTCAATACGGATCTAATATTGCAAACTGCATGATCATATCATTCAGAACTAGACTGAGCCGGCAGGTTCAACCAATTGAACCGAGAACCCTCTAGCTCAGTAATTGGTTCCACCCTAGTATAACTACAATCTGGTTGAAGAACTCAAAATTTGGTTAAAATATATAGATTCGTGGTCGAACCGCTATTAAAGTGAGATGAACCATTCCAAATGATTTCTCTTTTTTTAAAAACTGTTCCCCCAAAATATAATACTTATTTATTTAATAAAATATTTCTTAGTCATCCATTTCAATCATAGTTGATTGAATGAACCAATTGAACCATGACAAGAGATCTTGCAGGCTCAATCACCAGCTCCGTTTTAAAAACATTGATTGTTGTTAGCTAGTTAACCTAGTTACCAATTAACTCAGTTGATATTTAAGGACGTGTATCTCAAAAAAAATCGTTAATTGCATTAGTTGAACTTTTTGCAAACAAAGTGTGTTGATTCTTTTATATAATACTGAAGTTTGTAGTTGCAAGTGCACAAGGAGAAAGCAGTCAGGATATCCTACGAAGTACAAAATAGTGAAATTCTTTCTCAGAAACTCCACTATTCAATGGAAAGTGATGCTATTGCAAAACACAAATCACCAGAATCAAGAACAAATTTTGAAGACAAAGCAAGTGAAGAAAATTTATTGGAGGAATTTGAGGGAAAATTTTGTAATTGTATCGTGCAATCAAAGCGGCGTAAGGAAGAGAGCAAAGAAACGGAAAAAAAAGGATTTAGAATCAATAAATGAAGATGAAAGAAGAAAGATCATGGATACTGCTCTAGAAAATATATTGAAGAATATGCTAACGTTGGTTGATGTTTGCAATTTTGAGGGATTTGTGTATCGCCTTATTCCTAAGAAAGGGAAAGCAATCAATGCAGTTTCTGAAAATCTTCGCCATTGGTGGAAGGAAAAGGTCAACTTTGGTCATAATGCTCGTCTTGCAATGATAAGGTACAAAGAAGGAAAGGTAGGTGATGCAAATAAACAAGAACTTGACTTAAGTGGCAATCACTATGCATCTCTTCGAACCTTGCATGAATTTCGGGGCAGTACCTTGCAGACTCTTTTGACATGTCTCATTCATCATTGTGACCCACCTCAAAGTAGATTCCCTGTTGAGGGTGGCCTCTCTCCACCATGGTGGCCTAAAGGAGATGAGGAATGGTGGCCTCTACTAAATCTCAACGAGGATCAAGGCCCCCCACCCTATATGAAACATCAGAATCTAAAGAAGGCTGAGAAGGTTTTTGTTATTGTAGGTATAATTAAGCACTTGTCGCCCGATATACAAAAGATACGAAACATTCTATGTGAATATAAGAAGCTGCAAGACAAAATGTCAAATAAGGAGACTGCCAGCTTAGCAGCAATTCATAATCAGGAAGAATTTTTAGCTAATCATGATAAATTATCTGATATCTAGCATGATATCAATGATTATGCATTGGAGTAAATAATATTGATACCGATATTAATACTATTGTGGAAGGATATTACAACCATTCCAAAATGGTACTTTGGTTCAACCTTACCCAAGAGAAAATGTTCAATGTAAGAGGGTCAATAGTTCAATAGCCATGAAAAAAAACCATGCAAATAGGAAATGAAATTTATACATGTAATAGTCTTCAATGCGTTTATTACTGAAGTAGTATCTACACCATATATTGTAGTTTTCACAAACATGTTTTTCCTCAATTTTACCCTGTTTCCTTGATGTCTCTTGTTCCATGGTAGAGGCATACATTACTACCTGATTTGGTCCAACACCACCAAGTTGAGAAAAAAATGGCTTTGTATTTTTCCCAAGTTTTAGTACGCGTTACTTGTTTGATTTATTGACTAGATGAGTTTCTACTGAGATTACCAAAGAAATTTAGTTCCAAGTCAAGTCGAGGGTTTTCCTGTTGTTGGTTCATGTTAACCAAAGCGTGTGGATGCTGGTTCAAGTCCATAAGGGGAAACATGCACGGAGAAGGTATCGTGATATTTTCCAGGTTCGGGTTCTCAAGAGGAATCATTTTTGAAGAAGCTACATTGGTGTTTTGCAAATTCTTAGTGTTGCATAGGCGGACCCAGGACCGGTCAGGGGTGTCAAATTCTTTAAGGCCAGTGTCAAATGGGTGCAAAACTTGGTCTACTAGTGCAATCTAAAATTTTTAGGGGGTTCAAAATTAAAATTTCAAGGGATTTGGGCTATTTATATAAGGTGGTAAGTGCAATTTTTTTTTCAGGGGGTTCAACTGAACCCCCTCCCTACAAGGTAGGTCCGCCACTGTGCATATTATTGAACTAGTATCTCCACCATCTATTGTAGTTTTCTCCAGAAATTTCTCATCTTGAGCCATTTGGAATGATTTGTTTTGCATGGACAGTTCACATGGTGATAGTCTCTTATACCCTTGTCAAGAAAGCCATTTTGGTAATTATTATAAAGGCATCGAAGGCTGTCACATGTATAAATTTCATGTGCTGTTTGCATTGTTTTCTTCATGGCTATTGGCCTACTGACCTCTTACTTACTTGAAAGTTTTCTCTAGGTTGAACAAAATTACCATTTTGGGAATGGTTGTAATGTCCTTCCACAATATTATTAATATCGATATCACTATTATTTACTCCAATGCCAGCATAATCATTGATTTCTTGCAAGTTACCAGATAACTTATCATGATTATATAAAAATTCTTCGTGATTAAGAATTGCCGCTAAGCTAGCAGTCTCCTTACCTGACATTTTGTCCCGCAACTTCTTATGTTCACACACAATGTTTCGTATCTTTTGTATATCAAGCGACAAGTGTTTAATTAGACCTCTAATAACAACAACATTTCCAGCCTTCTTTAGATTATGATGTTTCATATAGGGTGGGGGACCTTGATCCCGTTGAGATCCAATAAAGGCAACCATTCCTCATCTCCTTTAGGCCACCATGGTGGAGAGAGACAACCCTCAATAGGGAATCTACTTTGAGGGGCGTCACAATGATGAAAGAATTCGTAAGGTATTGACCCAAAATTCATGCAAGATTCGAAGAGATTCATAGTGATTCCCATTTAAGTCAAGTTCTTCTTTGTTTGCATCACCTACCTTTTCTGCTTTGTACCTTATCATTGCTAGACGATCATTATGACCAAAATTGACCTTTTCCTTCCACCAATGGCGAAGATTTTCAGAAACTGTATTGATTGCTTTCCCTTTGTTAGGAATAAGGCTATACACAAATCCCTCAAAATTGCAAACATCAACAAATGTTAGCATATTCTTCAATATATTGTCTAGAAAAGCATCCATGATCTTTCTTCTTTCATCTTCATTTATTGATTGTGATTGTTCATTTTCCCTTTTGTTGCTCTCTTCCTTATGCCGCTTCGATTGCACGACATGATTACTAACATTTCCCTCAAATTGCTCCACTAATTTTTCTTCACTTGCTTTGTCCTCAATATTTGTTCTTGATTCTGGTGATTTATGTTTTGCGGTAGCATCGTTTTCCATTGAATAATTAAGTATGTGAAAGAATTTCTCTGTTTTGTACTTTGTAAGATTCCCTGCCTACTTTCTCCTTGTGTTGCAACAACAAACTTCAGTATTACATAAAAAAATATATGTTACCTATGACTCGTTCTTAAATGGTGTCAACAAATGTAATTAACGACTTTTTTTTTAATATATGTGGCCTTAAATATCAACCAGATTAATTGGTAACTAGAATAACTAGTTAACAACAATCAATGTTTTTAAAACCGAACTGGTGATCGAGCCTGCAAGATATCTCTGTCATGGTTCAATTAGTTTGTTGAATCGACTATGATTGTAATGGATGACTAAGAAATATTTCAATAAGAAAATAATTATAATATTTTGGGAGAAAAAATGCACAACAAACAAAGAAATCATTTTGAACGATTCATCCCACTTTATTTAGCGGTTCGACCGCAAATCAATCTAGTTTAACCCATTTTTGGGTTGTTCGTCCAGATTGTGGTCATACTAGAGTGGAACCAACTACAAAACTAGATGGTTCTGGGTTCAATCGGTTGGACCAACCGGTTCCGTCTGGTTCTCAAGTCACTGGTGGAAATAATGGATGATATGATCGTGCAATTTGTAATATTAGATCAATATTGAATATTGTGAGGGGTTGCATAGACATGGATTGTAAGAAGTCATTGTAATTGTAAACCATGCATTGGAAAAAATTGAGAATGAAAGAAAGTTTGATGCACCAGATATCCGGTGCCAAATGGATTCTTGATGGTGATTCAAAATATATATATTTGTATTATTTTTTAAAGTACAGTAGAAAAAGAAACCACATTGTGGATCCTAGAGGATGGGAGGATTGGTCAAGGGATCTCAACCGTTTGTTTCTCTTTAGGTTGGTTGGACAAAGCGACTAAGTTGATTTTGGGCTCTTTACCTTGTTTCTTCTTTGTCAAGCCTTCCTTTGGTGTTTTAGAGGTAAGATCCCACAAATCTTTCTTAAGAGAGAGGAAATGGCATCTCTGGGTTGTGCCCAAATCGATGTTTATCGTGATTATCTAATCCTTGACAGAGTAAAACTTCATTTTTAGGTGGATGATGGAGGCTATGTCTTCTAGACGACCCAAAGTTGGCCTTCCAATTATGCAATTGTAGACTGATGGGCATGGGATGAACAAGAAAAGTGTTTTGACTGTTTGAGCCAAGGGTTCACTACCATGTGTGACTATTAGCTCAATGTAGCCGAGGGGCCTTGTCATTGAATCGTTGAAACCGGAGAGGTCGGATCTTCGGTAAGGAGTAAGGTTCTCCTTTGAGACTCCTAACGTGGCCATAAGACCAACGAACATGATAACAATCGAGCTTCCTTGGTCGACCAGAATTCCTCTTACTTCAAAGTTTTCCATGGCAGCCTGAAAATATAGGGGGATATACTTGTTGGGTTTTCCATCCACAAAATCGTTGTCCTCAAAGACCAAAGGAGGTTGGCTTGTATCAACTTCAGTGGTTGAGGTGGAAGCAATATTAAGTATTTCCTTCCATTTCTTGAATCAATACTTTCCTTCCTGGGAGGCTCTCTCGACCTCGTTGATCACTTATTTCCCCTTTCTAGGGAATCGTGTACGCGGAAGTTCTTCGTCCTTCTTTATGTATTGGTCGAACTTCCCCTTTGTGATGAGTTCCTCAGTGTCGTCTCTCAAAGAGTTATAGTGATTAGTGTCATGGCCGCTGCTACTGTGGTACCGACGCTATAAAATGGAGGCTAAATTGAGGTTTTCTAGTAGTGTTCTGGGAAGTTCATTATTGGCACATACGGTCGTGTCGTTCGCACTGAGAGCTACCTTGATCCTTTTTCTACCTCGTTTCTTGTGGTTGGACTTCTTTCTTTGTGGGTGGAAGGCATGTATGGCTAGCAAAGCGGGTGTCGTTGTCAGTTACTATGGTTGCTGGGACACCGAAACGACATATGAGCTTCTTCTAGTAGAATTTATTTATCCTATGAGCGTTGATCACAGCTACTGGTTCTGCTTCAACCCATTTGGTGAAGTTGTCAACTGCTATTATCAAGAACTTAACATGTCCTGGAGCAGGAGGGAATGGACCAATGATATCCACTCACTAAAAAGCGAACGACCAGGTGGGTACCAACGAATGTAGATTGATAGGAAAGGCCCTTGGGACGTCGGAGTGACGTTGACACTTTTCACATTTCTTTACATACTCTGTGGAATCCTTTTTAATCGTCGGCAAGTAGTATCCTGCTCGCACTATCTTGGAAGCCAAGGCTTAGCTGCTAGTGTGGCTACCATATACCCCTTCATCTATTTCTGCTATAACCTCTTTGACTCGATTGTATGGTATACAGTTGAGTAGAGGTGATGAGAATCCCCTTTGGTATAGTTCTCACCTGACCAAAGTGTATTTGCTAGCGCTCTTGATCAACTTTTTCATTTCTGGGCTCTCTAGTTGCGGTTGTTCGCGTTGTAGATACGCAAGGATATTGGTCATCCAGCAGCTGGGCACTATTTCTGCTGAAAGAACTTGGGCCTCGTGTATGTTGGGTTGTAATATTGTCTCCAGTATCACAAAATGCTTGTTGTCTGGCTTCTTTGTGCTTGCTAATTTTGCTAACATGTCTGCCTTGCTGTTTTGCTCTCTAGGTACATGGGTTAACTCAAACGACTTAAATTTGAGTTTCAATTTTGCTCTCTAGGATCTCTTTGGAACTGAAGGCCCATGTGACCTGTCCGGTTACTAATAGTGAATCGCTTCAGGCCTTTAGGTTGGTGACTCCAAGGTCGGCTGCCAAGGTGATTCCAGCAAGCAATGCTTCATATTCAGCCCGGTTGTTGTTGTCCTTTTAATTGAACCTGAGGGATTGTAACACAGCGTGCAGCCCAGTGGACGTAACCCGTAACCCAACCCGCGAACTGCCCCATTACGCAGTTCCTCTCCTTCCCTTGTGCGCAGCTTCATTCCCAAATCCCTAATTTTAGTCTCTCCTCCAAGATTTAGTAGCATTGTTACTTCAGCACTTCTCTCATGCAATACCCTTTGTGCTTTTGTTGTAGTTTCAACGGAGGATGTTTCCAAGTGAATTTATTCATTGAGCTGTCTTGTTCTTATTTCCATTCGTTTCCTCCATAATGGTGAGTTTTCAAACAGCTACCTATTATGGTGTCTTGTTCCTATTTTCTTGATTCATACATACGTTTCCTCCTCTCTTTGAATTGTATCGATTATTATTTTCTTTAACCTTAGAAAATAGTGTAATCATGTGTGCTCATCATCAATTACCTCACGTTTTTGTCATATCTAGGAAAATGAATCCTATGGAATAATGGTATATGATTATGTATAATTGTTTTCTCAAATAATATATATATATTTGGTTTGGGTGGATAATTTAGGGGTGTTCGCGGTGCGGTTTGGTTCGGTTTTGAGACAAAAAGTGAACCGAACTGCAAGGTAAAACTACATGCGGTTTGGTTTGGTTCGGTTGGCTTCCTAAAATAAAACCGAACCAAACTAATGCGGTTTGTATTGGTTCGGTTTTTTTCAACACAAAACATAATTTAAAACGAAGTTAAAATTAACTAACATAAAAAATGGCTAACATAAATCTTTAAGAAAAAATCTAGTATATAAATTAGGCTCTTTTAATTCTTTTAAGATAGCTAAGACAATATTTAAAAGAATTTGAATTAAATATTTTATTGTAATTTTTAAATATAGCATAACAATATGAGTTGTTTGTAAGTGAGTCGAAGAATTAATTGGATTTGGGCTAGTAAGTGAGTGAGAGTGGGGTTTTAGTTGCATTTGGGCTAGTACGTTAGTAAGGAAGGTTGTAAGTCAATAAGTCTTAGTGTTACTTGCGGTTTGGTTTGGTTTGGTTCGGTTTCTGTAATCAAAACCGCGAACAGAACCAAACCGCGCGGTGCAATGAAAAAAAGAACCGAACAGAACCAATAAGAAGCAGTATTTTGTTATTTTCGGTTTGGTTTGGTTCGATTTGCGGTTTTTTATTGATTTGGTTTGATTTTTAACACCCCTAGTGGATATGAGCTTTTTTTTTGACGCAGGATATGAGCTTTATTAAATTGTATGAAAATTAATATATCATTCACCTTGTGGTTTCTTTATATTAAATTTACTGGTAAAAGTATATGGATTTAAAGTTTGACATTGATTTGTATTAATCTAAGTTGTATTTTCAAAACTATTTAAGGATTGAGTTAATTTAAGTTAGCATCTCTTTAATTTATTATTTTAATGGATTTTAATATAGTTAATCTCAAGGGTATTGTTTGTTTTGCTTATGACGCTTCCTTTTCAATGCGTTGGCGACCAAGGCTACGATGTGGACAAGTACGAGAATGAGAATTTTGCGGCTACGTGGTTCATCAGTATGCTCGGAGAAAGGAGCGACACGAATAAATGTGTAAACATCTAAGGTGAGTGTTTTCTCGTTTGGGGTACCCTGTGACCCTGACTTGTGTTTGTGTTATTTGTTATGTGAAATCATTGTATGAGCCATGAAATATGAGTGTGATTTGAGTTATGATATGTGTTCATTGTAGGAGCAAGGAAATAAATTCGTAATATGAGTATATGTGATTTGACTATGTGTGTTGTTGTTGTTGTTGTTGTTGTTCGCCGCAGTTGTTGTTGCTGCTATTTTGTTCGTCAATTTTGTTCGCTGTTGTTGTTGGTGTTGTTGTCGTTGTTGTTGTCGTTGTTAGATATCGTGTCTGATTAGGTTCGTTTGTGTCCATCCTGTTGCCGTCGTTGTTGTTGTTAGTAGGGCATTATCGGGCAAGGTATCCGTTCGGGCATGGTATCCCGGTCCTCATAGTCCTTGTTGTTGTTGTTCTTCAGGGCATTATCGGGCAAGGTATCCCGTTCGGGCATGGTATCCCGGTCCTGTTGTTCTTTGTAGGACATTATCGGGCAAGGTATCCCGGTCCTATTGTTGTTGTTCTTTGTAGGGCATTAATATTAGGCAAGGTATCCCGTTCAGGCAAGATATCCTGGTCCTAATGTTGTTGTTCGTCGTAGGGCATTATCGGGTGATGTATCCTGGTCCTGTTGTTGTTGTTGTTGTTGATGGTAAGACATTATCTGGCAAGGTATCTCGTTCGGGCATGGTATCCCAATCCTACCGTTGTTGTTGTTATAGTTGTTGTCGTTGTTTGTATCCGATTGAGTTTGGTTTGTTCCTGTGTCCGTATGACATGAATTAAATTGTTGTTGCTGTTGAACTTGATGTGTTTGTTTGGTATGTTAACTTCCTAGTTATTGTATCCGTCGATTACGCATGCTGCATGAATATTGTCTGTTGCATGTCTGCCCATTAGTTGTCGGGTGCGTGTGTGTCGAGAACGCTCGCTGAGATTTTTATCTCATTCTTTCGATTCCATTTTTTTACCGTTAACAAGCAAGGAGTATTGAAGTTGGATTTTTAGTTGTTTTTAATAGAGTGGACGATGTGTAATTTGTAAACAATGTTTTTATTATGTAGAGTTAATTTATAAAATGGTATTTGTTCTATTGTATTTTTATTTAAGTAGAACGTGACTCACACTATTTGTTCGTACTGTACAATCTTTTAAAGTCGATGTTAGTTATTTAAAACGGACGATGTTATTTTAGAAAAGTTATTTGTAAGTGTTTAGAAGGATCAAATAAGATTTCTTTTAGAAGGAAAAAACAATTAATTATGAGCTTTAGTATTTTAAACAAAAAAAATAGCATTGAGTTTTAATTTCAATGTAACGAGTTTACAGATGATAGTCTATTTTATTTTTCTCAAAATTTTCCGCAACTACACTTTTGCTTTAAAATAAGCAATATCTAAATAGGGTGTTACGGGGATTATTCAAGGACAATACTGTCCAGTCCATCAAGGGTCATTCCATCTCCGCTGCCACACAGGTTTGACGAATTGATGGAGAGGGTCCACGTGCTCTCGGGTTTTGGTTGAACACTCGTTTCACCATCAACCAATTCAGGTGTGAAATCGGCAATGGCTTGTGCTTTGATTGGCCCTCTAGGTTCGTACCTGATGTCGTATTAAGAGAGATCTACTGACCAATCAACCATTCGTCCACCTAGGTCAGATTTTGACAGTACTTTTTTAACTGGGAGGTCAGTCTTCACAATGATTGATTGGCTTTTAAAGTATTGTCTCAGCTTTCTGGCCGCAAGGATGACCGCATATGCTGCTTTTTCTATCTTTTGGTACCAAATTTGTGCCCCTCGACATCCTGCTCTGATAGTATACTTGTCATTGTTATCTGCCTTGTTCCTGTATGAGTAACGCACTGTGGTTATTTTCTTATATGGCTAGATAGAGTAACACCAGAATTCCTTGAGTGGGGGATGCTAGTATCAGAGGAGTGGTCGTAAACGGCTTTAGTGTTTGAAAGGCCTAGTCACACTCTTTTGTCTACTAGAAAGTAGTGTTCTTTTTCAAGAGTTTGAATAGTGGCTTCACCTTATCTGCTGATCGTGTCATGAAACGTGAAAGGGCTGCTATCCTTCCTATTAAAATCTGAACCTCTTTTGCTTCCTTGGGATTCTTCATCTCGATTATGGCCTTGCACTTGGTAGGGTTGGCCTCAATTCCTCGGTGCGTGACGATGAAGCCAAGAAATTTCCCTACCTGCACACCAAACGAGCACTTGTCCGGATTGAGTATAAGGTTATGCTTATTAAGTAAATGGAACACCTTTGACAGGTTCTCCAACTGTCTATTGTCTGTTTCTGAGATGTTGCCCCTATTTCTGAAATCGTTGTCTATATAAAGCTCGATCGTTTGACCGATGATTTCTTCAAAGATTTGGTCCATCAACTTCTGAGATGTTGCCCCTATGTTCTTCAGACCGAAAGCCATCACTTTATAACAGAAATTCTTCTGGCTGGTCATGAAGGTTGTTTTCTCTTCATCCATAGGGCTCATTCGGATTTGATTGTATCCTGAATATGCGTCCATGAAACACAATAGCTTGTATCCGGATGATCCATCAACGAGGTTGTCAGTGCTGGGTAGAGGGTAGGAGTCCTTCGGGAAAGCTTTGTTCAAGTCGGTGTAGTCCACGCACATCCTCCATTTGCCACCAGACTTCTTTACCATTATCGGATTCGCCAACCAAGTGGGGTACTTGACTTCTCGGATGAGTTCGACCTTCATAGGTTTGTCAGATTTTTTTCTTATAGCCACCGTTTTTTCCTGGGCGCTTCAAACTTGACATATGAAGTTAGGGTCAATACCTGGCATGTCCTGCGGGGATCATGTGAATACATCAACGTTGTCGGCAAAGAAATTGATGAGCCGTTTCTCCACATCTGTGGTTAGTCTGACGCTGATTTTGGTCTTGTGACTGGGCAGATTGTTACTTCTTCCAGGTTGTCGGTGTTAGCCTGCATTTTCGACAGGCTAAAAATTAAATGCAGTCAACAAGGTTTGACTTGATAGATTCAAGAAGAAGGACCACTATTTCGACAACGAGAAGCTGTATACAGGGAGAATCAGCGTAGTTCATAACTTAGCGAAAAATTGGAAAGCTAAAGCCAACGGTTCGACAGGAAGGAGAATAATGTCCAGATAACAGGTCAAGTCAAAGAGCATTGTCGAAAGGGACAACAACAGTCACTACAACATTTTGACCCAAAGGCAACGGCTGAAAACTGTTGCGTAAAGCCAAAAAACCGTTGCCTTTACTTTCGGCAACGGTTTTGAAACCGTTGTTTTTGCGGGCGTTGCCTAAGCTAAAGGCAACGGGTTTTTCTGACAAAAGGCAACGTAACCCTAAAACCGATGCCATTGACAGCTTAAACGCAACAGTTTTTAATTACACACAAAGGCAACATGCTAAAACCGTTGCTAGTTATAGCAACATTTAAAAACCGTTGCCAAATATGGCAACACTGAAAAACCGTTGCGTTAGTTATGACCGTTGTCTATAATCAGCACACACAACGGTTCAAAACTGTTGCCATAGATAATAAAAAATTAAAAAAAATAAATTCATGTACTATATATATACGTACATACACTAATTTTCTCACCATAATATGAATGACTCATAATAACAAGTAATTATATCAAGTAATTATATCTCACCATAAAAAATATCATTACAAAACTCATTTGATAAATTCAACCATAATATGAATGACTCATAATAACAAGTAATTATATCTCAGTATCTTTTGTGAAAACCTGCAATGTTGTGATATTAAATTGATGTTCATGTTCATATATGATATACAAATGATTAGTTAAATAATGATTTTGTATGTCTTTTGCAGACAGTCTTGTCACTACATAGAACATCCATCCCAGCCATTTCCTCAATGGCTGTCATCCTCTTTGTGATGGCACTTTGTTCAAACAACCTATGAGAACCAATAGCGATAGTGACTGATAAAACAGTTGGCATTGCAATAGGAATCCCTCCAATGAGAAGCACCTTGTTCTGGAAATACCTTTTTTTGAGATGTATCCGGAAATCCCTAAAATTTAACTTTCTGGAAATACCTTAAAAAATGGTATTTCCGGAATGTTTTTTCCCTAAACTTCCCAGAAATACGTCTATTTCCGGGAAGTTTAGGGAAAAAACTCACTTTTCCGGAAATATGATGGAATATTGATGAATAATTTCGTTTTTTAACAATTTTTTAGGAGTATTTTGGTCCATTTGGTCAATTTGGGGGTATGAGGTTAAGTAAAGCTGGCCAAATGGGCCGGGCCCGCCAGGCCGGGTCGGGTCGGGTTAGCCCAAAAAATAGGAGGGATTGGGCCGAAGTAATTGAGCCCGTTTTTACATCCGGGGTTTTTAGCCCAGTACGTAAAAGCCCGAGCCCGTGTCGGCTAGCCCGACCGGGCCATGGGTAGCCCGCAAGCCCGTGAATAACACAAGTTGGGTGTGCATTTCTCACTACTCTGTGAACAACGGTCGTCAAACATTATCCGCGTGACATTGAAGACAATACACAATATCAACGCTCAACATTTAGTTAATAACATTTTGCTGACGAATTTACAATTAAGTTTATAAAAATTGAATATGGAAGTAATTTTATAACAAACGTTACTGGTTCGACTTACCTTAAACTTGATATGCATGAACTGAGTGTTGTAGGTAGAAACAAAAATTATAATGTGACGTACATAAGTACGTTAAAATTATTTTTAAAAATATTTATCAGAAAATATGAGTAATAGTTATAAAGGAACATTAAGTATTATTATAGTAAGTAACCATGAACATAAGTCATGTAAAAAAAATAAGTCATACAATTAGTGTCGCTAAAAAATCACGCATAATGCGGGCTAGCCCGAAAAGCCCGCAGTCCGCATAAGGTCGGGCTTGGGCCATAAAAAATGAGCCCGAATTTCAATCCGGACTTTTAAGCCCGGCCCTTAAAGGCCTGAGCCCATAGTGGGCTAGCCCGATATGGGCCGGGTAGCCTGTGTTGCCAGCTCTAGGGTTAAGGGGGTTACAAAAAAAAAACACCCATATTTTTATATACTAGGTGTTGATTTTTGTATTCTTGAGTTGATGCATAAGATATTTATTATAGGTATGGCCCAAGAGTAAGACTAGAAAAGCACTAGCTTTAGACTCACAATTAAAAAAAATTCATTACTAATTATGATTTTTGGGTCCTATAGTGTTGTCACAAATGCCAAACCTAAAGCTTTCTCATTTAAAAAAAATATTCCTCAACTTTAATTTTTTTCAGGCTTCACCTACTAATTATGATTTTTGGGTCTACCTTTTCCATTAAAGTAAATTAGATTCATCAATCTGTAAAGTTTTGTTAAATAATTGAGAAAAGTTTCTGTAGATTAATACTAATTTCATTGATTGTGTTATTTTTGATGTACTCAGGTGACTATTACGACTGGTCTATTCCTTTCCACACTCTTAGAGGACAAAGTTACCGAAATTTGACGTCCAATATTTTCTGAATTGGATCAAGGTTAGGGTTTTTTTTGCGGTCAAATTTTATCTGGTGTTCCAAAACGCGCCCAAATTTCGGTAGAATTTTGGAATGATAGTTAAACCTCAATCTAGTATAATATATTAAGTTTTAAAACTTTTTTTGTTTTCACCACAATCACACATTCGCATATATTAGTTTTTGATGGAATTGTAGATATACCATTACATCTGTATATGAATATGATATGATATGTTCATTGGGAAAATAGGAACAACATCAAAGGGGGGCAGCTAATGGCCTTTCTATGATAGCTATGTCTTTTTTCAAAGCTATTGGTCCTACTACAGGTGGTGCAATGTGAGTAATTCTGATTTCTGTGAACTCTTCAGCTTTTTTTTATTAGTAGAAGTTTATATCCACATGCTTTGTGACTAATGTGATGTTATACCTAGATTCATCTTTAACTTTCTTCTTCTTATGATTTTGGTGAATGCAGATTAACTTGGTCACAAAAGCGTACAAATGCTTCTTTCCTCCCAGGTATGTTCCTTAACCATTTTGTTTGTGATAAAAATGGACGACAGGACCAAACCTTTCAAAAGCATGGGGTCTTTTTTTTTGAAAGGCAACAAGTTCAGATATTACATTTATTTTTTTTATTCAACCTAACACTTTTAGAGGACAAAGTTAGAGTTTTTTTTGCGGTACAATAAACAAGGTTAGGGGACACACTCTTAGAGGACAAAGTTACCGAAATTTGACGTCCAATATTTTCAGAATTGGATCAAGGTTAGGGTTTTTTTGCGGTCAAATTTTATCTGGTGTTCCAAAACGCGCCCAAATTTCGGTAGAATTTTGGAATGATAGTTAAACCTCAATCTAATATAATATATTAAGTTTTAAAACTTTTTTTGTTTTCACCACAATCACACATTCGCATATAATTAACACGTGGGAAAAAACATATAGGAAGCACCAAAAATGGTAGCCAGAAAATGAGGGTGTCACGGTTTTGATCAAATCAATTTAGAGTATGATGTTAATATTACTAGGATCGGGTGGTCGGTGATTATCCGGTGGGGAACATAATATAAAAACTAGATTTAAGAGATTCAAAAATATATATATATATATATATATATATATATATATATATATATATAGAGAGAGAGGAGGCATACATTATAAAATATATATATATATATATATATATATATATATATATATATATATATATATATTATAATGTATGCCTCTTCTTTCTATATATATTTTATAGTGTATGCCTCTTCTTTCTCTCTCTCTCTATATATATATATATATATATATATATATATATATATATACTACCTGATATTAATTTTAGGTTTAAATATGTTTTTCGTCTCTACAAATATAGTTGTTATTTAAATAAGTTCCTACAAATTTATTTATTTTAAATAAGTTCTTGCAAAATAATTTTTTTTTAAATATTCCCTTTTGTCAGTGAAACGTTACAAAAACATATATGGCAAACACAAATCAAACTTGTAATTTTTTTTCATTTCTAATTATTTAAAATGCTTATGTGGAGGGACATTCATCTTCTTTCTTCTTCATCTCTCACCATTTGCAAGTTGCAACTTCCCCTCCCCACCACCATCTCCCCATCGTGCTCTCTCTTCTCACCCACGTTGGCAATTTTTTTAAATAACGTTTCAAGTCAACCGCTCCAGAAAAAGCTTCCTAATTTCCTTCACAGAAACTACGATAGAGACTTTACCAAAACCATCTCAAAACATTTCCGATCTTCTTCCCTGTGCTTTCCATTTGTCTTCCAAGTTCCACTTTTTTTGTAAACTCGTAGGTATCTTCCTTAGTCATCAAATTTGAACACTTCAAAGATCAAACAACCCTTTCAATAAAGAGACCAACAAACCTAGCATCACAAATTTAAAGCACAAGTCTTTGAACTTTGAAGCCATGGATGAGAAAGTAGAGTGGTCTGGACTTCCCATAGAATTATGGCCCATGATTGGAAAATCTCTTGAGAATCACATAGATGTTCTCAGATTCCGCAGTGTCTGTAACTCATTTCGTTCTTCTATCCCCTTTTCTCTTCCAAACTCTCCTTTTCCTTTTAAAATACCTCACCCCATTTACAATTCCATTGAAACCCATCTCAATTTATCCACTATTTATCGTATTGAACCATCAAGTAATGAAATTTCCAACTCAAATTTACCACCTTTGACACCTTCTCAGATTCAGTGGAACTTGTTAAACTATGTAGTTATTGAGGTATGTAACTCATATACAATTGAAAACACTGGGCTTCGTGTTTTTACTGGTGTAACAAAAGTTGTGTTTTTTCCTAACTCCCCTTGGATTAGTGTTGAGAGTTCTGTAGCTTGTTGTATATTTCAAGAGGGTAAATTGGGGTTAATGAAATATGGTGATGAGAAATGGAAGGATTGATGGAGATGCTGTTGTGGAATGTTTGAAGGTTTATAAGTTGGATGAAGAGTCGGGGACATGGGTTGATGTGAAGAATTTGGGTGATACAGTTTTTGTTTTGGGAAATAGATGTAGCTTCTTTGTTTCTTTGGGGAGAGGGAGGGAGAGAGAGAGAGAGAGAGAGAGAGAGAGAGAGAGAGAGAGAGAGAGAGAGAGAGAGAGAGAGAGAGAGAGAGAGAGAGAGAGAGAGAGAGAGAGAGAGAGAGAGAGAGAGAGAGAGAGAGAGAGAGAGAGAGAGAGAGAGAGAGAGAGAGAGAGAGAAGTTGCAACTTGCAAATGGTGAGAGATGAAGAAGACAAAGAAGATGAAGTCTCCCACCACATAACTATTTAAAATAATTAGAAATGAAAAAACAATTACAAATCAGATTTCCGTTTGCCACATATGTTTCTTTGTAACGTTTCACTAACAGAATGCCACATTTAAAAAAAAATTGTAGGAACTTATTTAAAAAAAAATTGCGGGGTCTTTTTTCAAAAACAGTTATACTTGTAAGGACGGAAAACATATTTAAACCTTAATTTTATTTTATTTTATTTTTAAAAAAAAAAGATAGAAGGATGCATGCAATGTAAGTTCGCCACGGCTTGTGGTTTTGTTTGCTAGCTATTACTAAGATCTTAATGTTGTACATTTACCTGCAGGCACCCATTTGGTCTTTTTATTCCTGAATTTAGTTGAAGGACTTGGAATAGTATTGATGTTTAAACCATTTCTTGGTGAAAAGAAGAAAACACACTCAAATGAGTTGCACTGATGCCTTAACTTTGTTTTAGATTGGGACTATGATGGCACCATGGTGCATTATTATTTAACTTGGTTATTAGCTTTGTCATATTAAAAAATCTACTTTCAATCTAATAAAAACATATGTCAGCATATTTGCATTTTTAGACATCACTAAATTTTGACATTTGTCACAATTTAGGGGCAGAATAGACAATTCACCACATAAAGACAAAATGCTATAGTGCCGCAACAGTATGCTACAGTGCAATACACTACAACATTTAGACCCTATGACAACGGTCGAAAACCGTCTCCTAAAGCCAAAAAACCGTTGCCATAACCTTCGGCAACGGTTTTGAAACCGTTGTTGTTGCGACCGTTGCCTAAACTAAAGGCAACGGTTTTTTGTTCCCTAAGGCAACGCAAATGCAAAACCGTTGCCATTGACAGCTGAAACGCAACGGTTTTTATTTTCACACAAAGGCAACGAGATAAAACTGTTGCTAGTTATAGCAACATTTAAAAACCGTTGCCATATATGGCAACATTTAAAAACCGTTGCCAAATATGGCAACACTGAAAAACCGTTGCTTTAGTAATAACCGTTGTCTATAATCAGCACACACCACGGTTCAAAACCGTTGCCATAGATTACAAAAAATTTTAAAAAAATATTAGATTCAGGCACTATATATACATACGTACATATACTAATTTTCTCATTTATCAAATTAAACCATCATCTGAGTAATTGAGGATACCAGAAAATGGGCATTTTTCCAGTTTCATTACAACTGATACAGTCAGTATAGGGAAGAATGAACATGGATTTTCAAAAGCTTGTTAACAAAATAACATGATGTCAGAAATGAAGGGTAATTGGGAGAATAAAGCAAAACCACCCTGGTGACACTCTTGATCGAGCAAAACCAGGAACCTTGGAGTTTGAGTCACGAGAGAGCATGCATTATGCCAAAAAGAGCTTGAATAAAACCATACTCATCACTCTCTTCATATGGCTAAACCTACATAAAAATCAAAATCAAAATGTAAAGCAACAAACGAGAAAAACCCTAGTTTTCTTTGTAGCAGCACTAAAATAACAGCAATGGATGTCTCAGAAGCCTTCTACATTGGAAGTAGTAGTAGAAAACCAGAATCATCAACATACAAGTCCAATTTATTCAAACATCTAACCTACCTCTATGAAAACATCACAAAGAATCTACAAATCAGAAGCACCAAACATCACAGAAGGGATTTCGTTGGGTATAAGATTGGGGATTTCAGAGGAGATGCATCAATGAACAAATTGGGGATGGTTAAACCTAAAAATGAGCTGTCTTACCTATTCGTGGAAAAGCAAACCAACGGAAAGAGCGAGGTAGCGATGAAGATAAACACGGAGGAAGCGAACGTCATGAGCGAAGATGAGCAGAGGACGCGATGAGTAGAAACACACACTGCAAAAGATACCCATATAAGAAACAAAAATTAATAGAGAAATCAGAGATGAACATAAAGAAATTCGATCAAAATACATAACAAAAATGAATAGTGATTAATTCCTACCCCTCAGTTTCTACAAAAATTGACTCAACAGAAATTGAATAACATGTAAATGACTACAAGCGATGAATGTTAAGCCACATAACAACAAAAAATAGACTCAGAAAGGTGATGAATGCTAACCTATTTTTGAGATAAGCGAACGAACATCAAAGTAAAAGAACACAAGACGGCGTGAGCGCAAAGTTTGTGAAGCGACCGCGGCGTGAGTGGAAAGCGCACGATTCTTCTTTTCTTCGATTTAGGGCTTTCGCGATTTGAAGGTCAGGGGTTTAGATTTTGGTAAAAAAAGAGAGTATTCTTTGAAGAAAGAAGAGAGATTAGCGAGATCGAGAGTGAGAGTTTGTGAGAGAAGAACAGAGTTCAAAAGTGTAAAGGTTACAGGGAGGAAGAGGATTCTGTGAAAACGCTGAGGGAAGAGGGAGAGTTCGAGAGTGCAAGGTTACAGGGAGGAGGATTTGCTGAGGGAGAGGGAGAGTTCAAGGGTGCGATGGAATTTTAGGGTTAGAAGGGAGGAAGAGGATTCGCTGAGTTAGGGTTAGAAAGAAGGGTGTGAAAGAGGATTCGATGGAAGTTTTGAGTATCTGACCATTTAGCTCATTTTTTTTAATTTTTTAATAATTCAATATCTGACAACGGTTTCTCAGCGTTGCCTAAAGCTCAACTAAAAAACCGTTGCCATAGACCTTTAAGCAATGGTTTTAAACCGTTGCCAAAAAATTTTAGTTAAAAAAAATTGTATCAACAACGGTGGCAAAAAAACATTGCCATTGCTATCTAAGGCAACGGTTTTTTAGGCGTTGGAATTTTAGGCGTTGCCATAGGTCAAAATGTTGTAGTGAATTAGTCACTATAAATCAATTAGCCACTATCCATTGTCAAAAAAAGAATTGTAAAAATTTTTAACTCGTACCAAAAATTACAAAATAACTACTAAAACTAATCAATTTAACTACTTTTGTTAAAATCAATCAATTTAACCACTACCAGAAACTACCAAATAACTATTTTATAATTACTTAAAAGGAGTACTAAAATGCCAACGGGAGTGCCAACGGGAGTGGCAACGAGAGCGCCAATGGGAGTGGTAACGAAAGCGCCAACGGGAGAGGCAACGTGAGTGTCAACGATAGAGGGAAAACAATGTGAGGGACAAAAAACTGATTGAAAACTGCAATCAGAAGCTGCAACAGACGCAGCAAAAGGACAAAAACAGCAGAATTTTAAAAACAATTTTTTTTTCAGTTTTTCTTTCCATAAATACACCTTTTTGTCAGTTTTTTTTACTAAAAACGTAACGTTTTTTTAACTATTTCTATAAATTACTGAAACTACTAAAATTAATCAATTTAATTACTACTAATTGCAAAAAAAAAAAACCATACCCCTAACAATAGTTTCAAAATTATTTATTCCAAAAAAATAAATTATTAACTTAATATTACACTCAACGGGAGTACCAACAAGAGAGCGAACGAGAGCGCCAACGAGAGAGGGAACGAGAGCGACGGGGCTGCATATTTTACCGTTTACTCCATTATTAATATTATAAGAAGATACCGACTTTGTTTTAACTTTTTGCAACACAACTATTTAAGTAAATTCACCACTAAAAGACAAAATTTGCAACACAACGAGAGCGGCAATGCAAGACTGGCAATGGAATCGACAACGAGAGCGACAACGGGAACAGGAGTGGGGACGAGAGAGACAAGGAGAGCGCCAACGTGGGTGCATATTTTAAAATTTCTTATTTTCTTTTTTCTTCATTTTTACTCCATCTAAAATTTATTATTTACTATGATCTCTCTATTAAAACTATTCAAATCAATCAATTTAACCACTAAAAAGTATTATATAAATACAACTTTAGCCACTACCAAACTTTACAAAATAATTACTTATAATTAAACGAATATGATTTAATTAATATTAAATCATATAGAAAAATATGAGTTAACATGTGGCAACGAGAGCGACAATGAGAGACTGGCAATGGTAGCTGCAACGGGAGTGGCAACCAGAGAGGTAACGAGAGCGTCAACGAGAGTGCCAACGGGAGTGCCAACGAGGATGCAAATGGGAGTGTCAACGGGGATGCATATTTTACCTTTAATGTCTAAATACATTATTATGGAATAATGTAATTCTGATTGTCAATCTCCCTTAATTTCTCCGACTGATCAATATAATTTTCATTTGTATCTTATATGGCATAATACCTATCTCTTTCCACTTTGAATTTTAAATCATACATTTCGGACATTGTTCCCAACTTATGATTATCTTCCAAATTACTATTATGACTTCATGGCAATACACCGACCATACAGTATCACCCGTGTGTATACACGGGTAAAATACTAGTGAGTGAAAAAAAGCAAAGGAGAAAGCAACATAGAAGAAATAAAAAAAGAAAAGTAAGGATAAAGTTGAACGAAAGTTTCAAGAGAAATTCCAAATGTTATTTTTCATCTTTTTTTGATTAAATTGTTATTTTTCATCTCTTATTGGAATCACGATTCTCAAATTAAAGGCACTGATGTGAATCGTGTGGATTACTTAAAAAGAAGTTTGTTCAAATTCCACCAATAGTAGAAAATTCATTATTACCTACATAGCTTCCAGCAGAAATATTCCGCAGTATTTCCTGTGGAGTTGCCTGCAAATCTATAGATTAGTTGAAACTTTCCTGCCGAATTATAAGTTCGCAGAAAACTTTCCTGCGTAGTTTAATTCGCAGGAAACAGTTTTTTTTTAAAACTGTTTAAAAAACTTCACTTAACGCAATGATAGTGTTAAAAATATGGGCGAAATTATGGATTTATTCTTATTAAAAACAGAGTGGGCAAAACTGTCCCTGCACCTTTTAAATGCTACTTAGCGTTTTGATTAAAAACAGAGGTAAAGAAAATATACAAAGCAGAGAGAGAGAGAGAAAGAGAGAGAGAGAGAGAGAGAGAGAGAGAAGAAACAAAAAAACCAAATTGAAGACATCTTTGGAACTTGAGCAGCTCTTTCAGTTTTCACATCGCATCACTCTCGAGGGATTCCTTCTCTTTCAGTGCAGCTCTTTCTCTCTCGAAGCGTTCATCGTCCTGTTCGTCGACATCTCCGTTCACGTCCCAATCTCATCGTGGCCTTTAAAACGTTGTCGTTTCCTGCTCCATTGATGCTCGCAAACTTCATCAGTGGTCACAGTTAAAAGGAACTTGTGAATCAATCACAGGGGACTAGCATCACAAACTTTATCTGCGTTCAAATCATGTCCAGGTAAGGGATTTTGTATCCATTTTCTTCTTCACGCGTTCTTCTATGTAATAGTTCCAGCTGTGATGAATGATTTCAGTTTGGTTTATACTGTTATATTTTCTTCTGTTATCTTCGGAAATCAATATTTACTTGTTGTTCCCTTTCTCATTGAAGTGTTAAATGATGAAGCTCCTCAATCGATAAGTCTAATTTCGTTTCCTTTCATTTCTAATGTTTTTGATTTGGTTTTTGCATCAGGATTGTGTTCTTATTGTGCTATTTGTTGCATCGATGAAGCTCCTACTACTCGGTAAGCCTCAACCTAAAATGCACATCACCTGTTTGATATTGTGTTGATTCTACCTTTTTTTAGGACAAACTGGACTCGGCCAATTGGATTACATTTCTTTTCTTTCAAAAGAAGTGCAGACAATCTTCCTTCATCTTCTGGCGTCCTAATTTACATGCATGTCATGGCTACTTAGACTATAACGAATTGTATTGTAATGTATTACAAGTGAATATGGAGACTCTATCTAAATTTTGGCATATTACTATGTTGATTTGATTGTAAGTTAATCTGTCTCTAATTGCTGGTACGCAGATTTATGGAGGATCACAACACAGCTACCTTCCCTTCCAAAAAGTTAGCTCCTGCGGAGGTTTAGTTTCCCGTATCGTTTGTGCTCATTTTTGTGAATACGAATATGGCCACATACTTGTCATTAGTTAATCTAAGAATATTTGTGTCCTCGAGTTTCAAAGAGACTCCCCTTCCACAGCCTGTCCTTCGGGTTTTGTCCTCGAGTCCTCTAGCGTTCAACGCCTCTTTGTTGAAACGTTCGATGTACCGCAGAGTGTTTCACGTTCCCCCTGTCTTATTGCTTTTAATACGTTTTCCGACTTGGGCTTCAACCGGGATGCCAAGAATCTGGCGAGGAATAGCTTGCATAGCTGGGGCCAAGATGAGTCGAGTTTGGCTCGAGCTCTCTGAACCAGGCTAGTGCTGCCTTCAAGATTGTCAGAGGAAAGATTTTGCATTTCACAGCTTCGGTAGCACCTCGGTATTGGAGCATTAGCTCGAAATAATCGAGGTGGTCATCGGGGTCGCCTACCCCGTCATACATGTTAAGCGCAGGAGGTTTCTCCAATGACCGCAGAATCAGGCGGTCGTTGATCTGTTGGGCGAAGAGGCTCCTGCGCGTCTTCCCGTGGTTTTGGAGATGTGCTTGTGCACCGTCTTCCGATATTCGAAACCCGTCTTCCTTTCTCGATAAGTGTGTGTGAGGTATCGTGCGGCGACCTGTTGCGATGTCGAGCGGAGTGCCGAGGAGAGGAGGACGCGCGAGATGAGCCTCGATCAGATGATTCATCGGGCTAGTAGGTGGAGTCGGGTGATGATGGCGGTGTTCGGAGGGGAGAGCTGGAACCTCCCCCCGACGATGCGAGATTTGGCATGGATGGTGGTGTCGCCGAGGAAGGGATCGATGCCCCCCGGAGTTTGTTGGATATATTTATGAATACTTTGTTTTTGCGTTATAAGAGTTTCTTCTTTAATTTATGGGTTGAGTATCTGATCTCCCATCGCGCTTTTTATGCCGTTATGATAGAACGGGCGATGTCGAACTCTTTGAGCACGGTTAGTCAAGTGAGATCAACTTGTGCCTAACTCGGACTGGAAAGTTAATCACATTAAGTCCTTAATAGGAATGAATGAATGTGATGTCGAAATCTTTGATCCTGGTTAGCCAATTGAGATCGACATGTGCCTTACTCGGACTGGAGAGTTAATCACATTAAGTCCTGAAAATAAATGAGTGAAAACGATGCCGAATAGTTTAAGCCTGGTTAGCCAAGTGAGATCGACTTGTGCCTAACTCGGACTGGAACGTTAATCACATTAAGTCCTGAATAAGAATGAGTGAATGCGATGCCGAACTCTTTGAGCCTAGTTAGCCAAGTGAGATTGATGCGTGCCTAACTTGGATTGGAGACTTAATCGCATTAAGTCCTATAAAGGAATGAGTGAATGTAATGCCGAACTCTTTGAGCCCAGTTAGCCAAGTGGGATCGACTTGTGCCTAAGCCGGACTGGAGAGTTAATCGTATTAACTCCTAAAAAGGAATGAGTGAATGCAGTGTCGAACTCTTTGAGCCCGGTTAGCCAAGTGAGATCCACTTGTGCATAAGTCGGACTGGAGAGTTCATCACACTAAGTCCTGAAAAAGAATGAGTGAATCGATATCGAACTCTTTGAGCCCAGTTAGCCAAGTGTGATCGACTTGGGCCTACCTCGGACTAGAGAATTAATCGCATTAAGTCCCATTATTTGAGGGGTGTTTTTCTGCGTGACTTCCTATAAAGAGGTTGTTTCGTAAGAATCCTTGTGATGGCTAATAAACTTCATCAATCCTATTTTGAGGTATACCGTTTTTGAGAGTTTGGGGTGCTTAGGTGTACTGCACTCGCTCTTCAAGTACTTCTTGGCCGAGGGTTAGTGCCTTGATTCATGTGTGGGCGTATTTCTGCCAATTCTTTTTGGTAGGGATTGATAGCTCTTTCCCGATGATTTCTTGCTTTTCGGGGCGATGCTTGTTACGTTTGTTGTTGATTTCTGTTGTTTGTTGATTGCTTCTGGGCTTGCTTGACATTTGTTGTTGAGCTCATCGGTTGCTCCAATGAAGTTAATATGGGGTTCTTTGTCGTGCTTCTTGTTCCGTGAGTTTGGGGCCTCACATGTGGTACTCTTGTAGTCTCCTTTGACGGAGAAGAAGTGGTACCTCTTCGCCGAGCCCAAGTGGTTTTCACAGTGAAGATTTTGTGTGGTGCGGAGTAAAATTTCATTCTGAGGTGCACTGTGGAGGCGACAACTTCTAGTTGCCCTAGCGTGGGCCTTCCAATGGTACAATTGTATACAGATGGGCAAGAAAGGACCAAGAATGGTTTCTTGATTGTTCGGGTAAGAGGTTCCTTACCATATGTGACCAACAGTTTGATGTAACCTAGAGGTCTCGTGTTAGACCTAATAAACCTTGAGAGGTCGACTCCCTGATAAGGGGCAAGGTCCTTCTTAGAGATTTCGAGGACAGAGAGGAGGTCCTCGAAGATGATACCAGCCGAACTACCTTGGTTGACCAGAATTCTTCTAACCTCGAAATTTTCCATTACAGCTTGGATAATTAGGGGGATATACATGTTAGGGTTGTCGTTCACTTGATCTTTATCTTCAAAATTTATAGGAGGTCAGTGGGAGATGACCTCGGTGGATGACGAACTGGTGATGCTCATTATTTCTTTTCATTTTCTCTTCATTGTCTTTCTAGTTTCTCCCCCTTCGTCGGGATATCCTCCAAAGATTACCATTACTACTGGTCGATTGACGGCTCTTGGCATGTCGTCGTCCGGGTCGAAATCACTATCTTCTTTCTTTGAGACTTTTTCGATGTCGTTGACTACCTCTTTCCCCTTTCTGGGGGAGCGTGTTTGTGCTCGGTCTTTATCTTTCTTAACGTAATGGTTGAATTTACCTTTTCTGATGAATTCTTCTATATCGTCTTTTAGAGTGAGACACTGATTGGTGTCCTGACCGCTACTACGGTGGTAGCGTCAGTATTTTTTTTCTGTTGGTCCATTTCCTCTCGGGAATAGGCTCAGGGGGCTTTATGCCTGGAAGCTCGGTGTTGGCGCATTCAGAGAGATGCTTGACATGGAAGTGTTAAGAGGAGTGTGCTCGGTGAATGGGGGCCACGACCTCGTGGTTCACAGTGGTGGCCTACTTGGTCTTTCTTTTGCCGAGTTTCTTGAGGCGCAATTTCTTTCTTAGTAGGAGCTTTGTCGACAGCACGAGTAGCTAGCTCGTCGTCTTCATATTTCATGTACTTAGCTGATCTTTTTAGAGGAATTCTTTCAGGTTGCAGGGTTTATTGACTCCAACGTCGATCTGGAACGGGCTTCCGTAGCGGAGGCCATGTTTCATGTAATGCCATCGCATCTTGTCTTCTAGTTCATAGACGTTAGAGCTTCTGCATTAAACCTTTCTACGTATTCCCTTATGGTTTCAATCTCGCGCTGGTGGATTGCCCTGAGCATCTTCTCAGACTTTGGTTTGACCCGCGAAGTAGTGAAATTATCTACAAAGAGCTCAGTGAACTAGGGCCAGGTGGTGATTGAGTACGATTCGAGGGATATATACCAGACCAATGCTGTTTTGGTGAAGTTCAGAGGCAAGATTTTACACTTGACCCCGTCTTCAGAGTTTTGGTATCTGAGCATCAATTCGAAATAATCGACATGGTCTTTTGGGTCCCCAGATCCATCATATAGATTCAGGACTGGAGGCTTCTCCAACGATCTTGTGACGGGCTACTCGTAAATTTCTTTGGAAAGTGGCCCCAGTTTTGAAGATGATACATGTTTCTTTAAAGGTTTCATCTTGTGAGACGATTTGCCCCTTCTACATTCCCGGCGTAATGGTGATGAGGAGCCTAAAAAAGAGGTGTCATCATAAGGCTCCCTCCTGTGGTGAGCCGATTCGGGAGTGGTAGGAGGGGAACTTGGAGGTGACCTTGAATATCTTTCTTGATGATGACGACGGCTAGGTCGGTGTCGTGGTGCATTGTGAAAGGTAGGACACGCATTAGAGGGGAGGTGTTTGGACCGTATGATGAAGAGAATGAATCGGTGGCGTCCATTTCTATGGATCGTGGGCCTAGTTTGTTTTGGCCGTATGGTGTTTGACCGATCCATAACTTTTTTGCTCTACAATATCTAGCTGACATGTGTTATATCACTTAACACAATGAAAAGAAAAGAAAACTTGAAGACTAGATATACCTACTTGAGGATGTGGAGGTTATCCCATTGCATGCACTTGACTCAAATCTCCCTATCTCTCCTTAGTTTCCATAACACAAAAGAAAAGAAGATCACCACTTATTTATAGGCCATGTAAAATCTGATGATGAACTCCCTTGGTTGTAAAATCTAGCATATGTATCTATGGGAACTGACATATCTTGTATATTTGATTTGTATTCCTACCATTCCTAGCAGCAATTCAGATAAGACACTCATTTCAATTTTCCTCAAAATCAGTGGTCGTTTTAAATTCTTAATCCATGGTAAAATTTACTCAATAGTCCAAAATGGGACAAAATTTCGTAAAAATTTCTGGACAATATTTTAACTAATCTAATATATCATGATCTTTTGATTTAATTCAAAGACTTTAAAATTCACTTATATCGAATTTTCCTAATAATTACGGAAAAATACAAATTCACATTGTTTGTTTATTTGTTTATTATAATGGAAATGTGAGTGTTATGGGAAAACCTATAAAAGAGGTTAATATAAGGAGGGATTTGTTGGCTACGTTTTGTTTCTCTTGATTGTGGAAGGGTTGAATGGGCTTATCAAGAGTGTGGTCTCTTAATGTATGTTTCTAAGTGTTATGTACTGTGCTTCCGATCTTAGAGATTGGTATTACGCAGTTAGTAGATATTTTGTCATTGATTCTGTCTCTGTCTTCAGGCTTGAGAGGAAGATTTCGTTCGACCTGGAGAGGTTCGATCTTGAGAGGCGATGTTGAGATGTTCGATCTTGAGATGTCCGATCTTGAGGGGCGAGGTTGTACCTGCAATGATACTCCGACGCTCAAGTCAGTATTTGAGTGAATGAGTGTTTTGTTAGAAAAAGTGCTTACCATTAATGAGCATTGAATGGGGTATTTATAGAGTTTGAATGTGTTTGTGTTGGCGTTTTTGGGCCGTCCGATCTTGTGAGCTGATCTTGGCCATTGAAGATTGGACTCTCTCAATATGATTGGGCTTCTCATCAATTGGGCTTTTGGAGAGGGGGGGTGTAAATAGCAAACAGTATAATCACCATAACAGTGGCCCCCCAAGTCTGGTCGCTATGAGGAGCGATCTTGACTTTGATGGGCGACGTAGCCTCATATTCTTGTTTTTGTTGAGTGGAGATTTCTTCGGTCTCGAGCTTACGTCGAGGCTGGGGTTCTTGGGCGATGTTAACTGTCCGTCGAGCTTTCGAGCGAGGTAGATGGTTTTTTTTGAATTCAGTGCTGCTTTGGAATCAGTGTAATCTTGGAATCAGTGCCATCTTTACTGTTTCTGACAAGGTGTCTCTTCGCAGTGGCGGCGCATGATGGTGACGTTTTTTCTTCAGCGTGCGGATTTTAATGGACTATGGTTTGGACGTGACGTTTCGACTTCCCGGCCCAGGCCCATTAGATCCGCCTTGCTATAAATAAAGGGTCTCACCTCCTCATTTGTTGCTTGCTGTTCATTTGTTTTGAATTTGTCGATCTTCAAGAGCTCCCGAGCTTCTTTAAAGTGAACGAGTTTGAAGAGTTTTCGAAGTACTTTTAAGGTCGGTTTCTGTGGATCGACAACCGTATTTTTCCAGATATAATCAACTTGCGACTTAGTTCCGAGGTTAGTCTATTTTTGATTTTTCTTTACTTTTCTTTTCGTTTGTGCCTGGACCTCCCCCAGTCCCCTTTGATCTCAGAATGGGGGTCGTCAAGTCGGGTTCCGACTTGCTCGCGAACCCATTTTCGATCTTTAACCCTGACATTTCGTCCCCCATTCCTGTAGATTCGCTCTGGCGAGGACGAAACAAACTCGAAGAGACGTTACTCAGTACCGGAAAGAGTTTACGAACGCGATGGCTTCTGGTGGTGAAGTCCCTGAGGTTCGTACCGAGCCTCTTGAAGTCGCCGCCCTAGACGTGCAAGAGCATTCTGCTTCCGTCCCTATGAGTGATAAGGCGGAGGATAATTTTGAGAGTGAAAGTTCCTCTCCTGCGACCGATGCTAATGAGCCAAACGACGATACTCCTGAAGATGTGGAGGAAGATTGCTTGGTGGATGTGATGGTCATCACTTCTAAGTCTGATGAGGAAATCCCAGTGGAGGAATCAGAGGATTCCGAGGTCGATCTTGGGACAGGCTCCGAGGTTGATCTTGTGTTGAGTTCCGAGTCTGCCGATGAGTTCGACAGAGGAAGTGTTGGAAAACAAGTTGAATCTCGCCCTTCGAGTCAACTAGGTTCCAGCCGAGCTTATGCTGCTTCTCTGGATGGGTACTCTAGTACTGGTTGTGGGGACCTTGATGTACCGGTGCGAGAGGTCTCTCAATATGATTGGGTTTCCAGAAATATTTTGGAGATCAAATCGTTGTACCAGCACGGGTTTAATTTGGAGAGGGTCGGGAGGAAAGCTTCCGGTCGCTCGAAGCAAATTTGGAGAGTTGAGGGAATGAAGAAAGGAGAGCACGTGGCTTTGTGGCCTGGAGAGCTCAAGTTCACTTTGTATCATATGCTGATAAATGAGATGAATATCCGGCCTCCTTTCACCTGGTTCGAGCAGACGGTTTTGGCGACTTTGGATGTTGCGCCTTCTCAGTTGCATCCAAACGCGTGGGCTTTTGTTCGAGCCTACGAACTAATGTGCCTTCACCTGGAGAGGCTGGTCTCGCCGTTGCTCTTTTTCCATTTGTTTGAGATCAACCAGAACAGCAGTGAAAATAAGTCCGGTCGCGAGCATGTCAGTCTTCGCTCGAGGCGAGGGGCCAAGATTTTCAAAGCTTATGCGGACTCATTGAAGGGGAATTGGAAGGAGTTATATTACTGGGTCGAACCGGTGACCGATGAAGCGATCGAGAGAGTGGGAAAGTTTTCCGAGGATGGTCGGACTTTGGTGTCCACCAAGTTTCCCATTGGTTGGAGTCAGGCCCATTTTGAACGATCCACCAATTCCTTTTCTGTTGGTCAGGATCGACTGAACGCTGCCGATCTTCTTACCAAGAGGATCCTGATGTTTATTTCTGAGAACATTCCTTTTTCAAATCATAAGTATCGGGGTATCCCTGCGGCTAAGATAGTTCAGGCTGGGAAGCGAAGACGAGTGCAATTTGTCTTAGGTAGTTCGTTTTTCTTGTTTTGATTTTTGCATATTTTTGACTGTAGTTTGTATGACCCATTTTTGTTTCTTTTCCAGATACCATGGCCCCAAAGAAGCTCGCCGCAATGAAGGCGCTGGCGATGAGGAAAGTCGATATATCTGACGATGCTGAGGAAGTGGGTGCTCTGCTTCCGACGTCTCCCCAGGTTGAGACTGTCGTTGGGATGGTTACTACTGCTTCCCCGATCAACACTGTTACCCAAGAGGACCTTGCCTATGAGGCTCTGGTCGATCTTGTTTCCAGTTCTCCTCCCCCGGCTGCTCCCAATATCGGTGCAGGGACCTCGGCGAAGAGGGTGCGCACCGAGGCAAGTGGCGAGCAAAGGCTGGGAAAAAGGAGTAAAACCTCAAGGAGACCGAAGCATAAGAACAAGGCCGTACCTTTAGAGGAGGGCTTCTTGGAACAAAACTATGCCCAATGGCGGGAGGATCCTTAAGATCGTTAAGATCGACGCTCAGACGGAGAAGAAAACTGTGATTTTTCCGACCTCCACTGCCTGATGTTTTAACAGCGTTTCTTTTTGCAGAAGTTCCTGGTGTATGCTTTTACCTATGTAGTTTTCGTATAGATCCGGAACTTCTTTCGGTCTAGCTGGAGATATTTGTAATCTTTTTTTGGGATATGTCTATCAGACCTTTACGAGCTTTAATGAATGTTTTTTGAATTTCGCATGTCATGTATGTCGTTTTACGAGCTTTAACGAGTGCTTTTTTAATTCTGCACGTTGCGTATGATATAAGAACGTCGGTAAATGACGAACTCGATTTACCGGTTCGAACCTGTTGCACCCCGAAAAATCCCATTTGGACTTCTCAATGTACAACGTGGGAAAAGTTTGGAGCCGCCACCAATATTTTAATTTTTGGACCAAAACATTGAAAAAAGGTCCTTTTGAAAAAGGCGGGTGGTCTTTGAAAAACTAGAGACATGGGTTCGGGGGTCGATTACGCGTGAGGAAGGTATTAGCACCTCACATGTCCTTTCTACCGAAAGGGAACCTCTAACTAAAGTATGTGGTTTCAATGTTTGATTTGGAAAATACCTAAGTTTGCCTATTTATTCCTTTGTTGAAAGATGCATTGAAAAGGATTTAACGAAAACCCTATTTATTATGGAAAAAGGAGAAAAAGAGCTTTTTAGAAAAAGGGCTTGACGGGACATGGCCCGCTCCTACGTATCTCCCGGTGCGATGGAGAACTCAAAGCTACGTAGTTCTTCTTTATCATGAAAAGGTTTTTATTTTTTATCTTTTTAGTGAATTTTCGAAATAGGACAAGTATTCAGCGAACGATTAAACTAACAGAGGTTATGGGTAATCACCGCTAAATACTCAAAAAAAAAGAGTTGTACCTCTAGTCAAACGAACAAAGGTTCTGATGGACTGTTTGATAACAACTCGTTTTTATTATCTTTTTTGAAAGTGATTTTTGAAAGAGATTGATTCGCACGATGATCAAACTAACAATGGTTATGATGGATCATCGTTTATTATTCTTATGAGAAAAGGACATTGCTACTAATAGCTAAACGAACAAAGGCTCTGATGAGCTACTAGCAATAATGGGTTCGAAAATGACTTTTTGGTTTGTTTTGTGAAAATGGTTGGTTTAGGGTTGCGAAAAGGATTTTTATTTGTTGCGCTTGACGAGAACGAGACTCGCTCCTACGTATCCCAAATGGGAATCAAAGCGACGTAGTTCTAAGCTTTTGGTTTTGAAAGTGCTTTTGAGTTTTTGAAATAAGACTCAAGTGTTCACGAATACCAAACAAGCAATGGCTTCGAGTGGCGTTCATTACTAACTCGAAAGAAAAGAGTTGGAACCGGTAATCAAGCAAGCAAAGGCTTCGAGTGATTACAAGTAACAACGTTTTATTATCTTTTTGAAAGCGTTTTCAAAAAAAGGGCGAGCATCAGTGATAATTATCACTAATAGCTCATGTTGTTTTTGAAATTTGCTTTATTCGTGTTTAGTTAAAGTGTGGGAGCTTTCATAGTAGTCAAACAAGCAAAGGCTTCGAGTGACTACCACTAATAACTCCTCATTAGCGATCAAACAAGCAAAGGCTTCGAGTGATGGCTAATGATTTATTTAAGAAAACGCCTTAGGTTTTTTTTTGTTTGGAAAAACATTTAACTCTTGATTTGAAACAAGTTAAGAAAAAGAATTTGATTTGGAAAAAGGGTTTTCGAAAACAAACAGGGCATTTCAAACAACATACCAATCCCTAGCCAATATACAAATCACTTAATTACAATTCATGCAAACATTACAAATCCAAAAGACAAGCAATATGCATAAATATGTAATGTTCAAAACTAATTACAAGTTGCCACAATTGCAAAAGGTAACTTATTGAATCATTTTAGGATCAACAATAAAAACACAAGAGTTAAGTTTCTTTTGGTAATCCTTGACACTTATTAATAATGTACAAAGGCATAAGTGTCAAGTCATATTACTAAATCATCAACAAGAAAGAAGTAATTGATCATGAGGTAAGGCGTAAAATGAAATGTTGAGTCACTTTAGGGGATCTCCAACACATGGGATATGTGCTAGGCATAAGTGCTAGATCATATCACCTAATCATCAACAAAGTATGCAACGGGAAAAATGTTTTTGAGTTTTTAAATGAATGAGGAAGATTGTGAGAAATGTTTTGGTCTTTTTGGGTAGGTATGCATGATTGAGAAGTGGTAAAATAATGAAAGAGTTTTGGTAAAAGTTATTTGATGCAATGTGGTAAAAAGTTGAATGCATATGAATAGGATAAAAATGCATGTTGGTAGAATGATGAGAATGCAAATGGTAAATTTCAAATAAAGTGGTAAATGTTTATTGAAATGGTAAAAGCTTTGTGTAAATTTTGAGTAAAGGGGTAAAAAGTAAAGGGTGAAAGTGTTTTTGGGATTTTGGGTAAAAAGTAAAATGTTTTTAAGTTTTGGTAAAAAGTAAAAATGTTTTTATCTATTGGTAAATTTTAAATGAATAGTAAAAGGTGAAATGGTAAAAAGTAAAAAACACAATTCACACAAATTACTCACACCATCAAAGATCAAACAACAAAGTTTTGAACAAAAATTTGGTCACAAAAAGAGGCCCTTGGCCGAATGCACCACATGCATATTCAAGCACAAATTTCATCAAATTTTTGCCATCAAATCACATTAATGAAAACATACATATAAATCCTAGGATCTACACATGCATTTCATACTCAATCAATTGCCATTTCATCATTTTTCAACATAAAAACAAGAGGGAACAAAAAGTATAAAAACCCTAATTCTACACTATCAAACCTTAGAGCATGAAGGACTAACTTAACCAATTTTATTCCATCAAAACTCAAGAAACAAGCAAGAAAACATGTTATTCAACAAGAGAGGCCCTAGGCCGAAGCAAAAAGGTAAGGAAAAATAAATTTTACTTGGTGAAAATTTCATAAAACAAAGTGGAAAAACACATGTACACAATTTTGCTTTACTAACAAGTATGAAATCCACACAAAATCACCAAGAACACATTTATTGGAGGGTGAAACGCCAAATCTCACCCTCAACCAGCCACCAACCAAAATATATCTACATTGATGATGATATGTGAAGAAGAATAGAGTAGAAGAATGAGTTTATGCAAAGACAATTAAAACTAGGTAAGGATTTAGGCTTACCTTTCAAGGATCTTTGCAAATGATGAAGAAAGAAATGATGACTCAAAAATGACTTGAACCTCTTCTTCAATCCCACCAAAGCCTCTTAGTCTTGAAGAAATATTGTTGAAAGTTTGATGATAATGCAAGATTAGAAGTAAGTTTTGTGTAAGAACCAAGGAAAGGGATGATTTGGTGGTGAAAAAAATGAAGAATGGTGGAGGAATGGAGGAGTGGTGATTTCGGGTTTGAGAGGAGGAGAGGGAGAGGATTCTTGAGCTGAGTGTGTGCTAGGGTAAAAATGAGAGTCTCCTCCTTTGGTTTCTTATTTTTGGGTTTTTATATGAGGTGCAAAATTAAGGGTATATAGGACATTGCGCTTTTGCAAACCATTGAGATTTGAGATAGAATTTGAATCGAGGGCCAAGATTGCAATGCACATGGATTAGGGACAAGGAGAAAACACAAATGAGTGAAGAGTAGCTAGAGAGGTCGAAAATTAGGAGCTTTTTGTGGCACAAAAATTGTTAAGGGCAATTAGGACTTTGTACACAAAGTTGTAGCCTAGGATTTGATCTAGAATTTTAATCAATGGCTAGGAATACAACTCACATGGATCAAGGGCATGAAGAAACACAAAATAAGATGAAAAATGGGGCTGAAATTCGCAGCCTATGAGTGAGTGGGATTTTGCAAGTTGTCATTGTACTATTTGTCTCCCACTACCTTTCTAATTATCCTTTTCTTTTCTTGATTATTCTTTTCTAGATAATACTCATGAAAATCTTTCCATTTTGGGCCTCATCCTATAATTCAATGATTGGGTTCTGAATTTGGTGATCTCACCAATCCCAAAATTGATTTGTTGACCATACCCCAAAGGAAATGACCATTTTACCCTTTTGTTCAAAAACCGAATTTCATGCCAAAAATATTCTAATGATGCACAAAAAAATGCACAACTCCACTCACTTGGACTCAAATAAATTCCTCAAGAGATGCATAGTGGTTTTTACTGAGAAATTATTTACTTTAGTGAAATGACCAAAATGCCCTTTTGGTCCTAAAAACCCTAATTTTGCTTCAAACTTCATTTTCACTTTAAAAATGATCCTGAGACCTTTTGGATGACTCTAAAACCCTAAAAATGCATGCATGATGAGAAAATACGTCTTTTTTGGCGAAATTACCAAAATACCCCTCGAGCTAGGAAAAAAAACCCTAGAAACCCCAGAAATACTCTAAAATGCTCTACCATGCTATGCATTGCTTTTCTAACCCTAAATTGCATTATAAAACTTCTAAAATGCAAGCATGATGCCTTTCCTAACCTCTAGGATGAATGCCAAGACTTGATTTATTTATTTTTATTGAAAATTAGGGTTTTGCCCTAAGCCGGACAAAATTGGGGTATGACAGAACCTATAGGACAGTTTACTAGGACTCGGCCCAGATTTAACTCGCCCTATAGGGGTATCGGAAGCAGTGGCCGATGGTCGTTCTTAGGACGTTTCGATCCTTGAAGACCCGGTCTCTTTGAGATAGTTTGCCAAGACTCGGCTCGGATTTAACTGTTTTCTCAAGGAGTTTGCGACCTTGGGTGGTCGCTTTTGGGGAGATCATCTAAGATCGGTCCCAGTTGATTCCCGGTGGGGGGAATTTGGTCCCTACATTCTGTTTGATCAAAATCAAGAATGTGTGGAGACTTGGTGAAAACTTTTGAGAAGCTTCGAAAGCGTTTGAAAGAAATGTCAAGTTTCTTTTTTGATTAATAATTTGTTTCGAGTTTACATAAGATCGGTGTACATGATTTCTTTCTAAGGATAATAACTTTTCAGTTTTGTTGCGTTCCAAGTCCTCTCAATCTTTCTTCCTTTGAGGGTCTCCAATTTAAAGGCTCCCGTACCGGTTTTAGATAAAATTCGGTAGGGGCCTTCCCAGTTTGGGGCGAGTTTTCCTTGGGAGGTGTTTTTCTGACCGATGTCAGCTCTTCTGAGTACCAGATCGCCTGGATCAAAATCTCTGTGAACGACTTTGGTGTTGTATCTGGTTGCAACCTTTTGTTTGATGATTGCTTCTCGGAGCGAGGCCCGACCTCGGATTTCATCGATGAGGTCGAGTTCTTCTCTTAAGGCTTGACCGTTATTGCTTTGTGTTTTGGGATTTGCTTTGGCGAAATTACCAAAATACCCCTCGAGCTAGGAAAAAAAACCCTAGAAACCCCAGAAATACTCTAAAATGCTCTACCATGCTAAGCATTGCTTTTCTAACCCTAAATTGCATTATAAAACTTCTAAAATGCAAGCATGATGCCTTTCCTAACCTCTAGGATGAATGCCAAGACTTGATTTATTTATTTTTATTGAAAATTAGGGTTTTGCCCTAAGCCGGACAAAATTGGGGTATGACAGCTGCCCCTCTTTATTTGGATCTTGACAAGAAATATGAATTGCGCGGGACATATTTTGAGGCAAAATAGAAATAAAGAATTCAGAAATTATACCGATTTTGTCTGCTTAGGGAAACCCGAATTTTCCTCTCTTATTTTTGGATGAATCGCCAGCCCTCAGTAATCCAACAAAAGCAAGAAATAACTTGGTGCCAACCCTCAGGCGGCAAAAGCAGGACAGAAATTGGTGCCAACCCTCAGGCGGCAAAAGCAAAAAAGAAGGTATCGACCTACAGTAAGCCGACACCAGAGGCTGCCTAAAGCCTTTTAACGAACCGCGAACGATCCGAGCTTGCCCTTGGGCATGGTGGTCTTCAAGAGCGACCGGGGGAGGGTACTATATCAAGTCGCGATCTCGATATTTCCCTAGGACTGCGCCATGTCTTAGGCCGACACAACTATCCTTTTCGTCTGAACCTAACGAGGTCTGAATGACTTACCTGCAGCTCGAATACAAGGTGAAGTCTGAATGGATTCACGAATCCTGTTGGTTGATGGGCACTTGGGCCTGAAGGGACACTTGGGTCCTGAATGGATTTACGAATCCTGTTGATTGGTTGAGATGGCCAATGCTGCCGCACTGGATTGAGGTACCTGCATACGTCAGCTGATGCAAGGAATGATGCAAGGAGTGTGGATGCATGTTATGCGAAGGCATGTTATGCAGATGCATGCTATGCGATGAGTTTATTGAGATGATGAATGTTCATGAAATGCCCTTTATTCTTTTACTTTGGTTTTCGTCATATGATGAATGCACAAGATGCGGTCATGCCAATGTAATGCAGATGTATGCTATATAGATGCATGTGACGCTGATGCATACAATGCTGGATGCTTTTGATATTTATGAAATGCGGGCATGCAAATGCAATGTTTTAATGTTTTGAGAGTTGTGAAATGCTTTGGTTTATTGACTTGACATCAGTCTGATTTAAGGACCACAACGGGTTTGGTTTATGGGCCGACAAGCCTGGTTTATGGAGCAATATGTGTCTGCATATTGGTCTGATTTATGGACCCCAAAGGTCTGGTTTGAGGACACGAAGGTCTGGTTTATGGACTGCAATGATCTGGTTTAAGGACACAAAGGTCTGGTTTATGGATCGCAATGATCTGGTTTAAGGAGCAATATGTGTCTGCATATTGGTCTGATTTATGGACCCCAAAGGTCTGGTTTATGGATCGCAATGATCTGGTTTAAGGAGCAATATGTGTCTGCATATTGGTCTGGTTTATGGACCCCACAGGTCTGGTTTAAGGACACAAAGGCCTGGTTTGACCTAATGGTTTGTGGAATTTCGGTGCAAGTGTATGCAAGGGAAGACTTCGCTTTTGTTTTTTTTTCTATGAGATGCACGATGCAAATGCAATGCTTTAATGCAAGATTTTTTGTTGTCTTTTCCTTTTATGAAATGCAAACATTAAGATGATGCAAATGAAATGTTTGAGTCCGACTGTTATGGTACATGTGGCAATAATATGAAATGGTTGATTGGGAAACATAGGCATTTTGGATGGTACGCGATAAATGCATGTAATGCGAATGCAAATGAGATATTTGGATGCAAATGTTATGATTGTTATTTTCTTTTCCTTTCTCCTATGATGAATGCAAATGCAAATGTTTGAATTTCTCTTTTCTTATTATTATTTCCTATGTCTGAGGAATGCATGATTTTATGTAATGCATGATTGTGTTTGTTTATTGCTCTTTTGCTTATTATATTGTTTTTATTTTTGCTGGTTCAGCCAACCCGCGACACTCCTTACACGAGACTGAGGAACCTGTTGGAATTGCGGAGTTCATGAGCCGAGTGCATGTTGGTCTTGACTTTGCTAGTTTGAAGCAATCGTGGGTGCAATCGCTTTCTCTTGCATGGTTAACTGGTTTTGGGGAATTGCTTTCTCCCGGGACTCTTAAGAATCTCGTAATGATTTGCAATGCCCTATGATGTATGCACATGTTTTACAGTTCAGGACCATCATCATCATCATCATCATCATAAAACGTTTATTTTGAGCAGAAAAAGCAGAAAATAAAAGAGTGAACAGATACGAGAAATTTGAACTTTATTAATGCGGAAACCGGTCGCACAAGAAGTTACGCCGATTGTTTATTGCATTTGAAAGTTTAAACTATAAAAAGACACGAAAAAGAGAGAAACTGAATTCTGATTGTCCGTCTCTGTGGAACAGTGCCAAACATCTATGTCCTTGACCTTGATCACTCCCTCATCCAAGCTTGTAGGAGAGCTGTATGCCTTTCTTTACTTTTCATGCCTAAGTTTTCAGACCCTAATTTTTGCCTGGATCGCCCTTTGCGGGTTTTCAATCCACCGGGTCGCTCTGATTTTGCCTAGGCCGCCCTTTGTGGGTTTTCAACCTAGCGAGCTAATTCTTACTTGGCTTGTCTTTCTCTTTTTTCTCTATTTCTTTCAGGCATAATACTTCTTCACTTGATCTGAATTGACTGGATTCCTGAGATCTTCGCCGTCTATGTTTATGAGTATCGGCGCTCCTCTGGAAAAAGCTTTCTTGACTTCATATGGACCGTCATAAATGGGTATCAACTTCCCACGGAGTCAGTCTGGATAGGTAGGATCTTTTTGAGTACAAGGTCTCCTTCGCCGAATTCTCGAAGACGGACTTTCCTGCCGAAAGCTGCCTTCATCTTTTGTTGGTACAACTGGCCATGGCGCAGGGCAGCAATTCTTTTCTCTCTAGTGAGATTCAGTTGATCTAGACGAGCTTGGACCTCTTTTGCTTCTTCTAACTTGGCCTCCATGACTACTCGTGGAGAGGGTATTTCAACCTTGATGAGAAGAACTGCTTCTGACCCGTATACGAGAGAGTATGGGGTTACCCCTGCATGTGAATGCGACAAGGGATGAGATAGGTGTAGGGTTGATTTCCCTAGTTGTAGGTGGAGTGAAGAGCGACAGGATTTCCCCACTTGGCATATTGTAAATAAATGAATTTATTTGTCCTTGAGCTAAAACTTTGAGAAAACAACAGCAATCAGTCATTGATCGGAATGGACCTTTCGGGATTGTGGTGTTTTGTGGAGTATTTGAAGTTTTGTTCGGCATTGGCCAATGGTCAATGATTTATGATGGCTAATCGATTTAATGAAATGTTTGGGAGTTTTATTCCTGGCTAAGGGTCTGTGGAGGGCGGGTTATCGCGGTCAAAAGGAGAGTGTTTGCGGTTTATGAGAGGTATAGGAATGATACAGTGTTTGAAGGTTTATTGAGAGGTATGGGAATGATACAGTGTTTGAAGGTTTATTGAGACGAGGATCTCTTGGGTTTTGTGGTAACACGTATCAACTCACTACTTACATTTCTGTTGTATTTTTCTTTTGATTTTGGGATTTTCCCTTTTTGAATTTTTTTTTTGAGCTTGGGTGAACTGATAAAGAACGATGCACTGTTTTTTTTTTTTTGGTGATCCTTGTCTAAGGTGACTTTTGGATTTTTGGCTTTTTTTTTTGGCTTACGGTGGGTAGGAGAGGATTTGTTTTTCTCTTTGGGATTTTCTTGGCTTAAGGTGGGTAGGAAATGGATTTTCTGGGATTTTAGGTTTTTGAGGGTATGGAGGGATGGTCCAACTTCATTTCAAATCATGATTGCTCGTTTTCTCAAAAATTAACTCAAAGACAATAATTTACTTATTTTTATTTCTTTCTGTGCTCTAATTTTCCTTTATTGAAGTACCCATCTTGATCTCTTTTCTTGCTGTCCTCTGCTGTACCTAAATTGATCACTTCAGTTGATTCCCCGTGAGGCTGAATAACTCTTTCTTCTTGTATCATTAACCTTCTGGAGGATCTTCCCGGTCTTCCTCAACATCCCCCTCTACTTGATTGATAAGGTGATCAAAGTCAAAATATGGACTGTTGGCACTGTTATTTTGAGAGACAATTGCTGTGGATCCGCTTTTTACTGAGGCGAAAAAGCAGAATGAAAGGCGAAACAAACAAACAAGCAATAATAATGCAAGGAAAAGACACACGAAATGAAAAGGAATTGATTTTTACTAATTGAAATTCAAAAACAACGTTTTTATTAATGATGATGATTCTGAAAATAAAAACATGATTGCCCCTAACAACTTGCTCTATGACCTTGGGCAGAGCCACAGAGTTGCATTACAATGATCATATTGAATTAAAAGTCACAGGAAAGGCAGCAGCTTCCCCATTCTTCAACTTTCTCTGGCAAGGCAGCGACGAACCAGACCAGTCTCACTTTCTTCAGCTTCGGATCCATTACCGATGACAGCAATTTGGTTGTGATCAAGCAACCCAGCACTCACGAAGCTCTGGCGGATATCACAAACAGGAATGCTCAGGGAGGAATCGTAAATAGGAACCTCCTGCAAGTTTGGTTCCCGCCTTTGAAGCTTAGCTGACCTCTTTTCTCGTTTTTCCTCAGCCATTCTCTTTTTGTCAGCTTGAGTGGGCCGATATCCTAACCCATGCCCATCCTTGTACTCTTGCACACCTATTTGGGTCGTATGACGATCTAATAGGTCTTGCAAAACTGTCTTGAAGGCCTCGCATGCCCCCGTACAATTGACATCAACATAGACTCCTTTCTGAGTGCAACCTCCCTTGATAACTCTGAATTTGCACAGCTCTGCATGAAGAACCTCTAAGGGAGTCTTAACCTTCTCAGCACTTCTTATCACCCGCCCAACAGAGCTTTCAATTGCATTGGCGGCCGACTTTTCAAGGCCTGGCAGTGGATTGGTTGTTGTATTCGAGCTATTCTGCTTAAACGAGATCCGATCAGTATCTACCAAGTCTTGCACTGCATGCTTGAAGGCTCTGCACTCCTCCACAGTATGACCAACCCCGTTTTCGTGGAAATTGCAAGTAGCATTAGCGTTGTAACTTCGGGGGAATGGCGGTTGAAGGGCCTTCATTGGCCGAGTGTTGATCAAGTTCTTGGAAGTCAGGTGATTAAACAATTCAGTATATGTCATCGGTATTGGATCAAAACTGGTTCGTCTCTTGTACTGACAACCCTGAGCCTTGTGACTGTCACCGCCTTGCTGGGATGGCACAGAAGCAGAGAATGGAACAGTTTGTGGTGGAGGGGGAATGAAAGAAGTGACACCAACTGGACCCACGACGGCGACACCTTCAGCAGCTGCCCCACTCTTTAAGCTCTGCAATATGACCATCATCTCATGTATCTGGGCATCCATTGCCTTCAATCGTTCTTCTAGCAAGTGATATCTGTCTCTTGGCTGTGAGCTTTCAATCATCTGGCCCTGAGGATAGCTCCCTGGACTGAAGTAGTAACCCCCATACTGAGCGGAGTTTCCCATTTGATAAGCAGCACTTGGAGGATTTACAATAATCTCCAGAGCAAGAGCAGGAGAACTTCTGGGAGGTACAATACTGGGATTAGGGATGTGAATATGTGGCACACCCGCAGCTCCACTAGAGGTAACCACAGCAGGCGGACTTGTCACCCCAGGAATGGCTTCAGCAGTGGATGAGGTATAATTCATGGGCATCCCCCAAGGGTATATTTGTGCATTTGGTTGTCTTTGACTGTTTGTCCCCGGAGATTGACTAACTTCTGGCCTGGGAAGGCGATGAACAGTTATGATTTCAGCTGATACAGGAGGAGAAACAAAGGTAACGACCCCTTCTGGATTCACGACAGCGGCGACCCCAGCAGCGGTCCCACTTCTCAGATTTTGCAGCACATTCATTATCTCGGCCATCTGAGCTTCCATGGCCCCCACCTTAGTTTTCAGAGCTTGGTTCTCCTGAGCCAGCTGCTCAGGATTAAGGATCTCTATCACCACTTCATCTTGACCCAGACTGCCTTCATTGGACACCATCAGTTTCGCTTGCAAACGGGTGAATTAACGATGTGGACGAACCAGCTTGCCTTTTCTGTTTGTTTAAATTTTATTACGTAAGAATTAAGATGAATGTATGAATGGATGTATGAATGTAATGTTTGCTTGGTGCCGGGAACCAAGGTATGCCCTATCTTGTCATAAGCACCTAAACTCTTTTTTTGATTTTTTTTTTGATTTTAAGAAGTGAAGAAAATGAGGAATCGAAATAGCAAATCAACCTTCTTCATAACTGGGAGGCGAGAAGCAAGTGAAGCCTTGCTACTTGATTCCATTCTGATGCACCTATGACAAGACGGTACATTATTCAGTGATCCCCGACAAGCAAACGCAAATGAGATGCAATATGAATGCAAGTAAATGAATGCAACATGATGAGATTATGATGTGAATGATGCGTGTGGAAAAAATAAAGGCGATGCATGTGGACGGAAGTTCAAAAATTGAGGGGCCACGCTACGTGCCGCCTCACGCACTGGTTTATTTAATGAAGGGAAATATATTATTATTTTTTTTGAAAATGAGGACCGTACGTCATTTCATATGGACCGGTATGAGAAACGCTACAGCGGTAACTCTTTCTTTCTTTTTTTTTTTGAAAATGAAGTGGGCCATATGTTACTTCGTACGGACCGGCAAAAGAGGAGGCTACAATGGCAACCCTTTCCTCTTTTCTCTTTTTTTTTTTGAAAATTTCTTCTTTTATTCTAGTAAAGGCATGCCTAAACCACAATGCAACATGCAATTCGTATGCCCTCGTGTCCTACCCAGGTGGGAATCCTAAGTTCTAGGGCAACTTCAAAGGTTCCTCCCATGTAGCTCTATTCACTCCCTTACAGGGCCACCAGAGCTACAGTCCCTTTCACAAAACTCCCCACAAATGCAGCAAACTGCTAGGTGTGAGGCATCATGAAAGAGCACAACTCTAGTTGAAACTTTCGCAAGTAGCCAAACGGACAAAGGTCCTGATGGGCTCTCACTACTCGAATCCACTCTCCTAAATTTGCAGACCTGGGTTATGGTCCCACTCAGAATATGTAACCATATGGTACAAGTGTAGTGTGTGTCGAGGGCATTTTCCCTAACACTACCCCACCTGCAAATGAAAACCAGACCAGTCCAGAAAATAGCAATCAGTATCAAGTTGTCTACCCCAGGGTTTCATTCCTAAGATATCTACAAACAAGGATATTACTTACCTTAAGAAGAGGAGCCAAGAAGAGGGAACATAATAGAATAGGGGGAAAGATGCATAAACTTACCGAAGAAAGGGAGCGAAGAGGAAGGGATCATGGGGATTAGAAGGATGCATGTGCATAAGCAATAAAAGAAGAGGGGTAGAAGAAGACAAATTCCTATGCTTATAATTATCTATAAAAAAGAAAGGCAAACAAGATATTAATCAACTCACAATACATTGAACCACACGTTTTAGTTAGTTAGGCTTGACCCTCGTCGTTTTTTTTTTAAAAAAAAAAAAGTTCCCCAGTGGAGTCGCCAGCTGTTGCACCCCGAAAAATCCCATTTGGACTTCTCAATGTACAACGTGGGAAAAGTTTGGAGCCGCCACCAATATTTTAATTTTTGGACCAAAACATTGAAAAAAGGTCCTTTTGAAAAAGGCGGGTGGTCTTTGAAAAACTAGAGACATGGGTTCGGGGGTCGATTACGCGTGAGGAAGGTATTAGCACCTCACATGTCCTTTCTACCGAAAGGGAACCTCTAACTAAAGTATGTGGTTTCAATGTTTGATTTGGAAAATACCTAAGTTTGCCTATTTATTCCTTTGTTGAAAGATGCATTGAAAAGGATTTAACGAAAACCCTATTTATTATGGAAAAAGGAGAAAAAGAGCTTTTTAGAAAAAGGGCTTGACGGGACATGGCCCGCTCCTACGTATCTCCCGGTGCGATGGAGAACTCCAAGCTACGTAGTTCTTCTTTATCATGAAAAGGTTTTTATTTTTTATCTTTTTAGTGAATTTTCGAAATAGGACAAGTATTCAGCGAACGATTAAACTAACAGAGGTTATGGGTAATCACCGCTAAATACTCAAAAAAAGAGAGTTGTACCTCTAGTCAAACGAACAAAGGTTCTGATGGACTGTTTGATAACAACTCGTTTTTATTATCTTTTTTGAAAGTGATTTTTGAAAGAGATTGATTCGCACGATGATCAAACTAACAAAGGTTATGATGGATCATCGTTTATTATTCTTATGAGAAAAGGACATTGCTACTAATAGCTAAACGAACAAAGGCTCTGATGAGCTACTAGCAACAATGGGTTTGAAAATGACTTTTTGGTTTGTTTTGTGAAAATGGTTGGTTTAGGGTTGCGAAAAGGATTTTTATTTGTTGCGCTTGACGAGAACGAGACTCGCTCCTACGTATCCCAAATGGGAATCAAAGCGACGTAGTTCTAAGCTTTTGGTTTTGAAAGTGCTTTTGAGTTTTTGAAATAAGACTCAAGTGTTCACGAATACCAAACAAGCAATGGCTTCGAGTGGCGTTCATTACTAACTCGAAAGAAAAGAGTTGGAACCGGTAATCAAGCAAGCAAAGGCTTCGAGTGATTACAAGTAACAACGTTTTATTATCTTTTTGAAAGCGTTTTGAAAAAAAGGGCGAGCATCGGTGATAATTATCACTAATAGCTCATGTTGTTTTTGAAATTTGCTTTATTCGTGTTTAGTTAAAGTGTGGGAGCTTTCATAGTAGTCAAACAAGCAAAGGCTTCGAGTGACTACCACTAATAACTCCTCATTAGCGATCAAACAAGCAAAGGCTTCGAGTGATGGCTAATGATTTATTTAAGAAAACGCCTTAGGTTTTTTTTTTTGTTTGGAAAAACATTTAACTCTTGATTTGAAACAAGTTAAGAAAAAGAATTTGATTTGGAAAAAGGGTTTTGGAAAACAAACAGGGCATTTCAAACAACATACCAATCCCTAGCCAATATACAAATCACTTAATTACAATTCATGCAAACATTACAAATCCAAAAGACAAGCAATATGCATAAATATGTAATGTTCAAAACTAATTACAAGTTGCCACAATTGCAAAAGGTAACTTATTGAATCATTTTAGGATCAACAATAAAAACACAAGAGTTAAGTTTCTTTTGGTAATCCTTGACACTTATTAATAATGTACAAAGGCATAAGTGTCAAGTCATATTACTAAATCATCAACAAGAAAGAAGTAATTGATCATGAGGTAAGGCGTAAAATGAAATGTTGAGTCACTTTAGGGGATCTCCAACACATGGGATATGTGCTAGGCATAAGTGCTAGATCATATCACCTAATCATCAACAAAGTATGCAACGGGAAAAATGTTTTTGAGTTTTTAAATGAATGAGGAAGATTGTGAGAAATGTTTTGGTCTTTTTGGGTAGGTATGCATGATTGAGAAGTGGTAAAATAATGAAAGAGTTTTGGTAAAAGTTATTTGATGCAATGTGGTAAAAAGTTGAATGCATATGAATAGGATAAAAATGCATGTTGGTAGAATGATGAGAATGCAAATGGTAAATTTCAAATAAAGTGGTAAATGTTTATTGAAATGGTAAAAGCTTTGTGTAAATTTTGAGTAAAGGGGTAAAAAGTAAAGGGTGAAAGTGTTTTTGGGATTTTGGGTAAAAAGTAAAATGTTTTTAAGTTTTGGTAAAAAGTAAAAATGTTTTTATCTATTGGTAAATTTTAAATGAATAGTAAAAGGTGAAATGGTAAAAAGTAAAAAACACAATTCACACAAATTACTCACACCATCAAAGATCAAACAACAAAGTTTTGAACAAAAATTTGGTCACAAAAAGAGGCCCTTGGCCGAATGCACCACATGCATATTCAAGCACAAATTTCATCAAATTTTTGCCATCAAATCACATTAATGAAAACATACATATAAATCCTAGGATCTACACATGCATTTCATACTCAATCAATTGCCATTTCATCATTTTTCAACATAAAAACAAGAGGGAACAAAAAGTATAAAAACCCTAATTCTACACTATCAAACCTTAGAGCATGAAGGACTAACTTAACCAATTTTATTCCATCAAAACTCAAGAAACAAGCAAGAAAACATGTTATTCAACAAGAGAGGCCCTAGGCCGAAGCAAAAAGGTAAGGAAAAATAAATTTTACTTGGTGAAAATTTCATAAAACAAAGTGGAAAAACACATGTACACAATTTTGCTTTACTAACAAGTATGAAATCCACACAAAATCACCAAGAACACATTTATTGGAGGGTGAAACGCCAAATCTCACCCTCAACCAGCCACCAACCAAAATATATCTACATTGATGATGATATGTGAAGAAGAATAGAGTAGAAGAATGAGTTTATGCAAAGACAATTAAAACTAGGTAAGGATTTAGGCTTACCTTTCAAGGATCTTTGCAAATGATGAAGAAAGAAATGATGACTCAAAAATGACTTGAACCTCTTCTTCAATCCCACCAAAGCCTCTTAGTCTTGAAGAAATATTGTTGAAAGTTTGATGATAATGCAAGATTAGAAGTAAGTTTTGTGTAAGAACCAAGGAAAGGGATGATTTGGTGGTGAAAAAAATGAAGAATGGTGGAGGAATGGAGGAGTGGTGATTTCGGGTTTGAGAGGAGGAGAGGGAGAGGATTCTTGAGCTGAGTGTGTGCTAGGGTAAAAATGAGAGTCTCCTCCTTTGGTTTCTTATTTTTGGGTTTTTATATGAGGTGCAAAATTAAGGGTATATAGGACATTGCGCTTTTGCAAACCATTGAGATTTGAGATAGAATTTGAATCGAGGGCCAAGATTGCAATGCACATGGATTAGGGACAAGGAGAAAACACAAATGAGTGAAGAGTAGCTAGAGAGGTCGAAAATTAGGAGCTTTTTGTGGCACAAAAATTGTTAAGGGCAATTAGGACTTTGTACACAAAGTTGTAGCCTAGGATTTGATCTAGAATTTTAATCAATGGCTAGGAATACAACTCACATGGATCAAGGGCATGAAGAAACACAAAATAAGATGAAAAATGGGGCTGAAATTCGCAGCCTATGAGTGAGTGGGATTTTGCAAGTTGTCATTGTACTATTTGTCTCCCACTACCTTTCTAATTATCCTTTTCTTTTCTTGATTATTCTTTTCTAGATAATACTCATGAAAATCTTTCCATTTTGGGCCTCATCCTATAATTCAATGATTGGGTTCTGAATTTGGTGATCTCACCAATCCCAAAATTGATTTGTTGACCATACCCCAAAGGAAATGACCATTTTACCCTTTTGTTCAAAAACCGAATTTCATGCCAAAAATATTCTAATGATGCACAAAAAAATGCACAACTCCACTCACTTGGACTCAAATAAATTCCTCAAGAGATGCATAGTGGTTTTTACTGAGAAATTATTTACTTTAGTGAAATGACCAAAATGCCCTTTTGGTCCTAAAAACCCTAATTTTGCTTCAAACTTCATTTTCACTTTAAAAATGATCATGAGACCTTTTGGATGACTCTAAAACCCTAAAAATGCATGCATGATGAGAAAATACGTCTTTTTTGGCGAAATTACCAAAATACCCCTCGAGCTAGGAAAAAAACCCTAGAAACCCCAGAAATACTCTAAAATGCTCTACCATGCTATTCATTGCTTTTCTAACCCTAAATTGCATTATAAAACTTCTAAAATGCAAGCATGATGCCTTTCCTAACCTCTAGGATGAATGCCAAGACTTGATTTATTTATTTTTATTGAAAATTAGGGTTTTGCCCTAAGCCGGACAAAATTGGGGTATGACAGAACCTATAGGACAGTTTACTAGGACTCGGCCCAGATTTAACTCGCCCTATAGGGGTATCGGAAGCTGTGGCCGATGGTCGTTCTTAGGACGTTTCGATCCTTGAAGACCCGGTCTCTTTGAGATAGTTTGCCAAGACTCGGCTCAGATTTAACTGTTTTCTCAAGGAGTTTGCGACCTTGGGTGGTCGCTTTTGGGGAGATCATCTAAGATCGGTCCCAGTTGATTCCCGGTGGGGGGAATTTGGTCCCTACATTCTGTTTGATCAAAATCAAGAATGTGTGGAGACTTGGTGAAAACTTTTGAGAAGCTTCGAAAGCGTTTGAAAGAAATGTCAAGTTTCTTTTTTGATTAATAATTTGTTTCGAGTTTACATAAGATCGGTGTACATGATTTCTTTCTAAGGATAATAACTTTTCAGTTTTGTTGTGTTCCAAGTCCTCTCAATCTTTCTTCCTTGGAGGGTCTCCAATTTAAAGGCTCCCGTACCGGTTTTAGATAAAATTCGGTAGGGGCCTTCCCAGTTTGGGGCGAGCTTTCCTTGGGAGGCGTTTTTCTGACCGATGTCAGCTCTTCTGAGTACCAGATCGCCTGGATCAAAATCTCTGTGAACGACTTTGGTGTTGTATCTGGTTGCAACCTTTTGTTTGATGATTGCTTCTCGGAGCGAGGCCCGACCTCGGATTTCATCGATGAGGTCGAGTTCTTCTCTTAAGGCTTGACCGTTATTGCTTTGTGTTTTGGGATTTGCCGTTCTCCAACTAAGTTCGCCAATCTCGACGGGGATGACCGCCTCGCTGCCGTAGGAGAGCCTAAAAGGTGTTTCCCCAGTGGAGCTTTGGGGGGTCGTCTGGTATCCCCAGAGGACGTAAGGCATTTCTTCTACCCAATTTCCTTTAGCATCGTCCAAACGTCGTTTCAGCCCGTTCAGTATTACTTTGTTTGCAGCCTCTGCTTGACCGTTGGTTTGAGGGTGCTCTACTGAAGTGAAATGGTGTTTAATTTTCAGTTCGAGCATTAGTTTTCGAAATCCCGAGTCTGTGAATTGAGTTCCGTTGTCCGTCACTACTACCTCGGGGATCCCGAACCTGCTCATGATGCTTTTTTTGAAGAATTTTATGCAGTTTTTTGTAGTGATGGTCGCCAAGGGTTCCGCTTCTATCCATTTGCTGAAGTAGTCTACGGCGACGATCAAGAATTTGACTTGTCCTGGCACCTTTGCGAAAGGTCCGAGTAAGTCCATTCCCCACCATGCGAAGGGCCACGTGGAGGATAAACTTGTGAGGTCTGTAGGGGGAGCTATGTGGACATTGGCGTGGATTTGGCATTTCTTGCACTTCTTCACATGATCACTAGCATCGCCAATCATGCTCGGCCAGTAGTAACCGGCTCGAAGAGTTTTCCGTGCTAAAGATCGAGCTCCCATGTGCTGGCCGCAGATTCCCTCATGAATTTCTGTTAATACATAGGCCGCTTCTTCTCCCTCGATGCATTTTATTAGCGGGGAAGAGAGGCTTCTTTTGTAAAGCGTTCCGTTGATGACTGAAAAAGCCGAGGCCCTTCTCCTGATGTATTTGGCGTCGTTCCTGTCTAGGGGTTCTGTTCCTTTGACGATGTATTCTACAATTGGGGTGATCCAGCTGTCCGTTTCTTCGAGCATACAGATTGTCGGGTTAAACAGAGGCTCGAGAGACACACTGGGTTTGTGTAGCGTTTCTTGGATGGTTGTCCTCTGGTTCCCTGGGGTTTTTGTGCTTGCGAGTTTGGCGAGGATATCAGCTCGTTGGTTTTCCGTTCTTGGGACATGAACTATCTCGCTTGTTTCAAATTCAGCCATTAGCGACCGTACCTGAAGCAGGTATTTCTGCAGGATCGGTTCTTTGGTCTCGTATTTACTTCCGATCTGGGAGACCACCAGAAGAGAGTCGGTATGAAGTTTTATTTGTTGGACTTGGAGGTCAATTGCCAGGCGAAGTCCGGCGATGCAAGCCTCGTACTCTGCTTGGTTGTTCGAGGTGGGAAAACTGAATGTAAGGGAAACTTCGATGATGACCCCCGTCGGGCTTTCTAGCATGATCCCAGCGCCACTCCCTTTTGGATTTGAGGACCCATCGACATACAGGATCCATATGTCAGATTCGGTGTTAGCAGGCGTCATTTCGGCAATGAAGTCCACCAAAACTTGCGCTTTAAGTGTTGTTCGAGCTTCATATTTAATCCCAAATTCTGAGAGTTCCACAGCCCATTTGATCATTCTTCCAGCCAGAGGGGGTCTATGGAGTATCTGCCTGATGGGGTAGTTAGTTCAGACGACTACCTGGTGGGCGACAAAATAGGCTCGAAAACGTCGAGCTGCGACAATGAGAGCTAGGGCGATTTTCTCGATTTTCTGATAACGACTTTCAGCTCCGTGCAGAGCCTTGCTTGCGAAGTAGATCGGGCTTTGCCCGGTTTCGAGCTCGCGCACCAGAACGGCAGCTAAAGCTTCTTCCGAGACCGCGAGATATAGGTATAGGGTTTCCCCTTCATTTGGTCGAGTTAAAATTGGAGGCTCGGAGAGAGATTTTTTTAGTTGCTTCAAAGCTTCGTCTTGTTCAGGCGTCCATTCGAAATCTCTTTCTTCTTTTTTGAGGATTTTAAAAAGTGGAAGATATTTGAATGCTGCATTTGATATGAAACGAGATAGAGCAGCTATCATTCCATTGAGTTTTTGCACTTCCCTCTTGGACGTCGGAGTTCGCATTTCTGTGACGGATCGACATTTATCCGGGTTCGCCTCGATTCCTCTTTCTGTTAGGAAAAAACCCAAGAATTTCCCTGCTCGAACTCCGAAAGTGCATTTCTCTGGGTTTAATCTCATTCTATTCTTTCGTACCTCACAAAAAATCGCTCTTAGATCGCTTATATGGTCGTCATCACTTCTGCTCTTGGCGATCATATCGTCGAGGTAGATTTCTACGCTTTTACCGATCTGGTTTTGGAACACTTTGTTCATCATTCTTTGATAAGTTGCTCCAGCGTTTTTTAACCCAAAGGGCATGACACGGTATGCGAAGTTTCCTCGGTCGGTGATGAAGGCGGTTTTTGCTTGATCTGGGGGAAACATGGCGATCTGGTTGTATCCGGAGTATGCGTCCATGAAAGATAATAACCAGAAACCGGAAGCGTTGTCGACCAAACGATCGATGCTGGGGACCGGAAAAGCATCTTTTGGGCAAGCTTTATTAAGATCGGTGTAGTCGACACACATACGCCATTTTCCGTTAGATTTCTTCACCAGGACTGGGTTTGATAACCAAGTCGTGTATTTAACCTCGGAGATAAAGTTGGCTCTAATGAGGTCGTCTTCTGCTAAGGCGGCAGCAATGGCTTTCTCTTTGCTTTGAGCCCGCTTTCTTTGGGCGATCCATTTTGCTTTTGGGTTTATTGCGAGTCGATGGCAAGCAACCTCTGGTGGGATCCCAGGCATGTCTTCGGCCGACCAAGCGAAGATGTCTTTGAAATCTTTAAGACATTGGGTCAAATCGATTTTGATTTTTTCTGGAAGGTCGATCCCTATTTTGATATTTTGGGAAGGGTCTGAACCGAGCTGTACTTCGGCAAACTTTCCATCAGGCTCTGGTCTTTTGATTTTTCGTTTGAGCTCATTGGTTAGCTCGTCGACGTCTTGTTGATTTTCGACTTTCGGATCGCAGCCGGTTTCTACGTTAGTGGCGGCGTTAACTTCAGTCGATCTACCTTTTGGCAGTTTGGGAGTCGACAGTTCTTCCGAAGGGGGAACCCCTTCATGCTCCGAAGCTTTTCGTTCGTTCTTCGTCCATAGGAACAAACACCTGGAGGCCGACTCTAAGTCAGAGTTTAGAGTGATAACTCTGTTGCAGAGAGAGTGGAACTTCATCTTTAAATGTGTCGTGGATGTAACCGCCCCGAGCCTGCCGAGGGTCGGTCTTCCTATGATACCGTTGTAAATGGATTCACAAGGTAAGACGAGGAATTTGGTCTTAACGGTTCGAACCATTGGTTCGGTTCCGTAGGTAACCATTAGCTCTAGATGCCTAAGGGGTTTCGTTCGAGATCCGTTAAAGCCGGACAGAGCCGTTCCTCTATAAGGGGTGAGTTCCTCTTTGTCGATCCCCATTTTGTTCAGAAGATCGATAAAGAGGATGTCTGATGAGCTCCCCTGATCTACCAAGATCCTACGTACCTCCTTATTCGCTATGATCGCCGATATTAAGAGAGGTACGTGTTTGTTGGCCTTTCCGTCAATAAGGTCGTCGTCTCTAAAAGATAATGGAGGTCGATTGCTCTTGATCGGGGTTGTTGATGTTGAAGCCACGCATAACAGTTCCTTCCATTTTCTTTTCATTGATTTTCCCGATCCTTCATGATCGAACCCTCCAGTTATCATCATGATAATCGAACGTTTTTTATCCAGTTCTTCGTGGTCTGGGTCGATCACTTCTTTTCCTTTTTCCCTGGGATTTTCATTTCTTTCTCTTCCGATATTGTGAGATCGTTCTCCCTCCCTTTTGACATAAGAAGATAGCTTTCCCCGTTTTATTAAATCTTCAATGTCGTCTTTTAGGGCGTTGCAATGGTTTGTGTCATGGCCATTGCTTCTGTGGTATCGGCAGTATTTGTTGGCTTTCAGCCCAGGCCGGAAAGGTAAAGACTTAGGAGGCTTGACGTCCCTGAATTCGACGTTCCAACATTCCCCTAGTAACTGGGCATTGGAGACGTTGAGTTCGGTATATACCTGGTGGCGATTCTTTTTACCGGTGTTCCACGAATTTTTACGAGGGTAGATCTCGATGTGGCGTTTCGACGGTTCCGTATGTGACGATGTTTTGTCGACTTTGGAATTTTCTCCTTCATTAATAAAGCACTGGGATAGCTCGAGGAATTCTTGAAGGGTGTTAGGTTCCCAGGTGTTGATGTGCTTTCGGAACGAGCTTCCAGGGAGGAGACCTTTGGCCATGAAGAAGATTCGGAAAGCGTCGTCTAACTGCCGAACCTGAAGAGCCTCGATGTTGAATCGCTCTATATATTCTCTCAGGGGCTCATTTCCCCTCTGGACAATAGATGCTAAAACATTTTTGTTTTTGGGTTTGCTCTTGGAATGGGCAAAGTGCACCGAGAAGTGTTTCGCTAACTGGTCCCACGAGGAGATGGTATTCGACCTTAACGTTCGAAACCATTCGGAAGCCATTTTGTCCAGGGTTAACGGGAATATTCGGCATTTCATTTCCATGGGTACGTTTCGATACTGCATGGTTGTATCAAATTGGTCTAGATGCCTGTCGGGGTCGCCCGTCCCGTCATAAGTCTTCAGTCCTCCAGGTGGTTTCTCGAGGTACCGGGGGACCCGGAAGTTTTCGATCGATTTTGTGAAAGGACCTTTTCGCCCAGGTTGATTCGCCCGTGACGGTGGTTGGTGTCTGTGACGAGGTTCAGGATGTCCGTATCGTCGCGTTTGATTGTTTTGAATGTTGTCACGGCTCCTTGATCGTCTCCTTGACGAGGTCGAGCCTTCAAGATCGTCAAATTGGTGAGCCAGAGGAGAACGGGAACCATTCCCTCGGTGGCGGCGTGGAGGAGAATGAGGATCATCAAGATCGTCATATTGTCGAGCCGATGGAGAACGACAATCATTCCCTTGGTGAGGGTATGGGGAAAGGTGAAGATCGTTGAGACCATTATGTTGTCGAGCTAGAGGAGAACGGGAACCATTTCCTCGTTGACGGCGTGCGGGGGAACGATGATTGAACTTTCTCCGAGGGGGTGATCGATGGAAAAGTCTTCTTCGAGTTGGGCGTCGTTCCTCCAGGGAGCTCTGCCCGGATGATTGCTGGTCCAGAACGTTTCGACCTTGCAGTCTCGCTACTTCGGATTCGAGGTTAGCGAAGCGGTTGTTTCTTTCTTCATTTACCGCTTCTTGCCGAGCCAATAGCTGAACGAGCTGTTGGACCGCGCCCGTCAAGGCCGGAAGTAATTGAGGAGGAGATGGTAGGCTCGTTTCATCTGCGCCCGAATGAGCTCGGGATGGTCCCGTGTTGGGAAGTCGGCTTCGTGTTTGCGACGAATTCGTGAGTTCCTGGACGTGGCCTTCAGGGGTTTGCTGAGGGCCGAGCTCAGGTTCGGCCATGAGACTAGTCGGTATTGAACGGCGCATTGGTGCCATTCTAATAAGTTTCAAGGAGATGGTGAGAAAAATAGGGTATTGATTTCTCCCACTGTGGTCGCCAATGTTCTGTACTGTGCTTCCGATCTTAGAGATTGGTATTACGCAGTTAGTAGATATTTTGTCCTTGATTCTGTCTCTGTCTTCAGGCTTGAGAGGAAGATTTCGTTCGACCTGGAGAGGTTCGATCTTGAGAGGCAATGTTGAGATGTTCGATCTTGAGATGTCCGATCTTGAGGGGCGAGGTTGTACCTGCAATGATACTCCGACGCTCAAGTCAGTATTTGAGTGAATGAGTGTTTTGTTAGAAAAAGTGCTTACCATTAATGAGCATTGAATGGGGTATTTATAGAGTTTGAATGTGTTTGTGTTGGCGTTTTTGGGCCGTCCGATCTTGTGAGCTGATCTTGGCCATTGAAGATTGGACTCTCTCAATATGATTGGACTTCTCATCAATTGGGCTTTTGGAGAGGGGGATATAAATAGCAAACAGTATAATCACCATAACACTAAGATTTTTAGTATGATTTAATGGTCTTACATGTATGCCGATGATACTTTTCTAATTTATTCGAAAATAGTAGATAGCTTGTGGGTCATATGGAGTCTATCCTAGAGTGAAAGGCTTTTTTATTCTAAACTTAGTCCTTAATAATTTTTTGACATTTTATTGTTTGTACAAGAAAATGCCTATGATGGTGTTTTCTTTTTATGGTACTTTAAATTAAGTCATTTGGATATATAGTACTTTAACCTTTTCTATTTAATGTGTTTAGTATTATTAAAATGATATTTTATCAGTTAAAATAATATTCTCTTTAATTACTTTTAGTCTCTTTTTAAATAATTGTTAGTTTCAAATATTTCGAACCCTTATTTTACTAGTCTCTAGGTTGAACTTTTAGTTTCCTTATGAAAAATTGGTTGAACTTAATTGTGTTTGTGTTTTCCATCTAAACAAATCGCTGTCCCCCTTTTTAGTTATTTATTATTGTTATACTATTTAATGCATTAGGTATATGGGTCCCAAGTGTGAGTCACCCACATCACTATACTTGATCCAAACCAGGATTCACTGCCCACTCCCCCACCAAGCCGAACCTGGCCAATGAACCGGACCACCGAGAGACTTTGGACACCACATCTCCACCCTCTCTTATATATCCTTCATATAGCTTCATTAATAGCCAATGTGGGACTAACCACTCACACTTGAGTTTCTAACATCTTCCCCCAAGTGCGAGTTACCCACATCACTATACTTGATCTAAACCAGGATCCCGCTCCCGCTCCCCCCACCCCAAAAGCTGAACCAAAAGGCACCAGTCATAAATAGTTGTTAGGAAAAAACAACACAAATAAAATGAGCACAATCGGAACACAAGAATTTAACGTGAAAAACTCCAAAACAGGAAAAAAAAAAACCACAAATCGTTGTCTAATGACAACTAGAAAATAACACTGAAAATTTTACAACACATAGACCTCTCTTAAACACCCCATAGCCCCAGTACACCCACACCCTCCAAAGAAAACTACATCTCACAACACTCTAAAACAAGAGTATAAGAGAAAAAACAAAGTCAAATACAACTTAAGGTGTTTCTGACCGGTGCATCTTGTAATGAAGAACTTGAGCCCATTATATGGCCTTGGTCTCCCTCTTTCTTCACAAAACTAAGCAATGTGGGACTTTTTCAAGATGTCAATTTCAATCAACTCCAACAATCTCCACATTGAGTGTAATTGATCAACGAGACATCTTCAGCTTTCATTGTCTTCACCGACAATGATAGTTCAAAAGAACTATCATACTCCACCATAGAGAGTATACTTCACTTGAAGCTAAACCACTCCAAGAGTTTTATCCATGTCGTAAGCCATCGACATAACTTCTTCAAGATGCTCAATTCCTATCAACTCCAACAATCTCCACCTTGATCGTAATTGATACCTGAGACATCTTCATTGTCTACACCAACAATCATAGTTCAAAAGAACTATCATACTCCACCATAAGGAGTATACATCACTTGAAACCACTTCAAGAATTTCTTCTTTCGGCACATGTCGAAAAAACCTGCAAAAAAATTATGGTGCAACTTCCATGTTTCATTTTTCCGGAAGTTTCATCTGCCATCAACATTCCTTTCCACCACACACCTTGCACAACTGTGAAACCAGTGCCTCGTGCGCAATTATGGATTCGCAATTTTTGGCGCAATTTGCTGGACCTGCTCCCCTCGGACAATTTTTTCTTTACATGCCCAGAATTGTTGCATTTCAACACCTTGTGCAACCCCCGATTGTATCAACAGATCCATGACTTGTAATTACCACAAGCCAAAATTGATTCTTCCATCAAATTTTTCCATGTTAAACTTCACAGCACCTAAAAAATTTAACATTCCAGCTGTATACATAATGTAAGTCGTGCACTGAGTAAGTTCCCAGGAAAGAGAGGTGAGTCACAATGGACACGCTTAAATACCAAGTCTTTTCTAGCCAGAACTTTTCTCAAACAGCACTCTCACAGTATCAAACTTCTTTTCAAATGTGAAAGATCAGACAAGGCTGCAACCACAGAGCATACTAAGAAATTAATAACCCACCGAACCAAAAGCTCTGAAAAGCTCTGAAACTAGTTGTTGGGAAAAAACAACATAGAGAAATAAAATGAGCACAATCGAAAGACAATAATTTAACGTGGAAAACTCTAAAACCGGTGAAAAATCACGAACCATTGTCTAATGACAACTAGAGAATAACACGATGCGAAATTTTTTACAACAAATAGACCTCTCCATACTTGTTTAAATGTGTGGGCGATGATGTTATAACATGATTTTACTGAAAAACTATTACTACTATAAACCGAGTCCTTCAATTGCCTACTAGGAATGCCTACTAGGAATGATGTTAACATTAACAAGCAAAATTTACAACTCCATTACACATTCCTCCTCTCAACTAGACAATGGGCGTATGTATCTCCTATTCCATAACGATCTATAAACCTATCATCGATCCAGTTTCCCATGTTAGAAATGGAAGCATGAAGATTTTCAGATACCAATGTCAGTCTAGCAAAAGTTACTTTCAAAGTAGACAAACCAACACAAAATAGGCAGAATAGCACTTTTGGTCCTTTATGTTTGCTCCAGATTTCACTTTGGTCCTTTATCTTTTTTTTGGTCCGTTTTAGTCCCTCATGTTTCATTTTGGTCCCTGACGTTAGTTTTGACTAACGGACGCCACGCTGGCAGTTAACTGCTGACGTGGCGTCCATTTTCATTAATTGACGTGGCAGTTATAGGTGACATGTAAATTCCACCTCAGCAATTTCCTTTTTTAATTTAAATAAAACATAAAACAATAAAATAAAAATAACCAATCTTCAACAACAACTTGAACAACCCAGATCCCCACCGTCGCCACCCTCCCACCACCGTCGCCACCGTCGCCGTCGTAACCCTCCCACCTCACTCTCCCTCTCCCATTTTGCCTTCTTTTCCTCTCTTTCTCTCTGCGCAAAACGAAGAACCCAGCAAACGAAGAAACCAAGAAACGAAGAAACCCAGCAATCGAAGAGCAGATCTGTTGTTGAAAGAAGAGAAAACGAAGAACCCAGCAAACGAAGAAACCCAGAAGAAGAGCAAAGGAAGCAGATCTGTTGTTGAAGAAACCCAGATGGAACCCGAAGGAAACCCAGATCTGCAGAACCAATTTCGAACCCATTTCCACAGATCTGCTTCTTCTCTTCATCTCCTTTTGTTCTTCTGATGTTGTATTTTTAACGCGTTTTGAACGCGTTTTGAAGCATCAACAAGCGTGAGAGAGAAGAGAGCGCTGAACCCAGAAGAAACCAAAGATGAAGAACGCGTTTTGAAGCATCAGCAAACGAAGAACAGAAGAAACCGAAGATGAAGAAACCGAAGAACAGTGAGAAGAGAGAAGAGGAATATGAACCCAGAAGAGAACGAAATGAAAATCAAAACGAAACAAGTAGTAAAATGGAAGAAGAACATCCATGAGAAGGGAAACACGTTCGCAGGGGAAGGGAGAAGAAGAACAGCGTTGAGAAGGGAAACACGTTCGCAGGGAAGGGAGAAGAAGATCAGCGAAGGGATTTTTTGATAAAAAAATAGAAAAAAGAATTAATTGTTTTAATGTTTAATGTTTTAATTAGAATTAAATAATATTAATTTTTGCCACGTCAATTAATGAAAATGGACGCCACGTCAGCAGTTAACTGCCAGCGTGGCGTCCGTTAGTCAAAACTAACGTGAGGGACCAAAATGAAACGAAAACGAAACATGAGGGACCAAAACGGACCAAAAAAAAGATAAAGGACCAAAGTGAAATCTGGAGCAAACATAAAGGACCAAAAGTGCTATTCTGCCCGCAAAATACAATCAAACTCTCTCTGGATGGCCTTTATGCCCCATATGTTGATCAAGTTTGCATCACACAATAGGATTGTATCATCAGGAGGATGGAGGGAGATGTAAGAGAAAGAGAAGGAGAGGATCCGATGTCGACTTTTACCGGTAACTTTAATATAAAGAAACCACAAGGTGAATGATATATTAGTTTTCATACAATTTAATAAAGCTCATATCCTGCGTCAAAAAAAATCTCATATCCACTAATGAGTGTTCAAAACCAAACCAAATAAATAGAAAACTGCAAACCAAACCGAAAACCGCTTCTTATTGGTTCTGTTCGGTTCTTTTTCCATTGCACCGCCCGGTTTGGTTCGGTTCGTGGTTTTGATTACAGAAACCGAACCAAAACAAGCCAAACCGCAAGTAACACTAAGATTTATTGACTTACAACATTCCTTACTAACTTACTAGCCCAAATGCAACTAAAACCCAACTCTCACTCACTTACTAGCCCAAATCCAATTAATTCTTCGACTCACTTACAAACAATTCATATTGTTATGCTATATTTAAAAATTACAATAAAATATTTAATTCAAATTCTTTTAAATATTGTCTTAGCTATCTTAAAAGAATTAAAAAAGGTGTAATTTATATACTAGATTTTTTCTTAAAGATTTATGTTAGTCATTTTTTATGTTAGTTAATTTTAACTTCGTTTTAAATTATGTTTTGTCTTGAAAAAAACGGAACCAACCGAACCAATACAAACCGCATTAGTTTGGGTCGGTTTTATTTTAGGAAGTCAACCGAACCAAACCAAACCGCATGTAGTTTTACCTTGCGGTTCAGTTCACTTTTTATCTCAAAATCGAACCAAACCGCACCGCGAACACCCCTAAATTATTCACCCAAACCAAATATATATATATATATATATAATTTGAGAAAACAATTATACTTAATCATATACCATCATTCCATAGGATTCATTTTCCTAGATATGACAAAAACGTGAGGTAATTGATGATGGTGTAGCACACATGATTACACTATTTTCTAAGGTTAAAGAAAATAATAATCGATACAATTCAAAGAGAGGAGGAAACGTATGTATGAATCAAGAAAATAGGAACAAGACACCATAATAGGTAGCTGTTTGAAAACTCACCATTATGGAGGAAACGAATGGAAATAAGAACAAGACAGCTCAATGAATAAATTCACTTGGAAACATCCTCCGTTGAAACTACAACAAAAGCACAAAGGGTATTGCATGAGAGAAGTGCTGAAGTAACAATGCTACTAAATCTTGGAGGAGAGACTAAAATTAGGGATTTGGGAATGAAGCTGCGCACAAGGGAAGGAGAGGAACTGCGTAATGGAGTTCGCGGGTTGGGTTACGGGTTAGGTCCACTGGGCTGCGCGCTGGGTTGCTGGAATAGAAGCTTGGTCTTGTTAAGTAAGGTCCATAGGGGTGCAAGAAGCAAAACAAAGTCATTGTATAAGTAAAAAGTCCAAATACTCATTTTAATCCATTTTTAAAGCCTATTTCAAATATACATACTATTCTAACACTTGATAACTCAAAATAGTTTCTAAAAATAAGTTAGGCTTCAAACACTAATATATTATAAAATAAAATAAGTAACCAAAATATATATATTTCAAATACACATAATATATATATATATATATATATATATATATATATATATATATAAAATCATTTAAAATAATAAACGTTACAAAAGTATATAATTACTAAGGTAAATGACGCTGGCTGTGTCTGTATATATGTCTGTAAGGTTGACTAATTCTTTTTGTAGAAAATTGTGTTCCACAAGGGCTAGTAAAATATATCTTTGTTTCATTTACCATATAAGGTAAATTTCTATCTATAAAATCTTGTCCTATAAGCAGATCATAAACAATATTGGGGTAATAGTAGATTTTATCAAATCTAACTTTTAGCTCACCAATAATGATCCAAAGATCTGTATATCCTTGATTAAAAATAGACTCCTTATTATGTATGTCTCTTCCCTTTATAGATTGTATCTCTTTTTTATTATTAAAAAGATGACTAGTTAGGCTAATACCTGAACCTGGATCGATTAGGGCATGATAGATTTTATTTTCATGAATCACTTCGATAACTATTAGGTTCTTCTTTTGATTTATCTTTTTACACTCGACTAACGGTAATTGTCTTTCCATTATAAACTATTTCAATATTTTTATCTTTGATTGTATAATCTTCAAAACAACTTAGGAAATCCATTCCTAAAAGAAGTTCGGTACTAACACTATCCTCAACTTCAATGGATAGGGGTATTTCATATTCTTTTATAATCAGAGTGATATCAACCTTATGGGTTATGTGTCTCTTATTATTATAGTAGTCTAAATAGTAGTATTTATTGTCTAACTCTTTAATAGGTAGACCTTGAACCAAATCTATAGTTATATGACTAGTACATGCTCCTGTATCTATTAGACATTTAATGGGGTTTTTTCCTAATTTTATTCCTATTTCTATGTAATACTGGGAATATCCAATTCCCTTTTTCTCTGTTAGGTCTAGACTTCTTCTAGACGACTCTAGAATAGCTTTTCCTTTATGTTGAGTTCTCGAGGACTCACATCTTTTGATAATAGCTAAATCCTTATTTCCTATTATCTTAGAGAATCTTTCGGTTTCTTTGGCTATCTCATCAGTTCTTATTTCAACTATATAGGTTAATTGTTCTGGATTTAATCTTTTTGGGGGGATCCAATCTATGACTCCATCAAATATGTTTTTAAAACTTATTTTATCTGGTTTGAACTTCATAGTATGATGGCTGGGACTAATACCAAAGATAGTTCTATATGTTATAGAATAACAATGGCTCCCTTTTGGCATTTCGAAATTATCCATTTTATGATATAACACTAATGCCTTATCTAAATTTTTATCATTAATAGAGATACTAAAATTGGGCTCATATTCAAATAAAATTTTTCCATAATATAAATTACCCATCACAGCACCAAACAATGCATCTTGAACATTATGCATGATTCTTTCATCTATTAAATATGCTGCTACAGGTGAATCTAATTTCTCTTGAAAGTATCCTTTTATCATGACTTGAACTTTTATCAAATCTATTACCTTCATAGATTTTTTCTTTTCTTTTCCTAAATTATTTAGAGCTGAATTTATTATATCTCTAGTGATTAGAGGGATTCTTCCTTTTCTCTTGGCAGTTCCTATTTCCACACTAGATTCGTGGATTTTCTGAATTCTAACAGTTCTCCCTATATACTTTCCATATTTTTCCAGTAGATTTCTTGTAGGCTCTATGTCTAAGTCCATTCTCTTGATTTCTTCTAATTTTTCAAACTCTTGAACATTAGAGAAATCAATCTTGTTTTCATCAATGTCTTCAAAGTCTCTATTCATCATCGCTCGAACTTCCTGAGTTTATACTAACACTATAAATGCTATAGTCTGATTCTATGTCAGATTCTATGGGTTCATAACCATAGTTATCTATTATTTCTAGTATTTTGATATTTTGAGTATTACGTTTTGGACATTGATTTGCATAGTGCCCTTCTTCTTTGCATAGAAATCAAGTACAGCTTTTTACTGACTTATTTCTATATTTTTTATTATCATATTTTTTATACCTACTATGGTTTTCTCTTTTAAACCATTTCTTCTTGAAATTTCTCTTGTATGGCTTATCTCCTGTTTTAAACCTGTGCCTAGATTTTCTAAACTTCCAATGTTTATCTTTTCTTTTATACCTTTTTGTATCATAACAGCCATATTGGCCTATTTGATTATTCTTTGGGCAACAAAGACTCCTTTTCTGATACCTATAAAATTGTTTTTGACTTTTTGCTTGTAAACAATATTCTGTAATCATCTTATTGGCGAACCAGATTCTTGCTCCTAATGAGGGATTTTCTAGGTTTTGATTTCCAAAGTCATTTATTATCTTCGTTTTGAAGGGTTCTGGTAGCTTTTCATAATATAATTTGCTATAAAAATTACAATCAACCACTGTCGAAGATAATCTTGCTCTATAGAATAACTCACTGAATTCGCAAGTGTATTGATCAAAATAACACATGTCGCAGATATTAATATTAATTATTCCGCGTATAGCTTCTTGTCTTTCTAATTCCCATCTTTCTTGTATTCCACTTTCTATAGCTTGACCTAGGAATTCTAACCTTATTAGTTTCTCTAGATTACTAATAAAGATCGTTGAATTACTGGAACTAGCTTTTATTCCTTCATATGTTTCTGAGATACTTTCTATATATCTCTCTACACTCCCTCTCACAGTTCTTCTCATAAAATCTATTGTTTGTTCTTTGGTCATTCCATCTTTATTCGCTACAGCACCATTTTCTTTAATCCATAGACTTAACATTTTTTCTTTATTCTCTACGCAATCTAAGTCTAGGTAAACTCCTGTTGGATTTAAGGCTTGTGGTTCTTTATTATAAGGGGTGTATTTCATAGTCACTGAATCATCCTTTTTCATGAAATACTGTCTTCTATCAATATACTTTCTTCTAGGGTTTATTAGTTCGGCCTCTTCGGCTCTCCATTCATTGTCATCAGATATGATGCTATCTTTCCAATTTTAATCTTGTTTCCATCTCACCTCACTGCTACTTCCTACTTCATTCTTGGGTGTAGATACTACAACAAGGGTAACGGGTTTCACATCTACTGATTCATCTTTTATATCTAAGGACTTTAATCTTTTAACTATGTCATCTTCATAGTCACTATCGTTTTTTAGATCTAGGTATGATTCTACGTTTACTTTTACCTCAGTTTCTATTGGCTCTTTTTCGTTTTCAATTATTTTACCTGTTTCTTCTTTTTCTGTCCAGTTATATAAACCTAATATTGTAGGTGACATCTTATGTTCGTTTTCTCTAATTGATTTTGTTATTTCCTTTTGTCTATTATCTTCTTCAGGGGGTTTTCCTATTACTTGCTCGATTTTTCTATTAACATGTTCTTTGTTTAATAGTATGTTTGTTATTTCTAATTGTTTTTTAATGATTTGTAACTGTTCATTTATAGAGTCTAATTTGTCTGGGTTTATTAACTTCTTGAAAACTTGTGTACTTTGTTTTCTTTCTAGGGTTTCTATCTCTGTGCTTAGTATCTGAATACGATTCATAATTTTAAACCTTGTACAATAGTGTATATTTGTTCTAAAATTTCTTTTTCTGATCCTTTTAATATGTTTAACTTGTATTCTATCCAATTCTCTATTTGTATTTTGTAGCATTCTGCAACTATTTTTAATTCAAAAAACTCTTTAATACAAAATTCAAAAGTGTCATATCCGTTTAATATAGCTTCTTTTTTTAGATCAGAAAAACCTTGTAGTCTATCGTAACTTTCATATATGTTATCGTTTAATGTTCTTGATCTATCTAGCTCTGATACCATTAATACTTTTTCATCATTAAATTCATAAGTTACTGGATAAATAGACCTATTTCTTATCACCGATTCTTCGCCTGCTATCTTTACGATTCTTTTTATCATTTCTAATCTTGCTTTTATCAAATCATAAACTTCTTTTTCGCTTTCATTTACTCTTTTTATACTTTCTATTATTATAGATATAAAATCTATAATAGCATTATATTCTTTTACTCCCTTGGTTCCATACCTTAGATTAACTGGGTTTATGAAAACAGTTTCTTCTTCTCTTAAATCTAGGTTTTTAAAGGCTTGTTCTAAACTAAAAGAGGGAATAGGAGGTTTTTCTATTTCGTTGTCTAGATCTGCATGCATATTTTCTTCTTCTTCATTTACTTCATTAATTTCATTCATGTATTCTTCATAATCTATATTATCTATGTGTTGAATATTCATATTCAATAAGAAAGGATCAGAATTACTATTTTCAGTAGGACCCATTTTATCCACTCATCATCACGCATGAATTTTTTTTTTTGACAATGGATAAGACCAAAAACTAAAGCAGCATACCCACCCACACCAGCACTATATAAAATACAAGAAAGCTCTGAAGATTTTTTCTTAGTGCACTGTGGTTATTTTCATAGTCTACACAAAACAATATTCAGCAACAATAATGGGTTCTCTTATGGCAGGATGGGGATCTCACGCTCTTGATCCTAAATCAGGTACCTTAATATATAAGCTTAATATAATTAATATATGCTTTGTGAATATTTTTTATGAAGTGAAATTAACATTTTTTGTTTTTAGCCACACTTAAAAGGAATCAATCACTCACCAAAGATGAAATTGATGCTTACTGGAAATCAAAGAAGAAGATTGAGCAGGAACACCTTACAGCCATTTCCAATCTATCATCTTATTCTGCAATATTCTGTAATCATCTTATTATCTTATTGGCGAACCAGATTCTTGCTCCTAATGAGGGATTTTCTAGGTTTTGATTTCCAAAGTCATTTATTATCTTCGTTTTGAAGGGTTCTGGTAGCTTTTCATAATATAATTTGCTATAAAAATTATAATCAACCACTCTCGAAGATAATCTTGCTCTATAGAATAACTCAATGAATTCGCAAGTGTATTGATCAAAATAACACATGTCGCAGATATTAATATTAATTATTCCGCATATGGCTTCTTGTCTTTCTAATTCCCATCTTTCTTGTATTCCACTTTCTATAGCTTGACCTAGGAATTCTAACCTTATTAGTTTCTCTAGATTACTAATAAAGATCGTTGAATTACTGGAACTAGCTTTTATTCCTTTATATAATTCTGAGATACTTTCTATATATCTCTCTACACTTCCTCTCATAGTTCTTCTCATAAAATCTATTGTTTGTTCTTTGGTCATTCCTTCTTTATTCGCTACAGCGCCATTTTCTTTAATCCATAGACTTAACATTTTTTCTTTATTCTCTAGGCAATCTAAGTCTAGGTAAACTCCTGTTGGATTTAAGGCTTGTGGTTCTTTATTATAAGGGGTGTATTTCATAGTTACTGAATCATCTCTTTTCATGAAATACTGTCTCCTATCAATATATTTTCTTCTAGGGTTTACCTGTTCGGCTTCTTCGGCCCTCCATTCATTGTCATCAGATATCATGCTATCTATCCAATTTGGATCTCGTTTCCATTTTATTTCATTGGTGCTGGTACTTCCTATTTCATTTTTTGGTGTAGACACTACAACAGGGGTGACTGGTTTTACATCTACTGATTTATCTTTTATATCTAAGGACTTTAATCTTTTAACTATGTCATCTTCATAGTCACTATCGTTTTTTAGATCTAGGTATGATTCTACGTTTACTTTTACCTCAGTTTCTACTAGTTCCTTTTCCTTTTCAATTATTTTACTTGTGTCTTCTTTTTCTGTCCAGTTATATAAACCTAATATTGTAGGTGACATCTTATGTTCGTTTTCTCTAATTAATTTTATTATTTCCTTTTGTCTATTATCTTCTTCAGGGGGTTTTCCTATTACTTGCTCGATTTTTCTATTAACATGTTCTTTGTTTAATAGTATGTTTGTTATTTCTAATTGTTTTTTAATGATTTGTAACTGTTCATTTATAGAGTCTAATTTGTCTGGGTTTAATAACTTCATGAAAACTTGTGTACTCTGTTTTCTTTCTAGGGTTTCTATCTCTGTGCTTAGTATTTGAATACGATTCATAATTTTAAACCTTGTACAATAGTGTATATTTGTTCTAAAATTTCTTTTTCTGATCCTTTTAATATGTTTAACTTGTATTCTATCCAATTCTCTATTTGTATTTTGTAGCATTCTGCAACTATTTTTAACTCAAAAAACTCTTTAATACAAAATTCAAAGTGTCATATCCGTTTAATATAGCTTCTTTTTTGAGATCAGAAAAACCTTGTAGTCTATCGTAACTTTCATATATGTTATCGTTTAATGTTCTTGATCTATCTAGCTTTGATACCATTAATACTTTTTCATCATTAAACTCATAAGTTACTGGATAAATAGACCTATTTCTTATCACCGAAGCAAAACAAAGTCATTTTATAAGTAAAAAGTCCAAATACTCATTGTAATCCATTTTTAAAGCCTATTTCAAATATACATACTATTCTAACACTTGATAACTCAAAATAGTTTCTAAAAATAAGTTAGGCTTCAAACACTAATATATTATAAAATAAAATAAGTAACCAATATATATATATATATATATATATATATATATATATATATTTCAAATACACATAAATATATATAAAATCATTTAAAATAATAAACGTTACAAAAGTATATAATTACTAAGGCAAATGACGCACAATATATTAAAAAATTATAATTATATCCAGACATGAATAAAAACATACTCATACGAAAAATGGAGTGTTACAATCCCTCAGGTTCAATTAAAAGGACAACAACAACCAGGCTGAATATGAAGCATTGCTTGCTGGAATCACCTTGGCAGCCGACCTTGGAGTCACCAACCTAAAGGCCCGAAGCGATTCACTATTAGTAACCGGACAGGTCACATGGGCCTTCAGTTCCAAGGAGATCCTAGCGAGCAAAAATTGAAACTCAAATTTAAGTCGTTTGAGTTAACCCATGTACCTAGAGAGCAAAACAGCAAGACAGACATCTTAGCAAAATTAGCAAGCACAAAGAAGCCGGACAACAAGCATTTTGTGATACTGGAGACAATATTACAACCCAACATAAACGAGGCCCAAGTTCTTTCGGCAGAAATAGTGCTCAGCTGCTGGATGACCAATATCCTTGCGTATCTACAAGGCAAACAACCGCAACTAGAGAGCGCATAAATGAAAAAGTTGATCAAGAGCGCTAGCAAATACACTTTGGTCAGGTATATGGTAGCCACACTAGCAGAAATAGATGAAAGGGTATATGGTAGCCACACTAGCAGCTAAGCCTTGGCTTCCAAGATAGTGCGAACAGGATACTACTTGCCGACGATTAAAAAGGATTCCACAGAGTATGTAAAGAAATGTGAAAAGTGTCAACGTCACTCCGACGTCCCAAGGGCCCTTCCTATCAATCTACATTCGTTGGTACCCACCTGGTCGTTCGCTTTTTAGTGACTGGATATCATTGGTCCATTCCCTCCTACTCCAGGACATGTTAAGTTCTTGATAATAGCAGTTGACAACTTCACCAAATGGATTGAAGCAGAACCAGTAGCAGTGATCAACGCTCATAGGATAAATAAATTCTACTGGAAGAAGCTCATATGTCGTTTCGGTGTCCCAGCAACCATAGTAACTGACAACGACACCCGCTTTGCTAGCCATACATGCCTTGGGTAAACCACCCACAAAGAAAGAAGTCCAACACCAAGAAACGAGGTAGAAAAAGGATCAAGGTAGCTCCCAGCGCGAACGACACTGCCGTATGTGCCAATACTGAACTTCCCAGAACACTACTAGAAAACCTCAATTTAGCGTCCATTTTATAGCGTCGGTACCACAGTAGCAGTGGCCATGACACTAATCACTGTAACTCTTTGAGAGACGACACTGAGGAACTCATCACAAAGGGGAAGTTCGAACAATACATAAACAAGGACGAAGAACTTCCGCGTACACGATCCCCTAGAAAGGGGAAATAAGTGATCAACGAGGTCGAGAGAGCCTCGAGGAAGGAAAGTAGTGATTCAGGAAATGGAAGGAAATACTTAATATTGCTTCCACCTCAACCACTGAGGTTGATACAAGCCAACCTCCTTTCGTCTTTGAGGACAACGATTTTGTGGTTGGAAAACCCAACAAGTATATCCCCCTATATTTTCAGGCTGCCATGGAAAACTTTGAAGTAAGAAGAATTCTGGTCGACCAAGGAAGCTCGATTGTTATCATGTTCATTGGTCTTATGGCCACATTAGGAGTCTCAAAGGAGAACCTTACTCCTTACCGAGGATCCGACCTCTCCGGTTTCAATGGTTCAAAGACAAGGCCCCTCGACTACATTGAGCTAATAGTCACACATGGCAGCGAACCCTTGGCTCAAACAGTCAAAACACTTTTCTTGTTCATCCCATGCCCATCAGTCTACAATTGCATAATTGGAAGGCCAACTTTGGGTCGTCTACCTAAAAATGAAGTTTTACTCTGTCAAGGATGAGATAATCACGGTAAACATCGATTTGGGCACAACCCAGAGATGCCATTTCCTCTCTCTTAAGAAAAATTTGTGGGATCTTACCTCTAAAACACCAAAGGAAGGCTTGACAAAGAAGAAACAAGGCAAAGAACCCAAAATCAACTTAGTCGCTTTGTCCAACCAACCTAAAGAGAAACAAACAGTTGAGATCCCTTAACCAATCCTCCCATCCTCTAGGATCCACAATGTGGTTTCTTTTTCTACTATACTTTAAAAAATAACACAAATATATATTTTTTGAATCACCATCAAGAATCCATTTGGCACTAGATATCTGGTGCATCAAACTTTCTTTCATTCTCATTTTTTTTCCAATGCATAGTTTACAATTACAATGACTTCTTACGATCCATGTCTATGCAACCCCTCACAATATTCAATATTGATCTAATATTACAAATTGCATGATCATATCATCCATTATTTCCACCGGTGACTTGAGAACCAGACGGAACCGGTTGGTCCAACCGATTGAACCCAGAACCATCTAGTTTTGTAGTCGGTTCCACTCTAGTATGACCACAATCTGAACGAACAACCCAAAAATGGGTTAAACTAGATTGCTTTGCGGTCGAACTGCTAAATAAAGTGGGATGAATCGTTCAAAATGATTTCTTTGTTTGTTGTGCACTTTTTCTCCCAAAATATAATAATTATTTATTTATTGAAATATTTCTTAGTCATCCATTACAATCATAGTTGATTCAACAAACTAATTGAACCATGATAGATATATCTTGCAGGCTCGATCACCAGTTCGGTTTTAAAAACATTGATTGTTGTTAACTAGTTATTCTAGTTAACAATTAATCTGGTTGATATTTAAGGCCACATATATATTAAAAAAAAGTCGTTAATTGCATTTGTTGACACCATTTAAGAACGAGTCATAGGTAACATATATTTTTTTATGTAATACTGAAGTTTGTTGTTGCAACACAAGGAGAAAGTAGGCAAGGAATCTTACAAAGTACAAAACAGAGAAATTCTTTCACATACTTAATTATTCAATGGAAAACGATGCTACCGCAAAACGTAAATCACCAGAATCAAGAACAAATATTGAGGACAAAGCAAGTGAAGAAAAATTAGTGGAGCAATTTGAGGGAAATGTTAGTAATCATGTCGTGCAATCGAAGCGGCATAAGGAAGAGAGCAACAAAAGGGAAAATGAACAATCACAATCAATAAATGAAGATGAAAGAAGAAAGATCATGGACGCTTCTTTAGACAATATATTGAAGAATATGCTAACATGTGTTGATGTTTGCAATTTTGAGGGATTTGTGTATGGCCTTATTCCTAACAAAGGGAAAGCAATCAATACAGTTTCTGAAAATCTTCGCCATTGGTGGAAGGAAAAGGTCAATTTTGTTCATAATGATCGTCTAGCAATGATAAGGTACAAAGCAGAAAAGGTAGGTGATGCAAACAAAGAAGAACTTGACTTAAATGGGAATCACTATGAATCTCTTCGAATCTTGGATGAATTTCGTGTCAATACCTTACGGATTCTTTCATCATTGTGACCCACCTCAAAGTAGATTCCCTATTGAGGGTTGTCTCTCTCCACCATGGTGGCCTAAAGGAGATGAGGAATGGTTGCCTTTATTGGATCTCAACGGGATCAAGGTCCCCCACCCTATATGAAACATCATAATCTAAAGAAGGCTGGAAATGTTGTTGTTATTAGAGGTCTAATTAAACACTTGTCGCTTGATATACAAAAGATACGAAACATTGTGTGTGAACATAAGAAGTTGCGGGACAAAATGTCAGGTAAGGAGACTGCTAGCTTAGCGGCAATTCTTAATCACAGAGAATTTTTAGATAATCATGATAAGTTATCTAGAAACTTGCAAGACATCAATGATTATGCTGGCATTGGAGTAAATAATAGTGATATCGATATTAATAATATTGTGGAAGGACATTACAACCATTCCCAAAATGGTAATTTTGTTCAACCTAGAGAAAATTTTCAAGTAAGAGGTCAGTAGGCCAATAGCGAGTGTGACTTATGCTACTAAGCTAGTAGCTTAGTAATAGTTACTAAAGGGTTATAGAGGTAATTTACTATATTAATTAATTAAGGCTTAAAAAAATTGGATGATTTGGAGTAAATGTCTACCATTAATAGCGGAAAAAAAAACGTAGGAATATCAAAAATCAAGGAACAGTTTTAGAAACCCATTAATCATGGGATTTGAATAACAAAAATAAAAAAAAACGTAGGAATAGCAAATAAATTATTCAAATAAAATAAAAAGCAATCAATAATACTTTGTGCATCTAAGACAATCATGTCGGTTTGATTTTCATGCTGATGCTGACAACCCTGTACTGCAACAACAAAAACAAAAAAAGACCACATAAGTACGAAACATTTGTTAACAGACATTAACCAGTGAATAACATATTTTCGGTTAGTGGAATTCTAGCCAGAACATAACATAACTTTGGTTAGTCCAATTCTAACCAAAGGATAACATAACTTCGGTTAGAGGAATTCTAGACAGGGAATAACATATCTTCGGTTAGTCCAATTCTAGCCAGGGAATAACGTAACTTTGGTTAGTGGATTTCTAGCCAGGATATAACATAACTTCGGTTAGTCCAATTCTAGCCAGGAAAATAGTATAACTTCGGTTAGTCCAGTTCTACCCAGGGAATATATCAAGATTGGGTAGTTGGTCCTAAATGTTCTCTCAATGGCGTGATTGAGAGAGTACATGCATATTACAAATGAAGAAGAAAGGACTTACGCGCAAGTAACGATGAAAAACTAATTTTAGTCCCATGTTCATCAACATCATAACGAGACATGATCAATGGCGTGCTTCAATGGCGTGGATCAACGGAGTCCGTTTTTTAAACACCCGTGGACGTCTTATTTTTTGGCGTGAGTGCGTATTTTAGGCTTCTTTTGCGTGAAAAATAAAGAAATGTAACATGAAGAAAAAGAAGAATAAGAAGAAAAAGAAGAAGAAGAAAAATAACAGATGAAAATAACGTGACAGATAAAATTGTGAGAGTGTGAGAGAAGATAGTGGAAGAGAAAATCAAGGAGTAAATAAATGCTTTTGTTTTAATAATCCCTAAAAAAAAAGAAACATTTATTAATTTATTTAATTTAATTAAAACCACAAAAAATGGATGTGACACAATTATCCCTATTAAAAACTAGCCATTAGATTGAATTTCATTGAAATTTTGTCAATCCAATGGCTAGTAACGATTTAGTAACTATTACTAAGCAAATGACTTAGTATCATAAGCCATAGCCGCCAATAGCCATGAAGAAAACAATGCAAACAGGACATGAAATTTATACATGTGACAGCCTTCGATGCCTTTATAATAATTACCAAAATGGCTTTCTTGACAAGGGTATAAGAGACTATCACCATGTGAACTGTCCATGCAAAACAAATCATTCCGATTGGCCCAAGATGAGAAATTTCTGGAGAAAACTACAATAGATGGTGGAGATACTTTTTCAATAATATGCAACACTAAGAATTTGCAAAACACCAATGTAGCTTCTTCAAAAATGATTCCCCTTGAGAACCCGAACCTGGAAAATAACACGATACCTTCTCCGTGCATGTTTCCCCTTATGGACTTGAACCAGCATCCACAAGCTTTGGTTAACATGAACCAACAACAGGAAAACCCTCGACTTGACTTGGAACTAAATTTCTTTGGTAATCTTAGTAGAAACTCATCTAGTCAATAAATCAAACAAGTAACGCGTACTAAAACGTGGGAAAAATACAAAGCCATTTTTTTCTCAACTTGATGGTGTTGGACCAAATCAGGTAGTAATGTATGCCTCTACCATGGAACAAGAGACATCAAGGAAACAGGGTAAAATTGAGGAAAAACATGTTTGTGAAAAGAAAAGGGAAAGGTTTCCTTGAAAGGTGGCTTTGTTCTCTAGCATGAATTAATGGTACCTTTCGTTTAGTATTTATTATTATGTTAATGATTTTTTGACAAAAATTACTATGTTAATGATAATGACCATGATTTCCTCTATAGTAGAACATGATTTATTGACCTTTTTTGAAACCTTTCATTTTATTATTATTATTATTATTATTATTATTATTATTATTATTATTATTATTATTATTATTATTATTATTATTATTATTATTATTATTATTATTATTATTATTATTATTATTATTATTATTATTATGGACTCTTTTTCAATATATATATGATGCTTTATTTTGCTTAAGATGTTATGTTTAAAAGTGAAAGGAGTTTGAATATTATAAAGTCTTCTAATTTTTTTTAAAAGGCAAATACTTTATATATTAGATAGCTTGTGTTTTAATGCTACGCGAAACCTTTGTACATAACTACATCCCATTCAAATAGAAGTAGCTCATACACACGAATACCAAAAGCGTGAAAGCAATACTAAACTCCACCTCGAGATGTTGGAGTCATCCTTTATATGGAAAAACAACACATATAGAGGGCTCAAAAAAGATGAAGAGGTATGGGCCCATTACCAACAACTAACAGAGGTTGGTCCTGTTGACTGCCAAGGTGAGTACCATGTAGGTTATATTTATATACCTCAATAATTTGTTCTACGGGCCTTTAGATTTTCACTAACTATGGTGAACAATAAGTATCAACTCGCCTAAACTTTTTTCCATCGAAAGAATTTAATTACAAAATCGAAACTTTTTTTTATCTTTTTTCAGACATCTAGTGTATCTCATTAGGTAAATTTCAAGGGTTGATAAGCTTTTGGAACGAACATGTTTTTTTTAGAACTCTAGTATGTGGTCGTAAAGGTCGAATTAGGCATGTAATATTTGTCATTTTATGAAGACATTTTTTGCATATGATTTGTTGTGGTAGCAATGTATAAGCAAAGATTTACACAATATATTTTAAGATTGCAAAAGAAGATGAGAAGTTTGCCTTTCAATATATTTAACATTACGTCACTTTTGTTTCCCATCTTTTATAACTTGTTTTTTTGTGGCAAATGTTAAATGCAATGTCAAATTGTCAGTGTTGCATATTATTGCAAAAAACCAATGTATCTTCTTCAAGCATGATTCCTCTCGAGAACCTAAACCAGGAAAAGAACACCATGGCTTCTTGATGCAAACAAGAGTTGCAAAAATGTTATTGTTATTCATACATTTTTGCTTATTAATAAAGAACAAATGTTGCAAAAAAGATGAGAAATTTGCACCTAATCTGTTTCAACATTGCATATTTTTTTCCACCTCCAACTGTTCCCACAAGGTAGATAAACATAGAACCTGTTTTTTATGGCAAATGTTAAATGTAGTTGGTTGTCAGAAATGTTAGTGGGACAACTTGAAACTCAAAACCACTTATCTATTTAAGTTTTATCTTCCTCTCCTAACTCAATACCGCTTATCTATTTAAGTTGTTTCCATTTTGATTTAAAAAAAAAAAAAACAAGTTCAGGTCAGTTTCAAAACCTTCTCAACCTTTAAAATTTCCCTAATGAGATACAGTATATGTCTGAAAAAAGATAAAAACAGTTTCTATTTGTAATTAAATTCTTTTGATAGAAAAAAGTTCAGGTGAGTTGATACTGATTGCTCACTATAGTTAGTGAAAATCTCAAGGCCCGTAGAACGATTATTGAGGTACATAAATATAACCTACATGGTACTCACATTGACAGCCAACAGAACCAACCTCTGTTAATTAGTTGTTGGTAATAGGCTCATACTTCTTCATCTTTTTTGAGCCTTCTATATGCGTTGTTTTTCCATATATAGGATGACTCCAACATCTCGAGGTGGAGTTTAGTATTGCTTTCACGCTTTTGGTATTCGTGTGTATGAGCTACTTCTATTTGAGTGGGATGTAGTTATGTTCAAAGGTTTCACGTACCTTTAATACATAAGTTATCTAATATACAGAGTATTTGCCATTTAAAAAAAACAGAACAAGAAAGAATATATAATGTTCAAACTCTATTTGCCTTTAAACATAACATCATAAGCAAAACAAAGCATCTTATTATGAAAAAGAGACCATAATAATAATAATAATAATAATAATAATAATAATAAAAATAATAATAATAATAAAAAGAAAGGTTACAAAGAAGGTCAATAAATCATGATCAACTATAGAGTAAATCATGCATGATCAGTATCCCTAAAATAATAATAATTATAATAAATACTAAATGAAAGATACCAATAATTAATGATTAACTCTAGAGAATAAAGCCATCTTCCAAGTAAACATTTCCCCGTTCTTTTCACAAACATGTTTTTCATCAATTTTACCATGTTTCCTTGATGTCTCTAGGTCCATGGTAAAGGCCTAGATTATTGCTTGACTGGGCCCAACGCCATCAAGTTGAGAAAAAATGGTTTTGTACTTTTCTCAAATTTAGTACACATTATTTGTTTGATTTACTGACTAGATCAGTTTCTACTGAGACTACCAAAGAAATTTAGTTCCAAGTCAAGTTGAGGGTTTTTCTCCTGTTGGTTCATGTTCACCAGAGTTTGTGGTTGCTGGTCCTTGAGGGGAAACATGCATGAAGAAGGTATCATGTTGTTTTCCTGGTTTGGGTTCTCAAGAGGAATCATGCTTGAGGAAGCTTCATTGGTGTTTCGCAAATTGTTAGTGTCGCATATTACTGAAGTAGTATCTACACCATATATTGTAGTTTTCCCCAGACATTTCTCATCTTGAGCCATTTTGGTAATCATTATAAAGGCATTGAAGACTATTACATGTATAAATTTCATTTCCTATTTGCATGGTTTTTTTCATGGCTATTGAACTATTGACCCTCTCACTTTGAACATTTTCTCTTGGGTAAGGTTGAACCAAAGTACCATTTTGGAATGGTTGTAATATCCATCCACAATCATATCATAACTATATACATTCAAGAATGTGTACACATAAGCATGACACATCACCATTTTAAAATTCCACATAAGCACTACAAAAAAGCCACCTCAGCGTCCAACATGCTATGTGTATTCCAACTCACCATTTTGAACAATCTGGACGGCTCAAAATCACTCTCAAAATTTAACCCAATCTGGACGGCTCACAATGGTTAAAATTGCGGCTGCTACTTTTTCAAAAAAAAAATTGAAATCATCATTAATAATTATGACTTATAATGACTTATAATTTCTTGCCTTATACGTTTATGGTCAACTTATATTTTAAAAGAATAAAATTAATTATATTAAAACTATATTAAATTTTGTTTTGAATATTGCAATTAAGTTCAAATATTTCAATTTAGTTTTGATTTTGGATGTTATTCTCTCTTTTTTTTTCTTTTTCTAAATCCCACCTCCAATTAACATTCAAGAGAGTAATAGTATATGAGAATTTGAAGAATGAAAGTTGTTATTATGATATTGAGTCTTGGCTTGCATTTTTTTCCTATTGATATTGTTGAAGCTTGACTACAGTGAATATGTTTGCATTCTATTTTCTAAAGCACTTTTGGGGTTGACATCTTTTTCGGTTTGACCCATCTCTTATGGGGTATGATAAAATTTGCTTATTTTTCTTTTTCGATTTGGAATACTTTTCATTAACATACTTAAAGGTTGTTATAAGTTGTATTGGTGTTCATAATGTTGCAAACTTGGAGCAAAGTTATTTAATCAAGCCACATGTTATCTAAAATATGTTTCCTTAATCAAGCCACATATATATCTAAAATTTTTCAAAATTTTCTTCATTTCCTGTTTCCTATACTTCTTTTCTTTGATTATTTCCTTCTCCTTCTTCTTTTCTATTTCCTTGATTCTCATCTGTCAGATCTTTTTAATATGTATTTAGATGTCAGCTCTTTTATAGAAATGTAAGGTAAAATTATAGGGAGACGATGAGGTCAAATTGGGCGGCTAGACTTTAATAACATATTATATAAATAAATATATATAGTCATTTACAAATTGGGCGGCAATTCATGCTAGGACATTTGACTAAATCATGTCGAATATATATATAATTTATAATTAAGCAATATAATATCTATTCTCCAGCTGAGTTCAAAATTAACATTAAAATATGACAATACCAATAAACAAATATATTTATGTTTATACTACTTGCTGATTTTTATTTCTTATATACGAGTATGAAGGTAGAATGACATATGCACCATGCCTCATTAGAATGACAAAATGAACATATATTATGTCAACTATTTAAGTTTTTAAGACAAAATGACTATTATTCTCCTACTGATATATTATGTCTTGGGTACGGAGCAGCATAAAGATTATGTCTTGGGTACTGCCCCTCGAGCCACATACAATGAGCGATGAATTAGTCACTGTTGTCTGTGGGATTAGTGTCAGTGGAGTTTTATCAATTTGTGCCCAGAGTTTTAACAATTTAATCATTATGTAAACATTATAATCTTTTTGTGTTTATTTTCTTCTTTATCGGTTCTTGAATAAATGGAACTATAGGGTTTCGGTATTCATTAGAGCTTACAAGGAAATACCTAAAATAACCCTAATTTTTTTTGTAAAGACAGAAATACCCCTATTCGTAAATAGACTTATATATTTTGTTCCACGTGGTCTGAAAACTATGTTGTATATTATATTGAGTATTGAAATATCTCTTTTCATGGTAAATGTTTAATAAACTATTTTGATAAAAAAATATATATGTTTTTAATAGAGATATGTTTTATAGAGTGAGTTAAAAAGAGAAGGTAAGATATATAATTAGTTTTGGAAATATATTCTTTAAACGAGTTCAATAACACAATGTGTCCAATAACACAATGCATTTTAAACGAATTCAAATATATTTATTTCATCAAAATTGTTTCGTCAACAAATAAGACAATTCTTTTATATTTATTTTACGAAATTAAGTTCACACAAAATATGTTATACCCATTTTTTATATCTAACATAATACACATAATTATCTATTTTAAGTTCAACCAAAACTATATTACAAAATAACTTAACAGAAAATGTCTATTTTTACATCAGCCTTTTTTGTGGATCACCACTTAACATAATCTCAATATCGTATTTATTTTTTAAATTCGAATAATCAAATATACACCTATAATTTTTTAAATATTAATTATTAATACATAATTATAAACATCCCAAATAAATACAGACAATGCTTTAAACATACAAATTGATTAATAAAATACTTTAAAATTAAATTAAAAAAAGAAGATGTATATTTCAATGCCCTTACAGATATATTTATATATTATTTAACATACTCATTATTTTAATATACATACTTCTGTTTAATATGATATAATTATATATTTAACCAATTTTGTTATTTTCACTCAAAGTAAACATATTTTAAAATTAAAATTACAAAAAAAATTCAAAAAAAATGTATACCCGTGCAGCGCACGGGTCATACATACTAGTAGTATTAATATCGGTATCAATATTATTTAATTTACTCCAATGCATAATCATTGATATCATGCTAGATATCAGATAATTTATCATGATTAGCTAAAAATTCTTCCTGATTAAGAATTGCTGCTAAGCTGGCAGTCTCCTTACCTGACATTTTGTCTTGCAGCTTCTTATATTCACATAGAATGTTTCGTATCTTTCGTATATCAGGCGATAAGTGCTTAATTATACCAACAATAACAAAAACCTTCTCAGCCTTCTTTAGATTCTGATGTTTCATATAGGGTGGGGGGCCTTGATCCTCGTTGAGATCTAGTAGAGGCCACCATTCCTCATCTCCTTTAGGCCACCATGGTGGAGAGAGACCACCCTCAACAGGGAATCTACTTTGAGGTGGGTCACAATGATGAATGAGACATGTCAAAAGAATCTGCAAGGTACTGCCCCGAAATTCATGCAAGGTTCGAAGAGATGCATAGTGATTGCCACTTAAGTCAAGTTCTTGTTTATTTGCATCACCTACCTTTCCTTCTTTGTACCTTATCATTGCAAGACGAGCATTATGACCAAAGTTGACCTTTTCCTTCCACCAATGGCGAAGATTTTCAGAAACTGCATTGATTGCTTTCCCTTTCTTAGGAATAAGGCCATACACAAATCCCTCAAAATTGCAAACATCAACCAACGTTAGCATATTCTTCAATATATTTTCTAGAGCAGTATCCATGATCTTTCTTCTTTCATCTTCATTTATTGATTCTGAATCCTTTTTTTCCGTTTCTTTGCTCTCTTCCTTACGCCGCTTTGGTTGCACGATACGATTACAAAATTTTCCCTCTAATTCCTCCATTAAATTTTCTTCACTTGCTTTGTCTTCAAAATTTGTTCCTGATTCTGGTGATTTGCGTTTTACAGTAGCATCACTTTCCATTGAATAGTGGAGTTTGTGAGAAAGAATTTCACTATTTTGTACTTCGTAGGATATCCTGACTGCTTTCTCCTTGTGCACTTGCAACTACAAACTTCAGTATTATATAAAAGAATCAGCACACTTTGTTTGCAAAAAGTTCAACTAATGCAATTAACGATTTTTTTTTGAGATACACGTCCTTAAATATCAACTGGGTTAATTGGTAACTAGGTTAACTAGCTAACAACAATCAATGTTTTTAAAACTGAACTGGTGATCGAGCCTGCAAGATCTCTTGTCATGGTTCAATTGGTTCGTTCAATCAACTATGATTGAAATGGATGACTAAGAAATATTTTATTAAATAAATAAGTATTATATTTTGGGGGAACAGTTTTTAAAAAAAGAGAAATCATTTGGAATGGTTCACCTCACTTTAATAGCGGTTCGACCACGAATCTATATATTTTAACCAAATTTTGAGTTGTTCAACCAGATTGTGGTTATACTAGGGTGGAACCAATTACCGAGCTAGAGGGTTCTCGGTTCAATTGGTTGAACCTGCCGGCTCAGTCTCGTTCTGAATGATATGATCATGCAGTTTGCAATATTAGATCCCTATTGAACATTGCTAAAAAATTAATAAGTTAGATGATACTTTGGTATATGGCGGTTGCATAGACTTGAACCGTAACAAGTACTTGTCAAAACTAGTTTTGTAAACAATTGAGAATCAAAGAAAGTTTACTTCCCAAGAAATCAAGAGCCAAATGGATCCTTGAAGGTGTTTCAAAGTCTAAATATTATCATAATTTTTAAAGTATACTAGGAGAACAAACCAAGTGGTGGCTCCTAGGGGAAGAAACTATTGGATCGAGGATGTGAATAAAATAAAAGCTAAAGGAAGAAAATTTTGATGAAATTTTCTAATAAAATAAATTACAACATGCCTATTTTCGATGGCATTGAGTTTTTGAGGATTTAAAATAAAGACAATTGAAACATAAATAAAGGATGTTGTTTGGAGTTGTGATGGGAATAGAAGCCCTCAACTTGATGGCTTTAATCTCAACTTCTTTAAGTCTTATTGACACTTAGTGGAAAATGAATTGGTTAGGTTTGTACATCAACTTGGTATTTGACAAACGCTTGGAGTAGCATTTTTAAGAATGAATACAAAACATTCAACGTCTGGTATTTGGTAAACACTTGTGTGGTTTCTTTGGATTCATATGCACTTTAGGACGCTTATGATTCCAGTTGTTTATTAATTACAAACATGGTTTCTTTAAAGAATAATCTATAACGTTACAACACTACATATTTAATGTCGGGTATTTTAAAATGCCCGACGTGGATTATTTTCAAGGTTATTTTCTCTTAAATATCTTGTCATTTCCCTCAGCTTTTCTATTCGCTCTTACATCACTCAACGTATTATCTTCTCTCTTTCCACTACAAAAAAATTGCTCATTAGCGAGGGATTTTTCCCTCGCTAAATGCCCCAAATCCGTCGCTAATGCCCATTAGCGAGGGAATTAGCGAGGGAATCAGTCCCTCGCTAAATTGCTCATCGCTAATGAGATTAGCGAGGGAATATTCCGTCGCTAACTCCTTCGCTAATTAGCGAGGGATTCAAATTCCGTCGCTAAGTTTGACAGCCACGTGTCCCAATCTGAATGGCTTGTATTAAGTATTATTATTATTATTATTATTATTATTATTATTATTATTATTATTATTATTATTATTATTATTATTATTATCAAGCTTTCCAAAGAGAGAGAGAGTGAGAGAGAGAGAGAGAGAGAGAGAGAGAGAGAGAGAGAGAGAGAGAGAGAGAGGAGTGAGAGTGGTTGTGGTGGTGGTGACGTGGTGGTGGTGGTGATTTTGGTGAAGAGTGGATTAGGGTAGAGAGAGAAGGTGAAGAGTAAGGGAGAAAGAGAGATAGAGAGAGAGTGAGTGAAACGAGCTATGTGGTGGTGGTGGTGAAGGGTATTAGGGTAGAGAGAAGGAGAAGAGTAAGGGAGAAAGAGAGAGAGAGAGAGAGAGAGAAACGAGCTTGGTGGTGGTGGTGGTGGTGGTGATGGTGGTGGTGTGGTGGTGGTGGTGGTGGTGGTGGTGTGGTGGTGGTGAAGGGTATTAGGGTAGAGAGAACACTACAAAAAAATTGCCCATTAGCGAGGGATTTTTCCCTCGCTAAATGCCTCAAATCCGTCGCTAATTCCCATTAGCGAGGGAATTAATTAGTGACAGAATCAGTCCCTCGCTAAATTGCTCCTCGGTAGTGGGAATTAGCGAGGGAATTTGAATCCCTCGCTAATTAGCGAGGGAATATTCCATCGCTAAGTCTGACAGCCACGTTTTTTTATATCAGCCTATTTTTTTATATAGTTATTATTATTATTAATATTTTTATTTTTATTATTATTATTATTATTATTATTATTATTATTATTATTATTATTATTATTATTATTATTATTATTATTACGGTGTGGTGGTGGTGGTGGTGGGGAAGGGTATTAGGGTAGAGAGAGAAGGAGAGAGAGAGAGAGAGAGAGAGAGAGAGAGAGAGAGAGAGAGAGAGAGAAATGAGCTATGTGGTGGTGTGGTGGTGGTGGTCGTGGTGGTGATGGGTATTATGGTAGAGAGAGAAGGAGAATAGTAAGGGAGAAGGAGAGAAAGAGAGAGAGAAACGAGTGGTGGTGGTGGTGGTGGTGGTGAAGGGTATTAGGGTAGAGAGAGAAGATAGAGTGAGAGAAGGGTGTGAGGAGGTGGTGGTGTTGGTGTGGTGGTGGAAGAGTGAAGAGAGAAGAAGAGTGTGAGAGGAGGTGGTGGTGTGGTGGTGGAAGAGTGAAGAGAGAAGAAGAGTGTGAAGAGAGAAGAAGATAGAAGAGTGTGAGGAGAGTAGGAGAAAAGATCGAGTGTGTGTGAGAGAATAAACAAGATGAAAACTCAAAAAATTAGCGAGGGAATTAGCGAGGGACTGAAAATCTAATCACCTGCACGGAGCCCTATGATCTGAAAACAGTCAGAAATTAGCAAGGGAATTAGCGAGAGACTGAAAATTCCGTCGCTAATCACCTGCACGGAGCCCTATGATCTGAAAACTGTCAGAAATTAGCAAGGGAATTAGCGAGGGACTGAAAATTCCTTCGCTAATCACTTGCACGGAGCCTATGATCTGAAAAACTGTTAGAAATTAGCGAGGGACTGAAAATTCCGTCGCTAATGGCTGAATGAGCAAGGGACTAAAAATTCCCTCGCTAATGTCCCCTGCTAATCAGTGTTTTTTTTGTAGTGTTCTCCCCAACATACTATATCTCTCGCACCAATCTCTCCATCCAACTTCATCGCTCTCGTTATCGCCATTGTTGCTATTATTGGTTGTCGTCGTTGCTGGTTGTGCTCTTCGTTCAATTTGTGCTCGTTGTCTTACCGTCATGCTCATCGTCGTATCTTCGTGCTCATCACCTCACCACATGGCCATTATCGTAAATTCGGTAAGCATTCTCCTTCGTGATAAAGATTGCATTTTGGTTATTCTGGTTTTGTGTTAATTGTTCACTGTGTATTTTAAAGTTGTCGTTTTCGTACTCTGTTTTGCTTGTGTATTCGATCAATGCCTACGTTTTGAATATATATATATATATATATATATATATATATATATATATATATATATATATATATATTGTTCATGCATGATTTTCTCACGTTTGTGTATTTTGTTTGCGTTTTTGTAATCATGTTCTTGTTTTTTTATGAACTACTAGGTTTTTCCTATTCTACGGAAAAAAAATCTTTTTCATGTGAAAACATTTGTTATGTATTTTGTTGTTATCGTTTAGCTGTTGTTCAAAGAATTTTTTTGACTCTGTACATGAAGTAACAATACATATTTGGGTTGTTTTGTGTATTGAGTTGTTGTTTATTTTGTTTAGAGGATACTACTCATGGTGATGAGAGAAGTGCTTCTATTGAGGAACATATGAGGCCAACCGCTGGTCCTACTCCACAAAGGGCGGGTAACGCCAAACAATACCATGCCCAATTTCATAGGGCCAAAGATCGCGGCGTTGCTCATGATCTTGCAAGGACTGCTCCTGTTGATCCTCCGAGGAGACCGACCTCTACTAGGAGGCCTTCTATTGTTGGGGAGGTTTCCCATGCTTTGATAATCATTGACATGGTCTCTAGCAATGATGATTCGCATATGAAGTTCGTTTCGTCTACACTTGATAACAGACAAGCGACTCTTAATGAATCTACAACTGACTATGTTCCGTTGAGCCGTCTAGCTGTTTAGATTAGACTACGTTTTAAATATATATGGTTGTGAATCTTGTTATATTTAAGCCTATTTGAAGAACTAAAATTTATTATATATGTATATTTATATGTATGGTTGTCAATGTTATTCATATAAGCGTATTTTTTATACCTAATATTTTGTCTATATTTCAGAATATGGATCGTAGTTGGATGTTAAAAAACTGCATGACCGATGAGTATCGAAATAGAGTAGTTGGATAAAATTCGTCCAAATACATAGCAGGAAAAAAGCGCGTTTTCTAAGAGTGGTAGCGATAGCTATTTTCGTCAGAAATGCAGTCTTTAGCTATGGATTTTAATCCATTTGTAATGCTCGTAGGTAAAAACAATAATTCTAGTAGTGTGTTACTAATGCAAAAAAGTACAATTTTTTTAAAAGAAGAATTGTTTGTCCTCCTTGTTACCAAAAAACATCACACAATTTGCCTACTAATTGTGCCCGTGCCCGAAACTACAAATATGTTTACAATCAAAAGGAAGATAATAACGAACAACATTCTAACTTAAACCATGGAGAAAAGTCATTAAACTGTATCAAAAGTTTAAAAATGTTAAAACTACTACGTACCTGAATAATGGTAAAGAACAATGAACTTACGGAAGTCAGAATAGATACTGCTGTTACCTATGACATTCAAGTTGTTCAGACTGTTCACAACAACAACAACAGACAAAGAAAAAAGAGGATGAAGAAAGGGGTAGAGAAAGGGGAAGAGAGGATAAGAACAACATAGAATAGGAAAAAGCGAATGAAGAAGAAGAAGAAGCTTACCTGATAATTGAAGAACGAGGGACGAACAAGAGTCACAAGTGTAGAGAAGCGACGAACGGAAGGAAGAAGAAGGGAGTGATATTGAAACTGAGAGTGAGATTGATATGAATAGGGTTTCTAAAAAGTATGAAAATTTAAACTAGAGTTTTAAAGCTAGCTTCGACAAAAAAAAAAACAGTGTAAAACGAATTATGTTTGAAATACATTTTTAAAAAACATTAAATACTTTAACACCTGTTTTATAGCAAAACAGTGAAAAAATTTACACACTAGCTAATCGCAAAATTGTTGGGGAGGTAATTTTTATCTGTATGTGGGGATGCTAGCATGGACTACCCCATTTAGGGCCTCGCGGGCAGGGACTTTTTCCGTATGGGGACAAACACGGGGGAGAAAATCCTCCTGCACTTAGTTCGGTTATTGGGACATAAACCTTACCTTCCGCCCTACGTGGACCCTACCCGAAATATATTATATAAATACCCTTATTAAATATATATTATAAGTAATTAGGTTGTTTGTCTGTTATATTTAAATTATTAAGTACTGCTAATTTTCATATTTGTATTCTTTCTTTTATACTTTTTAAGTATTAAAATAAAAAAGTAAGACTAAATTTTATAGGCTAAATATATATTTTGGCCCTTTATCTTTGGGGTTGTAGTCACTTTGGCCCTTTATCTTTTTTTTTTTTCTCATTTTAGACCCTCATGTTTTTTGTGTGTGTCATTTTGGCCCCTGCCGTTATGTTTATGTTTTTTTAGACAAATTTTTAAGGACGAAAATGAAATCAATTAAAAACATAAGGGCCCAAAATGAAATCAATTAAAAACATAAGGGACTAAAATGAAATCAATTAAAAACATAAGGGACCAAAATGATAGCGGCAGGGGCCAAAATGACACACACAAAAAACATGAGGGTCTAAAATGAGAAAAAAAAAAGATAAAGGGCCAAAGTGACCACAACCCCAAAGATAAAGGGCCAAAATATATATTTAGCCAATTTTATATTATAATGTTAAGTTATGATTTTCTAGTCTTACTTTTACATTTTCAACAAAAAAAAGTCTTATTTTTACATTTGTTTTCAATTTTATTATATTTTAGCTAACTTTTAATAAATTATTGTGGTCCTCAGCGACTGCGGGGATCTGTTGGAAGAGCAAGGAAAACTCTCAATTTTGGAGATCGTTGACAAGGGACAGTTTGGAGGGTGAGGGCAGGGAGCTGGGGAGTACTTCCCGCTAGAAGTGTCAAATGGTATGGATGGATTGGACTATAATGTGAATGGATGAAAATAATTCATTAATCCATTAACTATCCACCAAATCTCCGCTGCCCGCCGTCCTGGTAATTGCCGGAGCTCTGCCATCGTCGTCGTGGTATGGATGGATTGATTTGAAATTTCTTGTTTCAGAATTAAATTTTTTTATAATCTTTTTTATTTTATTTTATTATTTTAATTTTTTTAATTAATTGAATTTTTAATATTTATTGACAAATTCATGGATTTGGAAAAATAGTGGATGGATCAAAACCATCAATAAAATTAAATGGATGAATTACATCCAATCCATTAAAGTTTTTAGTTTGTTATGGATTAATTGAATGAATTTATTAGTGGATCATAGATTGTTTGTAAACTAATGAATGTTTTTTGACACCCTACTCGCTACGCCTCATTCTCATCCCTACTCCAATTGGGTTTATTCCATATAAAGGGAGGGGGTGGGAAAGAAACACCCAACAAATAAACCACGAGATTCTTTTATACCGTATAGTCCTAGAAATTGACATAGTTTTGTTATTGAATTTAACAACATCAAGCAAGAAATTTTCATAGTTAATCAAAATAAACAAAAAGGAATCAAGCAAAGAGCATACCTAATATGATGTGGCATCAAAGAAGAAAAGGGTAATGAAGCTTGGATTCACAGAGCTGGCATTACATCCGAAGTAAACAACGGAGAGAGAATTTGAGAAAGAATGTTGTGGGTGAAGTAAAGGGACCTCTTTGAATATTCCTGTTATATAATGGGGTGCAAGAAGAACGTGAGAACTTATATAGAGGAAAGTTAATGAATTGAAATATGATGATTAATTTTGTCAAAAGAAAAAGAAATATGATAATTAATAAAAGAAAAAGTGAGCAATTAATTCATGAGACATTCAATTTGACTATGATATTAATAACTGCAAAGAATGCTTTTAAATATCAATAAATTTTTTTGACTGAACATTAAATAAAAGTTACAAATTACAATTAAATAGAAAATATGTAAAAGTATGACTGATGTTAGGAAATAGAACATGGGATGTTTACAAATAAAAATAAAATATCTATATCAATGTAATTATTTTAACCAACACCGTTGGTCCAGTGGCATAATCTACCCTGGAACACGGGGGTCGATCCGATGCTCCTGGTTTCGGTTCTCGTAGTGGATAAACTCTTTGTTGGTCAGTGCGAAATTTGATCCTAAGCACGAGCGGATATTTGTTTTTTGTTGAAAACATTGAGACACTCTATAGATAGTCAGCAATGGTCTGAACCAAAAAAATGTAAGGAATTTTTTTTCCAACAGACGAGGTGGTAAGTACCACCCGTAAACTCCCACAAGCAAAGTAGAGATTCCAAGTTCGAACCCGGATTATAAAAAAAATATTCAGCCTAATAACGGGTTGTCTCAGGCCTTACAAATCTATGTAAAGAAGTTTGAGTTTTAGTTGTATATATATTGTCCTCTGTAAAGTAGAATTATATATTCAAGATTTTGTACTAAATACAATTTTAATTTAATTTTTTTGTTAAACCTTTTCAATAACTCTCATTAATTAATTTCATTATTTTATTAATATTTTAAGCTTTATTGTTGTATTAATAATTAAGTTAATTTATTATTTTTAGTATTGACTAATATGTAGAATACTATAAATTATTAAATGTTGTTATCAAATATATATTGTGATACTTACTAAAATTGGTTTAACTACAACACTTAGTGCTAGTATCTTTTTAAAATTTATATTAAAAAAAATGGAAGTTTGTATTAGCACATATTAACTATTATAAATACTTGCGGAAGGACGGGCACTCCCGTGCCTATGTCTTTCCGCTTTTTCTATTTTTCTTCAGTAGATACATTTGTGATCGTAGTTTATGGTATGCCAATTTTTTTCATTTAATCTGTGACCTCACTTTATTTATGGTTGACAAAGAATATAGTTGACAAAGGGTTAAAATTCACAAATTAATTAAGGGTTAATATGTTTTGCGTCTCAATAATTTTTTTTTATGAATTTTGTTTTTGTAGTCATTAAAAAAATTTCATCTCATTTTCATTATAGTATAATTTTTTAAGTTTAATCTCTGTTGTTATCTATGTTTACAATAGACTAATTCAAGTCGACATGTCAAGTCCACGTGACTTTTTTTCTATTCACTACAACAGAATAAATTAAAAAGATCGCCGAATGAGGAGCGCTTTTATGTTGAGCGCTCCATATTTCTAACACGGAAGCCAAATGAGGAGCGCTTTTGTATCGGGCGCTCCCTATAACTTGAAGAAAACTCAATGAGGAGCGCTTTTTTGCTGAGCGCTCCCTATGTCTTACGCGTCCTCCACAATGAGTAGCGCTTCGTGGTTTAAGCGCTCCATATGTCTTACGCGTCATCCACAATAAGTAGCGCCTTGTTTTGCGAGCGCTCCCTATGTCTAAAATATAATTTCTTTCCTCCTTATTTTTCCTCCTTCCCGTTGAAACCTAATTTCATTGTTCACTGTTCACTCACTCTCCAGCGCTGTCGTTCACTGTTCACTCACTTTCATCGCCTCCCCTTCGCCGCCGTTAACAGCGCTGTCGACCAAGCAACGACGCCTCCCTCCCCAGTTCACTCATTCTCGTTTGCTGCTACGGTTTCTCGTTGAACGTCGCGCACCTCCCTCCTCTGTTCGCTCACTCTCATCGCCTCCTCTTCGCCGCCGTCAACAGCGTCGTCGACCAAGCCAACAACGCCTCCCTCCCCAGTTCACTCACTCTGTCTCGTTTGCTGCTTCTGTTTCTCCTTGAACAACGCAGCAAGCCAACGACGCCCCTTGCCGTACCTTCGCGCCTAGCTCGTCCTCCCTTGCTGTTTCGTAAGTTACTCTTAGCTTTCACATTATTTTGATAATTTTTCTTTTATTTTCTCAGTGCAACAGTAATGTGTGCAAACTGCAAGGTGGTTTTTGTGATTGAGGGCTGGGGATGTTAGCCTTCTTCACCATTTTCTGGTTTTAAAAACATTTTACTAGTCATTGTTTTTGTTTGTTGTGATTGGGGGATATGAGTTTATAGTAAATATGCAATATAATATCTATTTCTGTCATGTTTGCATTACAAAATCGTGTACTGCAGTTTTTTTTATATTAATATGTATCGTACATCAGATGAGAAGCTAGGCCGAGATGCTCACCAAATTGAGAAGCTAAATTACTTATTTTAAAAGTTTTCATAATTGGTGTATTTGTGTGCTTTGTATTGATAGAATGTTTTTTTTGCTTGGATATTGGTATATAAAAGTTGAAATTAGTATTTGAATTTAGTATATATCTAAGTATTTGAATTTTGATACATGTTTGTTCATATTAGGAAGTTCTCTTAGACGATAATATTGGTTAAATATGGATCGAAAGTGGATGTCTGCAAATCGTTTTTCGAAGGAATATGTCGATGGAGTAGAATATTTTGTTAACTTTGCTGTTCGACGATTGGGAACTTCTATGAATATCAAATGTCCATGTTTACAGTGTTGTTATGTAAACTCAGTTACCGCAGTTGAGCTTGCAGGACATTTAAGGGCCTACGGGATCGATCAAAGTTATACTTGTTGGACAATGCACGGTGAGGAAAGAGGTGAATCTTCGAATATGAATAATAATTCCGAGAGATGTGCGCCGGTTGACACCGAAAAATATAGATTTGACGGCGACCAACTTGAAGAGATGACAAAGGCGGTTGAAGATGATCTTAATGATTCCCCTCAAAAGTTTGAGAAGTTGATAACCGATGCAGAGACACCTTTGTATGCGGGTTGTACTGAGTTCACAAAATTATTGGCGGTGATAAAGTTGTATAACTTGAAAACTTGCCACGGATGGACGGATAAGAGCTTTACTGAATTACTCGCACTATTGAAAGATATGTTGCCGAAGGATAATGTGCTCCCTTCTCGGACGTATGATGCAAGACAAATGTTAGGGACAATTGGCTTGAATTATGAGAAGATACACGCTTGTCCCAATGACTGCATATTATTTCGGAATGAACATTCCTTGTTAAAGTCGTGTCCTAAATGTAATGCATCGCGGTATAAGAAGAAAGAATCTGCTCCAGAAAAGGTGTTGTGGTATTTTCCTATAATTCCTAGATTTAGGCGCATGTACCGTAATTCAGAAGATGCAAAACACTTGACTTGGCATGAGGATGAAAGGATTAAAGATGGCATGAGGATGAAAGGATTAAAGATGGCTTGCTACGACATCCGACGGATTCTCCGCAATGGAAAAAAATTGATATTGATTATCCTGATTTCGGGGAGGAACCAAGAAACCTTCGACTTGCATTGTCTGCTGATGGATTTAACCCACACGGTATACAGAGTAGCTCTCACAGTACATGGCCCGTGATTTTGGCGGTTTATAACTTACCTCCATGGCTTTGTATGAAACGCAAGTATATGATGTTGTCTTTGTTAATTTCTGGGCCTAAACAACCGGGAAATGATATTGATGTATACTTGGCTCCTTTGATTGAAGACTTGAAGCTAATGTGGGAGACTGGCGTAGAGGTGTATGATGGGTTCAGAGAAAAGAGTTTCACCCTAAGGGCTATGATTTTTGGCACAATTAATGACTTTCCAACATATGGCAATTTATCTGGTTACAGTAACAAAGGTCAGTGTGCCTGCCCTATATGTGAAGATAATACAGATTGGATGTGGTTGGAACATGGTAAGAAGAATATCTACCTTGGTCATCGTAGATTTTTGCTTCCAACTCATCAGTATCGACTATGGAGAAAGGCATTCAATGGGAATTCAGAAACCCGTAAAGCCCCCCCACCTTTGACAGGTGAACAACTTTTTGAAAAGGTGAAAGATTTGAACATTAAATTTGGGAAGCCTTTTGCAGGAGAGCTTGCCAAACGAGGGTGGAAGAAAAAGTCGATTTTCTTTGAGTTGCCATACTGGAAGTCATTACATGTAAGACATTTCATTGATGTGATGCATGTTGAAAAAAATGTCTTCGAAAGTGTCATTGGTACCTTACTCAATATGCCAGGAAAGACTAAAGATACCATCAATGCAAGGTTGGACTTAGTTAGTATGGGGTTGAGACCCGAATTGGGTTCGATAAAGAAGGGTACCGATGGAAAGTTGCATAGGAAGTTCAGAACTACTCTAAAGAATAAATGGATGACAGATGATGAAGGGAACCTCTTACACCATCCCCCACCACTATATAGTGAGATTATAAAACAGGAGGATTGGAATGTCTTTATAACCAAACGCACCGAAGATGAAGACTTCTTGGTTTGTACAATTACCTTTTAACTTAACTATATTTGACAATTATTATGCATTAATTAATGTATATTTATGTGTCTATACAGACATTATGCAATGAAAATCGAGAGAGAGCAAAAAGTCCTGATTACCCTTATAGAGGCGGTGTTAAGGGTTATCAAGACATTGAAGAAAGAATGGTAAGGACAACATCCTTTATTTCAACTTTTACTATTATTAATCAATCTTTTGATATATTTATTAACAATTGGTAAATTTTAACAGCTAGTGGAGGTGGGGAAAGATCCAACTGAAGAATCCGTTGACCGGCATGTTTTGTGGCTAGAAGCCCGAGTAAGCAAAGATGGTGTGATTAAAGATCCAAAAACGAAAGAGGTGTCTCAAAGAATTGTAAGTACGATAAAATTAAAATTGTTTCGTAATTTTGATTATAGTTATAATGTCTAATAATGTTTAATACTTATTGTGAATTAGGAGACCATATCACAATCAGTAGAACAAGGACAAACAACTGATTTTGATGGTGGGAATTACATCCTTAGCCGTGCTTTGGAACTTGAAGAGTATTCGGGTCGTGTGAGGGGTATTGGATTTGGTGTTACTCCGACATCTTTTTGGGGTCCAAATAGGCCTAAAAAAAGAAACTAAAGAAAGACAGTTGGAGCAATTGGTGTTCAAGCTAATGGATGAAGTTGCCGATTTAAGAGATAGAGTTGGACCAAGGATTGATCAACCATCCCCTAAGCTAGATAGCTTCAGAGATAGTTGTACCATTGCGTCTAATGAGGTATTTATCTTTAAATTCTCTTTTCTTTGTACATATTACATCAATTTATTCATATTCTAATTTTTGTTTATCATTGATTTAGGGTAACAATAATGATTGTAAACTATATATATATCAAACCCTCCTAAATTAGTTGCAAGGGGTTTAATTTGTAATGAACTGGGCACCTTATTGCACAATCTACCCATTCCCGAAAATCATGTAAGAGTCAGAGTTGACGTTGCAATTGTGGGGGATGCAAACTTGCCTGTACCAGTAAACAGTATAGGGATCATGACTGTGGATGATGCAATTGGTACTTTTGTGGCATGGCCAGTAAACCTCATTAATGTAAGTGACAGTATATTTGTTAGTAATTTATTAACAAATATATTTATTTCCAACTATACTTGTTACTAAATAGTTGTTTTTTCAAAAATATAGGTATCTCAATGGACAAAATCTAAAGTTAGTGGGAATGTTGAAAGATCTCGACCTTCTATTGCTGGAAAGTCAAAAGTTAGTGGGAATGTTGGCAAATCTAAAGCTTCTGGGAAAGGGATTGAATCCCGACCTTCCCAGTCTATTGCTGGCAGATCTTCTAGCAATGCCATGGACTTTATCAGTTACTTAAAAATTCATGCGTTAAACCACTTGGATAGTGACTCCATGATCGAGGCATTTATGGATAGAGGGATTTTTGGAGAGGAGCAAGTGTTAACTTTGAATCAAGAGGAACTCAAGGTGGTATATGATCATGAGTGGGCAAGTGCGACTAGTATTAGAGCATATATCAGGTACTTATCTATTGATGTTTTTATTGTTGTTGTTATTATTATTATTATTATTATTATTATTATTATTATTATTATTATTTTAATTTGTATACATTTTTATTAAAGGTATTTGTACTATGAGATATTGGTCCCAACGGAACAAACACAAAAATATGTGTTCATATGCCCTGAGACTACTTTTCTACTTAACATCCCTCTGGATAAAACAATGCCACAAGACTATATAGACAAGTGCAAGGAACAAATGGAAAGAAACAAGGTAGAAGTGAAAGCCAATATCGATCGACGCTTGGCGCTATCGCATGAATTAAACTGTGATTCTTTGTTTTTTGCACCCATAAACTTAGGGTGAGTGATTTAATCTATATCAGTAGTATATAATATGTATTTGTGAAATAATCCTTGTTATTAATTTGATTATTCAAAAATTTTATAGGAATCATTGGATATTGTTGGTGATTGATCCCAAAAAAGACCTGATTTGCTATTTGGATTCACTGCTGGGACATTACAACAACTACCCCAAGTTGGTGGGAGTATTTAATAGGTTTGTTATTAGATCCTTTGCATATTTCATATTTTAGTTTATCTATGTATTTCGATTAATATAGTTATATATATATATGATGTTGTTTCAGTGCTTTAGCAACTTATTGGGGATTGCGTAATGTCAGGACTTCGTACAGAAAATCAACATCTTCTACAAAATGGAAAGCAATAAGAGTAAGTTTATAATTAATATTCTTATGCATATGTTATTTAATTAAATTTAATAACTAATGTTTTGTTTCATAGGGTCCCAAACAATCAAATGGCGATGATTGCGGGTACCATGTAATGAAATTTATGAAGGATATCATCACTCGCCAACAAATGACAATCCCAAACAATGTATGTAATTTGATAATTTGTTTTTTAACAAGTAATTAAATATTTAATTGATATTTAACTAATTTTAAGTTTATTTTCCTTTTTCAGTATTTTCATGAATATGTGTCTGGAGCTCCAATGTCTGATGAGGAAATCACCGAGGTCAGAGGAGAGTGGTGTCGTCATGTTATCAATTTGATTCATGCAAATCGAAATTGATGTAAATTTTATAGTACCCCATTGGATATGTTGTAAATTTTGTTGATATTTTGGTACATGAGCATTTTGTTGAATTTTGGTACTTGACATCCCTTCTTTATAGAATTTGGTTTGGAACATATGTTGGATAGATATCTGTAAGCTGGAAAACTGGTTGCTGGTTGCAGGGAAGCTGGGAATTGGTAATTGGTGTAAATTTTATAGTACCTCATTGGATATGTTGTAAATTTTGTTGATATTTTGGTACATGAGCATTTTGTTGAATTTTGGTACTTGACATCCCTTCTTTATAGAATTTGGTTTGAAACATATGTTGGATAGATATCTGTATGCTGGAAAACTGGTTGCTGGTTGCAGGGAAGCTGAGAATTGGTAATTGGTAATACTGGCAATAGAAGAAACAAGCAAAACTTTTTTGAAAAAAACTTAGAAATAGGGAGCGCTTTAAGAGAATAAGCGCTACTTATTTGAAACAAAATTAGGAATAGGGAGCGCTTTAATTACATAAGCGCTACTTATTTAAAATGAATGAGGAGCGCTTCTTAAATAAAGCGCTACTGATATTCCTCAGCGCATTAGGCATGAGGAGCGCTTTGTATAAAAAGCGCTACTCATGCGTAATTTTCAGGAGCGCTACCAAAGAGAAACAGCCAAGAGTAGCGCTAACATCAGTAGCGCCTGAAAGCGCTACTTTTGGGGAAAAAAAAGCGCTACTTATTAAGAAATCTGTTGTAGTGATTGTGGTTCGATAATTACTTAATTTATTATTTATATATTGTTTTAGTTTAATTTTGTCTTCGACCTTTTTTTTGATAGGTAATTCTACGGGCCTATAAAGTAGATCTTGTTCAAGTATTTTTTGTCTTCAATTTATTTATTTTCAAACAAATATTTAAATAGTAACATGTAGTTATTAACACGTGTTAATAACACTCTTGCATCACCGATGAAGGTTGGCTCAGTTCGTAAGGAGTTGGCTCATTTCCTACAATGGCGTGAGTTCAACTCCCACTGTCGGCGTGAGAACCTCTTTGATGGGTGATCTGTAAGTACCTCTATAAGTGGTCAAACCCTACGTCACACGTGTATTTATATATATTTTTATGAACTGTACTGGTTGCACACTTCGGTCAAGATGAGGACCGAGATGCTCACCAAGTTGAGAATTGCTCGCTCCAAGTTACTTCCAAGATGGTGGTTGAGAAGAGTGATGAATGATATCCGGCGAGGGGGGGTGGTACCTGGACACACTCCGATGCCGAAGTCAGTATTGGGAATAGGTGATGTGAGGTAATAAATACATACCTGTAGTATTGATGGGACATCGCTTTTTTAGGGATTGGCGTCTATACGTGGCGCGTTATGATAGTTGCACTTGTTGGCGTGTCTAGTCCGTCTGATTAGCCGGACGTATCTGCACCGTTGGTTATACATGGATTATGGGATTCACTAAATTGGGCCCGAGTGTTGGGCCAATCATGAACAATTGCCCTCCAAGTCAAGGTTCATAGGGACGAAGAGCCTCGACTTGAGAATAATGGTTCGATCCGGACCGACTTGAGAATCTGACCCTTTACTTGAGGTGTAACCGAGACAATTAGCTATGATGTCAGTGACATTGAGTGATGTCTTCGTTTCTTGCTTATGTACGAGCAAAATACTGTTACTTCGGTTTTCCGTGTAGGAGGGTGCGGTTTTAATTTGTAGGCGCCTTCCCAAGGGAGCACATGCGGTTTTTCTAGAAGTTTGTGCACATGTCAGTTTTACCTTGAAGATAGTGTAACTTTGCAGAGTTTGTACTTTGAAGCTTTGAGTCAATCTGCTTTAGCTCTTTCTGAGATATCTCCAAGGTCATTCGATTAGCGTTGTCGTTCTTCCTCCGAATTCAAGGTATGTTCCTCGATTTTCTTTTGTTATCTCCAGACTTGCATTTTCTTTGCTTATTGGTTGAGGTCTGACCGTGACAAGAATGGGGAGGTTATTCCCTTGATGTCGGTGTCCTATGTAGGTTATAGGTATGGTCGAAGAGATGTCAGCTCAGATGAAGCGGGTTTCTCTTCCAACTGATGGTTCTTCACTTCTAGTAGGGGCAGATGCCATTAGTGAAGAACCGGAATCCCCACTCGGTCCGCCTTGATGTGGATCCTACCACTTGAGTTTCTTTAGATATTCTTTCTTTAGATATCCCTCCTTGTTGTTGAGAAAGTTTGTGCTCTTATCAAGTAGAAGGAGGAGGCAGAGAAGAATTTCACTGAAACTAGGTTTTGGTTTTGGTTTTGTTGAGTTTTTATTAAAGATGAATATTGAAGATGATGCAAAATCTTTGTATCAAGAAGATCTTGTTTTTCGTTTAATTTCATTTCATTTCATTTCATTTTTGATTGAAGATCTAGGCTTGTAACTGTTGACACCCAAAATAATTTAAATTGTTAAGTCGAGGAAAAAAGAGGAGACCGAGACTCGGGTAGAGCCGAGGTAAGCCAAAAAGACGTTAGGGCTTGGACAATGTAGCACTTTCTAGATGAATAATTACATGGGAAATCTCAGTTTGAAAGAATAGGAGATATATCAAAAGGGCTTAGTGCCTAAGGGAATGATAAAGTATGCCGAGGTGTGGTAAAACACGATTGGAGGGTGCCTCTACTACAGGGCAGCTCGGCTAGGGCATCAACGACCGAAAGCTGGGGAAGCAACGTGGCCGAGGAAGATTGTAGCTGAGGCGATGAGAGCTTGTTTGGAGCGCAAGTATTCAATGCACGTGGGCATAACGTTGAAGCCGTTAAGATCAATGGATAAGAGAACGCTGTGGAAATGGAAGCGAAGAAGTTTTACCCCACTAACTCGTGCTAGTGAGGTCGTGAATGAATGGCTCCGAGTTTCTAGGGACTAGGGATAATTAGGAGCGTTGATCTTAATTGTTCTAACGGTGAGCGGTTGTAGGCTCGAGTAGTTGCCAACGAAAGAACATGTGAATATATATATATATATATATATATATATATATATATATATATATATATATATATATATATATATATATATATATATAGTAGGACTGTACATTCGAAAAACTCACATCAACCAAATCAGTTTACTATTTTTCAAAATCTTTCCTTTTTATCTTTACCGCATTTCTTTATGTTTTCTCCTCGTAGATAGTCCAACCATGTGTCCCTCTCACCTATCCTAACTTTCTTTGGAGGATTTAGGGAACCCATAGTCGAGGAACAGAGTTCCCTCCTTGACGCAATTGCTTGAAGAATAGAGGAATCATTGTTTCAAACCTCAGGCTGATCCCGTGGATAGGAAAAAGAGTTTGAACGACAAGAAAAATTGGCACGCCCAGTGGGACCACTGTAGGGAGACAAATGTTTGAGTTTGATTCGCTTGGGTTGGATTATCAGTGGTGTATATACCTACACTCTGGTCGAAACCTAAGCATGGAGCCAGGTTTCGCGTCTAAAAAGACGGTTACTTGCAATGATCAGTCACAACCCATGGTCATCACCACGTCGTTCATTCGTCATCAGATTCACATGGGAATTCATGACATCATGTACCAAGTCTCACACCAATTGGCTGACATAGTAAAACCTACGCAGCACAATGAAGTGCAACAGGCCAAGGAACTGAGGTAGAGGCGTGCTACACAAGCTAGTAGTGCGACGAGTCTTGGTGTCCACAGCCAACAACAGGGAGGACAGCTGAGTCCAGTGGGAGGTGTGCAACAAGTTCCACCATATGGTAATATGGCAGGACCTCAATAGGAACTTTCTCATCAGGTAAATCCTAACCCTATATTTCCTCAGCCTAGTAATTTTGCCAACGCCAACATTAGGGGGCAGTTTATGACGAATGTTACTAACACAGATAATCTTCAACATGGACAGGTGCAGATGTCCAGAAGGCCGTACGAGGCTACGGGGCCGATCAGTTTACCACAGGGATCATCTTATGGATGTCCTTCAACCGCTAACCATAAGCCCTACGCAGGGGGCAAGCCTTCGGCCCAGAATCGGGGCTCCACAGGTCAAGAGGTTACTACCCGAATCAACAGCCATAGGTCCCGAACTCACCTGGAGGTTAGTCTGCCACCTAGTCAGCCTTATCTTGAAGCACTCGTGCCATTTTCGGTGGGTTCATATCCATGTCCGCAGATGATTATGTGAGCATTGATTCGTGCACATTGTTCACATCCAAAAATCTAAAACAAATAAAGATTGAACTCAGGCCAATAGAACAACAAGAAGCATTAGAGGAATCTGTCAGAAAATCCGAAAAGATTAAGAAGAGCAAGAAACGAAAGAGGTCATAAGCCTCATGTAGTGAAGGAACCACAATTGAATGTTCTAAAGCTTCTAAAGCTCCAACGAAGGATTCAACACAACAAGACCAAGAGGACAATGAAAAAGAAGAAGAAAGGAACGCAACATAAGTTGTGAAAGAGGTGCTAAATCTAAAAGGAAAGAGAAGTGTGGAATCAAAGGGCAAACAAAAGGAATTGCCCAAAAAGAAGATGACTGTAAAAACACCTCCTAGGGGTGCACCCAGGATAGCAATTGGTAATGAACCATCATCTGCTAAACAAACTCCACTCAAATCAATCATCAAATCACCCACTAAGGAAAAGACACCCATGCCAACTCCTAAGAAAGTCACCATTGAGGGACCCTCACTAGAAGAGCCACACATCCCACCTACTGAACTTGCTGTGAAACCAAGTGCAAACTACAAAAGAACCACAAATTCCATATTTAGGTGATGCGGGTAACTTCAATCTCAATGCCATGATTGATGAAAATCAAGAGAGTGATAAGTTGATGGATGTTGAGAAGGTCACACTGACTTCCTCAGAAGCCACAAAGAAGACAGTCACTGAGAAGCCTCTTAGTGAGCCATCAGTTGAGGGGTAGCTTCTGAAGATCTGGGAAATGTTGAAAAATCATTTGAGAAATCAATTCATCAGCCTAGAAGTGCATTCATTGACTCTCTTTTTCAATCCCTAGAAGCCAACACTCCACACACCTTTCAATCTGCAAATTTCAGAGAAATGTTCACCCCTCCTCCTATTTTTGATCAATCTGTTCCTCCTCCACAAAGTCCTCCCATTGCTGCTCAACCAATAAATGTTGGTGGTATTGCTGCGTTCTACTATGATAAACCACCTTCTGAAAAAGGTTCTTCCTCCTCCAACAAGGTTGAAAAGCAATTGAGAAAGGTGAAAACCATTCTCAAACAAGTTCTGGAAGGGCAAAGGCTACTGCAAGATGGTCAACGTTCCCAAAATGCTAAGAATCATCAGATTCAACAATGGCTTTTATCCACTGCTTTACCTGCACAAGATGTCCCCAAGCCTGCTACTTCCACTTCTTCTCATGACTCATCCCCTTCGATGTAGCTGCTTAATCTGGTTTCTGCCCCCTACTTTTGGAGTGATGACAAAAGAGGGAGAACGATAGATTAGGTTTATAGGTTTTTAGGGGGTAAGAAGTTGGATTACGATAAGAATATTTTTTGTATATGTTCTGAACTGCATATCTATGCGATAAAGAGCACTTGTTTTGTGAAGCAGAAGCTTCCTATTAACTAGTTGTATGTTTTTATCTTTTATGTTATATGCTCCAGAAGCGTGAGACAAAAATGTATCATTTTGCTTCACCATCAATGAGTCTGTTCTGGTCCCAATTGTCTTTATGCAACATTATCTGTGTTTAAAAGAAAAATCTATAGCATGAAATAAGGGGGAGCATATTAACTACTTTAAATACAACTATTAGATCAGAAAACCTTAAAAACATATCAAAAGGATTTGTCATCATCAAAAAGGGGGAGATTGTTGAGGCAAAATCCCTAAGTTATGTTTTGATGAGAACAAACAGTTTTGATAAGCTTCTTAAGCTTTCTGATTCATTAGTGATCTAATGAGTTCTCTTGAGTGATCTTATAGACAGGTGAAAATTGTTACATCTCAAGAAGAATGTGTGCTAGAAATTAGCGGATTTTGAGAAGAAAGATTGACCTTTAGAAGTTGTCCATAAAGCTCAAAGAGGTGCTCAAAAGAAGACAACAAGAAAACAATTTAGAATGGCCTAACATGAAGCAAAGGAATGTATGACAAATAATACATTCTTCTGTTTGACATTACATCAAGTTGGAAAAGACTCAAGAAATTTTAGAAGGCATTCTAATTGTATCTCAGAAGGTTTTTGAGAAGACAGTGTTCAGAGGTTACTATAGAAGCTTCTGAAGCATGAAGAAAAATTATCATCCTTCTCTCAATGGTCAAAATAGTGGTAATGTTCTAAAAAAGAAGGTTTCTAAGTGAAAGAAGCCATCGCAAAAGCATTTCATGGGTACCTCAGAAGCTCTCAACGGTCACCTGCAGCAGTGTACAGAGCCTGCTGTAGTGTACCCGTCTAGGCGCTAAAGATACAACAGATAGAATTCTCTTTGCTAAAGTATTCCAACAGCTCTTTTAGAGAAATTGGGCTATAAATACACCACTGAGACATCAGAACTTCTTGAAGAGAGACTGCACAAAATTGGTCAACACATTAGAATCTTCTCAACAGCTTCTGAGCAAATCTACACTTTCTTCTAAACACACTCAGTGCAAATGAACATATATGGGACTTTGTTGCCTAAGGAGGGGTTGAGCTCGAGGAACGATGGATGAGGCTGAGGCAAAACAAGTCTTAACCTATAGAGTGCCACGACCACAATGGCTCGGTTGCCTAAGTACAATGGCTGCAGGCTGAGGATGAGGATCAGTCGAGGAACTATATGGCCAAAGTAAGGAAGACTTGCTTGGAAGGCAAGGAAAAGAGGCACGTGGACAGAAGCTGGGAGCGGTTGAAGGTCGAGCAGAGAGAAGAAGCCTTGAGAAGTGGAGCGAGGAAGTTTTTAGACCCACTAATCGTGCTAGTGAGATCGTGGTTTATGGCTCCGATTTCTTAGGGCTTAGGAGCGAGATTAGACGTTGATCTTCAATTGATCCAACGGTAGGAAAATGTAGACTCGCATAGTGGCCGACGAGGGCCTATGTATATATAGAAGAATACTTGTAAAAACACACATCAATCAACACCCAAATCTATTTTTCTCGCAATTTATCTTAATTTATTGTATTTATTTTACTTTCATGCAATAGGCCAGTAGATAATCCAATCCCCGCGTCCCCTCTACCCAACCTAACACTCTTTGGAGGAGTTAGGAAACCCACAGTTGAGGAACAAAGTTTCGTCCTCAACGCAATTGCTTGAAGAACCGAGAAATCAAAGACTGTCCAAACCTCTGACTAATCCCACGGCTAGGATATAAGAGTTTGACGACAACAAAAATTGGCACGCCCGGTGGGACAGACACGGGTGAACAAACCATCGCGTTTGATTCGCCTGGACTGGATTATTGTTGGCGTATGCACTTGTGCTATGGCAGAAACCTAAGTATGGAGCCACCTTCGGCGTCAAAAAAGGCAACTGCCTCCAAGACTAAGATCACGGAGCCAGTAAGTGCTTCGGGGACTACCACCCTAGAGGTTACTGCTGATTCGAATGAACAACCCCCTCAACATTATGAGGAGCCCGTGGTTATGACCACATCTTTCATTTGGCAACAAATCAACATGGGGATACATGACATAATGTACCAAGTGTCCTAACAATTGGCAGACATAGTGAAACCTATGGTCTACAGTGAGGTGCAACAAGGTAAGGAGATGTAACAGAGGCGTGCTACGCAAGCTAGTAGCATGATGAACCCTGGTTTGGTTTCTCTGGCCAATCACAGGGAGGACAACTTTACTCTCTGGGAGGCACGCATCAGACCCTACCGCACACCAATCCGGTCGGACCTCAGTAGGCATCTTCCGATAACCAAATGGGAAGCATGCAACAGTGTCCACCTAGTGGGAGCATGGCCAGGTCTCAGCAAGCGTTCTCTGATCAGGTAAATCCTACTTCTGTAATTCCTCATCCCGGTACTTTTGCCACTTCCAACACTGGGGGCAGTTTATGGCGAATGTCACTAACGCGGCTTCTCTTCAGCAGGAACAAGTGCAATTGGCCAGCAGGCCGCCCGAGGCCACAGGCTCGATAGGTCTGCCGCAAGGATCATTCTATGGATGTTCTACTGCGGCTAACTATTCGACCAACGCAGGGGGGGGGGGGGAAGCCTTCACCCCGGAATCTGGGGATTGGCAGGACAACTGGGTATTGCCCGAGTCAGCAGCCATGGGTCCAGAACCCACTTGACTCGACAAGCCTACCTCCCAGCCAGTGGTACTCCAGAGCACTCGGTACCTACCCGGTCGAGCAGTCATGGAACCAGTTTACACCTCACCGAGGCAATTCGGCACCTGTACCAGGAACTATCTTTGTTAACCTGGCCCAAGTGGTGCCTGGGCAGCCATGGATAGATGCTCCACCTCAGGCACCACCGCAGCCAGGGGAACAGGGTCCCCCAGATACAATGTGGCGACCAATGCCTCCACCCGAAAGACCATCGGGGCCCAACTCCTGGACCCAAATTTAATAGCCGACACCTTCAAGAAGTTTTTTGGTGGTCAGTTGAAACTGCTCGATAGGCCGGTGTACATGAAGCCTTACCCCGAGTGGGTGCAAAGATTGGTGCCTCTGCCCAGAGGATTCAAAACATCTGACTTTGCTACGTTTTCTGAGGACGATGGCAAGTCTACAATGGAGCACATCGATCGATTCACGGCTTAATGTGAAGAAGGGAACCAGAATGAATATCACAAGCTGTAGTTGTTTCCCTTTTCCCTGACAGGGACTACTCAGACATGGAAAGGTGCTTCCATGACAGGTTTTATTGGCCACAACCCAAAGTCACCACATCCGATCTCATGAATTTCCGGCAGAAGGTGGACGAGGCTGTGACAGACTTCATTGAAAGATTCAGAAAGATGGCCGAAAAGTGCTCAGTACCTTTCCCAGAATCCCAACTCACTTCCATGGCTATCTCTGGAATGCACCCTCAATTGAAGGAAAAGTTTGGGGGACAAGCTTGTAGCGACCTCAGTGGCCTGGCCTCCAGGGCTATCCAAATTGGACAATACATACAGGGGAGAGAGGAAGAGGGCCACTAGGGGTCGAAGACCTCAGTTAGTATCAGTAGTTGACATTGAAGAAGATTCTTACTATGATGAGTCAGTCGATTACGCGACAGACATCATGGTGGTCGATATAGTCAAAGGAAAGACTTACCTATGTCCTGCTCTTAAGCATGCCAAGGGAAAGGAGAAGGACGTGGTGGAAAACAAGTCTGAGTACTCCTTTGATATATCTAAAGCGGACCAGATCTTTGACTACCTGCTAAAAGATAAGCTAATCAAGCTCCTCGACGGCCACGAGATACCTTCGCCCGAAGAGATAAAGGGGAAGAAGTATTGCAAGTGCCACAATTCATTCAATCATGCCACCTCCAATTGCATCATCTTCCGTCGAGCCAATCAAGAAACTATCAGGAAGGGGATGTCTAAAATAGCTGACAAAGGGGCGCCAGAGATGACTGTTGACACTGACCTCTTTCCCAGCAGGAACATCAACATGGTCTCCTTCTCGAGAAGCGACCGGGGGAAGGGAAAGAAGTATACGTGGGTCCCCAAACACGAGGTTCCCCCAGAAAGGAGAGTATCGGTCTTTGACCGGTTGGGACCCCTTGCTGAGGGGTCCACTGTGGCTGAGCGTGTAGCAGTTGGGTCTAAGGTAACCCGATCAACATTCTTTGTTATTGAGGTAAAACCTTCTTATGCTGTAATTATGAAGAGAGATTGGATCTACAGCAGTGAATGTGTTCCCTCCACTCTACATCAGAAATTAATGATATGGATAGGTGATACAGTGGAGATAGTAGAGGCTAATCCTAATCTGTTCCCTGTCGAGGTAAAGATGTTTGAGGCTGTTTTCTATTCCCCATACCTATGCCCTATAGCCATTCCAGTAAACTATGACGAATGGGGGTATAGAATCGTGTGACTGGACGAAAGTAATGATTAATCTCCCATCAGAAGTACAAAGCCTGCTAGATCGACTGAACCTATTCCAAATTGAATCCAACATTGAAGAGGCTATGTTCAGTGCAGTATACGAAGAGGATGAACTCCTAGAGCACCCATGTCAGAAGACTTCAGATAACTCTGAGGACGAGATGTTGGCCGAACCCCCTCACATAGAACCCATCCAGAGAAGGGTACCCACATTTGAAGCTTAAGACCCTCTGGTGGAAGTTAACTTAGGGAGTGAAGATGAACCAAGGATGTCCAAGGTCTGTGGCAAGTTGCAACCACAGCAACGAGATTAGATGGTAGCTTTGATAAAGGAGTACCGTGACTTCTTTGCAAGGGATTACCATGAGATGCTAGGTCTCGACAGGGCATTGGTAGAGCATGGTTACCCATTAAGGAAGGTTGCAAGCCCCACAAGCAACCACCGAGAAGATTCAATTCCCAATGGATGCCCCAGATCAAGGCAAAGGTAGAAAGGATGCTGAAAGAAGGGTTCATAAGAACTGCCAGGTACGTAGAATGACTGTCTAAAATAGTCCCTGTGATAAAAAAGATTGGCCTGGTGAGGGTATGTATTGATTACAGAAACCTGAACTTGGCCACCCCAAAGGATGAGTACGGTATGCCTGTGGCCGACATGCTGGTCGATGCCGCGGCTGACAATGCCATCTTGATGTTTATGGATGGCTATTCTGGCTACAACCAGATATATGTTGCCAAGGCTGACACCCATAAGACTGCCTTCAGGTGCCCCGGCGCCTTAGGTATCTATGAGTGGTTGGTAATGTCCTTTGGCCTAAAAAACGCAGGGGCCACGTATCAAAGGGCGATGAACGCCATCTTCCATGACCTTATTGGTAAAAGCCTGGAGGTATACATTGATGTTGTGGTAATCAAATCCAAGAGCTTCGAGGCCCACCTTGTTGAGCATGAACAAGCTCTCAAGTGGATGAGACTCTGCAATCTTAAAATGAAACCCACTAAATGTGCTTTTGGCGTATTTGCAGGGAACTTTCTGGGCTTCTTAGTACACAACCAAGGTATTGAGGTAGACAAAAACAAGGCTCGAGCCATCCTAGAGGCGAGACCACCTTGGACAAAGAAAGAACTGCAGAGCTTGCTTGGCAAGATCAACTTCCTGAGGAGATTTATCGCCAACTCGGCTGGAAAGATGAAAGCTTTCTCACCCTTATTAAAGATAAAGAACACAGAGGAGATGGTTTGGGGAACTAAGCAACAGGAGGCCTTCGATCAGGTCAAGACGGCCTTGACTAACCCCCATGTCCTGGTACCTCCGTAGCCAGGGAAGCCACTGAAGCTATACATTGCGACCGAAGAGCAAGCTATCGACTACTTGTTGGCCCAGGATGATGATAATGGGGCCGAGCGCGCTATATATCATCTCAGCAGAGTCCTCAATGATGCAGAAACTAGATATTCTCCTACTGAGAAACTTTTTTTATCATTGTTCAATTCTTGTACTAAACTTGAATATTACCTATTACCTAAGGAAGTTTTGGTTGTGTGCAAAGTGGATATCATTCGATACCTTCTTAATAGGCCTATCTTGCAAGGGAGACTTGTAAAGTGGGCCATTGAGTTGAACACATTTGTTTTAACTTATGTACCTCTAAGGGCCGTCAAGGGACATGCCCTGGCTGATTTCTTAGCCCAACACCCATGCGTGGAGGTGTGTGACTTACCAACCGAGCCCATCAACTACTTGGGGTTGAAACCTTGGGTCCTCATGTTTGATGGTTCAAGCACTCAACCAGGGGCAGACATTGGTGTGGTAATCATTAACCCCTGTGGCAGGACATGGAGGTTCATGTGCAGGATAGAAGATCAAGCTTCCAATAATCAGGACGAATATGAAGCCTTGATTATGGGACTTGATATCTTGGCCTCCATGAAAGCCCAGTATGTAGAGATAAAGGGTGATTCCCTGCTGGTGATCAAACAGATCACTAGGGAGTACAAGTGCTACAATGCGAAGCTCAAACAGCTACGGACCTCGGCTCATAACTTGTTAAAGTTGTTCGCCGGTGTTGTAATCGCGTACGTCCCTAGAGACAAGAAGCAAGAGGCAAATGACTTGGCCCAACAAGCGCCGGGGTATAAAGAAGTGTGGGCCGAGGTGCTACAGCAAGATGCTGTGGTACTAACCGAAGTGGATCCCGTCAATGCCTCGATCGGAGTGTTGATAGAGTAACTCCGTAAGCCAATGACCAACACTGACTTCAGGGTCAAGCAGAGGCCCCTTCAGTATATCATGATAGGGGACGAGCTTTACAAGAGAAGCGCCATTGGGGTGATGTTACGGTGCCTTAAGAGGAAGGATGTCTATATGGTAATGGCTCAACTGCACGAGGGGATATGTGGTTCCCACAGGTCTGGCCCCATCATGAAGTGGCTTATCTACAGACACTGATACTATTGGCCAATGATCACGGCCGATTGTTTCCAATTCGCGAAGGGTTGTGAAGCTTGATAATTGCATAGGCCGATCCAAAGAGTGCCTGTAGACGAGCTCCACCCCATCGTCAAGCCTTGGCCATTCAGAGGGTGGGCCATAGACTTAATCGACAAGATACATCCTCCGAGCTCAAAGGGCCATAACTTCATCATTGTAGCTACCGACTACTTCACCAGATGGGTGGAACCTTGCCTCTAGGGAGTGTAAATCAGGCCGCGGTGATCAAATTCATAGAGAACCAAATCATATACAGATTTGGAATCCCAGAGACCATCACGGCCGATCAAGGCACAATGTTCACAGGAGAGCAAGTGGTGGCCTTCGCCCAAGAGTATGGCATCAAGATGAGACACTCGTCTCCCTATTATGCTCATTCTAATGGACATGATGAGGCTACCAATACAATCATTATCGAGCTCATCAAGAAAAACATAGAGGACAAACCTCAACGGTGGCACGAAACCCTCAATGAAGTCCTGTGGGCCATGAGGAATTCCAAGTCTACGGCCATGGGGGTGACTCCCTATCGTTTGGTATATGGTCAGGATGATGTGCTACCGCTTGAGATTAGTGTGGCATCGTAAATAGTGGTTCGGCAGCACTCTCTCCGTATGGATGAGTACCAACAGGCCATGCTGATGGAGTTGGACTCGGTGGATGATGAAAGACTGGTAGCCCTCAGCAGGATAGAAATAAATAAGGCTAAGATGGCCCACGCCTATAACAAGCATGCCAAGCCAAAAAGGTTTGTGGAAGGTGACCTTGTTTGGAAGACTATTCTGCCACTTGGGAGGAAAGATCCCAAGTTTGGCAAGTGGTCCCCGAATTAGGACGGGCCCTACATTATAAGTGAAGTGTTTAACGGTGGAGCATACCGTTAAATTACTTTAGACGAAGAAGAATTCGAGACAAAAATTAACGGCAGATATCTTAAAGCATATTATCCTACTCTATGGGAAATTATGCAAGGGAAAGAGAATTGGTAGATGTTGTGAAAAAATGTGTGCAAGTATACACAGTCAAACAAGTAATAAAGTGATAAGAAAGATCGTCTCACAAGGATTAATGTTTAATAACTAACTCTATTTGATAGCACTTGAAATAATGAGTAAAAAGTAAAAATAAAAGCATGGTAAAAATTCATTGTTGTGCAACGGTTAAGGTAAATGGTAGAGGACAGTAAAACTGTAAAATAAGGGGGGTAGAATCAGAGAGATGAGTATAGCCAAGTCAAGGATCTGTAATTAATCACTATTGATGCAATGTTGTGAGTGATGCTATGACAGTACTCAGTGTGCAGAATGAATATGGATATTCCTATCTCTGTGAAATGAAATGTTGTCAAGGTTTCATTATTCCTAAGCTCCCATGAGGTTCATTCGGTAGGTTGAAAAGCATGTTTCAGTTCACACCATAGCCCTAGCTTCATATTCCTATTCTTCACTAGGAAAGGGTAATATTCCTATTACTCTTCAAACTATGTTAATTTGCGAATTCAGCACTTACATTTCTTTCCAAAAATAAAAGCACGTTATCAAAATTAAAGTGATCAAGTTTAAAAAGGATGTATAGCATTTACTCACGCAAATTAATGAAGTGTCAAGCATTAATCACATTATACATCAATAGATCCTAATTACATCACCATAGTCTTGACTATAAAGAGATTTAGCTCATAATGAGCTTAGACATAACAAAATAGAACCTAACTACCATAAATGAAGTCATCAAAACAGTAACAGCACTGAGGACAGAGTATACAAAAGAATGCAGAATTATACAAACAAAATGAAGCTTAAAGAAAGCTTCAGATGCTGTAGATCTTCTCCAGAACTTCTGTCACTACAACATTTAGACCCTATGGCAACGGTCGAAAACCGTTCCCGAAAGCCAAAAAACCGTTGCCAAAACCTTTGGCAACGGTTTTGAAACCGTTGTTGTTGCGGGCGTTGCCTAAACTAAAGGCAACGGTGTTTGTGACCAAAGACAACGGAAACCTAAAACCGTTGTCATTGGTAACTTAAACGCAACAGTTTTTATTTTCACACAATGGCAACGATTTTTGCCCGTTGCTAGTTATGGCAACACCTAAGAACCGTTGTTAGTTATGGCAACACCTTAAAACCGTTGCCAGATATGACAACACTAAAAAAACGATTGTCGTTTATAGAATAAAACCGTTGCTTGATATAAAACCGTTGCCATTCTTTAGTAAATAGAACAGTTTAAAACCGTTGCCATATATGGTAAAAAAAGAAAAAAAAAATACAGAAAAAATATCACTCAAATTCATTCCTTCCCAACAACCTTCCCAACAAAAGAGTTGTGTGATATCACTCAAATTTAATGAATCAATTAATTATACAATCCAATAAAAACATGATATATCTACGGTTTTTCCTACACTAAACTCTTGGTTTCTGAAAACATCCAAGATGATGCAATTTTTAGGATGTATTCAAGGAAGAGGCTGATCCTATATCTGAAGGTGATGATGCTATGCATAATCTAGAAGAATGGCCATCAGATGATTCTGAAGATGAGGACTATGATCCTGAGAGGAAGGAAGACAAGAACAACAACATAATCAACACTGATCAAGATAACATGTCAAATGATTCAAACAGTGTGTAGTCTTTCAATGGCTCCATAGATTCCGATGATTGTGGGGAGATTGCAACTGGTGGTAGGCCGCGAAAAGTTATTGACTACAAGAAACTTTATGAAGTTAGTATATCAAATTTCTCATTCTGCATAAGCATATCATGTTGTCAAAGTTAAATTGGATATAATCTCATTAACTATGTGGAAGTTTAACAAGATAAGATCCCAATTACACTACTGTACAACACAAATCAGCACACCTTGAGTCGTCTAGTAAGTTCATTGGCATGTAAAATGTTAGCAAGCTTTGACTGCCCATATGCACGCCAGTTGTTGTAACTGTACACAAGGAAGGAAGCATAATCAAATTGGCATAAAACTTCTCCAAATGTTGTAACTGTACACAAGAAAACAATCACATTTCCTTGCTTTGACATTACCTTGATTGGTCATTAATTTTGTCAAAACGGATTCCTTCAGGATATGCAAATCTGTGAGCTTCTGAGGACACATTAACAATTATTCCTTCTGTCAACAGAAAATGGCCTGCATAATTAACAGAAGGATTGCATTTTCTCAGTCTATGTATTCAAAGAAAGGATTAGTAAACTACCTTGAAATATATATCCAAGAAAAAGATACTACTGTTACAAAGCAGGGATCATGTGCAAAAACATGCATGTAAGCTGAAAATATAAAAAACAACAATTTACAGGATTCCGCATTATGAATTATGTGAATGCTAAATATTTGTAGGATTTGTCCTACTGTTGTATATGACCAAGTTTTATAAGATGTGGGGTCCTTCATAACATGTTAATTTCTTACATAATGTGACATGTAGAATAACATTACTACCCCATACAACAAACATAAGGATTAGAACATGAAGTGTGTAGTGGAGTTTAAAAAGCACCTAAGGTCAGATGCATCTGACTGAAGGGAAGCCTGAATAGCAGCATCATCAAATTCTGCAGCAGAATGAAGAATCGGTTAAGTTTGAGGAGGAGTGAAGAATGGCACTCTATTCTCTTCTCGTGGTGGAAATTCAACACCAGCAGACTGTTAATCAAAAAAGAAACAAATGGACAAGTTACACGTTAAAAAAACTGCCACTGTGAAATAAGCAAGGTTGCCCATTAAATCAATATGTAGATAACTGATTCAAGCAACAAATCACTGAGAAAACCAAATCGGTCATAAAGTTTAAAGGTTAAAGCAAAAGATGTGATCAACCATTCATCGTCAATTGTATTTCATTGTTACAATTTACAATTGAGTTAATTGAATCATCCCGTATACCACTATGAAAGATGGATTCGGTGGAAATAAAGAAAACATAGCAATAACAAGTAGTAAATTAACCAAACAGATTACCTTGATGATCTCAAACAGCCACACAACCCATAAAATTTTGGTCAACTATTGAGAGAACAAAATATGTTCCTGGTCTCAATGGTTATCATCTCTTTGTTTCCATCTATATGGTAATTTTTAAAAATTGCAAAGCTTCTTCCCACCGCTATTTCTTCCTGAACAACAACATCAATATTCAACATTCAACATCATGTTGAATTCTACATTAACAAAATTAGATTTTCACACAACAACTTCAGCAATTTATATCCAAACAAATAGGAGAATGGGTAAGACTCTCTCCCCAAATCTAAATAACAAATCAATTTCATAAAAAGCTTGAGGAATTCAGTGGAAATAAAGAAAACATAGCAGTAACAAGTAGTAAATTAACCAAACAGATTACCTTGATGATCTTAACAAGTACTAAATTAACCAAACAGATCACATATACTAAATCACAAGATCAAAGGATCTCCTATCAACAGCCACCAACCTGTCCTAGTAGGAGCTCAGCCAACACACAGCCTGCAGACCAGATATCAATAGCTGTAGTATGTGATAGTAAAAAATCCACACACACAGGATTATGTAGCTCCACAATTACATTAACCTGTCTCAACCACAATGTCCGTTACACTAACTTAAACACAGATCCACACACACACACAAGACACAAACAGAAAGAAAAAGAGGGCATCATGTGTATATATATCATCATCACAACAAATCATTCCAAGAGCACAACAATAACTAGCTCGAAAAACCTATCAAGTCTCCTGCTGATTATAAAATAACATCTGTATGAGATTTTGCACTGTCCTTAAAACTTCATGCTCACACAATAACTACTCGTATCAACATCCTCAAATTGGATAGGCCAATGTATTATCTAGGCAGATACAGTTACAATAAATCCTAAGGTACACATTGCCATTTTTCACAATCTAATTCTCAACTTCAAACAAGCATAGCCCAACAATAACATTGGTGAAACTTCCTAGAAATAAATTAAGCAAAATCAAGCTGCGCAATGTGGTTGATAACTGACAGAAGCAGATTCTCTTAAGCCAAATCAACCAAATTGTTTGACAGGTCTGACTAAGGAACCAAACAATAAAAAAACAATTCCAAAAATTATTCGCTTTTCAATAGAAACTCCAAGAAAACATAATTTACAAAATAACCGATAATCACAAGTGCAGAAGCAAAGTTAAGTGTAAACAAGTAGGAATAGTTGGTTGAAGTAATGACTGACCTGAAACAAATTGGGTCTGTGGATTCTTCGACATAGTGATGGAGCTTGATAGAGTTGCCATTTCTTCAGAGCAAAACTGAGAAACTTGATTTCCTCGTTAGAATCGAAAAAAAAGAACAATAATAATAATAACAAGTTGGAGATTTTCGATTTGACCTTCGAGAGAGAGAGAGAGAAACGAGCTTGAGGGAGACGAGGGTTGAGAGCTGAGGGAGACGAGGGCGGAGAACTGAGGGAGACGAGGGCGGAGAATTGAGGGACGAGGGAGACAAGGGAGACGAGGGTTGCATTTTGTGTTTGCTTTCTGTTTTTGCGTTCTGAGCGATTGTTTGCGTGAGTGAGAGTTTGCGTTGTTTTTTTGTTTAGAGATTATTTGGGTTAACCCAAAAATTTTGGGAACAGAAAACGCGCTACTGTTTAGCGCCTAGTTTTTTGGTTTTTTAATAATTGTCCCTATGGCAACGTTTATCGACCGTTGCCTAAAGATTAAACAAAAAACCGTTGCCGTAGATCTTATGGGAACAGTTTTCAGCCGTTGCAAGTATAAAAAATTAAAAAAAAATGAATAAGCAACGGGTTCAAAAAACCGTTGCCATTGTTAGCTAAGGCAACGGTTTTTTTGACGTTGCAATTTTTGGCGTTGTCGTAGGGTCCAAATCTTGTAGTGTGTGCTGCGAGAATGAATATCTGTGCTGCTGATTCTGAGTTTTTAGCTTCAACAATGGAGTTTCAGCACTGAAAATGGTTGAAAGATGGTTGGGGAAGACGAAGTATAGTGATGGAAGGAATGGAACACTACTCTCTGACCTAGGGAATTGTGGAGCTTATATGTGTCCTATCCGTCCTTCCCTTCTAGGTTAAAATGCCTTTTTATAGGATATTTTCTCACTTGAAGTACCAATTGGGCCAATCCAAATCGAGTACAGTGCTGCCAACCCTAAAATCAAGGACTTTTGTCTTTTAGTGGCCCATTAATGCGTTGTCATTCCAATGCACATGCTCACAAAAGACAAACCACCCTTTTCTTGCTTGTACCACCTGAGATGCCTTTAATTTTGTTCCTATCACCAGTTGTCTGCCACGATGCTACCATAGCACCAACCACAACACTAAATCAACTAAAAATCCTGCACACTAGCACACAAGTTAAATCCCACACAAATGGCACTTGTGTGCCCAAACTGTAATTTTCACAAGTAAATACGCTTGTAGCTAACTCTGTACAATTTCCACATTTATTCACATAACCCTTGGATCAAGATAATTCTTATTTGTTTTGGCATAAATAACTCACATTTCTGTGAGTTATCACACCCCCAAACTTGAACCATTGCTTGTCCTCAAGTAATGACAGCACTAGACAGAACACTTAACAGCTCAAAAGCAAAGCATACACAATAGCATAGCACTTAGCACACAGCATATGATAGCAGTCAAAACCGATTTTTGGCTCAACTTTTAGTTTCACCAGGCTTTCCCCTCAGACTTAACACTTCGGAACCCTTAGCAACATATGAAATCATAACTTTTGCCCCCTAGCTTAGATGTGTGTGTGCTCTCTTGCAATTCTTCCATAGACTCCCACAATTACTAGACTTGGCTTCGGATCCCACTTAGAATTTCCTACATTGCCCTTCCTTATCAATGGCTACAAACACAACAATGATGTATGCTAATGGGGGTAGCCATACTAAGATATGAACAATGAATAACTAGGCTTCACCATATACAACTTTTCTTAGAGTGGTGCACAACCCTTTTTTTCTTTTTTTTTTGTTTGATTAGCTTGACTACTGATTTGACTGAAACTGTAATGGTGTCGCCATAAAACAGCTTCCCTCCACAGCACCCAAACTAGCCTTTGCTGCAAGAATGGAACTTATTTGATGCTATAACTTTTTCCTTTGTTTTTGCAAGTGTACACCCTCTTTTACATGATTTTGGATTTGACAGCCCATGGCCTTACTTCTAACAGCATTACCCCCAAACTTGAGTTTTTTCGTACCTGCAGTTACTATCAAATTCCAGGAAACTTTAGTCCTTACAAAGTTTTCACCTAACTTCCACCTGCGTAATGCCTTACATCTATTTTCAAAAAGCAAGAGTTAAGTGTATACTAGAGGGGCTAGGCTATCTCATTCAAAGTTCTAAGTCCACACCAATTCTGGTTATCCTCACTGGGTTCTGCCTTGGTGCAAAAACAATTTTTTTTGGTGCTATCACTACTGCTATGCTAGCACTACACTAACAGCAACTACACTCTATATCACAAAGAGAAACATAACACAGTAATAAAACAGCAGAATAAAAGGAACTTAAACAGCAATGCATTCAAATTGAAAAACAACTGCTCCACCCCCCAACTTAATCAATGACAATGTCCTCACTATCAAATGACTAAGTCAGAGATGGGCACTGACTACAAAAACCACAACTAAAACATAAACTAAAATGTAAAATAGCAAATGGGTGGGATCACTTCTTCTTTTTGGCAGGGTGGGGCACATCAACATCTTCTTCCTCTTCTTCTTCAATCAACATTCTCTTCCTTCTAGGGGGTCTGACAGCACAAATTTTTCTCCTCGTCAAAGTTGACTTGGGAGGTAACTGAAAAGGCACAGGCTCAGGGGTGGCATCAACAGGTTTTTTCATCTTTGAAGCTGGGGAAGATGCTGCGGCAGCACGTCCCACAGCACTTGAAGGCTTTCCATCAGGCTTCTTCCTTTCTTCATCATCTTTTGACTTGCTTTCTCTTTCCACAGCAGCACTTTCTTCTCCACTGACCTCGCCAACATTATCTGAAGTATCAACGGAGTTTTCTTCCATTTTACCTGCTGAATTCACCCCTCCTTTGGAACTAATAGGGGAGGAGCAACTTGAGCTGCCTTCCTGATCATATAATGGATCATCATCTTCATCACTGTCAATCACAACTGTCTTTTTTGGAGGTGCTTCCGCAGGCTTGGCAGCACCAGAAGTAGCTTTCTTTTCAGATGCTTTCTTTGACATTTCTTGGGTTGGAGCAGAAGGAATGTCAGGCTTTTCATGTGCATGACCACTAGGGCCAACATCAGGCAGCACCCAATCAGGGAACACAGGAGGTGGCAAAATGGTTTCACCAAACCCCTGCGTATACCAGTCATGGGTAGCCTTCACAAACACCCAAACTGCTTCTTGCTTCAGAATGTGCTGCTGCAGCAGCAGTACCAACTCAGATATTCCAGGGACTTCTTTAGTAGACCTCTTCTCACCATCCTCCTTTCTCTCATGTTTCTTTCCTTCATCCTTCTTATCAGCACTCTCCTTTACCTCTTCTTCACAGGACAGAATCCCCTCAGGATCCAACCGAAAGTCATCTTCATCTTGATCAAAACGAGGCACATCCTCAGCTTCACACAACAGCCTTATCAGATTGGGGTAAAATAGAACACCCACATTCCTTCTAGCACATGCCAAAATCTCCCTTTCCATTAGCTGCCCCAAATTGATCCTCCTGTAACCCAGCATGGCCTCCAGCAAAAAAATCCTTTCCTTATGCCAATAGAAATTGTGTGTAGTAGGAAGCACCGAACTCATCACCCACAGAGATAACGATCTCATAAAAGGCTTCAACATTGTTCTTTTGACTTGAAAACATTAGACTCTTCTTTTACGCACTCTGTTTTGGGCATACACAACACCCTCAGCAAATGAGCCATGTCCTTTTCTTAGGCTGTGGCCAATATGTTCTCCAAGCTATCTTCCACATTAGGTAAGCCTAGCACCTCATTGATCCTTTTTGCAGAGAATGAGACTAACCTTCCTCGCACCACAGAGAACGTGGGCTCAGGTTTTCCCTTGATCTTTTCAGGAACTCCAGCATAGAACTCTCGTGTAAGCCCAGGTAGCACAAATGGTTGTTGCTGCATGAGCTTCTCCCATTGCATTTCTCCGAAGATTTCTGCAACTGTTGAGGTGACGGACTTTGGGGCCACGCCTCTCTCAGGCAGAGGGTTTCTATATTGGGTGGGTGATGCATAAAGTTCCTTTGCATATTTGCTGGGTAACCGTGAGAGAATCTCCGCTGGAACTTGCTTTTTCTTGGATTTCTGGGATTTGGAACTGGATGATTTGGTTTTGGGAGCCATTTGAGTGTTAGGGCTCAGAAAAAATGAAAGCTTTTTTAGAGATGACGGTACTGTGTACAAATGCTCTGAGAAGGCGAAAATTGAATTTGGCTAACAATGAGACGGACAAGGGGATTTTATGGAAACCAAGAGGTGAACGGTTTAGGTTAAAGAAGATGAGAGCAAATGGCGGTTCAGTCTTTATGGGAAAGTGTTTACGGTTATGGGAAATAGAGAGAAGTTAAGAGAGTTTATAGAGTTGAGGCGTTGCGGGCGAGGAGTGGAGAGAGAAAGAAAATGAAATGATGGCTTGATGCGAAGGACATGATTGCACAACGTGTTGACGCACACAATGCTCAGAGCACAACTGCTCTCTGCGCGCGCTTGAGCAGCGCAACACTTTTCCCTTTTTTCAAAATTTTAAACATTTCTTTCAACTTCCACAGTGAAAAGGCATCCTCTAGTGCTACCAGAAGTGCTACCCAATATATTTCAATGCTACCAGTACAGAACACTTAAGAATTTTCCAATTCCACTGCTTTTCCACATCAAACCCAACATCAATCACACACATTTATTTATGAAACTCAAAATAAAAACTAAAACAAGAAAGGTTAGCCTCTGGGTTGCCACCCAGTAGCGCTTGGTTTACGAGTCCTCAGCGTGACTAAAATGCATTTATCACGGAGAATCACTCAAGGGGGTGGATGCCTTTGTGCTGGGCACAGGCTCACCTAAGTAGAGTTTAACTCTTTGGCAATTCACTTGAAATTCATTTCCATTTGATTCATTTTTAAATCCACAGCCCCATAGGGGTACATTTTAAGAATTGTGAATGGGCCAGACCATCTAGATTTCAACTTCCCAGGGAAAAGCTTTAATCTAGAGTTAAACAATAAAACCTTGTCACCCTCCTTAAGTTCTCTTTTCTGAATTTTTGCATCATGCCAATCTTTTGTCTTTTTCTTGTATAGTTCAGCATTTTCATAGGAGAAATATCTCAATTCCTCAAGTTCATTGAGCTGCAACATTCTGGTTCTACCAGATTGTTGTAAATCGAAATTCAGTTTTTTAGTTGCCCAAAAAGCCTTATATTGCATCACAATGGGTAAGTGGCAAGCTTTACCAAAAACCAATCTATAAGGAGACATGCCAATATGTGTTTTGAAAGCTATTCTATATGCCCAAAGAGCATCGTCCAAGTCGATGGACCAGTCTTTTCTTGAAGGGTTAACCATTTTTTCTAAAATCCTCTTGACTTCCCTATTAGACAGTTCAACTTGTCCACTTTTTTGCGGATGATAGGCTGTGGCAACCTTGTGTTTTACTCTATATTTGGCCAACAGCCCCTCCATTAGTTTGTTGCAAAAGTGGGTGCCTTCCTCACTAATGATAGCTCTAGGTGTGCCAAATCTTGTGAAGATGTTCTTTTGAATAAACTTAAGCACCACCCTCGCATCATTAGTGGGAAGAGCAACTGCTCCAATCCACTTAGACACATAATCAACTGCTACAAGAATGTATAGATTGCCCAAGGAAGGTGGGAATGGTCCCATAAAATCAATACCCCAAACATCAAACAATTCAACTTCTAAAATATTGTTTAAAGGCATTTCATTTCTGTTTGAAATATTTCCTACCCTTTGGCATCTATCACATTTCCTAGAAAACTCATGAGCATCTTTGAAAATGGATGGCCAGAAATAACCTGTTTGGAGAACCTTTGCAGCAGTCCTCGCACCTCCAAAATGTCCTCCACAAGGGGAAGAGTGGCAATGCTTCATAATGTCAGCCATTTCTGATTCGGCTGCACACCTTCTGAGGAGTTGATCAGGACACCTTTTATATAGGAAAGGCTCATCCCAGAAATATTGCTTTGCCAAATGAAAGAACATTTTTCTCTTCTGTGATGTGAATTCTCCTGGCACCACGTTGCTAACCAGGTAATTTACAAAGTCAGCATACCAGGGCACCTCTGCAACAGAATTTGTAGCATCTACAGCTGCTGATATGGCTAGCAACTGTTCATCTGGGAATTGCTCCTTGATTTCAGATTCAAAAGAGGGAGAGTCAGCATCAGGAATTCTTGATAGATGGTCAGCAACCTGATTTTCAACTCCCTTTGTCTCTGATCTCAAGATCAAATTCTTGTAGTAGTAGTACCCATCTAATTAACCTTGGTTTAGCATCTTTCTTTGCAATGAGGTATTTAATAGCAGAGTGATCAGTGTACACCACCACCTTGGCTCCTACAAGATAGGATCTGAATTTGTCAAAAGCAAACACTACCACTAGCAGCTCTTTTTTAGTAGTTGTTGTTGTGCAAAAACATGTGCAAGTATACACAATCAAACAAGTAATAAAGTAATAAGTAAGATCGTTCCCATGAGGATTAAGGTTCAGTTGCTAAGTCTATGGAGTAGTGTTTGATTCAATGAGTAAACGTAACCAAATAGTAAAGTGAGGTTTATTTAGCAATAAGTAGCGTAATAAAAGTGAGAGTAACAAGATATGAACGAGTAAAAATACGAGATGTGGTAATAGCCAAGACTAGGGTCAATAATCCATCACTCATAGATGCAGTGCTGTGATTGATGCTGTGGTAGCATTAAGTGTGCAGAATGAAAGTGGATATTCCTATCACTGTGAAACGTAATGTTTTCAAGGTTTCCTTATTCCTAAGCTCCCATTGAGGTTCATTACGTAGGTTGAAAAGCCTGTTTCAGATCACACTATAGCCCTAACTTCATATCCCTATTCTTCGTTAGGAAAGAGTAATATTCCTATTATTCATCAAACTATATTAACTTGTGAAATCAGCGCGTTAATTCTTTCCAGATGTTAAAGCACGTTACCCTAATCAAAGCGATCAAGTTCGAAAAGAGTTTATAACAATAGAAACACACAAGCTAATGAAGTACCACATATCAATCACGTTAAAGCAATCTAAAAGATCATGTTTATATCACCATCGTCTTGACTATAAAAGGATTTAGCTCATGATGAGCTTAGACATGACAAAACAACACAAAGTTACCGTAAACAGATCCATCAACATAGTAAAAGCACATAGAGACTGAGTTACACCAATGAGCATGAAGGCGTTTCACAACTACTAATTAGCGGTGCTCTCGCGATACTGGTAGCACTGGCTAACGGTGATCTTGTATTGGAGTGTGGAAGTGAATGTTGCGTGCTTTCTTCACTAGGGTAGCTGCCTATTTATAGGCTTTTGGTAGCACGGCGCGCCTCCTCTAGGGCCTTCGTGAATGGTTGTTACTAACCCTAGGAATCACGCTGTCTTGCTCCTTACAAATTGCTCAGCTGGCGCCTTGTTCGCTAAGAAGATTGGAACTTCCTTTTCTGTTGTGCTTAATGAGGCGCCTACTTTAGTCACGCTCTTATCCATTTGTTTACTGCGATGTTGTCGTAGCATCCTTCTCAGCACTGAATTAGCTAAAGACAATCTGCACACTAGCAAACACATTAAACTCCACAAAATGGCACTTGCGTGCCTCAATTATGATTTTTATCACCAATTGCATTAGTATCTAATTTATGAATATTTGCTACACTTATTAGCACAACTTACTCTTGGATCAAGGTAATTCTTATTTGGATTGTCGTAAATAACTCACATTTCTGTGAGTTATCATTAGTTGTATAATTCAATTGAGCATCTACAAGAGTTTTTCTACCGTAGTGTATGGAATGAAACACTTTGCCATGCCTTTGACCCAGTACAGCTCCTATAGCATAGTCGCTAGCATCACACATTAGTTCAACAGGCTTACTCCAATCTGGTGCTACAATAACTGGTGCTGTCACCAGTGCTTCCTTGAGTTTGTTGAATACTGCAAGGCATTTTTCATCAAAATCAAAAACAGTGTCATGCTGCAGCAGCATACACAACGGCTTAGAGATCTTTGAAAAATCTTTTATGAACCTTCTATAAAACCCAGCATGTCCAAGAAAGCTTATGATTCCTTTAACTAATGTGGGGGGTGGCAAGTTTTCGATTACTTCAACTTTTGCTTTGTCTACTTCTATTCCCTTCTTTGATATCTTGTGTCCCAAGACAATTCCTTCTTGTACCATGAAATGGCACTTCTCCCAATTGATGACCAAATTTGTTTCTTCACATCTTCTTAAGATATCTTCAAGATTTAGCAAATGTCCTTGAAAATTCTCTCCAAAGTCAGAAAAGTCATCCATGAATACCTCCATAGATTTTTCAATGAAATCAGAGAAGATGGCCATCATACACCTTTGAAAAGTAGCTGGAGCATTGCATAACCCAAAGGGCATCCTTCTAAAGGCAAAGGTGCCATAGGGGCAGGTAAATGTGGTCTTCTCTTGATCCTCTAGGGCAATAGCAATCTGGTTGTAACCTGAGTAGCCCTCAAGGAAACAATAAAACTCCTTCCCTGCAAGTCTGTCAAGCATTTGTTCAATGAAGGGGAGAGGGAAATGATCCTTCTTGGTGGCTTTGCTGAGCTTCCTGTAGTCCATACAAATTCTCCAGCCAGTGACTGTCCTGGTAGGTATCAGCTCATTCTTTTCATTCTGAACCACAGTAACTCCTCCTCTTTTAGGAACACACTGAACAAGGCTCACCCAAGTGCTGTCAGCAACGAGATAAATTATTCCCGCATCCAGCCATTTAATTATCTCTTTCCTGACAATTTTCTTCATTATTGGGTTCAGCCTCCTTTGTGCTTCAATGCTATTTTTGGAATTCTCTTCATTCTGTGCATGTACAAAGTAGGACTTAACCTTTTAATGTCAGACATCTGCCAACCAAGGCCTTCTTGTGCTTTTTCAGGGTACCAAGTAATTCCTCCTCTTAGGTGGCACTCAACCCAGCAGCAATAATCACAGGGAGGGTATCTTCACTACCCAGATAAGCATACTTCAAGTGTGGAGGGAGCTGTTTCAGCTCAAGTTTAGGCGGTTTCTCAATGGAAGGTATGTTATCTCTGAAGCTATCGGAAGTTAGCTACAAAGATTCATACCTTTTTGCCCATCTTTGAATCTCTGGTTTATCCACATTGAGTTTGGCCAGCCCCTATTTCTTCAACTCTTTCAATTTCAGGTGCCCAAGCTCTTGTTTCAGCACATCGAGTTGCAGCAGCAACTGTTTCTGAACTAAACTGTCAACAGCAGAGACAAAGTTTCACTTTGCATTACTGGTGCTGTCTTCTGGGTACTTCATAGCATTCAGCACATTGAATGTGACCTCTTGGTCATTGACTCTCATAGTCAGCTCCCCTTTTTGAAGATCAATCAAGGTCCTACCTGTAGCCAAAAATGGTCTTCCAAGGATAATTAGCACATCCTTGTCAGTCTCAAAATCAAGTATTATAAAATCCAAAGGAAATACAAATTTATCAACTTTAATTAAAACATCTTCAATTTTACCTTCAGGATAAACAGTTGATCTATCTTCCAATGAAAGGGTTACTGTGGTAGGTCTTGCTTCGCCAATTCCTAGCTTTTGAAAAATAGATTTGGGCATCAAATTGATGCTTGCACCCAAATCGCATAAGGGTCTACCACAGTAATTACCTCCAATGGATCAAGGAATTGTAAAGCTACCTGGATCTTTCAATTTCTGGGGAACCTTACTCTGTAGCAGCATGCTGGTTTCTTTAGTCATGGCTACAGTTTCAAACTCACCAAGTCTCTTTCTTTTAGTTAAAACATTTTTCATGAATTTGGTGTGGTTTGGCATGTGTTGCAGAGCGTCCACCAATGGAATTTTTATGTGGAGTTGTTTAAGGATCTCCATGAACTTCCCGAATTGTTTATCATGATTAGCCTTCTTTAACCTTTGAGGAAAAGGTGGCGGTGGCCTCTCAGGAATCAACTTCTAGGGAATAATTACTGCTGGAGTGGCAGCATCTGCTGTAGCATCGGAATTCAGAACAACAGGCTCTGCACCAGTGCTGGTAGCATCTAGAACATCACCTATATTAGCAACTATAGATAAGGCAGCAGTTTCCTTACCACTTCTGAGTGTAATGGCCTTAATTTTCTCATTACCAGGTGGATTTGCTTGCTCAGTAGTGCTCGGCAAAGTACCACTTGGCCTAGCTGTAATTGCGGTTGCAATTTGACCAATTTGATTTTCTAAATTCTTGATAGCAGCTCATTGACTTTGGTACTGGGCTTTAGTTTCATTCATGAATGCTTTGAGTGCCTCAGCCAAAGAGTTGTCAGCATTAGGCTTGAGAGTAGGTTGTGCAGGAAATTCTGGTGGTGTAGCAGGTTTAGCTTGAACGGGTGCTACATTTGTGTCTCCCTTGTCTTTCCATGGAAATTTGGATGGATCCTCCACCCTGGGTTGTATGTGTTGGAATAGGGGTTATTGTTCTTGTTGAAGTTCCCAATATAATTAACAGTGACAGGGTTCCCTGGGCACTCTTCAAACAAATGCCCCCATTGTAATACACACAATTTGGTGCATCAGATTTCTCTGCAACTGTTGTTTCTGCAGATGCGGAAGTAGCAGCAACAGTGGCAGCAGATGGAGCAGGTGCAGTACATAGACTCTTCAGCATATTGGTGAGGGAAGCTACTTGTGCAAACAGTGCAGTCATTTCAGACACTTCATGAATTCCAGCAACCTTCTTAGCAGCACTGACTCTGGTAGTGGGCCATTGATAACTGTTGGCAGCAATTGTTTCCACCAGATCATAGGCTTCATTATAGGAATGATTCAAGATAGCACCTCCTGCAGAAGCATCTAACAAAAGCCTAGATTGAGGAATTAGACCATTGTAAAATGTCTTCAGTTGGATAGCAAAAGGAATGCCATGATGTGGGCACTTTCTGAGCACTTCCTTGAATCTCTCCCAGGCTTCATATAAGGATTCATCCTCTTGTTGCCTGAACGATGTGATATCATTCCCGATTCTAGCATTCTTGATAGGAGGGAAATATTTAACCAAAAATTTCTCAGCCATTTTGTTCCAACTATCCACCGAATTAGGTTCCAGAGAATTCAACCAAGCCTTGGCTCTATCCTTCAATGAGTAAGGGAATAGCCATAGCCTGAATGCATCCCCAGTCACCCCTGACATCTTAAAGTTACTGCAGACTTCAAGGTATTGTCTCAAATGCAAGTGAGGGTCTTCAGTGGGTCCTCCAGCGAATTGCCCTACTGTTTGCAACATTTGAAACATCATTGGCTTGAATTCAAAGTGGGCAGCATTGATAGCAGGTGTTACAATGCCAGTGTCCATGGTGGTAGGGTCAAATACAGCATAATCCCTCATGGGCCTCTTCTTATCATTAGCCATTTCACTGTTTGTTGGTGCCTGAACAATAATTGCATGCCCCTCTGGATCTACCTGGATCCCAGGTATCACTTGAGGAATTGGTTCTGCCATTTGGGTTGCTCTTAGTGCTTCAAGTCTCTCTCTAGCCTCTCTTCTCAACCTCCTTGCTGTTCTTTCAATCTCAAGATCAAGAGGGTGCTCTGGGTCGTGAGTTCTGCGCATACAACTCTCTTAAAACTGAAATTCACAACACAAAGGTGAGAAATCAAAAACTCACTACAACAACTACTAACTAAGACTTAGAAATTAAATCAATTAATCCCCAGCAACGACGCCAAAAACTTGTTGTGCAAAAACGTGTGCAAGTATACACAGTCAAACAAGTAATAAAGTGATAAGAAAGATCGTCCCACGAGGATTAATGTTTAATAACTAACTCTATTCGATAGCACTTGAAATAATGAGTAAAAAGTAAAAATAAAAGCATGGTAAAAATTCATTGTTGTGCAACGGTTAAGGTAAATGGATGAGGACAGTAAAACTGTAAAATAAGGGGGGTAGATTCAGAGAGATGAGTATAGCCAAGATAAGGAGCTGTAATTAATCACTATTGATGCAATGTTGTGAGTGATGCTATGACAGCACTCAGTGTGCAGAATGAATATGGATATTCCCATCTCTGTGAAACGAAATGCTGTCAAGGTTTCCTTATTCCTAAGCTCCCATGGGGTTCATTCCGTAGGTTGAAAAGCATGTTTCAGTTCACACCATAGCCCTAGCTTCATATTCCTATTCTTCACTAGGAAAGGGTAATATTCCTATTACTCTTCAAACTATGTTAATTTGCGAATTCAACACTTACATTTCATTCCAAAAATAAAAGCACGTTATCCAAATTAAAGTGTTCAAGTTTAAAAAGGATGTAAAGCATTTACTCACGCAAATTAATGAAGTGTCAAGCATTAATCACACTATACATCAATAGATCCTAATTACATCACCATAGTCTTGACTATTAAGAGATTTATCTCATAATGAGCTTAGACATAACAAAATAGAACCTAACTACCATAAATGAAGCCACCAAAACAGTAACAGCACTGAGGACAGAGTATACAGAAGAATGCAGAATTATACAAACAAAATGAAGCTTAAAGCAAGCTTCAGATGCTGTAGATATGCTCCAGAACTTCTGTGCTGCGAGAATGAGGATATGTGCTGCTGATTCTTAGTTTTCAGCTTTAACAATGGAGTTTCAGCACTGAAAATGGTGGAAAGATGGTTGGGGAAGATGAAGTACAGTGATGGAAGGAATGGAATAGTACTCTCTGACCTAGGGAATTGTGGAGGCTAATATGTGTCCTATCCGTCCTTCCCTTCTAGGTTAAAATACCTTTTAGTGGCCCATTAATGAGTGTTTGTCTTTTAGTGGCCCATTAATCGGGTATAGTGCTGCCAACCCTAAAATCAAGGAGTGTTTGTCTTTTAGTGGCCCATTAATGCACTGTCATTCCAATGCACATGCTCACAAAAGAAAAAACACCATTTTCTTGCTTGTACCACCTGAAATGCCTTTAATTTTGTTCCTATCACTAGTTGTCTGCCACGATGTTACCATAGCACCAACCACAGCACTAAATCAACTAAAAATCCTGCACACTAGCACACAAGTTAAATCCCACACAAATGGCACTTGTGTGCCCAAACTGTAATTTTCACAAGTAAATACGCTTGTAGCTAACTCTGTACAATTTCCACATTTATTCACATAAATTACTCTTGGATTAAGATAATTCTTATTTGTTTTGGCATAAATAACTCACATTTCTATGAGTTATCAGTAGACGAAAGTTATAATTGTCAAGGTGGCATGCCACACACCGGCGGCCTAATGAAAAACAGAAGATCTTCCTGCTGTGAGGAAGCCGCAACTTGAACATCGCTTTGACCATGCTCCAGGTCATAGATACGCTGCTTGATACGCTGGTCCAAGGGCATGCTTAGAAGATACAAAGGGCTTTGCTCCTGGACGGTTCCGTTGAGCTTGCGCACCGCCTCTTCTTGCTGAGGGCACACGGTCTGCAGCTCTTGGCGCAGGTCGACCAGAGAAGCCTCGATCTCTCCGATACGGCGTCTGGTTGCCTCTTCTTCGGCGAGTGCCAACTTTCTCTCTGCTTCCTTCTCACTATAAGACGTAAGGTGCATTTTTTCTCAGATTGAAGGATGTTCAGGCGGTCCAACGCTTGCTGGGCATTATCTTGGGCAGTCTTGGTTGTTGAATAGCGCTGGGAGATTTTTGGGAGCCAATAGGATATTTGCTCCAGGGCAGTCTTTCTTTGCTCCTAAAAGTCCCCAGAAGATGCTAACCTAAAAGCCAAGGACCTTAGCTCCGAGAGTGGAGGGGACGAGCGAGAGATAACTCATATAGTTTATCGAGAACCCGATTGGTCTGATGGACGTGTGCACTGGTCTACAATGGATGTCAAGAACGACGATGACGTCCAAGAAATGATGTCCATTTATGTCCTGTTTAAAATGGAAGGGTTATCTGCATTTGTACGTGGAAACCACACGGACCGTCACTGAGATCCTTAGTCGTTGAACTCCACCAGCTCAGTTGTAACACCCCTTATCTACCCGTTAATTTAATTGAAAAAAATATCAGAGTTTTAAAAATTTATTTCGCATGAGGAATGTTACACATACTTCAATAAAACAACGCTTCTCAATAAAACAGCTCAAACACAATAATCATGCATCACGTAGCACGTCACTAAAAGGAGAGCCTCAAACCACGGTTATCTTCGCAATTAAAACTTGACGACAAAGAAAACAACTACGCAGCGGAATAACAAAATAAAACAGAATCGTCAACAAAGACATAACAACCGAAATCATTCATAAACATCAAGTTTGTTCCCCCCCCTGAGTGCTACGTATCAGAGCGTGACGACTCGACTCGAAGTAGTGAAGGTACCTAGTCCTTCACTCGTGATCACCTGCACGTTACCGCATAGGGGTAACATTCAAACAGAAGGGTGAGTCCAATTCAATCCATATAATAAATCACATGATAAGCAATAAGTCAAGTCACAACTCTAAAATAATCACATCACAATCATCAATTACATCACTACATTAACTCATCACTATGTCATGTAGGCATATGAAAATGCAACCCACTCGCGGGCATATGCATGAGGTACCTTTTCACAAACGTCGCTTAGCCTTTAAGGCCTCATCGTCACTTAGCCTGTTGGGCCTCAAAACGTCACTGGGTTTATGCATATGGGAGGCATGAGACACTATGACATGCACCACGCACAAACACACAATCACGGTCAACTATGTGACCCGTCACTTACCAATTTGCCAAATAAGAGGCACAGCACCTGTCAATTCACAATTTACACACAACAACGTCACTTAGCCTTTTGGGCCTTACCATCACTTAGCCTTTTGGGCCTCAACGTCACTTATTTTCATCGTCACTTATTCATAAACATCATCAACTCAAACAATAGCCACTGAGGGCAAAAACGTCATTTACTAGCCACCAAGGGCATCATCGTCATTTACACGTCTTTATCAACAACATTGGCCACTAAGGGCAAAAAGGTCATTTAACTAGCCACTAAGGGCATCATCGTCATTTACACATCAATATCAACAACATTGGCCACTAAGGGCAAAAAGGTCATTTAACTGGCCACTCAGGGCATCATCGTCAAAATCATCACTTTTGACACCAAAACATTAAAAACCACTGGTTATACAGAAAAAGGGGAATATTAAAGACACTAAAACGATAGCAACGACCACCGGGAGCAGCCACTTGGGGCGCCCCAGCAACCTTCAGAAATAATAAGTTTTTATTTTTAAAAATGGGACACACAGATAGGCAACTAAAAAAGCTTCCCAACACTTTTTGAAACGTTTAAAACGGATGTCCGAGTCAAAAGATATAGCGAAAACAGTTTTCATAAAAAATTTGGGAACATCCTGAAAACTGGCGCCCTGGGCGCCCAGCGCCCAGCAACACGAAACACGCACGCGCACAGGCGCCCAGCGCCCAGCTCAACAGACACACACACGCTGGCGCCCAGCGCAACACACACACACGCACACTGGCGCCCAGCGCCCAGCGCAACACACACGCACACACACTGGCGCCCAGCGCCCAGCGCCTGGCGCCCAACGCCCAGCGCAACACACACGCACAAACACTGGCGCCCAGCGCCTGGCGCCCAACGCCTAGCGCAACACACACGCACAGCAACACGGCGCACAGCGCCCATAGGCGCCCAGCGCCCACACACTTTCAGCAACACAATTCAGCACAATTTCAGCACATATATTCTTTTTTTCAAATTGTTACTTGATCAATTACAACACCCATTGCAACAATCATGGACACATATTGAAATCATCAAAAATCATACACCCACCATCAAAATTCAACAACATCCCAAGCACAAACATGAAATCACGCATACATCAACAACAAGAACATGAATTCGCAAACATAATCATGTTCATGGTTAAATCTAGGCCATCACTACCTAAAACCTATCATAGGACCTATTATATAAATTGACAGGACATCCCCTTACCTCGAATTTGAAGGATAGAAGCCCTAGAGACAGTCACGATCGAAACCACAGCAACACGATCACGTCCCTTGGCCCTTGGAGCTTGCGACTTCTTCTCTCTTCTTCTCCTCCCCTACGACGCTCTTCTCTTCTCCTTTCTATTCTCTTTCTCTCAATTTTCGAATGAGGCACCAAACCCTAGCCCCATTAGCTATTCGCATGTCACTTGGATCATGGGCTTGGGCTTTTCACTTATGCCCAGCTCCTCCAAGTGGCGCTTCCTTTTCCTAATACCACCACAAAATTAATATAAATTTTAATTAATTAAAATATATCCAATAAATTAAATTAAATTCCTAAATACTTAATTAAATAAATTAATTAAATATTTAGGGTGTTACATCAGTAGTTTCTGTCATTTTATCGTTTTCGTGTATTTTGAGTTTTATGTACGGTGACGCTTTTTAATAATAAAATTGTTGTTTAATTTAAACGGTACTGTAAACCAAAAAATAATCAACCCAATATTTATTCATTACTAAATCAGTGACGTTCAATTACAATTATTGATAAACAAAATAACAGTAAAAAACTACAACTGGGTAACAACAGAGCCGGATCCAGCATCACTCGCAGTATCACTGTCACTCCCACTCCCATCAGAGGGAACCACCGGCATAATCCTGCGACCTTGAAGCTCCCGGTCTGATAGTATGTTAACGAGGCTTCCACACTCTCAACACCCCCATACGCTTGGCAGATGGCATGCGTATCAGTAAGGATGTTGCCACAGCGCATGTTGTTGACACCACGAATACAAGGGCCAACTTCTAAGACAAAATAAAAGGAAGAAGGCAACTCTAGTCTCCAAATCTCATTTGGAATGAAAATCCTCCCAACATTTCGTTCAATGAGGGTAACGAATTGGATCATACCTGCAACCGAACATATCAAACACAATCAGTATCAGTATGATTCGATTGAACTCAACCGAACGTATTCGGTTGACCTCAACCAAATGGGTCCATTTTGCTTCGTCCCCAGGAGCATTCGGTTGTCGTCAACCGAATGCTTCGCGAAAATGCAGAAGTGAAAAAACGATAAAACACAGCAAATCAAGCAAAATGCAAGTAAATGAGGGTTAGAAATCGTGTACCTTATGTTCCGAAAATGAGTTTGAAGGTTAAAATCGAAGATTGAGTGAGTTTGGGAGAGGGAGAAGTCGAAGAGGGTGAGGGAGAGGGAGAGGGTTTCGACTGGGTGTGTTTTTGGTGAGTGTGAGGGGTTTGAGAGGGAGAAAGAGTGTTTCTGAGTTAGGTGTCAGGAGATTTCCGGCGGATTTTCAAGGATTTCCGGCAGATTTTCACAATTCAAAATTCGCCGGAAATCCATCAAAAATGACCTTACCGGCGGATTTTTTTTTAAAAATAAAATAAAAAAATTTCGTAGACCCAAATCCGCCGGTAATGTTTCAGCGAATAAAATCCGCTGATAAGTCCTACAATCCGCCAGAAAGTCCTGGCCGGAAATATCAGTTTTTCTTGTAGTGAAATGTTATATTTTCAAAAACGGCTTTCGACTCAAAATCGATTTCGATATCAACCTTTATCCAAATTCCAATTGCTTCCAACCGAAAATGCAACTTCCCCAAATGCTCCTCTTCTACCCAATTCGAACCAAAACAGAAATGTAGCTATTGCAAGGGTTATAGTACTGAATCTTGACTTCACAATTTAATTATGGAGCTTCATCATCCACATGCAAGCTACTAGAGACCCTAAAAATTCATTTTGGCTTCTTGAGAGCTAGGATGTTCGACAATGGCAACAATGGATAGAGGAGGAAGCAGAGAATGAAATTAGTGTCATTGTGTAGAGCTTGAAAAATGAGGAAGAATGGGTTGAAGAGAACTTACATGCCAAGAGCTTCATGGTGGTGATGATTCCTTTCTCCTCTCTCCCTTTCGCCTCACTCTCCTCCACTTCTTTTTTTTTTCTGGCTATGTTAAAGTGAAGGTTGTGTTTCAGCTGAAATTGAGAAGTGAGAGAGTGTTTCAGCGAAGGCTTAAATGAGTGGGAAAAGACTAAAGTGCCCCTAACTTAGCTTATCATCTTAGTTTACTTCTAATTAACCACTAACTCATAATTAATTCAAAAATTGTGGTTGTGGTCTTATGGAGTTAAGGAGTATGTTTGGTGTTGTGTAATTTGGGTTAGGGGTTCGAATGATATGGAAATGACCAAAATGCCCTTGGCTCCCTAATCCTCGCATAATTCTATTTCTACCCCAAAACAATCACATAATTCATACAATTAACAATTAAACGTTGCTTTCTCGCTTTTCACATGTCCATGACTTGATTTATTATTTCATCGAATAATAATTTGCTAGTTAATTTCATAAAACGAAATTAACCGAAATTCAGGGATGTTACACTTATTTACAATAATTAAACATACTATAGCTATAGAACTCTCAAAATATTTTTTCGATAAAAGCTAACTATCAAATTTGTCTTGCATGAGAAAAACTCAAATTGTCCAATAATTTCACTCTCCTCACCATTCCCTCCCGATTATTGTTGTTGTTTTATTATTGTTATTATTATTATTATTATTATTATTATTAACTTTTTTTGACTCATTCATTATTATTAACTTATTTTCCTTTTTTAATTTTAATTACCATAATTGAATATATTACTCCACTATATAATGTTTCAAACCTCCCTTTACTTCGACAAACATATTTTCTTTCTTTATTTCTCTGCTTCTCTTAGTTTGATCGTACCAACTTTTTCTATCATTATTTCGCTGATACTCATTTTTTCAATTGTGCGATCTCTCAGTCTCGTCAACAGCCTTTCACGGTTGATGCGAAGTAGTGATCGATCGGTATGATCTTTGCTTCATTATTTTAAGCTCGTGTTGTTTTTAAATTTTAACTTTTTGCTTGATAATGTTAAATTCAATTACGAAAGTCTACAAATTTTTCTAGGACTTTACAATTTGCAAGCATATCATATTTTATTTGTTGTGTGTTTTTTATCCCTTTTTTCACCCATTGGATTTCACCGTCTAGGGTTTTATTACATCTAAATGGTGGGATCTCAGATACACATTTTTTCAAATGTGCGATCTCTCAGTCTCATCGATAGCCTTTCACGGTTGATGCGAAGTAGTGACCGATCGGTATGATCATTGCTTCACTCTTTTTAGCACATGTTGTTTTTAAATTTTAACATTTTTCTTGATAATGTTCTACTCAATTACAAAAGTCTATAAATTTTTCTAGGACTTTACAATTTGCAAGCATATCATATTTTATTTGTTGTGTGTTTTTTATCGCTTTTTTCACCCATTGGATTTCAGCGTCTAGGGTTTTTATTACATCTAAATGGTGGGATCTCTGATTCCATTGTGCGATCTCTTAGTCTCGTCAATAGCCTGTCACGGTTGATGCGAAGTAGTGATCGATCAGTATGATCTTTGCCTCATTCTTTTTAGCTCATGTTGTTTTTAAATTGTACTTTTTATATTGATAATTTTAAATTCAATTACAAAAGTCTGTAAATTTTTCTAGGACTTTACAATTTGCAGGCATAACATACTTAATTTGTTGTATGTTTTTTATTCCTTTTTTCACCCATTGGATTTCACCTTCTAGGGTTTTTATTAAATCTAAATGGTGGGATCTTTGATACTCATCTTTTTCAATTGTCCGATCAGTCTCGTGAATAGCCTTTCACGGTTGATGCGAAGTAGTGAACGATAGGTCTGATCTTTGCTTCATTATTTTTAGCTCATGTTGTTTTTAAATTTTAACTTTTTGCTTGATAATATTAAATTGATTTACAAAATTCTATAAATTTTTCTAGGACTTTACAATTTGCAAGAATATCATATTTTATTTGTTGTGTATTTTTATCCCTTTTTTTCACCCATTGGATTTCACCGTCTAGGGTTTTTATTACATTTAAATGGTGGGATTTTTGATACTCATCTTTTTCAATTGTGCGATCTCTCACTCTCGACAATTGCCTTTCACGGTTGCTGCAAAGTAGTGATCGATCAGTATGATCTTTGCTTCATTCTTTTCAACTCATGTTGTTTTTAAATTTTAACTTTTTGCTTGATAATGTTAAATTCAATTACAAAATTCTATAAATTTTTCTAGGACTTTACAACTTGCAAGCATATCAAATTTTATTTGTTGTGTGTTTTTTATCCCTTTTTTCACCCATTGGATTTCACCGTTTAGGGTTTAAATTACATCTAAATGGTGGGATATGATTTCTGTTTAAAAAGTAATTACTTGTACTAAAATTGACCTTAATATTGGAAATGTGGTAGCTTGTGGTTAGAAATCCAAATTTTATTTCGTTGAGAGAGTTTTTTAACTTCTAAATGGTGAGATATTCAGATAATGAATTCAATAATATTCAGATAATGAAAGTTAACTTGTAAATAACAAATAGGTCGGTGATAAAAGTCCACTTCCTATGTCAAAAAAAAAAGTCCACTTCCCAACAGAAATGAGAAATTAAAACTGATTTGCGAAATGGATTTCAAAAATAGGATTAAAGTTACAGGTAGTGACGAGTTGATAGCGCGCAGAAAGGTAATGTCATGTCTACACATATATAGAAGTTCTTTTTGTGATTAAAAATGTTATTATTATTATTAATAATATTATTTGTGAAGACTTAAAAATGTTTTCATCCCTTCAATGCACTCTTTTTTTAGACTCTAATTTTATTTTTTGTTTGAAATGATCAATGCAATATATATTTTTTTCATAACAGTTTTTTCTCACTATATGCTTCAATAAAAATTATGAAAGGCATAATCGTATCATCCGAGAATTGTTGATTATTTGTTGAGTTTAAACAAAACCACAAAGTTATTTGTTGAGGATTTTTTGCTTTGATGATTATTTCAGGAAGGGACATCGAAGTCAACTTATTTGTTAGTAAGACATCCGAGAAGAATATAAAGGTAATTTTATCTCGCAAACTCGACTGTTCACTGGAACTGGTGTCATTACAATTGAATCCACTTAACTAAGGGATATAAGGAAGGAAAAATGAGCACTCACAATCAAAACCATAAGATGAAGGAAGAAGACGAAAGGTAATGGGTCGGGTTGTAGGTAGTATTTTAAAGAATATGCTAAAGTTAGTGGACTAATGTAGGGTTGAGGGATTTGTTTATGGAATTATTCCTAAGAAAGGAAAACCAATCCCTGTTGCTTCTGAAAATCTTTGTCGATGGTGCAAGTAAAAGGTCAAGTTTGGTTGTAATGGTCCCCATGCAATAACCAAGTATAAACATGCAAGGGTATAAACATGCAAGGGTAGTTGATTCAAACAAAGAGGAATCAAACTTAAATAAACATATAATTATGTGTCTCTTAAATGTTTGCATGAACTTCTAGACACTACCTTAAGGACACTTGTGTCATGTCTCATGCATAGTACCAACCCACTCAGAGAACTTTCCCATTGGACAGTGGTACTTCTCCACCATGGTGGACTAAAGTAGATGAAGAATTGTGGCCTCTTTTGGGTTTTCACAAGGATCTGAAAAACCAATAGAGGCTACCATTCTTCATATTCTTTAGGCCACAATGGTGGAGAAATACCACTCTCCAAAGGGAATGTTCTCTGGGTGGGTTGCAACTATGCATGAGACATGACAAAAGTGTTCGTAGGATAGTTTCTGGAAGTTCATGCAAGGTTTTAAGTGATTCATAATTATCTTTATTTAAATTTGGTTCCTCTTTATTTGCATCAACTACCTTTTTTTATACTTGACTGTTGTATGAGAACCATAACAATCAAACTTGACCTTTTCCTTCCACCATAGATGGAGATTTTTAAAAGCAATACTAATTGGTTTCCTTTCTCAGGAATAATTCCATACACAAATCCCTCAACATTGCACTCATGCACTAACTTTAGCATATTCTTTAATATCCTGCCTATAAACCTACCCATTACCCTTCTTCTTCCTCCTCCTTCATCTAATGGTTTTGATTGTGAGTGCTCATTTTCCCTTTCATTGATCTCTTCGTTAAGCCGCTTCAATTCTAATGACACTACATTCCATTGAATAACCGAGTTTGTGAAAAAGAATTACCTTTATATTCTTCTTGAAATTCTCAATATCAACTGGACTCTATTGCTCCACCTTATAGGAAGCCCCGTGATTTGAAGAAGTGTTGACTTGGTGGCACTCCTAGTGGTTTACTCACTTCTGATGTGGATCCTACGTGGCATTGGAGATCAGTGATCAGCACACCAGAATCAGCTTTGGAGTTAGTTACTATTCGGTTTGCAAGTTAGTTAGTTAGTTGCTTGCATTGCAAGTTAGGCGCCAAAACTTGTAATGCTTTAAATAGCTAGCTTTGTATGATTGTAACTAAGACTAACAGAATTGGGTTGTGTGAAGAGTGATTGGGAAAACGTGGGAATCGGGTAGTGAGGGGGAAAACACCATTGGGAGTTTCTTCACAATTGTGTAAACTTGATACTTTGATTCAATGCAAATGGACAAGCAATTTGGCTTGGTCCCCCAGATGTAAGCATCACACTGATGCTGAACTGGGTAAACACGTTCTCTGTGTGCTTTAATTCCACTGCAATTGCTCAATTTTAGATTTAGGGTTCTTAATTGCATCTTAGGGTTTCATCGGTGTGATTTGGGGATTATCGATCAATTCTTCAATCCGTGAAGAATTGAATCATAATCCTTTATGCGTTTACTTCATTGCTTGTTGCAAGATCGTTCTTGATCATCGTTTGCAATCTGTAACATCGATTTCTCATTATTGCAAGTTTCTGGTTTACTGTTCCATTGCCGGTTTTAGTTCTTCTGCTGCTTAATTCTCAACAACTGGTATCAGTAGCATTCGTTGGGAGGTTCTTGTACAAATGGAAATGGCAAAATTCAATATTGAGAAATTCAATGGCAAAAATAATTTTGGACTTTGGAAGATGAAGATGAAGATGAGAGCAATCTTGGTACAACAAGGTTTGGAAGATGCTTTGGAAGGGGAAAGAAGACTTCCAGAGACTATGACCGAAAAAGAAAAGAAAGAACTGATGAACAAGGCCCATAGTGCAATTATACTAAGCCTGGGAGATAAAGGTTTGAGGGAAATATCAAAAGAAAAGACTGCTGCTGCAGTATGGATCAAACTTGAAAGTCTCTACATGACAAAGTCATTGGCTACCCGACTCTACCTGAAACAAAGACTCTACACCCTCAAAATGCAACCAGGTACGTCTATTAGTGATCATATAGATGAGTTTCATAAGTTGATTCTTGATCTAGAAAATATAGATGTTAAGATAGAAGATGAGGATCAAGCTCTTCTATTGATAAGGTCACTGAATAGTTCGTATGATACCCTAGCCGATACATTAGTATATGGTAGAGAATCAATAACTCTAGATGAGGTACAAGCTGCCCTGATGTCAAAAGAACTGTCCAAAAGAAATGAAAAAGAAACTGATCATGGGGAAAGTCTTGTAGCTAGAGGGAGGAGTGAGAATAGAGATGAAAAAGGAAAGGGGAGGTCAAGATCTAAATCTAAAACCAAATACAAATGTTATATCTGCCATAAACCAGGACACTTCAAGAAAAATTGCCCTGAAAGAAAGAACAAGAAACAAAACAATTCTGAGGAGAAAGGGGATGCATCGGTTGCATCAGACACCTATGATGACTGTGAAGTGTTAGTTGCTGCAATATCTGATAAGTCTGAACAGGATACACCAAGCACTGATAATCAAGATGAAAAGTGGGTAATGGATTCTGGTTGTTCATATCCTATGTGTCCATGGAAAGAGTGGTTCTGTGAGTATAAGGCTTACTCTGGTGGACAAGTAAGAATGGGAAACAATGTAGCTTGCCAGGTAATTGGTATTGGAACAGTTATGATAAAACTTGCAGATGGAACAATTAAGAAACTAACGAATGTTAGACATGTACCTGCTCTAAAAAGGGCTCTTATTTCACTTGGTACTCTTGAGAAGGCTGGTTTTAGCTTCAAGGGTGAGGATGGTGTATTGAAAGTCATGAAGGGGAATAGAGTGGTGATGAAGGGATCTAGACAAGGAAACTGTCTCTATGTACTCCATGGCAAGACTGTGATTGGAGAGGCAAATGTGGTAACTACTACTAATGATAAGACACTCATGTGGCACCATAGACTTGGGCACATGAGTGAGAAAGGATTGAAAGAATTACCGAAACAAGGTCTGCTAGGTGGTGACAAAATTGATAAGCTTGGCTTTTATGAACATTGCATTCTAGGCCAACAAACTAGAGTCAAATTTGCAACTGGAATTCACAAGACTAAGGAAAAACTAGGCTACATTCACTCTGACTTATGGGGGCCTGCTAGAACACCAACACATGGTGGAAAGAGGTACTTCATATCATTCACAGATGATCTTACAAGGAAGGTGTGGATCTATCTGCTCAAAACAAAGGATGAAGCATTCAAAACCTTTGTTGAATGGAAAAAGAAAGTTGAAACACAAAGTGGTAAGAAGGTGAAGGCTTTAAGAACTGATAATGGGCTCGAATTCTGTAATGAAGAATTTAATGAATATTGCAAGAAGGAAGGGATATACAGGAACATGACAGTGAGAGGTACTCCACAACAGAATGGCCTTGCAGAAAGGTTGAATAGAACTCTTCTAGAGAAGGTGAGATGTATGATGTCGTGTGCAAAGCTGAGCAAGTCCTTTTGGGGTGAAGCTGTCTACACAGCTTGCTATCTTGTTAATAGAAGTCCATCTACAGCTCTTGACTTCAAAACTCCACAAGAATTGTGGACTGGTAATCCACCAGAATATCAACACCTAAGGACTTTTGGGTGCCCTGCCTTTTTCCATGTGAATGAAGGAAAATTGGAGCCTAGATCAAAGAAAGGATTGTTCATGGGATATCCTCAAGGTGTGAAAGGATACAGGATCTGGTCTATTGATGAGAAGAAGTGTATTATTAGCAGAGATGTTACCTTTCATGAGTCAAAACTGATTGGGGAATCTATGAGCAATGAAACATTAGAAGAGGAGAAGACAGGTCAAGATACTCAGCTTGAGGTGGAGTTAGAAGCAAGTACCTCACGAAAGAGAACTCAAACTGATACTGTGGAAGCTCCTACTGATAATAATGATGAAAATTCAAGTTCTGAGTCAAACCAGAGTGATACAGAACCTGAAGAACAGGAACAGGATTATGTCCTGTGCAGAGATAGAGAGAGAAGACAGATCAGACCTCCAAATAGGTTTGGTTATGAGTCTATGACAGCTTATGCTCTGAATACTTCTGTATGTGTAGGTGATGATGAGCCAAGACATTATGCAGAAGCTATGAACTGCAAGGACAGAGACAAGTGGCAAGCAGCTATGGTTGATGAAATGCAATCCCTCGATAAGAATCAGACATGGATTCTGGTTAAGAGACCTACTGGTGCAAAGCTAGTTGGTTGTAAGTGGATCTATAAGAAAAAGGAAGGAATGACAGAGAAGGACCCTCCAAGGTACAAGGCAAGACTTGTAGCTAAAGGCTACACACAAAGGGAAGGTATTGACTTCAATGAGATTTTCTCACCTGTAGTAAAACACACATCCATTAGAGTCCTTTTAGCACTTGTAGCTCAATTTGATCTAAATCTTGAACAAATGGATGTCAAAACTGCATTTCTACATGGTGTGCTTGAGGAAAGAATTTATATGGCTCAACCAAAGGGTTTTGAGGTAAAGGGTAAAGAGAACATGGTTTGTCTGCTGAAAAAATCTCTCTACGGCCTAAAGCAATCTCCTAGGCAATGGTACAAGAGATTTGACAATTATATGTTGAACATAAAGTACAAGAGGAGCAACTATGATAGTTGTGTCTACTATAGAAAAATAGATGAATCAAGCTATATCTATTTACTTCTATATGTAGATGATATGCTAATTGCAAGCAAAAGTAAGAAAGAAATTAGCAAGCTCAAAGGGCTGCTAATGAAGGAATTTGAAATGAAAGACTTGGGTCAAGCAAAGAAGATACTTGGAATGGAAATTGATAGGAATGAAGGGTTGTCAATCACACAAGGAGGTTATATTAAGAAGGTATTGAATAGGTACAATATGCTGTCTGCAAAACCAGCAAATGTCCCCATCGGTTCTCAGTTTAAACTGTCTAAGAGTGACAGTCCCAGCACTGAGCAGGAAATGAAGGAAATGGAAGCAATTCCCTATGCTAGTGCTGTTGGTAGCTTAATGTACTCCATGGTCTGCACAAGACCTGACTTGGCTTACTCTCTAAGCTTAGTCAGCAGGTATTTGGCTAATTCGGGCCAACAACATTGGCTAGCTGTCAAGAACATTCTAAGGTACCTCAAAGGTAGCTGCAAACTCGGTTTGAAATATAGAAAGGAGGATGTAGCTCAAGGTGGAGTGGTTGGTTATGTTGATACAGACTTTGCTGGTGACCGTGACAAGAGAAGGTCCTTGACTGGGTATGTGTTCACTTTATACGGCAAGACAGTGAGTTGGAAAGCCTCCCTACAACATGTAGTGGCTCTCTCAACTACTGAGGCAGAGTATATTGGTATAACAGAGGCTGTAAAAGAAGCTTTGTGGCTTAGAGGGATTGTAAATGAACTTGGGATAGAGCAAAACAGTGTGACAGTACATTGCGATAACCAAAGTGCAATCCATCTTTGCAAGAATCAAACATTTCACGAAAGGACAAAACATATTGATACTAGGCTGTATTGGATAAAGGATATCATTGCTGAAGGCAAGGTGGTTATAAAGAAGATCCATACAGCACACAACCCTGCTGATTTCATCACCAAGGTTGTTCCCTTAGCCAAGTTCAAGCACTGCTTGGACTTGTTGAATGTTGATTGTGGCTAAGTGGAGAAATTGGATCGAGTCCTATTGCTTGTGGTTATGTCATTTGCATTGTGTTTGAAGTGCCAAGGTGGAGATTGTTGACTTGGTGGCACTCCTAGTGGTTTACTCACTTCTGATGTGGATCCTACGTGGCATTGGAGATCAGTTATCAGCACACCAGAATCAGCTTTGGAGTTAGTTACTATTCGGTTTGCAAGTTAGTTAGTTAGTTGCTTGCATTGCAAGTTAGGCGCCAAAACTTGTAATGCCTTAAATAGCTAGCTTTGTATGATTGTAACTAAGACTAACAGAATTGGGTTGTGTGAAGAGTGATTGGGAAAACGTGGGAATCGGGTAGTGAGGGGGAAAACACCATTGGGAGTTTCTTCACAATTGTGTAAACTTGATACTTTGATTCAATGCAAATGGACAAGCAATTTGGCTTGGTCCCCCAGATGTAAGCATCACACTGATGCTGAACTGGGTAAACACGTTCTCTGTGTGCTTTAATTCCACTGCAATTGCTCAATTTTAGATTTAGGGTTCTTAATTGCATCTTAGGGTTTCATCGGTGTGATTTGGGGATTATCGATCAATTCTTCAATCCGTGAAGAATTGAATCATAATCCTTTATGCGTTTACTTCATTGCTCGTTGCAAGATCGTTCTTGATCATCGTTTGCAATCTGTAACATCGATTTCTCATTATTGCAAGTTTCTGGTTTACTGTTCCATTGCCGGTTTTAGTTCTTCTGCTGCTTAATTCTCAACAAGAAGTAATGGAAATTAACTGTTATCACAAGTATGATTAAACACTTTTCACCTGATCTTCGAAAAATAAGAAACATTGTGGGCAAATCCAAGAGGCTTCGGGATATATTGTTTTGTAAGGAGTTTGCTTCCTTACCTGTAATTCTTAATCAAGAGGAATTTTTAGTTCGAGCACACAAACATTCCAAAAGTTTAGGTGATATGATTGATGAGGCAATATTGATATCCATTGTGCCTTGCCAACAATATAAAAGATATGAGATGAAGTTCACATGCAATATATATTGTTACGGATTGGGCCTTTGTGCCTAAGGCCCAACACCAAATGCAAATCTATCAACCAATGGAGGAGATTAAAAACGTAGATTCAATGGTTCCCATTGATCCCCTAAACCTATAAATAAGCATTCAATACTAGCATTAAAGGTACACACTCTCCAACCATCTAACTTGCAATCAGTCCACTTGCTGACTTGAGCGTCGGAGTGTCATTGCAGGTACCTATCATCCCGGATCGGAGCCAAACTCGGATTGACCAGGAGCTTGATTACCAACTATCTCGGATCTGACTAGGTATCTAGGATCGGATACCAGTCACGAGGTAAGGTACAGAACATTGGCGACCACAGGGGGACTACCCTCGCAAGATTGAAAGCTCGCCGGCACGTGAACCTGATCGCGTACTTCAAACGATCTCACTGAGACTCACCGCGGAACTCTGAAATGAGGGGCTATGAGACGAGATTAGGATCGGAGGTCAGAGCAACTTCCAGAAATCAGTGCAAGTGAGGGAGGTCCCCCCCGGTATATATAGGATTCTGAGGACCTCAAAGTGGGCTTGGGCCTAAGCTACGCGGCCCAATGCTAGCCCCTAGGCAGGCGCGTCCTTCCAAGCGCCATCATTCTCCAATCACCCTCGAACGGTGCGTCCCATGAATGACATCAATCACAGGCGTGGAAATCGAGGCGTCACTTCAAATGAAACGCCTCGAGTCACTCGGCGTACCTCGGTCACCAGCGAAAAGCCTCGAGTCACTCGGCGTACCTCGGTCACAAGCGAAAAGCCTCGAGTCACTTGGCGTACTTCGGTCACAAGCGAAAAGCCTCGAGTCACTCGGCGTACCTCGGTCTCAAGCGAAAAGCCTCGAGTCACTCGGCTTATCTCGGTCTCAAATGAAACGCCTCAAGTCACTCGGCTTACCCCGGATTTGAAGGATCATCACGGTTTTCCAAGAACAACAAGTCTAGCCCGCCCATGGGCGACCCGACTTGGAGGGCAACTGTTACGGATTGGGCCTCTGTGCCTAAGGCCCAACACCAAATGCAAATCCATCAACCAATGGAGGAGATTAAAAACCTAGATCAAGTGGTTCCCATTGATCCCCTAAACCTATAAATAAGCATTCAATGCTAGCATTAAAGGTACACACTCTCCAACCATCTAACTTGCAACCAGTCCACTTGCTGACTTGAGCGTCGGAGTGTCATTGCAGGTACCTACCATCCCGGATCGGAGAAAAACTCGGATTGACCAGGAGCTTGATTACCAACTATCTCGGATCTGACTAGGTATCTAGGATCGGATACCAGTCTCGAGGTAAGGTACAGAACATATATATATATATATATATATATACCAACTAACATAATAAAACAAATTTCTATCTCAATTTGAATAGCAGGTATTAGAGATTCAAAGTAGAGTAAAAAATGTCAGGAAATATTGCATTGAAAAAGCATAGAGAAAATCCAATCCCACCAATTCCTCTCCACAAGCGATGGAAAAAAACAAAGAGTAGTCTCATATATGGACTCAAGATTGTAGAAGAAATATTTAACTTCTGGGTTAATGGCCTCCATAGCTTTTCATAGAGTATTTTAAGGTCACCACTCATAACCAAATCTCGGCTACCTTTCAATGCGGTATATAAAGGGTATGGATTGCAAAACTAGTTAGGAAGACCCAATCTGCTTTGTTGTGAGGTGGCCAAAAAAAAGTTTTCCTAACCATTCCAATGAATGGTAGGTGGAAAAGTTGAGTCGACCATGCCTAGGGATGTCAAAACGGGCGGCCCGACCCGACCCGTTAACGCCTTCAGCCCGCTAAAAATAGGGCGGCCCGGCCCGGCCCGTTAACGGACGCTGGCACAATATTCATGCCCTGCCCGCGAAATGATGGGCAGGCAGGCCAGGGGGCTAGCGGGCTGGTGGGCTGACCCGTCAATTTACACTGCATTTAAAAAAAAGCGCTAACGGCAGTTTAGCCCGCCATAGTGTTTAGCCCGCGGGCTGGCGGGCGAAGCGGGCCAGGTAACGCGGGCTGGCGGGCAACAATACCTTAGCCCTACCCGCCTTTTTTGGTGGGCCGGCCCGGCGGGTTGGCGGGCAACAATACCATGCCCTACTGTGAGTTTTGGCAAACTAACAAGCTAGGCCAACAATAAAAAAAGTGAATTAAAAAAGAAGTTTTGGCTATAAAATGGCTAATTGGACCATTCAAGCCTACCCCGAACCGAGCAAAAGTGGTAGGTTGACCAGCCATAACTCATCATAAATATATTGAAAATATAAAAATGGTTTAAGAAAATGAGAAAAATTGGTAACGAGAAAGTCATAGGTTGGCATGCCCTTTCTTGCTTAAGGTTAAGCAGGCCAAGCTATAATTATGTTGCAAAGTGGGTGGAGGCAATAATCAAGGAAATTTTTCTTTGGTATAGATTTTAGTGGTGTTGAGAATTCAAGTGTGAGTGGTTAGTCCTACATCGACTAAGACTGAGTTAAATGAATGAGATATAAGAGAGGTGACTCATATACCCGTTGCTTTAACAATTTGGGTGGAGGTTTGATGTCCAGGTCTCTTGGTGGTCCTTGTCATTTACTCGTTGTTGCTCTCGATGCTCCCCCGGACTCCCCAACAAGTGGTATTAGAGCCATGGTTCAGCTTGGTGGGGGGGGGGGGGCGGAAATTGGAACCTTGTTTAAATCAAGTCTAGCGATGTGGGTGACTCACATTTGAGAGGGAGATTGTTGAGAATTCAAGTGTGAGTGGTGAGTCCCCGTCGACTATGAACGAGATAAATGAAGGAGATATATGAGAAATGATTACCTCGTTGGGTAGAGATATGTTGTCCAAATCATTTGGTGGTCTTAGTCATTAGCTCGTTGTTGTTCTCGGTGTGTACCCAGTGTCATACCCCAACTTTGTCCGGCTTAGGTCAAAACCCTAATTTTCCACAAAAAAATAAATAAATTGAAGAGTGAAGAGCCTTATGCACTACATTTCGGATCCTAGAAGGCATTCCAAGGTTCTTGAAATCGTTTTTAGGGTTGGAACGCATTTTTCGGGCAAATTAGGGTTTTAGAGCCAAAAAGGGTATTTTGGTCTATTATAACGGTTTTTTTTTCTCTTTCAAAAAGGCTCAAAAATATGTATAATTAAAAATAGAAATCTGAAATCAAAATATAAAAATGAATAACAAAATAATATTGGATGCTTATTGTATTTTTAGAATTAGGGCTAATTCCTTTTTAGGTGCTTTTGCTTTTATCCATTTTTGGCTAAAGTGAGCACTAATTCTACAAGCAAACAACCTCCCTCACTCCATCCTCATGCTCCACGCCACTTCCCTCACTTCAGCCCCCCATCAAGTGCACATCACAAAAGCCTTTCATCATGACAAACACACCTTTGAGTCCAATAACATTCAATACACAACATATTTTTACCTTCCTTCTCTCTACACCACTAAATACACACTAATTTCTTTACCTCCCTCACTCCATCCTCATGCTCCACGCCACCCCTCACTTCAGCCCCCATCAAGTGCACATCACAAAAGTCTTTCATCATGACAAGCACACCTTTGAGTCCAATAACATTCAATACACAACATATTTTTACCTTCCTTCTCTCTACACCACTAAATACACACTAATTTCTTTACCTCCCTCACTCCATCCTCATGCTCCACGCTACCCCTCACTTCAGCCCCCATCAAGTGCACATCACAAAAGCCTTTCATCATGACAAGTACACCTTTGAGTCCAATAACATTCAATACACAACATATTTTTACCTTCCTTCTCTCTACACCACTAAATACACACTAATTTCTTTACTTCCCTCTCACAACTTTAAACCCATTGGATCTTTGAAGTTCAATAAGAACAACTCATTCCTCTCCTCCCAAAAGGCAACCCAAGGCCGTAGCCCCTCTCCTCTCCCTCACTTCCTCTTGCTTTTCTTTCATCTCAAAGGAACATTTCCATTTCTCCTACACCAAAAAACCCTAACAAACAACTCACCTCATTTGCATCCCTCTTTCACATACTCCCTCCATTTCTCATTCAAAGTTCAAGCATCATCATCAAGTGGGTGCTCCTTTGAAGAATATTGGAGTTTTGTTGATTTGTGTCTAGCTTCATCTTCTCATCTCACTTTCTAGCTCAAAGCTAAGGTAATCCTTAAAACCTTGCATCATCTTTGAGTATTTCCTCAAAAATATAAAAACATTCATCCTATCACCTTCATATTCTCATATTGTTGATTGTTGTTGGTGAGAGGTGTCATAAGCACTTTGACAAGCACTTAGGGAGGCTTGGGTGCTTATGGTGCTTCTCACCCTTTAATAAATGTTGATTTGTGTTGATTTGGATCTTAATCCTTGTCTTTCATGAAATAAATGTTGTTTTATGGCATGTTGTATTTCGCATACTCTCATAAAAATGTGACTTGCTAGTTGTTGTTGTGTTTTCTCACATTTCCTGGCATATTCACTCTTCTTTGCATAACTTTCACAAAATAAGAAACCCATTTCAAGCATGATGACATTCGGCCATGGGCCTAGGTTTAGGGTTCTTGAATGCTTTTTGTTTATTTCATGATTTGGGGATGAATAATAGTTGATTTAGGGTATGTATGCTCCTAGGTTTTAACATGAAAAAATTAGGGTTTGGGTTTGCTTTAATAAACTTGTTTTTGTTGATGATTGGCAAGGTGATTCACACTTGTGCACTTGTGCACTTAGTCTTAAGTGTGAGGATTGACCAAAGTGATTCAACATTCTTTGATACTTTGGTTGCTAAATAATTTGCTTGCTTATGCTCGCCTATGATCATGATTGAGGCAAATCTTTTCCTTAAGCTAACAATTTCATTGTCCACTCTCATATAAGAATATCATCAACACTTAGATAGGTCAATTCCATACATTGCATCTTCCAATAGATGTGCATTTAGATTCCCTTGCGTCTTGTAGAAATATTTCAGTATGGTTCTCACCTAGCATCTTCCATTAGATGTGCATTTAGGTTCAATCTTGCCTACTCTTGTATTCTTACTTAAATGCCCACTTCAAGTTCCTTCCTTGCCTACCTTTGTGTTGTGATCTAATATGTATAGTTTAGGCTTGATCTTTGTTTGCAAATTCAAATGTTGTTGCTTAATGATTTGATTCCAATGATCGTAAATTCACTAATTCTTTCTTGCACTCATCGTTTTCATTTCTAAACGACTAGCCATAAAAATGGTTACTAGTGGCAATCCATCACAACCTTTGTTGGTTTGATCGTCATGAAAGCCTCAATTTCAAAAGAATTTTTGCAAGCATAAAGCAAGCTACTAGTGATAATCCATCACAACCTTTGTTGGTTTGATTATCATGAACGCGTCCAATTTCAAAAAGCATTTTTCTAAGTATCAAAGAATCAAAAACAAGTTATTAGCGGTGATCCATCATAATCTTTTTTAGTTTGATCACCATTAAAGCTTGCATTTACAAAAGGCATTTTCAAAGAGAGTTACTAGTAATGATCCATCATAACCTTTGTTAGTTTGATCATCATGAAAGCTTTTATTTTCAGAAGACGTTTCAAAAAGATTTTTCAAAGCTCCTTAGAACTACGTCGCTTTGATTCCCATTTTGGGATACGTAGGAGCGAGCCACGTTCTCGTCAAGCGCAGTCATAAAAAGTTTAGCATTTGCATAACAAAAGAAAAGAGTTATTTTCATAACAAAAAATAATCACTTTTGCAAACCAAGATCATTTTCAGAACGAAAACCTTTTCCTTTCTAAAAACATTTTCAACCCGTCGTCGCTAGTGGCTAATCAGAACCTTTGTTCGTTTAGCCATTGGTGGCGATGTCTTTTTCCCAAAAGAACAAGCGATGATCACTCATAACCTTTGTTAGTTTGATCATTCGTGCCAATCAATCTCTTTCGAAAACTCCTTTCAAAAGAACAAATAAAAACGAGTCGCTACTAATAATCAATCAGAACCTTTGTTCGTCTGACTGGCGGTAGTGACTCTCATTTTCAAGAGTACTTAGCGGTGATTACCCATAACCTTGGTTAGTTTAATCATTCACTAAATTCTCGTCCTATTTCGAAAACTCACTAAAAAGATAAAAGACAAAAACCTTTTTCAGGATAAAGAAGAACTACGTAGCTTTGAGTTCTCCATCGCACCGGGAGATACGTAGGAGCGGGCCTTGCCCCGTCAAGCGTTTTTTTCTAAAAACCCATTTTCCCCCCTTTCTTTCCTAATAAATAAAGATTTTCACTAAGACTTTTTCAATAAGAAGTAGAGAGGCAAAATTAAGTATTTTCAAGTCAACACACTAAAACCACACATTTAATTAAAGGTTCCCTCTCAGTAGAGAGGACGCATGGGGTGCTAGCACCTTCCCCGCGCGTAATCGACCCCCGAACCCTATTCTCTAGCTTCGCAAGACCAATCGCTTTCCAAAAAAGGTTTTCCTAATATTTTCCTTAATAAATATTGGTGGCGGCTTCATTGTCTTAGGAAAAGTTGTGAACGAGGAAGGTTCTCCCTCGGGGACTTTTTCGGGCGCAACAGCTGGCGACTTCACTGGGGAAAAAAAAAGAAGAAAACCTTTTTTGTGGGTCAAGCCTAATTAATTAAGTGTGTGATTTGTGTGAGTGATTTGAATGTCTTGTTTTGCCTCTATGCTTTCTTCTTTTTCATACTTTCATGTTGCATTCCTGTGCATTCTTCTTCCTCTCTTTATGTTTGCTTTTGTTTAAAGTAATAGATGGTTGCTTCTTTGCTTATATGCTTAATTCCCTCATGATATTGAACCCTAGAGTAGACAACATGCTATTTTCTGGACTGTTCTGGATTTTCATTTGCAGGTGGGGTAGTTTTTAAGGAAATGCCCTTCGCACACACACACACACTTGTACCTTGAGATTATATGATTAGAGAAAGAGACCATAACCCAGGTCTGTTAGGGTACCTTAGGATTTGTGGATTCGAGTAGTGAGAGCCCATCAGGACCTTTGTCCGTTTGGCTACTCGCGAAAGTTTCAATCAGAGTTGTGCTCTTTCATGATGCTTCGTATCTAGCAGTTTGCTGCATTTACGGGGATTTTCACGAGAGGGTGTGAATAAAGCTACATGAGAAGATTACCCCTAAAGTGCCTTAGATCATAGGTTCTACCCCTTTTTAGGTCACAAGGGCTTTCCAAATTGTGTGCTGCATCGTTGCATTCAGTTCAATCAATTTTTCCTTCAGAATTTTCGAAAATCAAAAAAAGATATGCTTTTCCTTTTCAATAAATGCCTATATGAGATGGCATGTAGTGTGAAAATTTTCGAATTACCACCTGCGAATATCCTCTTTCTGCAAAAACACAAAAAAAAAAGAAGCATCATGGCATCATTGCATCATTGCACCATTACATCATTTGCATCATCTGCATTAACTAAAACCCAATTTTGAAAATCATTCATCAGACATCTGAGTTGTTTGCCGGGATTGTGAAGTAACTTGGAATCTTGTCTTAGGTGGGAAAGATAAAGCAACATGGGGTCAAGAAGCGAGATTGTACTTAATTCAAGGTTCCCGGTTGTCAAGAGAATAGATGTAGAGGGTTTGAAAGAGTTTGTTTCCCTGATGGAGTCGGAAATGAGGGATCTATTCCAGAAGGCTTATGGCAACCTCCTCAGATTGTTACAACTAGATGTCCAAGAGAGTGCTATAATGGCCCTGAGTCGATTCTATGATCCGGACATTCGATGCTTCCTCTTCAAAGACTTTCAGTTATCACCAACTCTCGAGGAGTATGAGCAGATTCTGGGGTTCTCAAAGTCAGAGTTAGCACCTTACCAATGTCAAAAACATCGGTATTCAGACCAGAGACTCTCTTTGTTGTTGCAAGTCAGTGTGAAGGAATTAGAGCTTCATAAGGAAAAGAAGAACCGTGTCAAGGGTTTCCCGCTAAGTTATTTCGAAGGTTTATTGAAGTTTTATGCCCAGAATAAGAAGTGGGGTCCTTTCAAGCAGCTGTTAGCCCTAACTATTTTTGGGATCGTCCTTTTCCCTCAGGTCGAGAAGTTCATTGATGAGACCGCTATTGGGCTTTTTCTAGCATTCATAAGTAAAGAAAATCCGATTAACCCTGTGCCAGCAATCCTCGCAGATACCTACTATTCCTTCACTCATCACCGTGTGTTAGGAAAGAAGAAGGTTGCTTGCTCTTTCCATGTTCTCTACACCTGGTTCCTCAACCATGTTGTCACTCATAAGACGAAAGCCGCGGACTTAGTAGAATATGCCCTATGTTGTGACGTAGAAGCCAGAAGTGCACAAGAATGGGTGCACACTTTAGAGAATCTCAGTGCTCTCAAAGTCTGTTGGTTCAATCATCCGTGTTGGAAAGATAGGCCTTCAATACTGTTCCAGTGCGGCAATTTCCAGAATGTACCCTTAATGGGAACCCAAGGCTGCATCAATTACAATCCCTCTCTCACCATCAGACAGCTTGGGTATCCCATGAAGAATGCACCCACTGAAGACATGTTGGCCCCAATCTTTCTCGATAAAGAAGACCCAAAGAACCAAGGCTTGCTTCAGAAAATTTCAAAGGCTTGGGAAGGTGTAGTTTACAAGGATAAAGCGGAGATCATAAAGAAAACGGGTGATGTTACTTTCTACCAATGGCTTCACCAAAGAATTCAAAATGTTAGCCCGCCTCGTCAGAATTCATCGTCAGTTGAGAAAGAAGTCACAGAGCTTCACGTTCCAAGTCTCAAAGAACTAAGTGAGGTCAAATCTGCTTTGTTCAAGGTAGAAGAAGAAAAGAAAGCCTTACGAGATGAGTTGGGGAAGGTAATGTCTGAGAAGAGAAAGTTAGAGAACGAGAATGAACGCAAGGTCGAAGCCCTTAAAGAAAGCAGCAAGAAGCTTAGGAAAGAAGAGGAAAGTAATCAAAAAATGAAGGAATATCTGAAAGGTGCCAAAGATGAGTTGAAAAGATTGAATGCCAAGGTGGGTGAGGCCATGGCTAGAGCAAACGAATGGAGGAAGTTGTTCAAAAAGTCTGCGCAAAGTGAGAGAGCTACAAAGGAATCACTATAGGAATTCAAGAAAAAGTCTCAGTCTGTGACGTGCGAGCTTGAAAGTCAAATAGAGTGCATCAGACAAGATAGAGATGCAATTTTGAACATCCTTAGAGAGTATCAGCAGGCTTTAAGGGTGGAGCAAGAGAATTCAGATGAGCTAAGGAGGAATCTGAGTCACATCAGTGATGCTTACCGACAGGTAAGAGAGGAGAGTCAGTACTGGGAATACCGTCTTCTCGAGCTAATGGGTAGGATTGAAAAGCAAGAGGTCATAGTTGAGATAAGGGCAGAAATTCAACAGTGGAAGAACAAGTTCTCCAAATTGGCATGGTTGGCTAACCAGGCGGTGAGGGATGTTCCCAAGAGGTTGAGAAAGGCAGAAGCTGAGATGCTGCCTTACAACACTCCGGTGCGAGTATATGAATTCGTGGAGTACTGCAGATCTCTGACCGAGGAACTCATGGAAAGGGCAAGAGAAGCTGCTGCAGCTAGCAAAAAGGAGAAGAACCGAGAGAAGATGAAGGCAATAGGTTTTTAGATTTAAATTCTCCTTTTTAGAATGTTCACTAGGAGATTGTAATTTTTCTTTTCTTCAAGGATGATGTGTTTTTCTTTTCAAAGCGTTGTATTGCACATTTAAGGATATTATATCTTGTTCTTGGAATGATATGATGCTTGAATGAAGTATGTTTATCTCACTTGTTGATCCCAGCCGCGTTATGTCCTTGAAAGTATTCGAACATACGCCTACGACAAGAGCAAGTTGCACTGTGATTCCCGGCAATAAACAACAAGTAACACAAAAAAATAATAAATAAACATAAAAAAAAAATAAAAAAAATCATGTGCATTGCATTCATTAATTTTCTCCTTTGCTTATAAAAATGTTTTCAACTCAAACAGAAGATAAGGCAAGTTGGTGCGACCACATCCGTATTGGACACGTTCAAAGACCAGAGGAATTGGAATTTTGAGTGACCCCGATCAACCTCAACCAGAGAATCAGAATCCTCCAGCTTCAGGCTCAGAGAATGAAAATGGAACAGGCCAAGGCTCCGAGGTACAGAATCAGAACCATTCAGCTCCAGATAGCTCCAGTCAAGGTGATCCTGAATTGATAAATGAAATGAATGCCATGAAGGCACAGATGAGCGAGATGATGAGACTCCTGTTGTCCTTGAAGAATGGAAATGACTTTCAAGCTGCCCAGTGGCCTCCTTATGGCCTTCCTTTGGGTTATAGTCCTCCAAATCAAGGGGCTAACCCAGGATCTGGTCCCGGGGCAATAGACGAGAATGTACAGCCAACGCCTGTCGGATCAGAAGGAATGACTGGTGAACCCCAGGTTCAGATCCCGCATTCAATTGTTATACCTCAGCCTACTCCTCGGAACCTCACTCCACAGCCAGCTGCCTTTCCACAGACTCAAGGCTTCGTATCCGGAAACTCTGTTTACCCTCAGGCTCAGCACTCAATGCCTTCACCTCCTTGTGGTGTAAGTCATTCCCCTCAAATCTATTCCGCTGAGCACCAACAGACTAGAGAGCAGTTCCAGATGTTAGAAGAAAGGCTTAGAATGATTGAAGGCTTTGGCTCCAGGTGGTCCGCTGTCGCGCACGGATCAAAACGAGTGATTTTAAAAATGTAGTATACGGTAACGACAACTCGAATATCGTTCTCAAGGATTCTTGTATAATAATTAACCAACTGAAATCGAATTAGGGGGTGTTTGGTTTAAGGTTCGATTTAACAAATAGAGTAAATAAGTGATTATCAAATAAGTTTAAGAATCAATTTACTGATTCGGTTCCTGCCTATCATCGATTGTCGTAATTCCCACCGCAAATTACCTATTCCTATTCTACTATAATATCAAGTGACAAGCGCAATTGATAGTATAAGTTGTATGTTCCTATTATCCGAATTAAGCAAACGGGATTAAGTTTCATGAATTAAGCAAACATGAATTAAACGAACACGATAACGAATTTAGCAAACGATAACGTGTCTATAGTTAGGATCATACAATCAATCGAATTAAACCAATATAACCTATGTAAATCGAATTAAGCAAACAAGAGACATAGATTGATATTGAAAGGAATAGAAAACCTGGGTTATAATTACTAAAATCTCAAGGTGTCGGAACCTGAATACAGCAAATTGTCTGGATCGGTTAGTTCTCCATGAGAATTCGTACCCAAGAACTTCCAAAAAATTTCGTGAATAGTGAACTGCGTGAACAGTAAACGGCTGCCTAGGTATAATGGAAAACAAGGAATTCGGGTCATAACCCAACAGGGTCGAAAAACATAAAAAGTCCGGCCCAAAACTAAATATTCATTAAGTCTGGAACTTCAGCGAATTATTTGGGACTCTTGCGCTCCGAATTAGCTTTTGACTTCAACATGAAAGTTGCAGCTCTCTCTCTTGGCTTTTCAACGCATATTAGAACGCGTCGATCCGATAATCGTAGCTCCAGTTATGAATTTTTCCGTGAAAGCTGCTAAAGCTGAAAATAAAATACGGAAATCAAATTAAGCCAAAAATAAACTAAATTAGAAAAACATTATAAAACATAAAAATAAACAAAGCAAAACATAGAAATACACAACCCAATCCGAATCATGCTATTATGCCTAAGCCTAACTTACCAATCCTCCTTTTTTTCTCTTTTTCATTCTGGCGCAATCACATTAAGCCCGTTATCTCCACACACCCATAGTAAGGCTATCGCCGGTTAGTGACTCTGATCCTTTTTGCATGGGGTTCTGGAATTAAATGGCATAACCCCCTGTTTACCCAATTGTAGTTGCGGGGGATTGGACCGTAATCCACCCTACCAAGTTCAGCACCAGAAGCCTCTGAACCAACTAACAATGGGTTTTTCTTTTCTTTTTTTTTTTCTTTTTTTTTTGTAGGTTCTACGACCGTTGGGTTAAGTGACCGGGTGAGGGTCACCAAACTTAGAAGGAGCATTCCCTATTTATTTTTTTTTTTTTTTTTTTTTTTGGAACTTGGATCACTCACTTATTTTCATCGGCTTCCTTACGTAGAGCGTGTGCGAGATGGTGCTGACTGCAAAGATAAACTACTCAAGAGCTGTCAGAGAATGAGAATTCAAGGTTATGTCATAATAAGGATTCAAATTAATTTCCATATGCAAGAGACTCACGGTGTTAAGACGATACCGATCTTGTGAAATTTTCCCAAGTCTCCACAACCCAAAACTCAGATTAATCTATAACCCAAAACTTTCAAAAAGATGCATTTTTTTTTTATAATAACTGAAAACAACGAACAAAAGCAAAGAAAACCAATGATTCCCTCCCCCACACTTGAAACAAGCATTGTCCTCAATGAAAGGGGCATAACTATTAAAGTAGAGAGAAGGAAAGAAGAACTCCCTGATCAAGTTGCAGTGTAGTTGAGCGCTTCCAAAGAAAGCTCCTCTATGTTTGCATCTCTCTGGGATGTCAGCTAGTGTCCAACCAATTGCCTTTTTGGGCTTCTTCAAAACCTGCAAAAGTTTATTTTCCTGGTCGAAATCAAGGTTAGAAGAAATAATAACAGGTAGTTTTTCATAACCCCCCAAATAAGCGTATTTCAGATTATCCGGGAGTAGTTTCAGCTCTAAGGACGGAGGCTGCTCAATGGATGGAGTGTTCGGGGCAGCCGGGATGTCGAGAGCATCAACTGCATAAATAACTTCATCGACAACAACTTCACTTGTAGGAAACATGTCACCCTGCAAGGCAGCATCGATCTCAACACATACAACACAAAGGTTAGTGTCAGTACAATCAGCACATGAATAAATATCATCAAATCCAGATAAGGATGGAAAATCCAGTGAAGACAATTCAGAGCAAGTGTCATCAACCAACTCAGAGATCAATTCAATATGAAAAACGGAATGCTCTTCCAAGGGATATTTCATAGCATCGAAAATGTTAAATTTCGCGACAATGTCACCAAATTCCATGGACATGGTTCCATCATCAACATCAATTTTGGTTTTCGCCGTTTTCATGAACGGTCTGCCTAAAATGATGGGAGCCCTGCTTGACTTAGTTTCGCCTTCCATGTCCAGGATGTAAAAATCTGCAGGAAAAATTAAGTCATTAATTTGAACAAGGACATCTTCCACTACTCCGGTGGGGCGGATATTGCTTCTGTTTGCCAGCTGAATGATTAAACCTGTATGCTGCAAAGGACCAAGATTAAGGTTATTATAAACAGAAGTAGGCATAACATTAATGTCCGCTCCTAAATCAAGCATGCAATTCTCGAATTTACTATTCCCGATGGTACAAGGAATAGCAAAAGTTCCTGGATCCTTGCACTTTTGTGGCATGACTTGAGTGAGAGCTGAAACATTTTGCTCTCCTGTGGCTTTTTCAGATGAAAGCTTAGGCTGAATGAAAGCAGAAACATTTCTTCCCAAGTTGACTCTCTCATTTCCCTTCAACCTCCTTTTGTGTGTACACAAATCTTTCAGGAACTTTGCGTACTTCGGAACCTGCTTAATGACATCAAGAAGCGGAATGCTTACCGCGACCTTTCTGAATACATCCAAAATCTCTCTCTCCTTGTCCCCCTCATCAGTCCCTTTATTTTTCAGTACTCTATGTGGGAAGGGAACTGGTGGTACATACTCTTTCAGTTTATCTTTTTCAGCTTCTACCCAAACAGAAGAGGGTTCAGGTGAAGAAGGTGTTACCTCAGGAGTTCTTTCATTTTTGGCTGGTTCCAATACTTTTCCGGATCTCAAGGAAATTGCACTTACATTAGGGCCTCTTGGATTCTCAACTGTTTGGGCGGGAAGTTGGTTCGACCCTTGGGCTTGCTGCATGGCATTCATTGAAGTAGCAAGCTGTCCAATCTGTGTCTGCAAGGTCTGAATGCTAGAATCAGTTCTTTGTTGGAACTGGAGATTGTTGACAGCCATTTGCTTGACAAGTTCCTCTAGTGAAGGTCCGGAAGGTACAGGGGTGGTTACTAGGGGAGGGTTTTGTTGTTGGCTGGATTGTTGGTTCCCATATCGAAGGTTTGGATGGTTCCTCCAATTGGGATGGTATCTGTTAGTGGACAGGTCAGGAATGTTGAACCCTTGCTGATTGTTTCCTTGGTTGTAAAGGGTTGCTGCATAAGCTTGAGGCAACTCGGTGATTGACTCATCTTGCAAAATAGGATATGTATCGGTCGGGTGTTCAGGAGAAGTACAAATACCACACAAGTTTGCTGCTTGAGTCTTACCTGCTGCCAACCGTTTCACTAAAGAAGTAAGCTCGTCAATTCTTGTTTCTAAAGCCTTGTTGGAAGCCTGGATCTCGTTCACACCTTTGGTTTGGACATTACTGTTTCTAGTGGTGAACTGTTGGGAGTTGAGAGACATGTTTTCAATCAAGGCTTTAGCAGCAGCTGGGGTTTTATCAACAAGTGCCCCACCGCTAGCAGCATCAAGAATGTTTCTATCCATTGGTAACAAACCTTCATAGAAGTACTGGATAAGTAACTGCTCGGTGATCTGGTGTTGGGGACAACTGGACACTAACTGCTTGAATCTCTCCCAGTACTCAGCTAATGACTCACCATCCTGTCTAATTCCACATATCTGCTTTCTGATTGATGCAGCTCTGGAGGCAGGAAAATATTTTTCTAAGAACACTCTTTTCAGAGCATTCCAACTTGTGATAGAATTTGGTTCAAGGTAATATATCCAATCCTTTGCTGCACCTTGCAATGAGAATGGAAAGGCTCTGAGTTTGATGTGATCTTCAGTGATTCCTTCAGGCCTCAATGGTGTAGAGCACACAACCTGAAATTCTTTCAAATGCTTATGCGGATCCTCACCTGCAAGACCATTAAACTTTGGCAACAAGTGTATTAAACCAGATTTCAATTCAAATGGTGTATCAGCTTGAGGGTAATCAATACATAAACCATTATAGTTCACATCAGGGGCAGCAAGCTGCCTTAGTGTTCTTTGTTCAGCCATGTTATCAAAAGCAAGTTCAGAATCAGAATCAAACAAATTATGCAAATAGTCAGAATCAGAATCGATAACGGGTGGTGAACTAGTGCTAGTCTGATTTGCTCTGCGGCGTGTGTGTAAGGTTCTCTCAACTTCAGGATCAAAAGCAAACAAGTCAGAACAAACAGACCTAGTAGCCAGGATTAATGCAGCAATGCAACAACAAATACGAAAATGCCAACAATGTCCCTAGTAGGCAGAAACAAAATCAAAGAAGAGATATGATTAAAATAAATTCAGAAAAATACAAAAACACCAAATTTAATCTAATTAAGTGAAATAATAATTTTGAGAATTTTTTTGGAATTTTTCGAAACTATGAAAACAGTAAAAAATTCATAAAAAATAGAAGGAGGAGGAATTTGGCAATTTGAGGCTGTAGTCCCATTCCTCATTACATGAGTAGGGGACTAATGATCGCACGATTTTTCCGCTCAGGTTGCAAGAAACAGATTTTGAAACGGACACAATTTTCCTGAAAACCGGATTTTTGACACTGAGCTGCGAAATTGCCAAAACAGTGAGGAAACTAGGGTCTAAACGCCAGAGCACTAGACCTATGACTCTAAAATCAGTTAATAACAACAAGATTCCCCGGCAACGGCGCCAATTTGGTCCGCTGTCGCGCACGGATCAAAACGAGTGATTTTAAAAATGTAGTATACGGTAACGACAACTCGAATATCGTTCTCAAGGATTCTTGTATAATAATTAACCAACTGAAATCGAATTAGGGGGTGTTTGGTTTAAGGTTCGATTTAACAAATAGAGTAAATAAGTGATTATCAAATAAGTTTAAGAATCAATTTACTGATTCGGTTCCTGCCTATCATCGATTGTCGTAATTCCAACCGCAAATTACCTATTCCTATTCTACTATAATATCAAGTGACAAGCGCAATTGATAGTATAAGTTGTATGTTCCTATTATCCGAATTAAGCAAACGGGATTAAGTTTCATGAATTAAGCAAACATGAATTAAACGAACACGATAACGAATTAAGCAAACGATAACGTGTCTATAGTTAGGATCATACAATCAATCGAATTAAACCAATATAACCTATGTAAATCGAATTAAGCAAACAAGAGACATAGATTGATATTGAAAGGAATAGAAAACCTGGGTTATAATTACTAAAATCTCAAGGTGTCGGAACCTGAATACAGCAAATTGTCTGGATCGGTTAGTTCTCCATGAGAATTCGTACCCAAGAACTTCCAAAAAATTTCGTGAATAGTGAACTGCGTGAACAGTAAACGGCTGCCTAGGTATAATGGAAAACAAGGAATTCGGGTCATAACCCAACAGGGTCGAAAAACATAAAAAGTCCGGCCCAAAACTAAATATTCATTAAGTCTGGAACTTCAGCGAATTATTTGGGACTCTTGCGCTCCGAATTAGCTTTTGACTTCAACATGAAAGTTGCAGCTCTCTCTCTTGGCTTTTCAACGCATATTAGAACGCGTCGATCCGATACTCGTAGCTCCAGTTATGAATTTTTCCGTGAAAGCTGCTAAAGCTGAAAATAAAATACGGAAATCAAATTAAGCCAAAAATAAACTAAATTAGAAAAACATTATAAAACATAAAAATAAACAAAGCAAAACATAGAAATGCTTAAGTATAAACATGGAAGAATGTGCATCAAAATGCACTGATCACCAGGGCTAGGGAGGCCATAGACCTATGCCTTATTCCTGATGTGGTGTTGCCACCAAAATTCAAAGTCCCCGATTTTGACAAGTACAGAGGTGCGACCTGCCCAAAGAGTCACTTGACAATGTATTGTAGGAAGATGTCTACCTACTCCCGTGATGACAAATTGCTAATCCATTGCTTCCAAGATAGCCTTGCTGGGGCATCCCTTAATTGGTATATGAAGTTAGAGCCATCCCAAGTCCGCTGCTGGAAGGATTTAGCGGATGCATTCCTCAAGCAGTATCAATATAATACACACATGGCGCCGGACCGAACACAGCTGCAGAATATGAGCAAGAAGGAAAATGAATCATTCAAGGAGTACGCCCAGCGATGGAGGGCTTTGGCAGCACAAGTCACACCTCCTCTTTTAGACAAAGAATTGGTTTCTATGTTCATGGAAACCTTACCACCGCTATATTATGATCGTCTGATCATCAGTGCATCATCCAATTTTTCAGATGTGGTGATTGTGGGAGAGAGATTGGAGAACGGATTGAGAAGCGGAAAGATTGTGTAACACCCCTTTCTACCCGTCACTTTATTTATAAAAATCAGAGTTTGAAAATTTCGTTCATAGGGAATGTTACACACACTTCAATAAAACGTCGTTTATCAACTTAAAAAAAACAGTTCAACTCAGTAATCATGCGTTCACGTAGCACATCACAAATAAGGAATCTCAAGCCTCAATTTAACGTCGCTTATAAAACTCAACATAACAAAACCAACTACGCAGCGAAAAAATAATAAAACACAACTGAAAAGTCCACATGGACATAACAACCAAAACAATCATTAATAAATGTCGAGTTCGTTTCCCCCCCTGAGTGCTACGTATCAGAGCATGACGACTCGACTCAAGAAGTGAAGCTAAGGCATTCACTGGGAATCACCTGCACGTTACCAACACGGGGGTAACATTCAAACAGGAAAGGGTGAGCATCATTTCAAACCATATAATAGAAAATATGATAAGTACTAAACGTAGGCTACGCACTAGAATAATCGACATCCAACACATTAAATATCCACATCGCAGTCATCATTCACATCACTTACAATACATCACCTCATATCATGTAGGCTTATGAAATGCAACCCACTCGCGGGCATATGCATGAGGTACCTTTTTCATAAAACGTCGCTTAGCCACTCAGGCCTCATCGTCACTTACCCACTCAGGCCTCAAAACATCACTGGGTTTATGCATATGGGCATGAGACACTATGACATGCACCACTCACAACACACAAACACACAATTACTCAAATCATAGTCAACTATGCGACCCGTCACTTACCGGTTCTGCTCGCAAGAGCACAGCACCCGTCAAATTCACAGTCAGCACACAACGTCACTGGCCATTTAGACCTTAACATCACTTAGCCCTTCGGGCCTCGAACGTCACTGGGTTTTCATCGTCACTTACACACAGATATCAATCAACTCAAGCAATAGCCACTAAGGGCAAAAACGTCATTTGACTAACCACCAAGGGCATCCTCGTCATTTACAATTCATTATCTACAACTTTGGCCACTAGGGGCAAAACAGTCATTTGACTAGCCACCAAGGGCATCCTCGTCAAAAATCATCGTTTTGACACTACCACGTTAACACTGTTGTTTATACACCAAAAGGATTTTTAAAGAGCTTCATATAATTTTTCAATGTCACAGGGACGATCACCGGGGAGGGCCACTTGGGCGCCCACAAACAATCAGAAAATAACAATTTTTCATTTTAAAAATTGGACCCATAGATAGACAACGTAAAAAGCTTCACGACACTTTTCGAATCGTTCAAAACGGACGTCTGAGTCAAAAGTTATGCTAAAAATAAGTTTGGGAAAAATCAAGCAACATTCTGAAAATAGGCGCCTTAGGCGCCCAGGCAACCAGGCAACACGCGCACTGGCGCCCAGCGCCCAGGCGCGCAACACAACGCACACACGCAACACAACGGGCGCTCAGCGCCCAGCGCTGGCACCCAGCGCCTCAGCGCAACACGCAGGCAACACGCACGCCACAGGCGCCCAGCGCCCAGGCGCGCACACACGCGCAACACACAAGCCACAGGCGCCCAGCACAGGCGCTTGGCGCCCAGAACACAGCAGCAACACAACCCAGAATTTTCCAACAACTCTTCAACACTAAAAACCAAAAATCACCATTTTTCCAGCAATTTTCCAAAACACTAAAAACTGATTTTTAGCAATTTAACTCATCAAAATCTTATAATTCCCAACACCCAAAATAACGCTTAATTTAATCAATTAACAAAATTCTTTTGGAGCACAATCATCATCATCACTTTGGCGCCCTAGGCGCCCTTGCACACCCTCACCCAAATTGCGAACAACACAATCAATCCAACATACCAAATTTCAGTTTCACGAATACTCAATGTCACAATTCATCAAACAAAACGCATAGGTCGCAATTACCTCCATGACTATAATTCCAACAAATCAATTCGCACCCATATATATAAATTCAACAATTCAATTCGCATACCCATACATAAAAACCCACAATTCAATTCGCATACATATATATACATAACAAACCAACATCAACAACGCATCAAGAACACATCAAGAATTCATCATATATATACAACTCAATAATTCAATTCGCATATATAACCCAACAATTCAATTTCGCATATATATATATATATATATATATATATATATATATATATAAAAATATCAACGAAAACAATATATTGAGAACACATCAAGAAATCTAGTCTAACCCTAGATCTAGAACCCATCATATGATTTATTAGATAGAATGATAGAGCTCCCCTAACCTTTTCAAGAAGAAGAAATCGATGCCCTAGGAGAAGTCACCTACAGAGCCACAGCAACAACGGAGGTCCCTTCCTCTTGATCTTCGAATCCTCTTCTCCTTCTCCTCTTGGCCGCCTTGCTCTCTCTCTCTTTCTCACGCTCTTCTCTTTCTCTCTTGCTCTCTCTTTCAAGTTCGCAATTTTTGGCCACCAAAACCCTAGCCCCCAACAACCTAACCACTTCGCCTACATTGGGGATCATGGGCTTGGGCTTTTCACTTAAGCCCAAGTCATGCAAGTGGCGCCTCCACTCCCTCCTAATACCACCAAAATTAATTAAAACACTTCTAACAATTAATTAAAACTCAATTAAATAAAAGAAATACCCAAATACTTAATTAAATGAATTAGTTAAATATTTAAGGTGTTACAACTCTCCCCCACTTAGAATATTTCGTCCTCGAAATTTACCTGATCGAACAACTCTGGGTAGGATTCTCGCATCTTGCTCTCTAGCTCCCAAGTCATACTCTCGCCGGCAGCTCCTAGCCAGACCACTTTCACTAATGCAATCTCTTTGCCTCTAAGCGCTTTCACTTCATGATCCTCAATCCGTACGGGCATCGTCTCCACAGTGAGATTATCCCGCACCTCTACATCGTCCATTTAGATCACATGAGATGGATCCGAAACATACTTCCGAAGTTGCGACACATGAAACACGTCGTGCAAATTCGAAAGATTTGGCGGCAAAGCCACTCTATAAGCCACATTTCCGATTCTTTCAGAAATCTGATAAGGACCAACAAATCGAGGAGTGAGCTTCTTCGATTTCAACGCTCGACCAACACCGGTAATAGGAGAAACCCTCAAGAACACATGCTCACCCTCCTGAAACTCTAAATCCTTCCTCCGCTTGTCATGATAACTCTTCTGACGACTCTGCGAAGCCTTCATCTTCTCACGGATCATCTTGATCTTCTCTGTAGTCTCCCGGACAATCTCCGGACCCAACACTACACTTTCTCCCGACTCATACCAACATAACGGTGTCCTACACTTTCGACCATACAATGCTTCAAACGGTGCCATCCCAATACTGGCATGGTAACTGTTGTTGTAGGTAAACTCAATCAACGCAAGATATGAATCCCATGAACCCCGCTGTTCCAATACACAAGCCCTCAACAAATCCTCTAACGACTGAATTGTCCTCTCTGACTGACCGTCTGTCTGGGGATGATACACCGAACTCATTTTTAACTTTGAACCCAATTCTTTCTGCAAACTCTTCCAAAACTCGGAAGTGAACCTCGGATCCCTATCTGACACAATACTCTTCGGAACACCGTGCAGCTTCACAATTTCTTTGATATAGACCTCTGCCAACCTCGACACCGGATAAGTGATATTAATAGGAATAAAGTGGGCAGATTTCGTCAACCTATCAACGACCACCCAGATAGTGTCATAACCCTTAGCTGTATTCGGCAATCCCGTCACAAAGTCCATCGCTATGCTATCCCATTTCCACTCTGGAACTTCCAACGGTTGCATTAGCCCTGCAGGCTTCTGATGCTCAACCTTAGATTTCTGACAGGTCAAACAGGCATATACAAACTGTGCCACATCCCTCTTCATGCCATACCACCAAAACATCTTTTTCAGATCTTGATACATTTTCGTCGCTCCAGGGTGGATACTCAACTTGCTACGGTGACCCTCCTCTAAAATTGCCTTTCTCATCTCTTCATCGTCCGGAACACAGATCCTACCCCGGAATCTCAACACACCACTGGAATCTAATTTGAAATCTTCATCTTCAGACTGACCGACCCCATTAATTAAATCCACTAACTTGACATCTGACTTCTGAGCCTCCCTGATGCTGCCCAGGAAATCATTATCGATCTTTAACATTCCCAGCTTGACACTGCGAGGTGTCATTTTACAAACCAAACTCAAATCTCAGAATTCCTCAATTAACTCTAATTCTTTCACCATCATTGCCGACATATGCAAAGACTTTCTGCTTAAAGCATCAGCCACGACATTAGCTTTGCCGGGATGATAATTCAAACCAAAGTCATAATCCTTCAAGAGCTCCAACCACCGACGCTGTCTCATATTCAACTCTTTCTGATCGAACAGATACTTTAGACTCTTATGATCACTGAACACTTCGAACCTCGAACCATAAAGGTAGTGCCTCCAAATCTTGAGCACAAATACCACAGCAGCCAACTCCAAATCATGCGTAGGGTAGTGTTTCTCATGAACCCGCAACTGCCTCGACGCATACGCAACGACTTTCCCATCTTGCATCAACACACCACCGAGACCCATCTTCGAAGCGTCACAATATACAACGAACGGTTCCCCTGGATTAGGCAACGTCAAAACAGGCGACGTCGTCAATCTCTTTTTCAGTTCCATAAAACTTTCCTCACACCGAGCATCCCAAACAAAAACTTTACCCTTGCAAGTCAACTGAGTCAACGGAAGGGCCAACTTGGAAAAACCCTCGATGAACCTCCTGTAGTACCCAGCCAAACCCAAAAAGCTTCTAATCTCTGTTACGGACTTCGGAGACTCCCACTCCAACACTGCTTCTACTTTTGCCGGATCAACCGCAATACCATTACCAGAAATCACGTGCCCAAGGAAACTCACCTCTTTCAGCCAGAATTCACACTTCGATAACTTAGCGTACAACTTTTTCTCTTTTAACACTTCCAACACTGACTTCAGGTGCTCAGCATGCTCTTCCTCTGACTTAGAGTAAACTAGAATGTCATCTATGAAGATTACCACAAACCGATCTAGGTAATTATGGAAAATACGGTTCATATATTCCATAAATACACCAGGAGCATTGGTCACACCGAACGGCATCACTGAATACTCATAATGCCCATACCTTGTCCTGAACGCTGTCTTCTGCACATCTTCATCCTTTACTTTAATCTGATGATACCCGGACCTCAAATCAATTTTGCTGAAAACACGGGCACCCACTAACTGATCCATCAGATCGTCGATCCTCGGAAGCGGATACTTATTCTTGATAGTTACCTTATTCAACTGACGATAGTCCACACATAACCTCATGCTCCCATCTTTCTTCTTCACTAACAATACCGGAGCTCCCCACGGTGATACACTCGGTCTTACAAACTTCTTCTCAAGCAATTCTTCAAGTTGCGTCTTCAACTCAGACAGTTCCGACGCTGACATTCTGTACGGTGCCATAGACACAGGCCTCGTACCAGGTACAAGATCAATCGAAAACTCAACTTCTCTTTCCGGTGGCACACCCGGAATTTCATCAGGAAAAACTTCAGGGAACTCGCGTACTACTTTCAGTTCTTCAATAACAGCCTGACTCTCAGCAGACAACGAAGCCATCAAAGCAAATAACTGAACTCCTTCTTTCTTCAACTTCTTCAACTGACCAGCAGATACCAAAACAGAACTTTCTTCACCGAAACTAACCGACTTGCTACGACAGTTGATATGAACGTGATTATTCTCTAACCAGTCCATGCCTAAGATTACATCCAGACCTCTCAATGGCAAACAAACAAAATTCACAATAAAGTCCCTGCCGAAGATCGACACGGGACACTGAGAACACACCTGGGACGTAATCACCGATCCCTTCGCAGGAGTATCGACAACCATATCCCCACACATAGCAGATAAAACAAGACCCAATCGTTTACAGCAATCAACAGATATAAAACAATGGGTAGCACCAGTATCAATAAGAGATTTCAGAGAAGTACCATTAATAAAACACGTACCTCTAATCAGACCATCATCATCATCAGGCTCCTCTCCTGCCAATGCAAATACCTTCCCAGTAGACCTTTCCTTTTTCGGCTTTGTACACTTTGTACTGATATGCCCAGACTCACCACAGTTGAAACACACCACATCCTTGACCTTACACTCGGCTGCCATATGACCCTTTTTACCACAACGGTAGCAATTCCTTTCATCAGACCTGCATGTAGTACTCTTGTGGCCAGGCTTGCCACACTTATAACAGACAATGCTAGCAGGGGCATCTCCCCCACTAGAACCCTTACCTCCAGCAGCTCTCTGATAACCCTTACTCGCAGGAACCTCGTACGGCTTGCTTCGACTCTGAAACTTGCCCTTTTTCTCAGAAGTAGCTTTGTAATGAGCAGTACTGTCCTCCTCGAAGATTCTGCAACTGTCAACCAGATCTGCGAACACACGAATCTTCTGATAACCGATGGCCTTTTTAATATCAGGCCTTAACCCATTCTCAAATTTGATGCATTTTGAAAATTCAGCTGTAGCCTCACTGTAGTGTGGATAAAATTTTGCTAGCTCCACAAATTTTGCCGCATAGGCAGTCACAGACATACCACCCTGCTTCAGCTCTAAAAACTCTATCTCTTTCTTCCCTCGGACGTCTTCAGGAAAATACTTTCTCAGAAATTCCCGATTGAATACCTCCCAAGTAATCTCTTCCTGCACATCCTCTAACCTCTGCCTAGTAGCCAACCACCAGTCGTCGGCCTCCTCGGCTAACATGTGGGTACCAAAACGGACCTTCTGCTCAACAGTACAGTCCATCACCCTGAAGATCCTCTCGATCTCCTTCAACCAAGCCATAGCACCATCTGGATCATATTTGCCCTTAAAGGTGGGCGGATTCTCTCTCTGGAAGGTAGTCAGACTCCGAAAACCATCATTATCTCCAGCATTCTGCTGTCCCTGCACAGCCTGAGCCATAGCCTGCAATGCAGCAGCAAGAGCAGCGTCGTTTCTCCCAACCATTATGAACTATCACTACAGCACAAACCAAAGATTCAGAACTAATCTATTGTCATAAGACACTATGACAGGACAACATTGGCCGGACAGACCGAACTGCTCTGATACCACTAATGTAACACCCCTTTCTACCCGTCACTTTATTTATAAAAATCAGAGTTTGAAAATTTCGTTCATAGGGAATGTTACACACACTTCAATAAAACGTCGTTTATCAACTTAAAAAAAACAGTTCAACTCAGTAATCATGCGTTCACGTAGCACATCACAAATAAGGAATCTCAAGCCTCAATTTAACGTCGCTTATAAAACTCAACATAACAAAACCAACTACGCAGCGAAAAAATAATAAAACACAACTGAAAAGTCCACATGGACATAACAACCAAAACAATCATTAATAAATGTCGAGTTCGTTTCCCCCCCTGAGTGCTACGTATCAGAGCATGACGACTCGACTCAAGAAGTGAAGCTAAGGCATTCACTGGGAATCACCTGCACGTTACCAACACGGGGGTAACATTCAAACGGGAAAGGGTGAACATCATTTCAAACCATATAATAGAAAATATGATAAGTACTAAACGTACGCTACGCACTAGAATAATCGACATCCAACACATTAAATATCCACATCACAGTCATCATTCACATCACTTACAATACATCACCTCATATCATGTAGGCTTATGAAATGCAACCCACTCGCGGGCATATGCATGAGGTACCTTTTTCATAAAACGTCGCTTAGCCACTCAGGCCTCATCGTCACTTAGCCACTCAGGCCTCAAAACATCACTGGGTTTATGCATATGGGCATGAGACACTATGACATGCACCACTCACAACACACAAACACACAATTACTCAAATCATAGTCAACTATGCGACCCGTCACTTACCGGTTCTGCTCGCAAGAGCACAGCACCCGTCAAATTCACAGTCAGCACACAACGTCACTGGCCATTTAGACCTTAACATCACTTAGCCCTTCGGGCCTCGAACGTCACTGGGTTTTCATCGTCACTTACACACAGATATCAATCAACTCAAGCAATAGCCACTAAGGGCAAAAACGTCATTTGACTAACCACCAAGGGCATCCTCGTCATTTACAAATCATTATCTACAACTTTGGCCACTAGGGGCAAAACAGTCATTTGACTAGCCACCAAGGGCATCCTCGTCAAAAATCATCGTTTTGACACTACCACGTTAACACTGTTGTTTATACACCAAAAGGATTTTTAAAGAGCTTCATATAATTTTTCAATGTCACAGGGACGATCACCGGGGAGGGCCACTTGGGCGCCCACAAACAATCAGAAAATAACAATTTTTCATTTTAAAAATTGGACCCATAGATAGACAACGTAAAAAGCTTCACGACACTTTTCGAAACGTTCAAAACGGACGTCTGAGTCAAAAGTTATGCTAAAAATAAGTTTGGGAAAAATCAAGCAACATTCTGAAAATAGGCGCCTTAGGCGCCCAGGCAACCAGGCAACACGCGCACTGGCGCCCAGCGCCCAGGCGCGCAACACAACGCACACACGCAACACAACGGGCGCTCAGCGCCCAGCGCTGGCACCCAGCGCCTCAGCGCAACACGCAGGCAACACGCACGCCACAGGCGCCCAGCGCCCAGGCGCGCACACACGTGCAACACAGCACGCCACAGGCGCCCAGCGCCCAGGCGCGCACACACGCGCAACACACAAGCCACAGGCGCCCAGCACAGGCGCTTGGCGCCCAGAACACAGCAGCAACACAACCCAGAATTTTCCAACAACTCTTCAACACTAAAAACCAAAAATCACCATTTTTCCAGCAATTTTCCAAAACACTAAAAACTGATTTTTAGCAATTTAACTCATCAAAATCTTATAATTCCCAACACCCAAAATAACGCTTAATTTAATCAATTAACAAAATTCTTTTGGAGCACAATCATCATCATCACTTTGGCGCCCTAGGCGCCCTTGCACACCCTCACCCAAATTGCGAACAACACAATCAATCCAACATACCAAATTTCAGTTTCACGAATACTCAATGTCACAATTCATCAAACAAAACGCATAGGTCGCAATTACCTCCATGATTATAATTCCAACAAATCAATTCGCACCCATATATATAAATTCAACAATTCAATTCGCATACCCATACATAAAAACCCACAATTCAATTCGCATACATATATATACATAACAAACCAACATCAACAACGCATCAAGAACACATCAAGAATTCATCATATATATACAACTCAATAATTCAATTCGCATATATAACCCAACAATTCAATTTCGCATATATATATATATATATATATATATATATATATATATATATATATATATATATATAAAAATATCAACAACAACAATATATTGAGAACACATCAAGAAATCTAGTCTAACCCTAGATCTAGAACCCATCATATGATTTATTAGATAGAATGATAGAGCTCCCCTAACCTTTTCAAGAAGAAGAAATCGATGCCCTAGGAGAAGTCACCTACAGAGCCACAGCAACAACGGAGGTCCCTTCCTCTTGATCTTCGAATCCTCTTCTCCTTCTCCTCTTGGCCGCCTTGCTCTCTCTCTCTTTCTCACGCTCTTCTCTTTCTCTCTTGCTCTCTCTTTCAAGTTCGCAATTTTTGGCCACCAAAACCCTAGCCCCCAACAACCTAACCACTTCGCCTACATTGGGGATCATGGGCTTGGGCTTTTCACTTAAGCCCAAGTCATGCAAGTGGCGCCTCCACTCCCTCCTAATACCACCAAAATTAATTAAAACACTTCTAACAATTAATTAAAACTCAATTAAATAAAAGAAATACCCAAATACTTAATTAAATGAATTAACTAAATATTTAAGGTGTTACAACTCTTGTAGAATTTTTGCCTTCCGTGGGAATCGAACCTTGCACCTGAGGCATAAGTGCAAGTTAAACCCCCTTCCCACTACCAATTGAACGCGCGCTCAATTGGTAGTGGGAAGGGGGTTTAACTTGCACTTATGCCTCAGGTGCAAGGTTCGATTCCCACGGAAGGTAAAAATTCTACAAGAGGGGTAGAGAAGACCGTGAGGTAACAGTGGGACCGGGGTGGCCGCTGCGGTGGACCTGGGCTGTTACAGATTGCACAAGGGTCCACAAGTAATACAAGTTCCCAAAAGAAACCATTCCCTGGCTTCCCCAAAAAGAAAGAGGGAGAAACCAATACCATCACTATCAGCCCACCATACCAACCACCCAACATCCCAGTCCCCACTCCCACACAAACAGCTCATCCATTCCAAAACAACAACCACAACAACCACCAAAGGACCTATCAAAACAGAACAACCTTTGACCCAATTCCCATGTCATACACAGACCTATTCAACTACCTCATCACCAATAAGCTCATCAATACAAGGCCCATGAAACCTGCTCAACCACCTTACTTCAGAGGATACAACCCCAATAGTACCCGTGCCTTCCACGAAGGGGCAGTTGGGCACGTTGTGGAGGATTGCAAAGCCTTCAAGATAGTGGTGCAGGACTTGATAGACAAAAAGGGCATAACTTTCAAGCAGGAGGATCCAAATATCACGACTAACCCGCTGCATGGTCATGGGAAGCATGCCACTAATGCAATCATGGATATAAAAGAGCAGTCCCTAATCAGATCAGTTGAAGATATCCAGACCCCCCTAGAAATCATTCATGCAGAATTGTGTAAATGCGGGATTATTAGGATGGGTTGTGCTCAGAAAGGAGTTTGTGTTAATGTCAGCTGTGTAGGAGCATGTGAAGCATTCAGGGTGGTGTTACAGGATCTGATGGACCGCCACATCATCCAGGTGGGTATACAGGGGAGAGAAGAGGATGTTCTGACCCTCCAATCAGAAGGGGGCAGAAGTGTGCAGAGACCTATCGAGGTGCCATATAGTCGGAATTCGGCTGTGGCAAGACCAAAGACTATTGTGATCCCAGTTCCAGCTCCTAGCCAGAAGAACACTGATGTCCCATGGAGATACGGTGTGCCAATTCCAGCTCCGAGACCTCAAGCTGCTCTTGACGTCACCAATATTGCAGGAAGTAGTGGGGTAACTAGAAGTGGGCGTGTGTATGTTCCCCAAGCTCAGGGAGAGGATCCTTCTAAGGCAATAGAAGAGAGAATCCGAAAAGGAAAGAATGTAGAGCCGGAGCCTGTGATAAATAGGAAGGTGTCAGACCCAGAGGTTGCTGAATTCTTGAAGATAATGCGGCAAAGCGACTACAAAGTGGTGGACCAGCTACATCACACCCCAGCCAAAATTTCTATCATGTCCCTACTACTAAACTCAGAAGCCCACCGTGATGCCTTGGTTAAAGTGCTGAACGAGGCCCATGTCGCCCAAGATATTACTGTCAATCAATTGGATGGTATAGTTGGGAGCATCGTTGGATCTAATTACATTACTTTCACTGATGATGAGCTCACCCCAGAGGGGAAGGGGCACAATAAGGCATTGCATATCTCAGTGAAGTGCGGTGAATACACACTCTCCAGGGTTCTCATTGACAATGGATCCTCATTGAATGTTATGCCCAGATCAACGATGAACAAGTTAGAGGTGGATTGTTCCTACATGAAACCCAGCTCAACCCTGGTCAGAGCCTTTGATGGGTCTAAGAAAGAAGTCATAGGGGAAATGGAGTTCCCAATGCAAATAGGGCCTGAGGTGTTCTGTGTGACTTTTCAAATTATGGATATTGAGTCCTCGTACAGCTGTCTCTTGGGGAGACCTTGGATCCATGCAGCAGGCGTTGTCCCTTCAACACTTCACCAAAAACTCAAGTTTATAGTCGACGATAAGCTTGTAGTTGTCTGTGGGGAGGAAGAGTTCACAATCAGCAAACCTGTCCCCTCTCATTATATTGAAGCTGCAGAGGAATCCCTCGAATCCGCCTTTCAATCCCTAGAAATTGCGAACGCTGTGTTCATAAGTGAAGAATCCCCAATACCGGTACCCAAGTGGTCCAATGCTGATATTATGGTAGCGAAAGTTATGCTGAAGAGTGGCTATCAGATTGGGAAGGGGCTAGGAAGATCTGAGCAAGGAATTCTGTCACCTGTGCATCTGCGAGAATGCAAGGACAGATGTGGGTTAGGTTACTGGCCCACTCCAGCTGATAAGAAAAGAATGGCTGAGGAAAAGCGTGAGAAGAGATTGGCTAGGCTTCAGGGGAGAGAGCCCCGATTAATGATGGTCCCCATAGATGACCTCAAACGGAATTTCAGGAGTGCTGGCATGCTGAACCCTAATCAGATAGCTGTCATCGAGGAAGAGTTAGTTGAAGAAGGCAAGGATCGAGGCCTGGTTCGTCGCAGTGTGGCAGGAGAAGAAATTGGCAACTGGAAGATCGTTGATTTCCCTGTTGTTTTCATTTCAAAGTAATGATCTTTGTAATGCAAATCCTTTGGCTCTGCCCAAGGCCTTAGGACATTTTCGTAGGGGCATGCATGTTTTCTTTTAGATATCATCTATCAATAAAATGTAGTTTTGAATTCTCAAATGAATAAAAATAGCTTTTTTGCGTCTTCATTTTGTGTCTCTATTTTTGCTCGTTCATTGCTTTTCTATTCCCGCAAATGCAGATCTAAAATGGATACCTCTAAAAATAGTGATGCCAGCGGTTGATATGTTAATTTTGATTACCCCGTTAATCAAGCTGAGGAAGATGCTGAGGATGACTGGGAAGCTCCACTGGAACTGATGAGAATGGTTGAGCAAGAAGAAAAGGTTATTCAGCCACATGGGGAAGCTATCGAAATCATCAATTTAGGCACAGAGGGCGAAAAGAAAGAAGTCAAGGTTGGCACTTCAATGAAAAAGAGTGAGCATGAGAAGTTGGTTCAACTCCTGCGTGACTACATTGATGTCTTTGCATGGTCGTATGAAGATATGCCCGGGTTAGATACTGATATAGTGGTGCACAAGCTGCCAGTCAAGCCTGAATGCCCTCCGTTAAACAGAAGTTAAGAAGGATGAAGCCTGAGATGTCTTTAAAGATCAGAGACGAAGTGAAGAAACAGTTTGACGCTGGTTTCCTAGCCGTGGCCAAGTATCCCTAGTGGGTTGCTAACATTGTGCCAGTGCCCAAAAAGGATGGGAAAGTTAGAATGTGTGTTGATTACAGAGATCTGAATCGTGCCAGTCCCAAAGACGATTTTCCCTTGCCTCATATTGATGTCCTAGTAGACAGCACAGCACAGCACTCCCTTTTCTCCTTCATGGACGGGTATTCGGGGTATAATCAGATTAAAATGGCTCCTGAGGATATGGAGAAGACTACTTTCACAACTCTCTGGGGAACGTTCTGCTATCAGGTCACGCCATTTGGGTTGAAGAATGCCGGCGCTACTTACCAAAGAGCTATGGTCACGTTATTCCACGATATGATGCACAAAGAGATCGAGGTGTACGTGGACGATATGATCGCAAAGTCCAGAACAGATGAAGAGCACGTTGTTAATTTGCGGAAGCTCTTTGAACGGTTGAGAAAGTTCAAGCTCAGGTTAAATCCGGCTAAATGTACCTTTGGGGTGAGATCAGGAAAACTATTGGGGTTCATTGTCAGTCAAAAGGGGATAGAGGTTGACCCAGATAAAGTGCGTGCAATTCTCGAGATGCCTACTCCTAAGACCGAAAAAGAAATTCGGGGTTTTCTCGGAAGACTGAACTACATTTCCAGGTTTATCTTCCAGTTAACTGCCACATGTGAGCCGATTTTCAAATTGCTGTGCAAGAATCGAGAGACTAGGTGGAATAATGATTGCCAAGAAGCTTTCGAGAAGATTAAGAAATACCTGCAAGATCCACCTATTTTGATGCCTCCGGTGCATGGCAGACCTTTGATCCTGTATCTGACCGTGCTAGAAAATTCAATGGGCTGTGTGTTAGGACAACATGACGAAGCTGGCAAGAAAGAGCATGCAATTTACTATTTGACAAGAAGTTCACCGACTGTGAGACGAGGTATTCGTTACTAGAAAAGACTTGTTGCACCTTGGCTTGGGCTGCTCACCGCTTGAGGCAATACATGTTAAGTCACACCACTTGGTTGGTGTCAAAGATGGATCCTATCAAGTATATCTTCGAGAAGCTTGCGCTTACAGGAAGAATTGCGAGATGGCAGATGCAGTTGTCAGAATATGATCTTCTTTATGTCACTCAAAAGGCCATCAAAGGTAGTGCGCTAGCTGAGTACCCGGCACATCAGCCTATTGAAGATTACCAGTCGATGCAGTGTGATTTCCCAAATGAGGACATTCTGGCTTTATTTGAAGAAGGAAGATCCCCAGAGAATGAAAGGTGGAGAGTAGTGTTCGACGGTGCTTCCAACAGCTATGGGCACGGGGCTGGGGCAGTGCTGGTGTCTCCTGACAATCGCTTCATACCATTCACTACTAGATTGAGCTTCTATGTCACAAATAATATTGCGGAGTACGAGGCATGTATTCTGGGTATTCAGGCAGCTCTGGACTGGAAAGTTAAAAGATTAGATGTGTACGGAGACTCAGCCTTAGTTATCCATCAGGTGAACGGAGATTGGGAAGCCAGAGATCCTGAGTTGATACTGTACAGAGACTACATTCGAGAACTGGTTGAGTCCTTCGAAGAAATCACGTTTCAACATCTTCCTCGCAGAGAGAATCAGTCGGCTGATGCACTGGCCACTTTAGCTTCAATGTTTAATGTCAATTGTGATAAGAACTTGACCCAGATCAGAATCCAGCATCGAGGTTTGCCGGCACACTCCTACTCCTGCGCAGCAATTGAAGATAGCGAAGATGATAAACCTTGGTATCATGACATCAAGAGGATTGTGCAATAGATGGTAGTAACCTACAAAGATTGGGACGAGATGCTTCCTTTTGCTTTGCACGGGTATCGTACTTCAGTGCGTACCTCAACCGGGGCAACTCCCTTCTCTTTGGTGTATGGGTCGGAAGCAGTCCTCCCTATTGAAGTTGAGATACCCTCCCTACGGGTGCTAATGGAGACAAAATTAGAAGAAGCAGAATGGGTTCAAGCTCGTCTAGATCAGTTGAATCTCATTGAAGAAAAGAGAGTAGTCGCTCTGTGCCATGGGCAGTTGTACCAACAAAGAATGAGGAAGGCTTTTGAGAAGAACGTTCGTCCTCGACAGTTTCGGAAGGAGACCTAGTGCTCAAGAAAATCCTGCCTATCCAAAAAGATTCACGGGGAAAATGGACCCCTAATTATGAAGGACCTTATGTGGTGAAGAAAGCATTCTCTGGAGGGGCATTAATCCTCACAAAAATGGATGGTGAAGACCTCCCACTCCCAGTGAAGTCAGATGCAGTCAAGAAGTACTATGCCTAAAAGAAATATATAGAAAAAATAGAAAGATGATCCAAGCAAGAATCAGCTCGCTAGGTTGAAAACCCGAAAGGGCAGCCTAGGCAAAATCGAGCGACCCGGTGGATTGAAAACCCAAAAGGGCGATCCAGGCAAAAATTAGGGTCAGAAAAGTTGGACATAAAAAGAAAAAGGGCGAGTAGTACTTCCAAAAGCTTGGATAAAAGGGTGATCAAGGCTATAAATATGAGCGGTTGGCATCGAACGCTCCAGAGACGAAGAATATTCATAAGATCTGCTGCGTCCATCCTCCTTTTTCTTTTTCTTAGTTTCAGGAAAATTTACAATGTACCCATTTTCAGTCAGCGTGACATTCTGCGCGTCTGACTTCTGTATGAATAAAAGTCCAAATTTTTCACTCCATCAGCTAGCTGTCTTATCATTGCTTTCTTTTCATTTCTGATTTTAAACTACGTTTTATGGTAGATGATAAATAAATCATGGAAATGTGCATAAGTCATGGCATTGAGGTCATTGCGAAATTTTTGAAAATGACAACAAAAAGAGATGATCCTTCGGTCAAGTAAGCTCACAAAAATCAAATAAGAAGCGCTGATTGCACTAAAACAAGAGGACGAAGCTCGGCTCCCGAATAATTATCATAAATAATCATGGTGTCTCATAACGCAAGTCCCGCTAGTGGGTCGGACCAGCAAAGGAAAAGCTAAAAGAGCGAAAGAGCATAAAGAGAAAAATATATATGAAAAAAAGAGAAAAGAAAAGGTTGAAAAAGCAAAAGAGCAATGATTAAATAAGGTCATGCATTACATTCACCAAACATAAAATCGTGCACTCATCAGACATAGAAAGTAACAATAATAAAGTAAAGAAAAGAGAAATTCAGGCATTTGCATTACATTCATCATAAGAAAAAGAAAAAGAAAATGGCAATCATGGCATTTGCATTGCATGCATTTGTTCATTTTTAGCTGCAGGTACAAGGAGAGGATGAGCACTTCGGTGTTAGCCCTCGCCTCCAGATTCCAGAAAATGCTCCCCCAAGTTGAGAGTTCAGAAAAGAAAAAGGAAAAGAGAGAAACGAAAAAAAAATGGAAAAAAAAGAGAGAAATAGAAAAGAAAGAAAGAAAAAAGAGAGCGCTCAAGCGCGCATTGCGGATTGGAGCCCAGAGAGATCATCGCTCCCTTCTGCCCAGGTCTCACATCGTGTACGAGCAACGCGATGGACCGCAGCCCCATGTGAGGTTCAACGGAATAGTTGTATCAGCCTAAGATACAGTGGACGCCGTGCATTGATCTGTATATCAGTTCCGGAGGTGATAACGATCCCCCCGGTCGCTCGAAAAGGCCAACAGGAAGAGCGTGCTCCTCAAAGCCACGCGCAAACTCGGATTCATCAAGAGTTCGTTTAAGGATTACAGGTTTTAGGCAGCCTGGGCAATTTACCGCTTTTTGCACGAAAGTGCCCATTTTACTTTTTCTGTCTGCACATAAGTGTCTAGTTTACCTTTTCTATCTGCACGTCAGTGTTCATTTACTATTTTTGCATCGACACAAAAGTGTCTATCTTTCTGAAAAAACAAGATAACAAAGATAAGCAAAATAGAGAGGAAGGAAAAAGAAAATTCGGATTTCCCCAAGTGGACAAAATTGGTATAGTTTTTGAGTTCTTTATTTCTATTTTGCCTCGGAATATGTTTCGGCCAATTCATATTCCTTGTCAAAATCCAAATAAAGATGGGCAGCTGTCATACCCCAACTTTGTCCGGCTTAGGTCAAAACCCTAATTTTCCACAAAAAAATAAATAAATTGAAGAGCGAAGAGCCTTATGCACTACATTTCGGATCCTAGAAGGCATTCCAAGGTTCTTGAAATCGTTTTTAGGGTTGGAACGCATTTTTGGTCAATTATAACGGTTTTTTTTTTTCGCTTTCAAAAAGGCTCAAAAATATGTATAATTAAAAATAGAAATCTGAAATCAAAATATAAAAATGAATAACAAAATAATATTGGATGCTTATTGTATTTTTAGAATTAGGGCTAATTCCTTTTTAGGTGCTTTTGCTTTTATCCATTTTTGGCTAAAGTGAGCACTAATTCTACAAGCAAACAACCTCCCTCACTCCATCCTCATGCTCCACGCCACTTCCCTCACTTCAGCCCCCCATCAAGTGCACATCACAAAAGCCTTTCATCATGACAAACACACCTTTGGGTCCAATAACATTCAATACACAACATATTTTTACCTTCCTTCTTTCTGCACCACTAAATACACACTAATTTCTTTACCTCCCTCACTCCATCCTCATGCTCCACGCCACCCCTCACTTCAGCCCCCATCAAGTGCACATCACAAAAGCCTTTCATCATGACAAGCACACCTTTGAGTCCAATAACATTCAATACACAACATATTTTTACCTTCCTTCTCTCTACACCACTAAATACACTCTAATTTCTTTACCTCCCTCACTCCATCCTCATGCTCCACGCCACCCCTCACTTCAGCCCCCATCAAGTGCACATCACAAAAGCCTTTCATCATGACAAGTACACCTTTGAGTCCAATAACATTCAATACACAACATAGTTTTACCTTCCTTCTCTCTACACCACTAAATACACACTAATTTCTTTACTTCCCTCTCACAACTTTAAACCCATTGGATCTTTGAAATTCAATAAGAACAACTCACTCCTCTCCTCCCAAAAGGCAACCCAAGGCCGTAGCCCCTCTCCTCTCCCTCACTTCCTCTTGTTTTTCTTTCATCTCAAAGGAACCTTCCCATTTCTCCTACACCAAAAAACCCTAACAAACAACTCACCTCATTTGCATCCCTCTTTCACATACTCCCTCCATTTCTCATTCAAAGTTCAAGCATCATCATCAAGTGGGTGCTCCTTTGAAGAATATTGGAGTTTTGTTGATTTGTGTCTAGCTTCATCTTCTCATCTCACTTTCTAGCTCAAAGCTAAGGTAATCCTTAAAACCTTGCATCATCTTTGAGTATTTCCTCAAAAATATAAAAAGCATTCATCCTATCACCTTCATATTCTCATATTGTTGATTGTTGTTGGTGAGAGGTGTCATAAGCACTTTGACAAGCACTTAGGGAGGCTTGGGTGCTTATGGTGTTTCTCACCCTTTAATAAATGTTGATTTGTGTTGATTTGGATCTTAATCCTTGCCTTTCATGAAATAAATGTTGTTTTATGGCATGTTGTATTTCGCATACTCTCATAAAAATGTGACTTGCTAGTTGTTGTTGTGTTTTCTCACATTTCCTGGCATATTCACTCTTGTTTGCATAACTTTCACAAAATAAGAAACCCATTTCAAGCATGATGACATTCGGCCATGGGCCTAGGTTTAGGGTTCTTGAATGCTTTTTGTTTATTTCATGATTTGGGGATGAATAATAGTTGATTTAGGGTATGTATGCTCCTAGGTTTTAACATGAAAAAATTAGGGTTTGGGTTTGCTTTAATAAACTTGTTTTTGTTGATGATTGGCAAGGTGATTCACATTTGTGCACTTGTGCACTTAGTCTTAAGTGTGATGATTGACCAAAGTGATTCAACATTCTTTGATACTTTGGTTGCTAAATAATTTGCTTGCTTATGCTCGCCTATGATCATGATTGAGGCAACTCTTTTCCTTAAGCCAACAATTTCATTGTCCACTCTCATATAAGAATATCATCAACACTTAGATAGGTCAATTCCATACATTGCATCTTCCAATAGATGTGCATTTAGATTCCCTTGCGTCTTGTAGAAATATTTCAGTATGGTTCTCACCTAGCATCTTCCATTAGATGTGCATTTAGGTTCAATCTTGCCTACTCTTGTATTCTTACTTAAATGCCCACTTCAAGTTCCTTCCTTGCCTACCTTTGTGTTGTGATCTAATATGTATAGTTTAGGCTTGATCTTTGTTTGCAAATTCAAATGTTGTTGCTTAATGATTTGATTCCAATGATCGTAAATTCACTAATTCTTTCTTGCACTCATCGTTTTCATTTCTAAACGACTAGCCATAAAAATGGTTACTAGTGGCAATCCATCACAACCTTTGTTGGTTTGATCGTCATGAAAGCCTCAATTTCAAAAGAATTTTCGAAAGCATAAAGCAAGCTACTAGTGATAATCCATCACAACCTTTGTTGGTTTGATTATCATGAACGCGTCCAATTTCAAAAAGCATTTTTCTAAGTATCAAAGAATCAAAAACAAGTTATTAGCGGTGATCCATCATAATCTTTGTTAGTTTGATCACCATGAAAGCTTGCATTTACAAAAGGCATTTTCAAAGAGAGTTACTAGTAATGATCCATCATAACCTTTGTTAGTTTGATCATCATGAAAGCTTTCATTTTCAGAAGACGTTTCAAAAAGATTTTTCAAAGCTCCTTAGAACTACGTCGCTTTGATTCCCATTTTGGGATACGTAGGAGCGAGCCACGTTCTCGTCAAGCGCAGTCATAAAAAGTTTAGCATTTGCATAACAAAAGAAAAGAGTTATTTTCATAACAAAAAATAATCACTTTTGCAAACCAAGATCATTTTCAGAACGAAAACCTTTTCCTTTCTAAAAACATTTTCAACCCGTCGTCGCTAGTGGCTAATCAGAACCTTTGTTCGTTTAGCCATTGGTAGCGATGTCTTTTTCCCAAAAGAACAAGCGATGATCACTCATAACCTTTGTTAGTTTGATCATTCGTGCCAATCAATCTCTTTCGAAAACTCCTTTCAAAAGAACAAATAAAAACGAGTCGCTACTAATAGTCAATCAGAACCTTTGTTCGTCTGACTGGCGGTAGTGACTCTCATTTTCAAGAGTACTTAGCGGTGATTACCCATAACTTTGGTTAGTTTAATCATTCACTAAATGCTCGTCCTATTTCGAAAACTCACTAAAAAAATAAAAGACAAAAACCTTTTTCAGGATAAAGAAGAACTACGTAGCTTTGAGTTCTCCATCGCACCGGGAGATACATAGGAGCGGGCCTTGCCCCGTCAAGCATTTTTTTCTAAAAACCCATTTTCCCCCCTTTCTTTCCTAATAAATAAAGATTTTCACTAAGACTTTTTCAATAAGAAGTAGAGAGGCAAAATTAAGTATTTTCAAGTCAACACACTAAAACCACACATTTAATTAAAGGTTCCCTCTCAGTAGAGAGGACGCATGGGGTGCTAGCACCTTCCCCGCGCGTAATCGACCCCCGAACCCTATTCTCTAGCTTCGCAAGACCAATCGCTTTCCAAAAAAGGTTTTCCTAATATTTTCCTTAATAAATATTGGTGGCGGCTTCATTGTCTTAGGAAAAGTTGTGAACGAGGAAGGTTCTCCCTCGGGGACTTTTTCGGGCGCAACACCCAGATTCCCCAACAAATTTCTAGAACAATGATTTACTATTTTCTATTAGAGGTATCTTGTCTAGTTGACATTGGCTTTTGTCTTGTTAAATTGGAACTATAATAGATTGCATAGGAAAAAAAAGAATGTACGTAAGTTATTTATATTTATATTTATATTTTTCAATTAGATGTTTATTTTCTATCAGGATAACAAACAAAATGAGCCAAGCAGAGCAAAGGAGTCAAACAGAGCTAACGAATTAACTTGAGCTTGAGTAGGAATAGCCTTGTTGGAATAACAAACTTCAGTAGGAATAGCCTCAGTGGAAATACAAAGGGTATTTCGGGGCTTAGATCATAAGATCCCCCACACTATTTTAACCATGGAATGCAACTGTTATGGCAATTAGGATTTCTGCTATTTACACCTCCTCTAAGGCCCAATTGCTATAAGGCCCATTCAAAAAGCAAAGTCCATTAATCAATGGCCAAGATCACTCTGCAAGATCGGACGGCCCAAATCCACCAAAGCAAACACCACTAAAACTCTATAAATACAGCATTCAATGCTCATTAATGGTAAGCACTTTTCTAACAAAACACTCATTCACTCAAATACTGACTTGAGCGTCGGAGTGTCATTGCAGGTACAACACCGCCTCCTCAAGATCGAACAAGATCGAACATCTCAAGATCGAACATCTCTAGATCGAACAAGATCTTCATCTCAAGTCCTGAAGACAGAGACAGAATCAAGGATAAAATATCTACTAACTGCGTAATACCAATCACTAAGATCGGAAGCATAGTACCGAACATTGGCAACCACAATGGGAGAATCAATACTCTATTTTCTCACCATCTCCTTGATCTTAAAAAAAATGGCACCAAGGCGCCGTTCAAGACCGGCTAGTCCCACGGCCGGACCCGAGGTCGACCCTCAACAAACCCCTGAAGGCCATGTTCACGACCTCACAAATTCGTCACAAGCTCGAAACCGATATCCCAACACAGGTCTGCCCCGGATACATTCGAGCTCAAATGAAGCTGGTTTACCACCTCCCCCTCAATTGCTTCCAGTTTTGACCGACGCTATTCAACAACTCGTTCAGTTACTGGCTCGACAGGAAGCCGTAAACTAAGAGAGAAGCAACCGTTTCACTGACCTCGAAGCCGAAGGAGACTCTTTCATCGATCTCCCCCAAGGAGAAAGCTCAATCATCGCTCTCCCCCACGCCGTCACCGAGGGAATGGTTCCTGTTGTCCTCCGGCTCGACAATATGACGATCTAGACGATCCTCATTCTCCCCCACGCCGTCACCGAGGGAATGGTTCCCGTTCTCCTCCGGCTCGACAATATGACGATCTAGACGATCCTCATTCCCCCACACGCCGTCAGCAAGGGAATGGTTCCCGTTCTCCTCCGGCTCGACAATATGACGATCTGGATGGCTCGAATAATCCCCCTCAACATCATCCACACTGGGACTCGACCTCGCCAAGACGACGTTTAAGAAGCCATGACAACATTCAAAACAATCAACCTCGACGCTACGGACGTCCCGATCCTCATTACGGACATCAACCACAATCTCGGGCGAGTCAACCTACGCGAAAAGGTCCGTTCACAAGAGCAATCGATAACTTGCGAGTTCCAGGGTATCTTGAAAAACCACCTGGAGGACTGAAGACTTACGACGGAACGGGCGACCCCGACAGGCATCTCGATCAATTTGACACGACCATGCACTACCGAAATGTACCGATGGAAATGAAATGCCGAATATTCGCATTAACCTTGGACAAAATGGCCTCCGAATGGTTCCAGACTTTAAGATCGAACACCATTTACTCTTGGGACCAATTAGCAAAACACTTCTCGGTACACTTTGCCCATTCCAAAAGCAAACCCAAAAATAAAAATGTTTTAGCATCTATCGTCCAGAGGGGAAACGAGCCCCCAAGAGAATACATAGAGCGGTTCAACAACGAAGCTCAGCAAGTTCGACAGCTAGACGACGCTTTTCGAATCTTCTTCATGGCTCAAGGTCTATTTCCTGGAAGCCCGTTCCGAAAGCATATTAACACCTGGGAACCTAACACCTTACAGGAGTTCCTTGAGCTATCCCAGTGTTTCATCAATGAAGAGGAAAATTCCAAAATCGACAAAGCATTATCACATGCCGAACCATCAAAACACAGCGTCGAGGTCGATCCTCGAAAGAATTCATGGAGCGTCGGGAAGAAGAATTGACACCAGGTATATACTGAACTCATCGTCTCCAACGCCCAATTATTGGGGGAATGTTGGAACGTCGAGTTCAAGGACGTCAAACCTCCCAGATCCCTACCTATCCGACCTGGACACAAGGCTAACAAATACTGCCGATGCCACAGAAGCAATGGCCATGACACAAACCATTGCAATGCCCTGAAAGATGACATTGAAGATTTGATAAAACGAGGAAAACTATCTTCTTATGTCAAAAGGGAGGGAGGCAATTTGACGATGTCAGAAAGGAAAGAAAAGAAGATCCTAGAACAAAAGGAAAAGAAGTGACCGAGCCAGACCACGATGAATCAAATAAAAGATCAAGAGGACACTCGATCATAATGATGATAACAGGAGGTTTTGATCATGAAGGGTCCGGAAAATCAATGAAAAGAAAATGGAAAGAATTGTTAAGTATAGCTTCGACGTCGGCGACCCCAACCAAAACAAATCGACCTCCACTATCTTTCAGCGATGACGATCTTATAGACGGGAAACCTAACAAACACGTTCCTCTCTTAATCTCGGCAGCCATAGCCAATAAAGAGGTGCGTAGGATCTTGGTCGACCAAGGAATCTCATCAGACATCCTTTTTGTCGATCTACTAAACAAAATGGGGATCGACAAAGAGGAACTCACCCCTTACAGAGGAACGGCCTTGTCCGGTTTCAACGGGTCTCGAACCAAACCCCTTGGGCATTTGGAGCTGATGGTTACTTACAGAACCGAACCAATGGTTCGAACCATCAAAACCAAGTTCCTCATCTTACCTTGTGAGTCCATATACAACGGTATTATAGGAAGACCGACCTTAGGAAGACTCGGGGCGGTGACATCCACCACACACTTAAAAATGAAGTTCCATTCTCTCTGCAACAAGGTTATCACTTTGAACTCCGACTTAGAGTCAGCTTCCAGGTGTTTCTTCTATGGACGAAGACCGATCGGAAGGCTTCAGAGCAAGAAGGGGTTCCCCCTTCAGAAGAGATGTCAACTCCAAAACAAGCTAAAGATAGATCGACTGAAGTTAATACCACTGACATAGAGACACGATGCGATCCAAAAGACAACGAGAATAAGGATGTTGACGAGCTAACCAAAGAGCTCAAACGAAAAATTAAAAGACCAGAGCCTGACGGAGAGTTCATCAAAATACAGCTCGGAGTAGACCCCTCCAGAACTATCAAAATAGGGACCGACCTACCAGAAGAGGTTAAGATCGATTTGACCAAATGTCTTAACGACTTTGAGGACATTTTTGCTTGGTCGGCAGAAGACATGCCTGGGATCCCACCAGAGGTCGCTTGCCACCGGCTCGCAATTAACCCAGAAGCCAAATGGATCGCCCAAAGAAAGCGGGCTCAAAGCAGGGAGAAAGCCATTGCTCCTGCCAAAGCAGTAGACGATCTCATCAAAGCAAACTTCATGTCTGAGGTTAAATACACGACCTGGTTATCAAATTCAGTCTTGGTGAAGAAAAACAATGGAAAATGGCGTATGTGCGTCGATTACACCAATCTTAATAAAGCTTGCCCAAAGGATGCTTTTCCTGTTCCCAGCATTGATCGACTGGTCGACAAAACGCCTCCGGTTTTCGGTTATTATCCTTTATGGACGCGTACTCCGGATACAACCAGATCGCCATGTTTCCCCCAGATCAAGAAAAAACTGCCTTCATGACCGATCGAGGTAACTTCGCGTACCGTGTCATGCCGTTTGGGTTGAAAAACGCAGGAGCGACTTATCAAAGAATGATGAACAAAGTGTTCCAAAAGCCGACCGGCAAGAGCGTAGAAGTCTACCTCGACGATATGATCGCCAAAACCAGGAATGACAAAGAGCATATAAACGACCTAAGAACAATTTTTTATGAGGTTCGGAAAAATAGAATGAGATTGAACCCGGAGAAATGCACATTCGGAGTTCGAGCAGGGAATTTTTTGGGTTTTTACTTAACAGAAAGAGGAATCGAGGCAAACCTTGATAAATGTCGATCCGTTACAGAAATGAGAACTCCGACATCCAAAAAAGAGGTACAAAAACTCAATGGCTTGATAGCCGCCCTATTTCGTTTCATATCTAATGCAGCGTTCAAATCTCTTCCATTGTTCAAACTTCTCAAAAAAGAAGAAATAGATTTCGAATGGACATCTGAACAAGATGAGGCCTTAAAACAACTAAAGAAAGCTCTCTCCGAGCCTCCGATCTTAACTCGACCAAACGAGGATGAAACCCTGTATCTGTACCTGGCAGTCTCGAAAGAAGCTTTAGCTGCCGTTCTAGTGCGCGAGCTAGAAACCGGACAGAGCCCAGTCTACTTCGCAAGCAAAGCTCTACACGGAGCTGAGAATCGTTATCAAAAGGTCGAGAAGATCGCCCTAGCTCTCATCGTCGCAGCTCGACGCTTCCGAGCCTATTTTGTCGCTCACCAGGTGGTCGTCCGGACTAACTACCCCATCAGACAAATACTCCATAGACCCGATCTTGCAGGAAGAATGATTAAATGGGCCTTGGAACTCTTAGAATTCGGAATTAAATATGAAGCTCGAACAGCACTAAAGGCACAAGTTTTGGCGGACTTCATGGCCGAAATGACCCCTGCTAACATCGAATCCGATGTATGGATCCTATATGTCGATGGATCCTCTAACCCAAAAGGAAGTGGTGCTGGAATCATGTTAGAAAGCCCAACAGGGATCATCATCGAGGTTTCCCTAACTTTCGGTTTCCCAACATCGAACAATCAAGCAGAATACGAGGCTTGCATCGTCGGACTATGCTTGGCAATTGACCTCCGAGTTCCGCGAATAAAATTACATACCGACTCTCTATTGGTGGTCTCCCAAATAGGAAAACAATACGAGACGAAAGAATCGATCTTGCAAAAATACCTGCTTCGGGTACGGGGGCTATTAGCTAAATTTGAAGCAAGCGAGGTAGTTCATGTGCCAAGAACGGAGAACCAACGAGCTGACATCCTCACCATGCTCGTAACCACTAAAACCCTAGGAAACCAGAGAACAACCATCCAAGAAACACTCCACAAACCCAGTGTATCTCTCGAGCCTCTTTTTAACTCGACCACCTGCATGCTCGAAGAAACTAACAGCTGGATCACTCCAATCTTGGAATACATCGTTACAGAAGCTGAACCCCCAGACGCGAACGATGCTAAATACGTCAGGAGAAGGGCTTCGGCCTTTTCAGTCATCAATGGAACGCTATACAGAAGAAGTCTCTCTTCCCCCTTGATAAAATGCGTCGAGGGAGAAGAAGCAGCCTATGTCTTGACAGAAATTCACTAGGGAATCTGCGGCTAGCACATGGGAGCTCAGTCTTTAGCTCAGAAAACTCTTCGAGCCGGATATTACTGGCCGACCATGGCAGGCGCTGCTAGTGATCATGTGAAGAGATGTAAAAAATGCCAACTCCACACCAAAGTCCACATAGCTCCCCCACCGATCTCACGAGCTTATCCTCCACATGGCCCTTCGCATGGTGGGGAATCGACCTGCTTGGACCATTCTCAAAAGCTCCGGGACGAGTCAAATTCTTGATCGTCGCCGTTGACTACTTCAGCAAATGGATAGAAGCAGAACCTTTGGATGCCATCACTGCAAAAAACTGCATAAAATTCTTCAGGAAAAACATTATGAGTAGGCTCGGGATTCCCGAGGTAGTAGTAACGGATAACAGAACTCAATTCACAGATGCAGGATTTCGAAAGCTAATGCTCGAGCTAAAAATCAAACACCATTTTACTTCTGTAGAACACCCTCAAACCAACGGGCAAGCAGAGGCGGCAAACAAAGTAATACTGAACGGACTAAAGCGACGTCTTGACGATGCTAAAGGAAACAGGGTAGAAGAATTGCCTCATGTCCTCTGGGGATATAGGACCACCCCCCAAAGCTCCACTGGAGACACGCCTTTTAGGCTCTCTTACGGCAGCGAGGCGGTCATTCCTGTCGAGATTGGCGAACTTAGCTGGAGAACGGCAAATCCTAAAACTCAAAGCAATAACGGCCAAGCTTTAAGAGAAGAACTAGACCTCATCGATGAATTCCGAGGTCGAGCTTCGCTTCAAGAAGCAATCATCAAACAAGGAGTAGCGAGCAGATACAACCCCAAAGTCGTCCACAAAGATTTCGATCCCGGTGATCTAGTACTCAGAAGAGCTGACGTCGGTTAGAAAAATGCTTCCCAAGGAAAACTCGCACCGAACTGGGAAGGCCCCTACCGAATTTTGTCTAAAACCGAAAAGGGAGCTTTTAAATTGGAGACCCTCCAAGGAAAAAAGATTGAAAGAACTTGGAACGGAACAAAGTTGAAGAGTTATTATCTTTAGAAAAAGGAATCATGTACATGTCACATAAAGGGCACTGTAATGTACTCCGACCTTATGTAAACACAAAGCGAGTTATTTATAATGAATTAAGTAACCTTTCAAAGGTTTTTCACGAAAATTTTGCCGAGCTTGTCAAGGTTCTTACCAAGTTTCCACACATTCTTGATTTCATCAAACAGAATGTACGAACCAAATTTCCCTCTGCGGAAGCAACTGGGACCGATCTTAGATGATCTCCCCGAGCGACCACCCAATGTCGCAAACTCTTTGAGAAACAGTTAAATCCGAGCCGAGTCTCAGTAAACTATCTCAAAGATATCAGGTCTTCAAGGATCGAAACGTCCTAAGAATGACCATCGGCCACAGCTGCCGATACCCCTACAGGGCGAGTTAAATCTGGGCCGAGTCCTGGTAAACTCTCCTATAGGCTCGAACCCGGTGAATCGAGTTCCTCATTCACCGACGTTCTTACACTATACATGACATGCAGAATTAAAAAAGCATTCATATAAACTCGTAACGAGTTCCAAAAATAATCTATACAAAAACGACGTACATGACATGCTGAATTAAAAAAACATTCATTAAGCTCGTAACGAGGTTAAAAAGATGAAGCTTTGGTAAAACGTGTTCCAAAAAATTACAAACATCTCGGATAAAACCGAGCCCTCAAAAAGATCCTAAATTATATGTGTCATACCCCAATTTTGTCCGGCTTAGGTCCAAACCCTAATTTTCCACACAAAAATAAATTATGCATTGCATTTTGGGTCCTAGAAACCGCTCCAAAGTTTTTGAAATCATTTTTAGGGTTAGAATGCACTCTTTGGGGAAATTAGGGTTTTAGGGTCAAAAAGGGCATTTTGGTCATTTCTCACAAAAGGACTTATAAAAATAATTTTGCATGAAAATATTTTTCAATAAACCTCATGCATGCAAGATAAAATAGGACAAGCACGTGTGTTATGAAAACATTTTTATGCATATAATATATTCTTGATGAATAAGGAAGTTATCCATGTTTTTAGGAAGGCACTCAATTGATTACATCATATCCTTCCTCCAAGCAAATAATCGATTATTCCACTCCTTTCAGTCAGGAGCATAATCGATTATCCACTCCCTTCCTTACAGGTCAATAATCGATTACCTCCTTGTGTAATTGAAGCACATAATCGATTATTTCACCTAATTTGGAAAGTGCCTAATCGATTTACTCAGGCTCCTAATCGATTATCTACTCTGAAACAATTCAGGAGCATAATCGATTATCCCATGCTTTCAACTAAGCAGCATAATCGATTACAAGTATTTTTGGAAAGTTTCTATGATTTTGGAAAGCCACTAATCGATTACACACTTCATTTCTTCAAGCCTATAATCGATTATCCTCCTGAAAAGTGTTCAGGAGCATAATCGATTATCCTCTTTTATAACTAAACATCATAATCGATTATCAACATTTTTGGAAAGTACCTAATCGATTAATACTGGCTCCTAATCGATTATCTATCTGAAAACCATTGAGCCCATAATCGATTATCCATCTCAAGTGTTTTTTAACATAATCGATTAACCTATTTCCAAAAATAGATCAACTTGGTTTTTCCTATAAATAGGCGCACCAAATCTCATTTCGGACAGATTTTCACGAGATCAGAGAGGGGCACACATTTTTTTTCACGAGATCAGAGAAGCCAATTTTCGCAGATCCCATCTTTTCAGAAAAACTCTTCTATATTTTATTTGTGCTCTCTTCGTTCCGTTGTTCCGTCAGAGCTGATCTTTCGTTAAGAGTTAGTTGGGGTTGCATTCTTCAAGTTGTAAGACCCGCCTTCATTAGAGGTATTTCTGTCTTTACATTTGTCATTATTTAATTATTGTGATCCGTGCCAAAACTGCTCTATATGATTCAACCCTTTTAGTTTATATGTTGTTTAAGTTGATGATTGGCAATGTGATTCACACTTGTGCACTTGTGCACTTAATCTTAAGTGTGAGGATTGACCAAAGTGATTCAACATTCTTTGATACTTTGGTCGCTAAATAATTTGCTTGCTTATGCTGGCCAATGATCACGATTGAGGCAACTCTTTTGCTTGAACTTACAGTGTCATCGTCTACTCTCATATAGAATATCATCAATACTTAGATAGGTCCATTCCTTACATTGCATCTTCCACTAGATGTGCATTTAGATTCCCTTGCGTTTTGTAGAAATATTTGAGTATGGTTCTCGCCTAGCATCTTCCACTAGATGTGCATTTAGGTTCAATCTCGCCTACTCTTGTATTTTGCTTAATGCCCAATTCAAGTTCCTTCCTTGCCTATCTATGTGTTGTGATCTAATATGTGTAGTTTAGGCTTGATTCTTGTTTGCGAATTCAAATATTGTTGCTTAATGATTTGATTCCATTGATTGTGTTATGCTTGAATCCACCAATTCTTTCTTGCATTCATTGTTTTCATTTCTAAACGACCTGGCACAAAAACGGTTACTAGTGGCAATCCATCACAACCTTTGTTGGTTTGATTGTCATGAAAGCCTCAATTTCAAAAGAATTTACGTAAGCATAAAGCAAGCTACTAGTGATAATCCATCACAACCTTTGTTGGTTTGATTATCATGAACGCGTCCAATTTCAAAAAGCATTTTTCTAAGTATCAAAGAATCAAAAACAAGTTATTAGCGGTGGTCCATCATAATCTTTGTTAGTTTGATCACCATGAAAGCTTGCATTTACAAAAGGCATTTTCAAAGAGAGTTACTAGTAATGATACATCATAACCTTTGTTAGTTTGATCATCATGAAAGCTTTCATTTTCAAAAGACGTTTCAAAAAGATTTTCATTTTTCAAAGCTCATTAGAACTACGTCGCTTTGATTCTCATTTGGGATACGTAGGAGCGAGTCACATTTTCGTCAAGCGCAACCATAAAAAGTTTAGCATTTGCATAACAAAAAGAAAAGAGTTATTTTCGTAACAAAAAAGAATCACTTTTGCAAACCAAGATCATTTTCAGAACAAAAACATTTTCCTTTCTAAAATCATTTTCAACCCATCATCGCTAGTGGTTAATCAGAACCCTTGTTCGTCTAGCCATTGGTGGCAATGTCTTTTTCCCAAAAGAATAATAAATGATGATCCATCATCACCTTTGATAGTTTGATCATCGTGCAAATCAATCTCTTTCGAAATCACTTTCAAAAAAGATAATAAAAACTAGTTGTTATTGATAGTCCATCAGAACCTTTGTTCGTTTGACTAGTGGTACAACTCTCCTTTTGAGTGTTTAGTGGTGATTCATCATAGCCTCTGCTAGTTTAATCATTCGCTAATGCTCGTCCCATTTCAAAAACTCACTAAAAAAGATAAAAAACAAAAACTTTTCAAAAAGACAAAGAAGAACTACGTAGCTTTGAGTTCTCCATCGCACCGGGAGATACGTAGGAGCGGGCCATGTCCCGTCAAGCATTTTTTCTAAAAAACCATTTTTCCCCCTTTATCATAATAAATAAAGATTTCCATTAAGAGTTTTTCAATAAGAAGTAGAGAGGCAAAATCAAGTATTTTCAAGTCAACACACTAAAATCACACATTTAATTAAAGGTTCCCTCTCAGTAGAGAGGACGTGTGGGGTGCTAACACCTTCCCTGCGCGTAACCGACCCCCGAACCCTATTCTCTAGTTTCGCAAGACCAATCGCTTTCCAAAAAAGGTTTTCCTAATATTTTCCTTAATAAATATTGGTGGCGGCTTCATTGTCTTAGGAAAAGTTGTGAACGAGAAAGGTTCACTGGGGACTAAAAAACACTTTTTTCAAAAGTGGGTCAAGCCTAATTAATTAAGTGTGTGGTTTGTGTGATTGATTTGAACATCTTGCTTTGCCTCTATTCTTCTTCTTTTTCATAAGCATGTTGCATCCATATGCATTCTTCTTCTATGTTTGCTTTTGTTTAAAATAATAGATAGTTACTTCTTTGCTTAAATGCTTAGTTCCCTCATGCATATTTCCCCTCTCTTGTCATGTCCCCTTCTTCTCAGCTCCCTTTCTGAGGTAAGTAATGTGTTTGTTGTTGGCACCCTAGATTAGTTGAATTTGATTGGTATTGAACCCTAGGGTAGACGACATGTTATTGATTTCTATTGTCTGGACTGTTCTGGATTTTCATTTGCAGGTAGGGTAGTTTTTTAAGGAAATGTCCTTCGCACACACACACTTGTACCTTGAGGCTACATGATTAGAGAAAGAGACCATAACCCAGGTCTGTTAGGATACCATAGGATGAGTGGATTCGAGTAGTGGGAGCCCATCAGGACCTTTGTCCGTTTGGCTACTCGCGAAAGTTTCAATCAGAGTTGTGCTCTTTCATGATGCTTCGTATCTAGCAGTTTGCTGCATTTACAGGGATTTTCATGAGAGGAACTGTGGCTCTGATGACCTTTGTGAGAGTGTGAATAGAGCTACATGAGAAGATTATCCCTAAAATACCTTAGATCATAGGTTCTACCCCCTTTTAGGTCACAAGGGCTTTCCAAATTGTGTGTTGCATCGTTGCATTCAGTTCAATCAATTTTTCCTTCAAAATTTTTGAAAATTAAAAAAAAAAAAGATATGCTTTCCCTTTTCAATAAACGCCTATATGAGGTGGCATATAGTGTGAAAATTTTCAAATCACCACCTGTAAATATCCTCTTTCTGCAAAAACACAAAAAAGAAGCACCCTTGCATCATCGCATCATTGCATCACTGCATCATTGCATCATTTGCATTGCATAAAATTCCAATTTTGAAAAAAACCATTCATCTTGCATTCCCTTTCACCACATAAAGATAAAACAAATTATCATCTGCATAGCATAAGCATTTCATTTATAATCATGCAAAAAATCCTCGTCGAGTTCATCCAAGACGAGGCGTTCATGCATAAGCATTATTTCAAAAAAGAGACACAGTAGAACTACGTAAGCTTTGATTCCTCATTACAATGGGGATACGTAGGAGCGGGTCATACCCCGTCAAGCACATTTTTCTAAAACCTTTTTTCCAATAAATCAGTTGCATCTCCAAATAATTTTCAAAATCATGTTCCAAAACTAAAAAAAAAAAAAAAATCATTGTGAGCATCATGCATTTCATTGCACAAAAATGAAAACAAGAAAGCATTTCATTCATAATCATGAATAAAAATCATCATCAAATTTATTCAAAATGTAGCATTCATGCATCATTTCATTAACCTCATCACTTTAGTTCAAATACATCATTCCTCCATACATGCATCTTTCAAAAAAGGAAGGGGCGTTGGTATTTCATACTTCGCCTTGCCTTGGCATTTCATACTTCGCCTTTCCTCCAAAGATGCATTGGCATTTCATATTTCGTCTTGCACAAAAAGAAAGCATCAAAAAGAAAAAACTTTTAGAATAAACACACTTTTCAAGTAAACACGCTTTCATGCATTTCATCTCCATCATGTATACATCATAATGTTTTCATCCATGCATTGCATACAACAAAAATGTTGTGATGAGAGACGAGATGTTCTTGCAAGGTAATATTTCCTTTTTGGAAAAGTTTACCATCACTCATTTGCAAACTCAAGGTGTTCCAAGGCATTCAGTTTTTTTCACATCAATAGCTCATTTGTATTTCCTCCAAAAAAGGACATTACATCTCATCCATTCCATAATAAAAGACTGAAACAGTTCATCAAAAAAAAAAGAAGGGTTTTCATATCATGTTTTAACCAATGTTAATTCTCTGTGAAGCGTTCTTCTAGTATGCATGCATGCCACGTGCAGTTTCTCTTGTTTGAGTCAGTCAATTTCCTTCATTTATCATCATTCCCCATCCAAGTCTAATCCCGCCCCGTCCACCCCTAAAGCGCATATTCTCTCCCATCAGTGCATACTTGACTTTTGGTTCATTCCCACTAACACTTCAAGTCCTCCATGCTGGGGCAATTCTGTGATCACTAATTTTTCTTGTCGGTATCATATTCCTTTAGTGCAAGTCTTTCTAAAAAAAATATATAATAAATAAAAAAGATAAAATAAGCTCGCTAGGTTGAAAACCCGCAAAGGGCGGCCTTCGCAAAAAAGAGCGCCCGGTGGATTGAAAACTCGCAAAGAGCGGTCCAGGCAAAAATTAGGGCACAAAAAAGGGAAAATAAAAGAGCAAACACATGAAGATAGATAAATTATTGTCCTAAAGTTAAGTCTTACAGAAATAAGCAATCAGGATTTGAAATGAAATTTGGCCATCTCTCCACACCCTCAAGAACCTAAAATCCCAGAAAGACCATTCCCTACCCCTCTTAAGCCAAAGATTCAAAATCACAAAAACACCCTTTGTTACCCATCTTAAGCCAAGAAAAGCCCAAGATATCCCCATCACTCCGGACAAGGGTTAATTCCACATCAAAGATGGTATATCATTCTCACCCAAGTCAAAAGGAAAGGAAATCCGCAAAAGGAGGGGAATAACAAAGTTTCAAAAAGGAGAATCCCAAAGCGAAGAAAGGAAGACAAATGGAGTATAAATTAAGAGTCAATACATTTTGCCATGAAGCATAAGAGCTCCCCTCCCAAAAAGTGTTGACCAAGTGACTTCAAACACAAGAGGGGGTGAATTGTGTAATTAAAAAAATTGCGATTAAAAATAAAGTTTTTAAAATATTTTGATCAAATAAGTTGCTTGAATTTAAATACCTGTGATAAAGCAATACAATAACTTGCAAGAAAAATAAAGGAGATGAAGGGAAGAAGATGACACAAAGAGTTTTATACTGGTTCGGCCAAACCACAGGCCTACGTCCAGTCCCCGAGGAATGCTCCAAGGGATTTCAACTAATCACTAGCTTTTAAAACAGGTTCAGCTAGAAACCTTTACAATCAAGAACTTACAACACCGGGATATCACCTCCCTGAAAAAAACTTTCAAGAACCAAGAGATTTGATGGCACACTCAATAGTGTGGATAAAACAAGTTGAAGCACAGTAATACAATTATCAAATTATGTGAGATATAAAGCTCTCAAAAATAAAGTTGCAAGTGTAAGAGTAGTGAGAGTGATAGAAGAATAATAGATCTCAGATTGCAAGAATGAGTCGTGTAATGAAAGTGAAGAGTGAGGCTGCTATTTATAGGCGTATAGAAAATATGACCGTTGAGTGAAATAAAGATTTGTAGAAATCGATTGTGTGCCTGATTTGCCTAAGATGGATAATCGATTTCATGCTTGATTAGATCTAGGATAAGGAATCGATTTTGCATTTAGTTTAAATCATGAGAGAATCGATTCTTTGCTTTGATAAACCATGAGAATCGATTTGTGAGCCACAAAAGAAAAGGAAAGGAATCGATTTATGAAGTAGAATAAAAAGGAGAAGGAATCGATTCTTAAGTGGAATGAAAAGGAAAGGAATCGATTCATGTTTTGACATATGATTTAAAATCGATTCTTGGCCTTTTGAGAGAGCTTGAAAATCGATTTTATGTTTCAACATATGATATAAGAAATCGATTTTTGGCTTTTTGAGAGAGCTTGAAAATCCATTTTGTGTCCAATAGAAAATACTATAAATCGATTATATGCTTTCCAAAAATCATTTGTGGGATTTGTTTAAAACTATTTTCATGCAAAATTATTTATATGAAAAACATTTGTGAGTGTGTGATTTATTTTATATTTGAGAGCTTTATTTTCACTTACAATAATGTCCTAAACACACACAACAGTAAAATAATTCTTGACTGTCGCTTGATTGCATTTTTCCGCTTTTTGCAGTCTTGACCTTTTTGCCCCTCTTTTGTCAATCATCAAAACCTGATTATTCCTGTCAATGCATATATTCACAAAAAGCCCTCAATTCAATGGGCTCGATCATTTCTCCTTTCAAAAAAAAAAAAAGCCCTCAATTTTGAAGGGGTTAGATAAGAATATTTCATAACAATGTGTATATCAGAGATAAGCGCAGATAATACTCCCCCTTTCTATATGCAAATATTTAAGAAAATACTCCCCCTGAAACATGCAAATCACATAACTCTCCCCCTTTTGGCATTATCAAAAAGCGAAAAATAATCAAGTATAGGCAGTCTAAGGCATATATTCACTCAATGCATGATTGATTTAGAATTCCCAATTCAGTTCTTATAAAAGAGAAACTTTCTTTTGGCAAAGGTTTAGTAAAAATATCTGCAAGTTGGTTAGATGTTTCCACAAACTCAATTACGCAATCACCTTTTTGAACATGATCTCTGATAAAATGGTGCCTAATCTCAATGTGTTTTGTCCGTGAGTGATAAACCGGATTTTTTGTGAGATTTATGGCACTGGTGTTGTCGCATTTAATTGGGACTGTTTTGAGATCCATACCGAAATCATTTAATTGCTGTTTCATCCAAATTATTTGCGCACAACAACTACCTGCAGCAACGTATTCTGCTTCTGCGGTGGATAGCGCTACACTTGCTTGTTTCTTACTGTGCCAAGATACTAATGCATTTCCAAGCAAGTGACACGTTCCACTGGTGCTCTTTCTATCCATTTTACAACCTGCAAAGTCAGAATCAGAGTACCCAACCAAAGTGCAATCCGTCCCTTTAGGATACCATAAACCCATGTTTTGTGTGCCAATGAGGTATCTCATAATGCGTTTGACAGCAGAGAGATGAGATTCTTTTGGATTAGCTTGAAAACGTGCACACATACAAACGCTAAACATAATATCAGGATGACTAGCAGTGAGATAGAGAAGAGAGCCAATCATACCTCTATACTTGCTTACCTCTACCGACTTACCTTCCTCGTCTTTGTCAAGAGAGCATGATGTACTCATGGGAGTTGAGATTTCTTTGGCATTGTGCATACCAAATTTCTTAAGAAGCTCTTTGCAGTACTTGGATTGATTTACAAAAATACCTTCCTTAGTTTGATGGATTTGTAATCCAAGAAAGTATCGAAGCTCACCCATCATGGACATTTCAAATTCACTTTGCATGATGTTAGAAAATTCTTCACAAAGAGTTTCATTAGTGGCTCCAAAGATAATGTCATCAACATAAATTTGAACAAGTAAAATGTCATGATTTGAATGTTTGATGAAAAGTGTTGTATCAACTTTGCCTCTTTCAAAACCCTTTTCAAGTAAAAATTTACTTAAGCGATCATACCAAGCTCGAGGTGCTTGTTTCAACCCATACAATGCCTTTTTCAATTTAAAAACGTGATCGGGAAACTCAAAATTTGTGAAACCCGGGGGTTGATCAACATATACCTCTTCTTGAATATAACCATTTAAAAACGCACTTTTTACGTCCATTTGAAAAAGTTTAAAATCCATGATGCAAGAAAAAGCAAGAAGCATGCGAATGGATTCTAGCCTAGCCACGGGGGCATAGGTTTCATCAAAATCTATACCCTCTTGTTGATTGTAACCTTTGGCAACAAGTCTTGCTTTGTTTCTAATAATAATACCATTTTCATCAAGCTTGTTCCGAAAAACCCATTTGGTTCCAATCACAAGATGGTCTTTAGGTTTTGGGGCGAGTTCCCAAACACTGTTTCTTTCAAATTGATTTAATTCCTCTTGCATGGCAAGGGTCCAATGTTCGTCAAAAATAGCTTCATCAATGTTGTTTGGTTCAATTTGAGAAACAAAAGCCATATGGTTACATGCATTCTTTAAAGAGTTTCGAGTAGTTACCCCTTTTGTGATATCACCTATCACTTTGTCAAGAGGATGGTCCTTTTGCATTCTCCATTCTTTAGGTAGATCTTGATGAGGTGATTGATCTTCAACTTCCTTGTTTTTGTCCTGTTCTTTTAGAAGACTGTTTCCCAAAATTTCTGCAAGATCATCAACATTCTTTTCTACTACAATTTTGGGGTTAGTTTCATCAAAAGTGACATGCACTGATTCTTCTATAGACAAGGTTCTTTTATTATAAATTCTAAAAGCTTTACTAGAGTTGGAATATCCAAGAAAAATTCCCTCATCAGCTTTAGCATCAAACTTACCAAGATTGTCCTTCCCATTATTCAAAACAAAGCATTTACATCCGAATACGTGAAAGTGGGAGATATTTGGCTTTCTTCCTTTGTAAATTTCATAGGGCGTTTGTTTTAGAATAGGCCTTATGAGGACTCTATTCATTACATAGCATGCGGTGTTTACCGCGTCTGCCCAGAAATACTTAGGAAGGTTAGTTTCATTGAGCATCGTCCTCGCTAGCTCTTCAAGGGACCTATTTTTCCTTTCCACTACTCCATTTTGTTGAGGAGTTCGTGGGGAGGAAAAAGTGTGGTCAATACCATTTTCATTGCAAAAGTTTTCAAAAGCCTCATTTTGAAACTCACCACCGTGATCACTTCGGATAGATGCTATAGTTAAACCTTTTTCGTTTTGAATAATCTTAGCAAGTTTTCGAAAAGCGTCAAAAGCGTCATTTTTATGAGAAATGAACAAGGTCCATGTATAGCGAGAGTAGTCATCCACAATAACAAGTGCATAGTAATTGCCACCAAGACTCATAGTTCTAGATAGGCCAAATAAATCCATGTGTAAAAGTTGTAAAGGTCGGTTTGTAGAAATAACATTTTTTGATTTAAAAGAGACCTTTACTTGTTTCCCTTTTTGGCACGCATCGCATAATTTATCTTTTTCAAAATGTAGCTTTGGTAGGCCAATTACTAATTCCTTACGAGCAAGTTTATTTAAAAGATCCATGTGGATGTGGGCTGCTCTCCTATGCCATAGCCAAGTTTCATCCTCTTTACTAATAAGACAGCATGCATCATTTGAGGGTAGATCATTTAGATCAACAGTATAAGTGTTTCCAACTCTTTCACCAGTAAAAAGGACTTGCTTGTCCACAGTATTTTTTACCTTGCAAATTGAAGAATTAAACACAACTTTATTACCTTTGTCGCACAGTTGACTAATACTTAGCAAGTTATGTTTCAAGCCATCCACCAATAAAACATTTTCAATTACTGGGTTTGGTTTCTTACCGATAGTGCCGACACCAATTATTTTACCTTTTGTGTTGTCGCCATAAGACACAAAACCACTACTTTTAGGAGTTAACTGAGAGAACTTTTCTTTGTCCCCTGTCATGTGCTTTGAACAGCCGCTGTCAAGATACCACTTTGAGCTCTTGGCTTTCAAGCACACCTGCAACACAACCTCAAGTTTTAATTTTTGGTATCCAAATCGTTTTGGGTCCTTTTGGGTTAGTCTTGGGAATAGTGCCCTTTGGAATCCATTTCCATTTGTCATTCATAGCAATATTCTTTCTAGCATTACAAATAGAAGATGTATGACCTTTTCTACCACAATAATAACATTTTGTAAAAGGGCTACTAGAAGCTATGTTGGGACTAAAAAAATTTTTGAAAGATTTTTCATGATTCTTTGGTTGATAGCCCAAACCGGCTTTATCATAAGTTCCCCTTTGATTTCCCAAAATGATATTAAGATTGTCTCTTCCCATGGTGAATTTTGCAAGAGTGTTGTGCAAATCATCAATTTTCTTTTCCAAAACGTTGCACTCTTCACATTTGAGAGTACTCTTCTTTTTATTTTCATAAGAGTTGCAAGAGGAGACCTCACTTACAAAAATTTGTTTTTCTTTAAGAATGTCTATTTCCTTGTTTAAAATTTCGATTTTAGAGTGAAGAGAGGAAATAGTTTTCTTAGAAGTGGAAACAATCTTTCTAAGTTTGGTTGATTCATTATTTAGTTCTTCACAAATACTAAGCAGTTCATTATAAGTTAAATCATACTCAGTTTCAAGAGAGCTTACCTCATCTTCCTCATGCTCCGCCATGAGACATAGTTTTGCTTCTTCTTCAGATTCATCGGATGACTCCATGTCATTTTCTTCCCAAGTGATGTATGCCCTTCTTCCTCTTGATTCCCTTTGGGGTTTTCTGTCTGGTTTCTCATATTTTTTATTTTGAGGGCAGTTTGGCTTTATGTGCCCTTTCTTACCACATTTGTAGCATGTTGGATTGAAGGAGGTTCCTTCCTCACTCTTCTCTTGAGGATTAGCCCATTGTTTTGATTTTCCTTTGCGCTTCATGAAGTTGTTGAATCTTCGCACCATTAGGCTCATGTCTTCATCATTGCTGTCGTATTCTTCCGTGTCACTTTCTTTGGCGCATGCTTTTAGAGCAAGTCCTTTCTTTTTCTTTTCACCTTCCTCGCTTTCAGTTAGTCGATTCAGTTCGAGCTCGTGTTCCTGCAATTTTCCAAACAGAGTAGTTAAGTCCATAGAGGATATGTCTCTTGATTCCGAGATAGCCGTCACTTTGGGTTGCCAATTTCTATTTAGGCATCGTAGCACTTTATTGGTCAAATCCGCATTTTCGAAGGATTTTCCAAGGCCTCTGAGATGGTTAACTTTGTGGATGAAACGTTTGTTTAGTTCTTGGATGGTTTCACCCGGTTTCATCTTAAATTGTTCATACTCATGAGTTAATGTGTTCATTCTAGCCCTTTTGACCTCGGTAGTACCTTCATGGGTCACTTGGAGGGCGTCCCACATTTCCTTGGCGGTTTTACAATTTGATACGCGATAGAACTCATCGATGCTTAAAGCAGTTGTGATGATGTTCTTAGCTTTCAAATTGTATTGAACCTTTTCTTTTTCCTCTTTGGTCCAAAGAGATCTAGGTTTGTTCACCATTTCATCATTAACAAGATGAGTGGGAACAAATGGACCATTTATGACAGCATCCCAAATATCACAATCTACTCCCTCAATGAAAATTTTCATTCTTGTTTTCCAATAATCATACCCTTCACCATTGAAAGATGGGGGTCTGTTTAAGGAGTCATTTGAAGTCATCTTGCCTCTTGAGACAGTTAGTCTTGACCAAGAGTCTAGCTCTGGTACCACTTGTTGACCAAGTGACTTCAAACACAAGAGGGGGGTGAATTGTGTAATTAAAAAAATTGCGATTAAAAATAAAGTTTTTAAAATATTTTGATCAAATAAGTTGCTTGAATTTAAATACCTGTGATAAAGCAATTCAATAACTTGCAAGAAAAATAAAGGAGATGAAGGGAAGAAGATGACACAAAGAGTTTTATACTGGTTCGGCCAAACCACAGGCCTACGTCCAGTCCCCGAGGAATGCTCCAAGGGATTTCAACTAATCACTAGCTTTTAAAACAGGTTCAGCTAGAAACCTTTACAATCAAGAACTTACAACACCGGGATATCACCTCCCTGAAAAAAACTTTCAAGAACCAAGAGATTTGATGGCACACTCAATAGTGTGGATAAAACAAGTTGAAGCACAGTAATACAATTATCAAATTATGTGAGATATAAAGCTCTCAAAAATAAAGTTGCAAGTGTAAGAGTAGTGAGAGTGATAGAAGAATAATAGATCTCAGATTGCAAGAATGAGTCGTGTAATGAAAGTGAAGAGTGAGGCTGCTATTTATAGGCGTATAGAAAATATGACCGTTGAGTGAAATAAAGATTTGTAGAAATCGATTGTGTGCCTGATTTGCCTAAGATGGATAATCGATTTCATGCTTGATTAGATCTAGGATAAGGAATCGATTTTGCATTTAGTTTAAATCATGAGAGAATCGATTCTTTGCTTTGATAAACCATGAGAATCGATTTGTGAGCCACAAAAGAAAAGGAAAGGAATCGATTTATGAAGTAGAATAAAAAGGAGAAGGAATCGATTCTTAAGTGGAATGAAAAGGAAAGGAATCGATTCATGTTTTGACATATGATTTAAAATCGATTCTTGGCCTTTTGAGAGAGCTTGAAAATCGATTTTATGTTTCAACATATGATATAAGAAATCGATTTTTGGCTTTTTGAGAGAGCTTGAAAATCCATTTTGTGTCCAATAGAAAATACTATAAATCGATTATATGCTTTCCAAAAATCATTTGTGGGATTTGTTTAAAACTATTTTCATGCAAAATTATTTATATGAAAAACATTTGTGAGTGTGTGATTTATTTTATATTTGAGAGCTTTATTTTCACTTACAATAATGTCCTAAACACACACAACAGTAAAATAATTCTTGACTGTCGCTTGATTGCATTTTTCCGCTTTTTGCAGTCTTGACCTTTTTGCCCCTCTTTTGTCAATCATCAAAACCTGATTATTCCTGTCAAGGCATATATTCACAAAAAGCCCTCAATTCAATGGGCTCGATTATTTCTCCTTTCAAAAAAAAAAAAGCCCTCAATTCATTGGGTTTAACCATCTCTTCTTTCATAAAGTCTTCAAACACCTCATTGGGTACAACCATCCCCAAACACCTCATCAAACCTAGTAACTATCCCCTTCATAAACCATTGACCATCGGCCAACGCTGAATAAGACCCATCCTCCCATCAACCCCAAACACTCCGATAAGCCCAATCATCCCTTCACCACAAAACATCACAATCCTGCAAAGTCCATTTCGATCAATGACCGGTTGCTTTCGTTTTCTCAAATTTTAATTTTAGGACAAATAAGTTTATCTGTTTACAATGTGTTTGCTCAAAAAGAAAAACAAACGGTCGGAAAAAAGAAAGCTATTCAAGAAAAATAAACCCTCAGAAAAAAGGGAACTGAGGAGACAAAAACAAACAGTCAGAAAAAAGAAAGCTGACTAAACAAAATGCATTCAAGTTGCCTTAAAACAAGGTTTAGTGATCACCAAGTGAGGCTTCTCTTCATTACCAAAGTCAAGGCATTCACAGAGAACCAAAGATTTACACTGAGGACACCACTCAGATCTAAAAGTTGGGGCATTCTCTTCACCACCCATCCACCCTAGTCTTGGGAAAGCATGTTCAGCGTCTATCCTATGTCATTCATCCTTTCACCAGGTGTTATCCTTGACGCCAGTTCCCGCATATCTGCCCTTTCACTCCAATTGTCAATACCATCAAACAGGGGCAAGCCTTTCATTCATAGTCACCAAGTCTGGAGTGGGGCAAGTGCGTTCCCATTCCTTCACCTCATTCGTTCCTATAAAACCTCACCGGGATGATCTCTCAACTCACTATCCTAAACAAGGCATTGTCATTCTAATTGGGGCAGCTTTGTCCTTGTTATGCCTGAGGCAACATCAAACTCTATGGGTTGAGACAAAATCTCTTTTGCTCCACCTTTCATTTCAAAAGCCGAAGCATTCCCAATTCATCATCTTCTACACCCCTAGTTGTTGTCACCACTAGACAGGGGCAAGCTATTCACTCATCAAAGACCTGAATTGGGGCAATCTTGTATCTCTTGATCCCTCATGAGCTTCGGCAATAACCATGTCTGTCATTCCTTCACTTGCCACAAAAGTCCATGCCCTAAACCAATTCCAAGTTAACTGACTCATTCATTCACATTTGCACTCCTATGCATGCTTACTAGACAATGCTTCAAAAGAGAGAGCACAAGTTGTTTGCGTGATATCTAAAATTCAGTCATCATGGAAAGAAAGAGAGCACAAGTGAGGTTGTTTGTAAATAAAAACCTTGAGAACACCGGAGTTTGAATTAAATTCAATTCTTCAACAGAATGGTCAATAATCATCTCAATTCCTTGCATTCAAAGTCTCGCATCTCATCATCACAAAAATGTTTACCTCATGCATCTAGGCATTTCAATCTATTCATTATAGCATATGCATCAAAGCATTACGTTTGCATCTTCACATTTTGTGCATTCATCACACGAGCAAAAGAAAAAAACGTTCCACGTCAGTTGCACCATATTAATGTTTGCATTTCATAGAGGAAAATAGTAAAGAAGAAAAAGCAGAAATCTTTTCATTGCATTGGCATCATATTAATGTTCGCACTTCATAAAAGGAAAAGGACAAAAATCATTGCATTAAACATCAGAGCATCGCATCATATTAATGTTTGCATTTCAAAAGAACAAAAGCATTCCATAATATTCAAGACATCAATCATGGCATATGTTTGCATTACCTGTCTCATTCATTGCATTGCTAAGCAAAATGCGGGTGAACACAAGATGTTAATCCTCATGCCTAGTTCCAAGAGTCAGCACTTCAAGTGTCAGTCTTCAATCTAATTCTCAAGTCAGTCATCCTGGACTTGTCAGTCTCAAAATCTCATTCCCAGTCGCTTCTTCAGTTCGGAGTTCAAATGTCCTCGGGTCCCAAGTGGTTCATTAAAATCACGCTAAGTGTTCATCCTCATTTACTGTCTTCTCTTCAGCACGCCAAGTGTTCATTCACTGCTTTCTTTCTAGCAAACCAAGCATTCATCATCATTGCATCAGACATCAAATCAAGTCTCAAAATACAAAATCATTTTCAATAAATAGGAGACTAAGTCGAATGTACATTCGAAATAGTCATCGCGATTGGACACTTGAATTGATCACTCAAGAACCCTAAGGTCCCCATGCCAAAAAAGAAAACAAATAAAAACATTCAGTGTCGTCTACATCATAGTAATGTTTGAATTCCATAAAACAAAAAGAACCAAAATTCATCATCCCATCAAACATCCAAGCAATACGGTTGCATCACATCAATACTTGCATCTCATAGAAGAAAAGAAAGCTAGAACATCCCATGTCATTCATCATTTCATGTTATTCATCATTTTATAGCAATATTCCCATTTCATAAAAAAAAAAACAAGGAAGAGAAAGTTTTCCTTTGCATGTCATTCCATTAAAATACATGAGCATTCCATGTCATCAAACACCAAAGCTTTGCATTCGCATACCCATGATTCTTAAAAGAGCAAAAAGAGAAGCCAAAAGAGAGAAAAGAGAAGAGCCAAGTGAGCAACAAAAAAGAAAAGAAAAGAAAGAAAAAGAAAGAAGAAAAGCTAGAGAAAGAGAAAAAGACATATAAGAACAGGAGAAAATCATGCATTCATCAGACATAAGCAAAAGAAAAAGAAAATCATGCATTGCGTACAGACAAGAGAAGAAAAGGAAAATCATTGCATTCATCAAGCATATAAGAACAGTAGAAAATCATGCATTCATAAGCAAAAGAAAAAGAAAATCATGCATCGCATACAGACAAGAGAAGAAAAGGAAAATCATTGCATTCATCAAGCATATAGGAACAGTAGAAGATCATGCATTCATCCGAAATAGACAAAGGAAATAAGAAACTCATCATTCATCATAAGAAAAAAGAAAACAGCAATCATGGCATTTGCATTGCATGCATTTGTTCATTTTCAGCTACAGGTACAAAGAGAGGATGAGCACTTTGGTGTTAGCCCTCGTCCCCAGATTCCAGAAAATGTTCCCCCAAGTTGGGAGTTCAGAAAGAAAAAAAGAAAAGAGAGAAATAGAAAAGAAAGAGAGAAATAGAAAAGAAAGAGAGAAAAGAAAAGAGAGCGCTCAAGCGCGCATTGCGGATCGGAGCACAGAGATCATCGCTCCCTTCTGCCCAGGTCTCACATCGTGTACGAGCAACGCGATGGACCGCAGCCCCATGTGAGGTTCAACGGAATAGTTGTATCAAGCTTAAGATACAGTGGACGCCATGCATTGATCTGTATATCAGTTCCGGAGCTGATAACGATCCCCCCGGTCGCTTGAAAGGCCAACAGGAAGAGCGTGCTCCTCAAAGCCACGTGCAAACTCGGATTCGTCAAGAGTTCGTTTAAGGATTACAGGTTTTAGGCAGCCTGGGCAATTTACCGCTTTCTGCAAGCAAGTGACCATTTTACTTTTCTGTTTGCACGCCAAGTGCCCATTTACTTTTCTGTTTGCACGCCAAGTGCCCACTCCCTTCCTTACAGGTCAATAATCGATTACCTCCTTGTGTAATTGAAGCACATAATCGATTATTTCACCTAATTTGGAAAGTGCCTAATCGATTTACTCAGGCTCCTAATCGATTATCTACTCTGAAACAATTCAGGAGCATAATCGATTATCCCATGCTTTCAACTAAGCAGCATAATCGATTACAAGTATTTTTGGAAAGTTTCTATGATTTTGGAAAGCCACTAATCGATTACACACTTCATTTCTTCAAGCCTATAATCGATTATCCTCCTGAAAAGTGTTCAGGAGCATAATCGATTATCCTCTTTTATAACTAAACATCATAATCGATTATCAAGATTTTTGGAAAGTACCTAATCGATTAATACTGGCTCCTAATCGATTATCTATCTGAAAACCATTGAGTCCATAATCGATTATCCATCTCAAGTGTTTTTTAACATAATCGATTAACCTATTTCCAAAAATAGATCAACTTGGTTTTTCCTATAAATAGGCGCACCAAATCTCATTTCGGACAGATTTTCACGAGATCAGAGAGGGGCACACATTTTTTTTCACGAGATCAGAGAAGCCAATTTTCGCAGATCCCATCTTTTCAGAAAAACTCTTCTATATTTTATTTGTGCTCTCTTCGTTCCGTTGGTCCGTCAGAGCTGATCTTTCGCTAAGAGTTAGTTGGGGTTGCATTCTTCAAATTGTAAGACCCGCCTTCATTAGAGGTATTTCTGTCTTTACATTTGTCATTATTTAATTATTGTGATCCGTGCCAAAACTGCTCTATATGATTCAACCCTTTTAGTTTATATGTTGTTTAAGTTGATGATTGGCAATGTGATTCACACTTGTGCACTTGTGCACTTAATCTTAAGTGTGAGGATTGACCAAAGTGATTCAACATTCTTTGATACTTTGGTCGCTAAATAATTTGCTTGCTTATGCTGGCCAATGATCACGATTGAGGCAACTCTTTTGCTTGAACTTACAGTGTCATCGTCTACTCTCATATAGAATATCATCAATACTTAGATAGGTCCATTCCTTACATTGCATCTTCCACTAGATGTGCATTTAGATTCCCTTGCGTTTTGTAGAAATATTTGAGTATGGTTCTCGCCTAGCATCTTCCACTAGATGTGCATTTAGGTTCAATCTCGCCTACTCTTGTATTTTGCTTAATGCCCAATTCAAGTTCCTTCCTTGCCTATCTATGTGTTGTGATCTAATATGTGTAGTTTAGGCTTGATTCTTATTTGCGAATTCAAATATTGTTGCTTAATGATTTGATTCCATTGATTGTGTTATGCTTGAATCCACCAATTCTTTCTTGCATTCATTATTTTCATTTTTCAACGACCTGGCACAAAAACGGTTACTAGTGGCAATCCATCACAACCTTTGTTGGTTTGATTGTCATGAAAGCCTCAATTTCAAAAGAATTTCCGTAAGCATAAAGCAACCTACTAGTGATAATCCATCACAACCTTTGTTGGTTTGATTATCATGAACGCGTCCAATTTCAAAAAGCATTTTTCTAAGTATCAAAGAATCAAAAACAAGTTCGGTGGTCCATCATAATCTTTGTTAGTTTGATCACCATGAAAGCTTGCATTTACAAAAGGCATTTTCAAAGAGAGTTACTAGTAATGATACATCATAACCTTTGTTAGTTTGATCATCATGAAAGCTTTCATTTTCAAAAGACGTTTCAAAAATATTTTCATTTTTCAAAGCTCATTAGAACTACGTCACTTTGATTCCCATTTGGGATACGTAGGAGCGAGTCACATTCTCGTCAAGCGCAACCATAAAAAGTTTAGCATTTGCATAACAAAAAGAAAAGAGTTATTTTCGTAACAAAAAAGAATCACTTTTGCAAACCAAGATCATTTTCAGAACAAAAACCTTTTCCTTTCTAAAATCATTTTCAACCCATCGTCGCTAGTGGTTAATCAGAACCCTTGTTCGTCTAGCCATTGGTGGCGATGTCTTTTTCCCAAAAGAATAATAAATGATGATCCATCATAACCTTTGTTAGTTTGATCATCGTGCAAATCAATCTCTTTCGAAATCACTTTCAAAAAAGATAATAAAAACGAGTTGTTATTGAGAGTCCATCAGAACCTTTGTTCGTTTGACTAGTGGTACAACTCTCCTTTTGAGTGTTTAGTGGTGATTCATCATAGCCTCTGCTAGTTTAATCATTCGCTAATTCTCGTCCCATTTCAAAAACTCACTAAAAAAGATAAAAAACAAAAACTTTTCAAAAAGACAAAGAAGAACTACGTAGCTTTGAGTTCTCCATCGCACCGGGAGATACGTAGGAGCGGGCCATGTCCCGTCAAGCATTTTTTCTAAAAAACCATTTTCCCCCCTTTTTCATAATAAATAAAGATTTTCATTAAGAATTTTTCAATAAGAAGTAGAGAGGCAAAATCAAGTATTTTCAAGTCAACACACTAAAATCACATATTTAATTAAAGGTTCCCTCTCAGTAGAGAGGACGTGTGGGGTGCTAACAACTTCCCTGCGCGTAACCGACCCCCGAACCCTATTCTCTAGTTTCGCAAGACCAATCGCTTTCCAAAAAAGGTTTTCCTAATATTTTCCTTAATAAATATTGGTGGCGGCTTCATTGTCTTAGGAAAAGTTGTGAACGAGAAAGGTTCTCCCTCGGGGACTTTTTCGGGCGCAACAGCTGGCGACTTCACTGGGGACTAAAAAACACTTTTTTCAAAAGTGGGTCAAGCCTAATTAATTAAGTGTGTGGTTTGTGTGATTGATTTGAACATCTTGCTTTGCCTCTATTCTTCTTTTTCATAAGCATGTTGCATCCATATGCATTCTTCTTCTATCTTTGCTTTTGTTTAAAATAATAGATAGTTACTTCTTTGCTTAAATGCTTAGTTCCCTCATGCATATTTCCCCTCTCTTGTCATGTCCCCTTCTTCTCAGCTCCCTTTCTGAGGTAAGTAATGTGTTTGTTGTTGGCACCCTAGATTAGTTGAATTTGATTGGTATTGAACCCTAGGGTAGACGACATGTTATTGATTTCTATTGTCTGGACTGTTCTGGATTTTCATTTGCAGGTAGGGTAGTTTTTTAAGGAAATGCCCTTCGCACACACACACTTGTACCTTGAGGCTACATGATTAGAGAAAGAGACCATAACCCAGGTCTGTTAGGATACCATAGGATGAGTGGATTCGAGTAGTGGGAGCCCATCAGAACCTTTGTCCGTTTGGCTACTCGCGAAAGTTTCAATCAGAGTTGTGCTCTTTCATGATGCTTCGTATCTAGCAGTTTGCTGCATTTACAGGGATTTTCATGAGAGGGAATGTGGCTCTGATGACCTTTGTGAGAGTGTGAATAGAGCTACATGAGAAGATTATCCCTAAAATACCTTAGATCATAGGTTCTACCCCCTTTTAGGTCACAAGGGCTTTCCAAATTGTGTGTTGCATCGTTGCATTCAGTTCAATCAATTTTTCCTTCAAAATTTTTGAAAATTAAAAAAAAAAAGTTATGCTTTCCCTTTTCAATAAACGCCTATATGAGGTGGCATATAGTGTGAAAATTTTCAAATCACCACCTGTAAATATCCTCTTTCTGCAAAAACACAAAAAAGAAGCACCCTTGCATCATCGCATCATTGCATCACTGCATCATTGCATCATTTGCATTGCATAAAATTCCAATTTTGAAAAAAACCATTCATCTTGCATTCCCTTTCACCACATAAAGATAAAACAAATTATCATCTGCATAGCATAAGCATTTCATTTATAATCATGCAAAAAATCCTCGTCGAGTTCATCCAAGACGAGGCGTTCATGCATAAGCATTATTTCAAAAAAGAGACATAGTAGAACTACGTAAGCTTTGATTCCTCATTACAATGGGGATACGTAGGAGCGGGTCATACCCCGTCAAGCACATTTTTCTAAAACCTTTTTTCCAATAAATCATTTGAATCTCCAAATAATTTTCAAAATCATGTTCCAAAACTAAAAAACAAAAAAAAATCATTGTGAGCATCATGCATTTCATTGCACAAAAATGAAAACAAGAAAGCATTTCATTCATAATCATGAATAAAAATCATCATCAAATTTATTCAAAATGTAGCATTCATGCATCATTTCATTAACCTCATCACTTTAGTTCAAATACATCATTCCTCCATACATGCATCTTTCAAAAAAGGAAGGGGCGTTGGCATTTCATACTTCGCCTTGCCTCTAAAAAAAATAATAAAAAATAAAAATAAAAAAAAATCATCATTTAGAAAAAAGCATCATTCCTGCATCTTTCATCATTCAAAAGAAAAAGAGGGCATCGGCATTTCATATCTTGTCTTGCCTCTTGCATCATTCATCATCCAAAGATGCATTGGCATTTCATATTTCGTCTTGCACAAAAAGAAAGCATCAAAAAGAAAAAACTTTTAGAATAAACACACTTTTCAAGTAAACATGCTTTCATGCATTTCATCTCCATCATGTATACATCATAATGTTTTCATCCATGCATTGCATACAACAAAAATGTTGTGATGAGAGACGAGATGTTCTTGCAAGGTAATATTTCCTTTTTGGAAAAGTTTACCATCACTCATTTGCAAACTCAAGGTGTTCCAAGGCACTCAGTTTTTTTCTCATCAATAGCTCATTTGTATTTCCTTCAAAAAAGGACATTACATCTCATCCATTCCATGATAAAAGACTGAAACAGTTCATCAAAAAAAAAAGAGGGGTTTTCATATCATGTTTTAACCAATGTTAATTCTCTGTGAAGCGTTCTTCTAGTAAGCATGCATGCCACATGCAGTTTCTCTTGTTTGAGTCAGTCAATTTCCCTCATTTATCATCATTCCCCATCAAAGTCTAATCCCGCCCTGTCCACCCCTAAAGCGCATATTCTCTCCCATCAGTGCATACTTGACTTGTGGTTCATTCCCACTAACACTTCAAGTCCTCCATGCTGGGGCAATTCTGTGATCACTAATTTTCCTTGTCGGTATCATATTCCTTTAGTGCAAGTCTTTCTAAAAAAAATATATAATAAATAAAAAAGATAAAATAAGCTCGCTAGGTTGAAAACCCGCAAAGGCGGCCTAGGCAAAAAAGAGCGCCCGGTGGATTGAAAACTCGCAAAGAGCGGTCCAGGCAAAAATTAGGGCACAAAAAAGGGAAAATAAAAGAGCAAACACATGAAGATAGATAAATTATTGTCCTAAAGTTAAGTCTTACAGAAATAAGCAATCGGGATTTGAAATGAAATATGGCCATCTCTCCACACCCTCAAGAACCTAAAATCCCAGAAAGACCATTCCCTACCCCTCTTAAGCCAAAGACACCCTTTGTTACCCATCTTAAGCCAAGAAAAGCCCAAGATATCCCCATCACTCCGGACAAGGGTTAATTCCACATCAAAGATGGTATATCATTCTCACCCAAGTCAAAAGGAAAGGAAATCCGCAAAAGGAGGGGAATAACAAAGTTTCAAAAAGGAGAATCCCAAAGCGAAGAAAGGAAGACAAAGGGAGTATAAATTAAGAGTCAATACATTTTGCCATGAAGCATAAGAGCTCCCCTCCCAAAAAGCCCTCAATTCAATGGGCTCGATCATTTCTCCTTTCAAAAAAAAAAAAAGCCCTCAATTCATTGGGTTTAACCATCTCTTCTTTCATAAAGCCTTCAAACACCTCATTGGGTACAACCATCCCCAAACACCTCATCAAACCTAGTAACTATCCCCTTCATAAACCATTGACCATCGACCAACGCTGAATAAGACCCATCCTCCCATCAACCCCAAGCACTCCGATAAGCCCAATCATCCCTTCTCCACAAAACATCACAATCCTGCAAAGTCCATTTCGATCAATGACCGGTTGCTTTCGTTTTCTCAAATTTTAATTTTAGGAAAAATAAGTTTATCTGTTTACAATGTGTTTGCTCAAAAAGAAAAACAAACGGTCGGAAAAAAGAAAGCTATTCAAGAAAAATAAACCCTCAGAAAAAAGGGAACTGAGGAGACAAAAACAAACAGTCAGAAAAAAGAAAGCTGACTAAACAAAATGCATTCAAGTTGCCTTAAAACAAGGTTTAGTGATCACCAAGTGAGGCTTCTCTTCATTACCAAAGTCAAGGCATTCACAGAGAACCAAAGATTTACAGTGAGGACACCACTCAGATCTAAAAGTTGGGGCATTCTCTTCACCACCCATCCACCCTAGTCTTGGGAAAGCATGTTCAGCGTCCATCCTATGTCATTCATCCTTTCACCAGGTGTTATCCTTGACGCCAGTTCCCGCATATCTGCCCTTTCACTCCAATTGTTCTACCACCAAACAGGGGCAAGCCTTTCATTCATAGTCACCAAGTCTGGAGTGGGGCAAGTGCGTTCCCATTCCTTCACCTCATTCGTTCCTATAAAACCTCACCGGGATGATCTCTCAACTCACTTTCCTAAACAAGGCATTGTCATTCTAATTGGGGCAGCTTTGTCCTTGTTATGCCTGAGGCAACATCAAACTCTATGGGTTGAGACAAAATCTCTTTTGCTCCACCTTTCATTTCAAAAGCCGAAGCATTCCCAATTCATCATCTTCTACACCCCTAGTTGTTGTCACCACTAGAAAGGGGCAAGCTATTCACTCATCAAAGACCTGAATTGGGGCAATCTTGTATCTCTTGATCCCTCATGAGCTTCGGCAATAACCATGTCTATCATTCCTTCACTTGCCATAAAAGTCCATGCCCTAAACCAATTCCAAGTTAACTGACTCATTCATTCACATTTGCACCCCTATGCATGCTTACTAGACAATGCCTCAAAAGAGAGAGCACAAGTTGTTTACGTGATATCTAAAATTCAGTCATCATGGAAAGAAAGAGAACACAAGTGAGGTTGTTTGTAAATAAAAACCTTGAGAACACCGGAGTTTGAATTAATTTCAATTCTTCAACAGAATGGTCAATAATCATCTCAATTCCTTGCATTCAAAGTCTCGCATCTCATCATCACAAAAATGTTTACCTCATGCATCTAGGCATTTCAATCTATTCATTATAGCATATGCATCAAAGCATTACATTTGCATATTCACATTTTGTGCATTCATCACACGAGCAAAAGAAAAAAACGTTCCACGTCAGTTGCACCATATTAATGCTTGCATTTCATAGAGGAAAATAGTAAAGAAGAAAAAGCAGAAATCTTTTCATTGCATTGGCATCATATTAATGTTCGCACTTCATAAAAGGAAAAGGACAAAAATCATTGCATTAAACATCAGAGCATCACATCATATTAATGTTTGCATTTCAAAAGAACAAAAGCATTCCATAATATTCAAGACATCAATCATGGCATATGTTTGCATTACATGTCTCAGTCATTGCATTGCTAAGCAAAATGCGGGTGAACACAAGATGTTAATCCTCATGCCTAGTTCCAAGACTCAGCACTTCAAGTGTCAGTCTTCATTCTAATTCTCAAGTCAGTCATCCTGGACTTGTCAGTCTCAAAATCTCATTCCCAGTCGCTTCTTCAGTTCGGAGTTCAAATGTCCTCGGGTCCCAAGTGGTTCATTAAAAGCACGCTAAGTGTTCATCCTCATTTACTGTCTTCTCTTCAGCACGCCAAGTGTTCATTCACTGCTTTCTTTCTAGCAAACCAAGAATTCATCATCATTGCATCAGACATCAAATCAAGTCTCAAAATACAAAATCATTTTCAATAAATAGGAGACTAAGTCGAATGTACATTCGAAATAGTCATCACGATTGGACAATTGAATTGATCACTCAAGAACCCTAAGGTCGCCATGCCAAAAAAGAAAACAAACAAAAACATTCAGTGTCGTCTACATCATAGTAATGTTTGAATTCCATAAAACAAAAAGAACCAAAATTCATCATCCCATCAAACATCCAAGCAATACGGTTGCATCACATCAATACTTGCATCTCATAGAAGAAAAGAAAGCTAGAACATCCCATGTCATTCATCATTTCATGTTATTCATCATTTTATAGCAATATTCTCATTTCATAAAAAAAAAAACAAGGAAGAGAAAGTTTTCCTTTGCATGTCATTCCATTAAAATACATGAGCATTCCATGTCATCAAACACCAAAGCTTTGCATTCGCATACCCATGATTCTTAAAAGAGCAAAAAGAGAAGCCAAAAGAGAGAAAAGAGAAGAGCCAAGTGAGCAACAAAAAAGAAAAGAAAAGAAAGAAAAAGAAAGAAGAAAATCTAGAGAAAGAGGAAAAGACATATAAGAACAGGAGAAAATCATGCATTCATCAGACATAAGCAAAAGAAAAAGAAAATCATGCATTGCGTACAGACAAGAGAAGAAAAGGAAAATCATTGCATTCATCAAGCATATAAGAACAGTAGAAAATCATGCATTCATAAGCAAAAGAAAAAGAAAATCATGCATCGCGTACAGACAAGAGAAGAAAAGGAAAATCATTGCATTCATCAAGCATATAGGAACAGTAGAAGATCATGCATTCATCCGACATAGACAAAGGAAATAAGAAACTCATCATTCATCATAAGAAAAAAGAAAACAGCAATCATGGCATTTGCATTGCATGCATTTGTTCATTTTCAGCTACAGGTACAAAGAGAGGATGAGCACTTCGGTGTTAGCCCTCGCCCCCAGATTCCAGAAAATGTTCCCCCAAGTTGGGAGTTCAGAAAGAAAAAAAGAAAAGAGAGAAATAGAAAAGAAAGAGAGAAAAGAAAAGAGAGCGCTCAAGCGCGCATTGCGGATCGGAGCACAGAGATCATCGCTCCCTTCTGCCCAGGTCTCACATCGTGTACGAGCAACGCGATGGACCGCAGCCCCATGTGAGGTTCAACGGAATAGTTGTATCAAGCTTAAGATACAGTGGACGCCGTGCATTGATCTGTATATCAGTTCCGGAGCTGATAACGATCCCCCCGGTCGCTCGAAAGGCCAACAGGAAGAGCGTGCTCCTCAAAGCCACGTGCAAACTCGGATTCGTCAAGAGTTCGTTTACGGATTACAGGTTTTAGGCAGCCTGGGCAATTTACCGCTTTCTGCACGCAAGTGCCCATTTTACTTTTCTGTTTGCACGCCAAGTGCCCATTTACTTTTCTGTTTGCACGCCAAGTGCCCACTCCCTTCCTTACAGGTCAATAATCGATTACCTCCTTGTGTAATTGAAGCACATAATCGATTATTTCACCTAATTTGGAAAGTGCCTAATCGATTTACTCAGGCTCCTAATCGATTATCTACTCTGAAACAATTCAGGAGCATAATCGATTATCCCATGCTTTCAACTAAGCAGCATAATCGATTACAAGTATTTTTGGAAAGTTTCTATGATTTTGGAAAGCCACTAATCGATTACACACTTCATTTCTTCAAGCCTATAATCGATTATCCTCCTGAAAAGTGTTCAGGAGCATAATCGATTATCCTCTTTTTTAACTAAACATCATAATCGATTATCAAGATTTTTGGAAAGTACCTAATCGATTAATACTGGCTCCTAATCGATTATCTCTCTGAAAACCATTGAGCCCATAATCGATTATCCATCTCAAGTGTTTTTTAACATAATCGATTAACCTATTTCCAAAAATAGATCAACTTGGTTTTTCCTATAAATAGGCGCACCAAATCTCATTTCGGACAGATTTTCACGAGATCAGAGAGGGGCACACATTTTTTTTCACGAGATCAGAGAAGCCAATTTTCGCAGATCCCATCTTTTCAGAAAAACTCTTCTATATTTTATTTGTGCTCTCTTCGTTCCGTTGGTCCGTCAGAGCTGATCTTTCGCTAAGAGTTAGTTGGGGTTGCATTCTTCAAATTGTAAGACCCGCCTTCATTAGAGGTATTTCTGTCTTTACATTTGTCATTATTTAATTATTGTGATCCGTGCCAAAACTGCTCTATATGATTCAACCCTTTTAGTTTATATGTTGTTTAAGTTGATGATTGGCAATGTGATTCACACTTGTGCACTTGTGCACTTAATCTTAAGTGTGAGGATTGACCAAAGTGATTCAACATTCTTTGAAACTTTGGTCGCTAAATAATTTGCTTGCTTATGCTGGCCAATGATCACGATTGAGGCAACTCTTTTGCTTGAACTTACAGTGTCATCGTCTACTCTCATATAGAATATCATCAATACTTAGATAGGTCCATTCCTTACATTGCATCTTCCACTAGATGTGCATTTAGATTCCCTTGCGTTTTTTAGATATATTTGAGTATGGTTCTCGCCTAGCATCTTCCACTAGATGTGCATTTAGGTTCAATCTCGCCTACTCTTGTGTTTTGCTTAATGCCCAATTCAAGTTCCTTCCTTGCCTATCTATGTGTTGTGATCTAATATGTGTAGTTTAGGCTTGATTCTTGTTTGCGAATTCAAATATTGTTGCTTAATGATTTGATTCCATTGATTGTGTTATGCTTGAATCCACCAATTCTTTCTTGCATTCATTGTTTTCATTTCTAAACGACCTGGCACAAAAACGGTTACTAGTGGCAATCCATCACAACCTTTGTTGGTTTGATTGTCATGAAAGCCTCAATTTCAAAAGAATTTCCGTAAGCATAAAGCAAGCTACTAGTGATAATCCATCACAACCTTTGTTCGTTTGATTATCATGAACGCGTCCAATTTCAAAAAGCATTTTTCTAAGTATCAAAGAATCAAAAACAAATTATTAGCGGTGGTCCATCATAATCTTTGTTAGTTTGATCACCATGAAAGCTTGCATTTACAAAAGGCATTTTCAAAGAGAGTTACTAGTAATGATACATCATAACCTTTGTTAGTTTGATCATCATGAAAGCTTTCATTTTCAAAAGACGTTTCAAAAAGATTTTCATTTTTCAAAGCTCATTAGAACTACGTCGCTTTGATTCCCATTTGGGATACGTAGGAGCGAGTCACATTCTCGTCAAGCGCAACCATAAAAAGTTTAGCATTTGCATAACAAAAAGAAAAGAGTTATTTTCGTAACAAAAAAGAATCACTTTTGCAAACCAAGATCATTTTCAGAACAAAAACCTTTTCCTTTCTAAAATCATTTTCAACCCATCGTCGCTAGTGGTTAATCAGAAACCTTGTTCGTCTAGCCATTGGTGGCGATGTCTTTTTCCCAAAAGAATAATGGGTTAAAGGTATGTTTCGTCCCTGCAAATATCACAATAATCCAGTTTCGTCCCTGTAAAAAAAAAAGTTTTAAAACAGCCCTTGCAATTACCAAACGCTTCTAGTTTCGTCCCTGCTGTTAACTTTCCATCCAAAAAACTAACAGTTGCCACGTCATCAACCCTTGCCCAAAAAAAAGTTTTAAAACAACCCTTGCAATTACCAAACGCTTCTAGTTTCGTCCCTGCTATTAACTATTCATCATCTTCAACCTCTTGATTGTCTTCTTCAAACCCAAATCCCATCAAATCTCCTTATTTCCTTACACAAAATCTCATTCATCATGTTGGCTTTGTTGATGCTGAAGATATGAATGTCACATCTGGCAAAAGGAAATATTCTAGTTTGGTGGGGTACTCAAGCAGCAAGTTGGCACAGGTAAACTTCCCTGATGAAGTCTTAACAACTATGAATAAACATTTTTTTGTAACATTGATATGCATGATACCAAGATAACATTCATTCCAACAGTGTATTTTGACAAATCACTCTAAAAAGAAGTTATCCATTGATGGAACTCATTACTAATCCATCTAACTATTTATGTTTCCTGCTTATGGTTTCTTTTGCTTTAGAGGAATTTAAATTACTAATAGTCTAATACAGGAGACTGGAAATATATATTGTATTGTTTTACCATTTTGCTGTTCTCTTTCATTGCATAAGCCACTTAAGTTAGATAACTCTGCCATGCATGCTGCATTGGCGTGCAAATTGGTTCATTAGTGGCATATGGTGCATTTGCATATACTGATTAAGATTTAAGAAATGCAAGAGTTATAAATACCATTATGCTGCTGACTGTTGCTGGTCAATGATGCGATTTCACTTGAAAATAAATTGCTTGGTTTACTTCCGTCTCGAAACTATGAATGAAAATGTTCACATTTCTGTTGCAGGTTATGTTTAGTAGTGTTCTTTATAAGAGACTCCCTGCTGAAGCTGGCATCAGTGTGTTGTGTGTATCACCTGGAAGTGTCCAGACCAATGTTGTAAGCATTTTTGAAAGAATCAAACACCTGTTCCTGAATGGAGTTGTGCTACTGTAATTTTAATCTTTTAAATTTCTATGGTTTAGTTTTATTAAATCTGTCACAGGTTTGTGTCATTATTTGGTGTTTGTGGTGAGAATGAGATTTTGTGTAAGGAAATAAGGAGATTTGATGGGATTTGGGTTTGAAGAAGACAATCAAGAGGTTGAAGATGATGAATAGTTAATAGCAGGGACGAAACTAGAAGCGTTTGGTAATTGCAAGAGTTGTTTTAAAACTTTTTTTTGGGCAAGGGTTGATGACGTGGCAACTGTTAGTTTTTTGGATGGAAAGTTAACAGCAGGGACGAAACTAGAAGCGTTTGGTAATTGCAAGAGCTGTTTTAAAACTTTTTTTTTTACAGGGACGAAACTGGATTATTGTGATATTTGCAGGGACGAAACATACCTTTAACCCAAGAATAATAAATGATGATCCATCATAACCTTTGTTAGTTTGATCATCGTGCAAATCAATCTCTTTCGAAATCACTTTCAAAAAAGATAATAAAAACGAGTTGTTATTGATAGTCCATCAGAACCTTTGTTCGTTTGACTAGTGGTACAACTCTCCTTTTGAGTGTTTAGTGGTGATTCATCATAGCCTCTGCTAGTTTAATCATTCGCTAATGCTCGTCCCATTTCAAAAACTCACTAAAAAAGATAAAAAACAAAAACTTTTCAAAAAGACAAAGAAGAACTACGTAGCTTTGAGTTCTCCATCGCACCGGGAGATACGTAGGAGCGGGCCATGTCCCGTCAAGCGTTTTTTCTAAAAAACCATTTTCCCCCTTTTTCATAATAAATAAAGATTTTCATTAAGAATTTTTCAATAAGAAGTAGAGAGGCAAAATCAAGTATTTTCAAGTCAACACACTAAAATCACACATTTAATTAAAGGTTCCCTCTCAGTAGAGAGGACGTGTGGGGTGCTAACACTTTTCCTGCGCGTAACCGACCCCCGAACCCTATTCTCTAGTTTCGCAAGACCAATCGCTTTCCAAAAAAGGTTTTCCTAATATTTTCCTTAATAAATATTGGTGGCGGCTTTATTGTCTTAGGAAAAGTTGTGAACGAGAAAGGTTCTCCCTCGGGGACTTTTTCGGGCGCAACAACATGTCAGAGTTCTGGATCTATGCAAAACCTACACGGATAAAAGCATATACCCAGAACATCTGCAAAAAAGAACCACTACAAGAAAAATTGGACTTTTCGGCGGACAAAATCAGCCGGAAAAACAAAAAATCCGCCGAAAATGTGGACTTTCCGACGGATTTTTAGCGCCGGTAGACAGCTCGTGGCAAACGCTTTTCGGCGGATTATCGGTCTGAAATTTCCGGCGGATTTCGTGGCGCGGAAAAATCCGCCGGAAATTTCCGGCGGAAAATCCGCCGAAAAATCCAAAAAATCTGCCGGAAATGTCGCCGGATATTTACCGGCGGATTTTTGGAACTTCAGCCAGATTTTTAGAAATTTTTTTTTTGTTTTTTAAAAAATCCGCCGGAAATTCAAAAAATCCGCCGGAAAATCCAAAAAAAAAAATTATTTATTTTTAAAAAAAAATCCGCCAATAATTCAAAAAATCCGCCGGAAATGTCGCCGGAAATTTACCGGTGGATTTTTGGAATTACCGGCGGATTTTAAAAAAAATAATAATTTTTTTTTAAATTTTTTTTACATTTTTTTTTTCGAATTTTTGTATTTCAAATAAATAAGAAGTAATAAAAAATGAATTAGAACGTGAGAAAAAAATTATATAGAATAGAATGAAAAGTAATAGAGAAATTAGAATGAAAGAGAGTTGTGTCAAAAATATAAGAATATATGAAAGAGTGTATGGAAAAATAAAGTAGGAGAGAATAAGAATGAATAAATGATAAGGAATAAGAATAAATAAAAGTATGTGAATGAAGAAATAAGAAGAAGTGAGAAGGAAGAAGAAATGGGAAATATAGAAAAGAGATATGTTGAGAAATATAAATAAGTTTGAAGAGTATATGAGAAAGAAGAAATAACAATGAATAAGTGAGAATGAATGAGAATGAAGAAGAAAAGAAATGTAGAAGAGTGTAGGAGAAAGTGAGAAGGAAATAAAGAGTGAAATGAGAAAATGAGAAGAGAGTAGGAGAAAGTTTTATTAGTAGGAATTTCAAAATATTCCGGCGGATTTACCGCCGGATTTTTAACATTTCCGGCGGATTTTTTGAAATTTTTTAATATTATTTTTAAACAAAATCCGCCCGAAATGTTAAAAATCTGTTGAAAAATTTTCGGCTACATTTCCTGCGGATTTTTGTGAATTTCCGGCGGATTTGTCGAAAAAATTTTATTTTTATTTTTTTGGTAAATCCGCCGGAAATTCAAAAAAATCCGCCGGAAAATTTCCGACGGCTTTTCCGAAATTTTTTTTTTTTCAAAAATTCGCCGGAAATATCATTTTTTCCGCCGGAAATGCAAAATATCCGCCGGTAATACGCGATATTCTTGTAGTGAACACACTTAAAATCATCAAGCAGTAGAGGTCGGAAAGATGATGGTCTTCTCTTCGGTCTGAGCATCGATCTTAACAATCTGACCCCCCTCAACCTCATGGTCGGCATCAATAAACACCCGATCCAAATGGATTGAAGGATTGACCAAAACAGCTTGCTGAAGAGCACACTCAAAACCTTCTCTGTATAGCTCGAATGCAGAATTGGCGGCTTCCCTGGCTTCCTTCGTAGCTTCATTCGCAATTCTCGCAGCCTCCTTGGCATTCTTCCTACTCTGTTGAAGGGCTGCTTGAAGTTCTGCGATTCGAGCTTCAGGATCCCTGCTGGTACCAACCCCTGCCTTAGAGGCCTTTCTCAAATCATCTTCTAGAACGACGATTCGATCCTCTAAGCTTCTGATTTTTCGATTAGCCTTGGCCACCTGCTCCTCCAGGCCTCTCTCATTTTCTTCAAGCTCCTTAACACGAGCCTCTGCAACCTCGGCCCGACGTGTAATTTCCCCCTGTCCTTCCTTCAAAGTTTGAAGCTCTTGCTTGGTACGAGCCAACTCTTTGGATCTCAAAGACATATCTTCCGCAAGCTTTACCCTTTTTGATTTCTCGAGCTCCACCAAATCTGCAAACACAAATAAAGAAAGTATCAAAACCGAGGGAAAAGTCAAAAAGCAAAAATCAACAAGAATAAACGACATAAAAGAAACCCATTCCTTTAGCTCGTTTCTCATATTTTTCCTTTTCGATATTGTGAACCTCGCCCAGGTTTACCAAGATCTGAACTGATGCTCCAACAGGATCCTCCCGCCATTGAGCATATTTTGCTCCAGGAAGTTCTCCTCCAAAGGAACGGCCTTGTTTTTGTGTTTTGGTCTCCTCGAGGTTTTTCTCCTCTTCTCCGGTCTTGACTCACCACCAGCATCAGTTCGCACCCTCTTTGCTGAGGTCCCTGCACCGGTATCATGAGCAGCTGGGGGAGGAGAAACAAGATCGATCCGATCATGAGCCAGATCCTCCTAAGTGACAGTGTTGATCGGAGAAGCAGGAATAGCAGACTCGGCTGCGATCTCATTTTCGGGAGACGTTGGAACAGGAACGTCCCCCTCTTCAACATCGACCCGAATGTCGACATTCTTCATTTCAAGTGCCTTCATCGCAGCGAGCCTCCTCGGCGCCATGGTATCTGAAAAAAATAAAGAAAACTGGGTTATGCAACATACAATCAAATTCAAATACACAAAAATCGACCCTAGAAAGGCGAATTACCTAAAACATGTTGCACTCGTTTTCGTTTTCCGGCCTGAACTATCTTAGCCGCAGGGATACCTCGCTACTTATCTTTTGAAACCGGAATGCTCTCAGAAATAAATATCAGGATTCTCTTGGTGAGAAGATCTTCGGCACTTAGTCGACCCTCACCCACGGAAAAAGAATTGGTGGATCGTTCAAAATGGCCCTGACTCCAACCAATAGGAAACTTGGTCGACACCAAGGTCCGACCATCCTCGCTAAGCTTCCCTACTTTCTCAATTGCTTCGTCGGTTACCGGCTCGACCCAATAGTACAACTCTTTCCAATTTCCCCTCAGTGAGTCCGCATAAGCTTTAAAAATCTTAGCCCCTCGCCTCGAGCGAAGACTGACGTGCTCGCGACCGGAGTTGTTTTCACTACTGTTCCGATTAATTCTCGAACAAATGGAAGAAGAGCAACGGTGAGACCGGTCTCTCCAAATGAATGCACATTAATTCATAGGCTCGAAGGAAAGCCCATGCATTTGGATGTAATTGGGAAGGCGCTACATCTAAACTCGCCAAGACCGTCTGCTCAAAAGAGGTAAAAGGAGGCCGGATATTCATTTCATTAATCAACATATGGTACAGGGTAAACTTAAGCTCTTCGGGCCATAAAGCTACATCCTCTCCTTTCTTCATACCTTCGATCCTCCAAACTCGCTTCGAGCGCCCAAAAGCCTTCCTACCGATCGCCTCCAAATTAAAACCATACCGATACAAAGATTCGATCTCCAAAATATTACTAGAAACCCAATCATATTGAGAGACCTCTCGTACCGGTACGTCATAATCCCCACAACCAGTACTGGAGTAACCATTAAAAGAAGCAACAGAAGCTCGACTGGAACCTGGTTGACTCGAAGGGAGGGGTTCAGTTTGTTTTCCAGCGTCGCCTTGATTGGACCCTTCATCAGGGTCAGAACTTGTCCCGAGGTCGATCTCGGAACCCTCTGATTCCTCGAGTAGGAATTCCTTATCAGACTCAGAGGTGATGGTCATCACATCCACCAAACGATCCTCCTCCATATCTTCAGCAGCACCCTCGTTCGGCTCATTGGCATCACTTACAGGTGAAGAGCTTTCACCATCAAAATTGTCCTCCGCCTTATCACTCACAGGGGCAGAAGCAGAATGCTCTTGCACATCAGGAGCGGAAACTTCAATAGGATCGGTACGAACTTCAGGGATTTCTCCACCAGAGGCCATAACGTTCGTAAACTCCTTACGATACTGTGTAATGTCTCTCCGAGTTTGTTTTGTCCTCGCCAGGACGAATCTACAGAAATGGGGGACAAATTTCCAGGGTTAGGATCGAAAATGGGTTTGCGAGCAAGTCGGAACCCGACCTGACGACCCCCATTCGGATATCATAAAGGACTGGGGGAGGTCCAGACACTACAAAAGAATAGAAAAACAAAAAACAAGAAACTAACCTCGAAACGGAGCTGCAAAATTTGATCGTATCTGGAAAGAATGCAGTTGCCGATCTACAAAAACCGACTTTAAAGTGCTTCAAAGCTCTCCGAATTTGTTTCACTCGAAAAGGAAGCTCGGGAGCTCTCGAAGATCGACAATCAAAAACAAATAAAGCCAAGCAACAAATGAAAGGGTGTGACCCTTTATTTATAGTAAGGCGAAATTGATGGGCTTGGGCTGGGATGTTGAAACGTCACGTCTAATCAAGGTCCATTAGGTTCGCACGCTAAAAAACAAAACACCAATAATATGCAATACTAGCTCATACACCCTCGACTTGACTTGGAACTACATTTCTTTAGGAATCTCAGTAGAAACTCATCTAGTCAATAAATCAAACAAGTAACGCGTACTAAAACTTGGGAAAATTACAAAGCCATTTTTTTTTCAACTTGATGGTGTTGGACCAAATCAGGTAGTAATGTATGCCTCTACCATGGAACAAGAGACATCAAGGAAACAGGGTAAAATTGAGGAAAAACATGTTTGTGAAAAGAAAAGGGAAAGGTTTCCTTGAAAGGTGGCTTTGTTATCTAGCATGAATTAATCGTACCTTTCGTTTAGTATTTATTATTATGTTAATGATTTTTTGACAAAAATTACTATGTTAATGATAATGACCATGATTTCCTCTATAGTAGAACATGATTTATTGAGCTTGTTTGCAACCTTTCATTTTATTATTATTATTATTATTATTATTATTATTATTATTATTATTATTATTATTATTATTATTATTATTATTATTATTATGGACTCTTTTTCAAAATATATATGATGCTTTGTTTTGCTTAAGATGTTATATATGTTTAAAAGCGAAAGGAGTTTGAATATTATAAAGTTTCTCTTGTTCTAGTTTTTTTTAAAAGGCAAATACTTTATATATTAGATAACTTGTGTTTTAATGCTACGCGAAACCTTTGTACATAACTACATCCCACTCAAATAGAAGTAGCTCATACACACGAATACCAAAAGCGTGAAAGCAATACTTAACTCCACCTCGGGATGTTGGAGTAATCCTATATATGGAAAAACAACACATATAGAGGGCTCAAAAAAGATGAAGAGGTATGGGCCCATTACCAACAACTAACAGAGGTTGGTCCTGTTGGCTGCCAAGGTGAGTACCATGTAGGTTATATTTATATACCTCACTAACTATGGTGAACAATCAGTATCAACTCGCCTAAACTTTTTTCCATCGAAAGAATTTAATTAGAAATAGAAACTTTTTTTTTTATCTTTTTTCAGACATCTAGTGTATCTCATTAGGGAAATTTCAAGGGTTGATAAGCTTTTGGAACGAACATGTTTTTTTTTAGAACTCTAGTATGTGGTCGTAAAGGTCGAATTAGGCATGTAATATTTGTCATTTTATGAACACATTTTTTGCTTATGATTTGTGGTGGTAGCAATGTATAAGCAATGATTTACACAATATATTTTAAGATTGCAAAAGAAGATGAGAAGTTTGCCTTTCAATATATTTAACATTACGTCACTTTTGTTTCCCATCTTTTAACCGTTTGCACAAGGTAGATATGCACAATAACTTGTTTTTTTATGGCAAATGTTAAATGCAATGTCAAATTGTCAGTGTTGCATATTATTGCAAAAAACAAATTTATCTTCTTCAAGCATGATTCCTCTCGAGAACCTAAACCAGGAAAAGAACAGCATGGCTTCTTGATGCCAACAAGAGTTGCAAAAATGTTATTGTTTCCTCTCTTGGACTTAATTGAAACCAACAACCACATTCTACGCAACTAAAATACTCAACAAGAGTTGCAAAAATGTTATTGTTATTCATACATTTTTGCTTATTAAAAAAGAACAAATGTTGCAAAAAAGATGAGAAATTTGCACCTAATCTGTTTCAACATTGCATATTTTTTTCCACCTCCACACTACTGCAAAAAAGGTCTTTTGAATCGGTTATTTGGCACATTTGGAGTCAGTTATTTGCTGATTCGAATACCGCCGATTCTAAAGGGATACGACGGAGTGAAGAGGGATGCGACGGAGAACGAAGGAGGAAACTGAGAACGAAGAGATGCGACGGAGTGAAGAGGGATGACAGGGATTTGCTGAGAACGAAGGGGATTTGCTGAGAACGAAGGGGATTTGCTGTGAACGAAGAGGGATTTGCGAGTGAGCTGCGAAGGAGGGATCGTGAAAATTGCTGCTTGAGGGATGAGATGCGACAGAACGAAGGGGATTTGCTGCTTGAGGGGGAAACTGAAATGCGACAGAGATGCGAACGTGTGAGAGGGATGAGAACGAGTTAGGGTTTGAGAGGTAAAGTGTGAGAGGGAAACTGAAAAAACAAGGGGGGTCGTGAAAATTGTAATGAAACAGACATTTTGAATCGATTGTTTAAAGAACCGATTCTGAATGTAGCTATTCGGAATCGTTTATTCAGTCAGCCGATTACAAATGTCTAAATTGGCACATGTTGAATCGGTTGTTTAAACAACCGATTCTAAATGTCTAAAAAAATCTGTCACAATTCCATTTAATTGCAATTTTGCCACCGCGTCCACATTTAGAATCGGTTATTCGAACAACCGATTCAAAATAGTGGTTTTTAAAGCTAATTTTGCACTAGTGCCAACTGTTCCCACAAGGTAGATAAACATAGTAACCTGTTTTTTATGGCAAATGTTAAATGTAGTTGGTTGTTAGAAATGTTAGTGGGACAACTTGAAATTCAAAACCACTTATCTATTTAAGTTTTATCTTCCTCTCCTAACTTAATACCGCTTATCTATTTAAGTTCTTTCCATTTTGATCTCAGAAAAAAACAAGTTCAGGTCAGTTCTTTCCATTTTGTCTTGCAGCTTCTTATATAATTCACATAGAATGTTTCGTATCTTTTGTATATAAGGCGACAAGTGCTTAATTATACCTACAATAACAAAAACCTTCTCAACCTTCTTTAGATTCTGATGTTTCATATAGGGTGGGGGGCCTTGATCCTCGTTGAGATCTAGTAGAGGCCACCATTCCTCATCTCCTTTAGGCCACCATGGAGGAGAGAGACCACCATCAACAGGGAATCTACTTTGAGGTGGGTCACAATGATGAACGAGACATGTCAAAAGAATCTGCAAGGTACTGCCCCGAAATTCATGCAAGGTTCGAAGAGATGCATAGTGATTGCCACTTAAGTCAAGTTCTTGTTTATTTGCATCACCTACCTTTCCTTCTTTGTACCTTATCATTGCAAGACGAGCATTATGACCAAAGTTGACCTTTTCCTTCCACCAATGGCGAAGATTTTCAGAAATTGCATTGATTGCTTTCCCTTTCTTAGGAATAAGGCCATACACAAATCCCTCAAAATTGCAAACATCAACAACCGTTAACATATTCTTCAATATATTTTCTAGAGCAGTATCCATGATCTTTCTTCTTTCATCTTCATTTATTGATTCTGAATCCTTTTTTTCCGTTTCTTTGCTCTCTTCCTTACGCCCCTTTGATTGCACGATACGATTACAAAATTTTCCCTCTAATTGCTCCATTAAATTTTCTTCACTTGCTTTGTCTTCAAAATTTGTTCTTGATTCTGGTGATTTGAGTTTTGCAATAGCATCACTTTCCATTGAATAGTGGAGTTTGTGAGAAAGAATTTCACTATTTTGTACTTCGTAGGATATCCTGACACTGCTTTCTCCTTGTGCACTTGCAACTACAAACTTCAGTATTATATAAAAGAATCAGCACACTTTGTTTGCAAAAAGTTCAACTAATGCAATTAACGATTTTTTTTGAGATACACGTCCTTAAATATCAACTGGGTTAATTGGTAACTAGGTTAACTAGCTAACAACAATAAATGTTTTTAAAACTGAACAGGTGATCGAGCCTCCAAGATCTCTTGTCATGGTTCAATTGGTTCGTTCAATCAACTATGATTGAAATGGAGGACTAAGAAATATTTTATTAAATAAATAAGTATTATATTTCGGGGGAACGGTTTTTAAAAAAAGAGAAATCATTTGGAATGGTTCATCTCACTTTAATAGCGGTTTGACCACGAATCTATATATTTTAACCAAATTTTGAGTTGTTCAACCAGATTGTGGTTATACTAGGGTGGAACCAATTACTGAGCTAGAGGGTTCTAAGTTCAATTGGTCGAACCTGCCGGCTCAGTTTAGTTCTGAATGATATGATGATGCTGTTTGCAATATTAGATCCGTATTGAACATTGCTAAAAAATTAATAAGTTAGATGATACTTTGGTATATGGGGATTGCATAGACTTGAACCGTAACAAGTACTTGTCGACCTAGTTTTGTAAACAATTGAGAATCAAAGAAAGTTTACTACCCCAGAAATCAAGAGCCAAATGGATCCTTGAAGGTGTTTCAAAGTCTAAATATTTTCATAATTTTTAAAGTATACTAGGAGAACAAACCAAGTGGTGGCTCCTAGGGGAAGAGACTATTGGATCGAGGATGTGAATAAAATAAAAGCTAAAGGAAGAAAATTTTGATGAAATTTTCTAATAAAATAAATTACAACATGTCTATTTTCGATGGCATTGAGTTTTTGAGGATTTAAAATAAAGACAATTGAAACATAAATAAAGGATGTTGTTTGGAGTTGTGATGGGAATACAAGCCCTCAACTTGATGGCTTTAATCTCAACTTCTTTAAGTCTTATTGACACTTAGTGGAAAATGAATTGGTTAGGTTTGTACATCAACTTGGTATTTGACAAACGCTTGGAGTAGCATTTTTAAGAATGCCACACTAATTTTTGACAAACGCTTGGAGTAGCATTTTTAAGAATGAATGCAAAACATTCAACGTCTGGTATTTGGTAAACACTTGTGTGGTTTCTTTGGATTCATATGCACTTTAGGACGCTTATGATTCCAGTTGTTTATTAATTACAAACATGGTTTCTTTAAAGAATAATCTATAACGTTACAACACTACATATTTAATGTCGGGTGTTTTTTAAAATGCTCGATGTGAATTATTTTCAAGGTTATTTTCTCTTAAATATCTTGTCATTTCCCCTAGCTTTTCTATTCGCTCCTACATCACTCGACGTATTCTCTTCTCTCTTTCCACTACAAAAAAATTGCTCATTGGCGAGGGATTTTTTCCTCGGTAAATGCCCCAAATCCGTCGCTAATGCCCATTAGCGAGGGAATCAGTCATTCGCTAAATTGCTCATCGCTAATGGGATTAGCGAGGGAAATTTGAATCCCTCGCTAATTACCGAGGGAATATTCCGTCGCTAATTCCCTCGCTAATTAGCGAGGGATTCAAATTCTGTCGCTAAGTTTGACAGCCACGTGTCCCAATCTGAATGGCTTGTATTAAGTACTATTTTAATTTTTTTCAACCTGCTTTTTTATATAAGTATATTATTATTATTATTATTATTATTATTATTATCAAGCTTTCTAGAGAGAGAGAGAGAGAGGAGTGAGAGTGGTTGTGGTGGTGGTGGCGTGGTGATTCTGGTGAAGAGTGGATTAGGGTAGAGAGAGAAGGTGAAGAGTAAGGGAGAAAGAGAGACAGAGAGAGAGAGTGAGTGAAACAAGCTATGTGGTGGTGTGGTGGTGGTGGTGTGGTGGTGATGGTGGTGGTGAAGGGTATTAGGGTAGAGAGAAGGAGAAGAGTAAGAAAGAAAGAGAGAGAGAGAGAGAAACGAGCTTGGTGGTATGGTGGTGGTGGCGGTGGTGGTGTGGTGGTGGTGGTGGTGGTGGTGATGGTGGTGGTGTGGTGTGGTGTGGTGGTGGTGGTGTGGTGGTGGTGGTGGAGTGGTGGTGGTGGAGGGTATTAGGGTAGAGAGAGAAGGAGAAGAGTAAGGGAGAAAGAGAGAGTGAGAGAGAGGGTGAAGATGAGAGGAGGTGGTGGTGGTGGTGTGGTGGTGGAAGTTATGGGAAGGTGGGAGACAAGAAGAGAGACGAGTGTGAGGAGAGTAGGAGAGAAGAGTGTGTGTGAGAGAATAAATAAGCTGAAAACTCAAAAAATTAGTGAGCGAATTAGTGAGGGACTGAAAATTCCGTCGCTAATCACCTGCACGGAGCCCTATGATCTGAAAACTGTCAGAAATTAGCGAGGGAATTAGTGAGAGACTGAAAATTCCGTCGCTAATCACCTGCACGGAGCCCTATGATCTGAAAACTGTCAGAAATTAGCGTGGGAATTAGCGAGGGACTGAAAATTCCTTCGCTAATCACCTGCACGGAGCCCTATGATCTGAAAACTGTCAGAAATTAGCGAGGGACTGAAAATTCCGTCGCTAATTAGCGAGGGACTAAAGTTGTCGTTTTCGTGCTCTGTTTTGCTTGTGTATTCGATCAATGCCTTCATTTTGAATATATATATATATATATATATATATATATATATATATATATATATAATATTGTTCATGCTTGATTTTCTCACGTTTGTGTATTTTGTTTGCGTTTCTGTAATCATGTTCTTGTTTTTTTTATGAACTACTAGGTTGTTGCCTATTCTACGAAAAAAATCTTTTTCACGTGAAAATATTTGTTATGTATTTTGTTGTTATATATCATTTAGCTTCTGTTCAAAGAATTTTTTTGACTCTGTACATGAAGTAACATTACATATTTGGGTTGTTTTTGTGTATTAAGTTGTTTATTTTGTTCAGAGGATACTACTCATGGTGCTGAGAGAAGTGCTATATTGAGGAACATATGAGGCCAACCGCTGATCCTACTCGACAAAGGGCGGGTAACGCCAAACAATACCATGCCCAATTTCATAGGGCCAAAGATCGCGGCGTTGCTCATGATCTTGCAAGGACTGCTCCTGTTGATCCTCCGAGGAGACCGACCTCTACTAGGAGGCCTTCTATTGTTGCGGAGGTTTCCCATTCTTTGATAATCATTGACATGGTCTCTAGCAATGATGATTCGCATATGAAGTACATTTCGTCTACACTTGATAACAGACAAGCGACTCTTGATGAATCTACAACTGACTTTGTCCCGTTGATCCGTCTAGCTGTTTAGATTAGACTACGTTTTAAATATATATGGTCGTGAATCTTGTTATATTTAAGCCTATTTGAAGAACTAAGCAACAAATTGTACCCCACAACCTTCTAAACAGCAGAAGGATTTCCAAAGCCAATCCACACAAGCTTCTGAACTACCAAGCAGCTAGAAAAGGGTGGTAGACCACCCACAAGATCAAATCATTGGTGAAACATCTGAACTAGTTAGAACCATAAGCTCTTTTAGATAGGAATCCTCTCAACATGTCTTCATTTCTGAAATAGATCCCAAAAGTATAAAAGAAGTAATAACTAATGAATCTTGGGTTGAAGCTATGCAAGAAGAACTTGTTTAGTTTGAAAAGAATGAAGTGTGGAATCTGGTTCCACCTCCTAAACATCAATCAGTGATTGGAACAAGATGGATTTTTAGAAACAAAATTGATGAAAGTGGTAAGGTTGTGAGAAACAAGGCAAGACTTGTGGCTCAAGGTTATAATCATAAAGAAGGTATTGTCTATGATGAAACTTTTGCACCTCTTGCTAGATTAGAAGCTATTAGAATTCTTCTCTCTTATGCTGCTAATAAAAACTTCAAACTATTTCAAATGGATGTCAAGAGTGCATTCTTAAGTTGTTTTCTAAATGAGGAGGTGTATGTACATCAACCTCCTGGTTGTAAAACCGAGGTAGTATAGTACCTTTTACCGACCATATTCTCGTCTTTTATAAAAAAGACGGTAGTGGGCTTGGTTTTTGATTTCTTTTGAAATGAAATAAATGTGATGTTTTGAGGTTGAAATGATGTTATTAATTGATAGTGATATTTTTTTTGGTCCCTGCTTGTGCGCGCGAGGGAGTCCCTTCTAGTTGCTTGTTTACTAGCTCTCATTAAGCTTTAGTATATGAAGACTTTGGTGAATCCAAAGCCAAGCAATGTGGGACTTCTCACTTTTGAAATATCTTTTTATTTTCAATAAAATACAACATTTTTGAGGAAGTGTTGAGAAGGAAAAAGTCTTCGCTTGCCCTTGTCTTACTATTGAACTAAGAAAGGTATAGTTTTTCCCTCCTTCCTTTTAGGTGCTGGCTGTGGGTGTTGTTGTTGTGTTCTTGTTTTAGGAGCAAACTTGTTGATAACAAAGTGTGTGGTGTGGATTGTTTAGAAAAAAAAAGCCTCTCTCCCTTTTTATTTAGAGTTGGTCGAGACCGTCATTGGAAATAGGTCTTATTGTTTTCTTTCGTTTTATTCTTGTCATGAGACCATGTTGTTGATGGTGAATTGAATTAGTGTGAGTGGGTGCTAAAGAAAATGATTTTTCATGAGCTAGGATTTAAAAAAAAATACATTTCAAAAAACAAAATTTGAAGGGCTGTTATGAAAAAAATGGAAGATCAAAAACATGTTGGATTTTTTTTGAATGTTAAAAATAGTTGTAAAATGACAAAACTTTCTCCCATGTTTTTGAAGGGAATCTTTGGTTGGTTTCAAATTTTAGTTGTAATCTTTTACAAAAGCCTTGTTTGGAACTTGATTTTTCTTCTTTAAAACATGATCCAGATTTTGAGATGGACAGAGCAAATCTCTCCTCCTATTTTTGCTACTGGCCGAGAGGTCTAAGGGGGGGGGGGGGGGGGGGAATAAAGTTGTTGTGGTCCTTCTATTTATTGCTTCTTGATGATCACAACTAATTGTAGTTATTCCACTAACTCTAAGAGAGAAAAATTCATGTGAAAAGAAGTTTTATTGTTTAGAACTTAGAAGTCTTTTTATCTTGTTCTTGGAAAAGATGTTTTGGTCTTCTAATATTTGGTTTGGTGAGAAGACGGCCGCTCTTGTACCTAGTTTCATAGTTTGACTTAAGCTATGTTTGGGAGGGGGTTTTGCGAGGGAAGGGAGGGGGTTTGAAAAAGATTTGTCTATATTTTAATATGTATTTGAGATTTTAAAAAGTTAAAAGAACAAGTTGATAGATATCAATATAACATTTTTAATCACATTTTTGATTTATGTTTAGAGACATTTTATAGCTTCCTCAATTTAGAATTGAAAAATATGCCCTTTCCTCCCTCCCCCTCCCAAAACCCCCTCCCAAACATACCCTTAAAAAAAAAACTTGGCAAGAAAAGAAAGTGTTATGGATTGGTCCTCGATGGCCAATCCACCAAAAGGGCCCAATACCAAAGGACCCAATTCATCCAACGGTGGAGATTGCAGACCTAGATCCAACAGCCCTCCTCCACTTCAACTACCTATAAATAAGCATTGATTGTTCACATTAATGGTACTCATCTTTCACATACTCTCCCTTGTAATTGACTCACTTACTGACTTGAGCGTCGGAGTGTCATTGCAGGTACCACCCCACCTCGGACCGGAGCACCAACTCGGACGACCAAGGACATACGTACCAACTATCTCGGATCGGACTACCTATCCAAGATCGGATACGTAGTTGGAGATACGGTACCGAACATTGGCGACCACAGTGGGAGAGCCTTATACTCTAGTCTTTCCCCCAACCTCCTTGATCCGAAATGGCTCCGGAATTACGACGGAGAAACGTCTCCAGCGTCGTGGTCAGACCTGACCAGCAACAGGAAACCCCGGAGGGGGTAGAGATTACTCTCCCTCGCAGCTCGGCCCATGGCCGGAATTCATCCAGGGCGATGGTCCCTATAAGCTCCGCTAGAAACCAGTTTCCACCTCCAGCCCCGACTGTCCCGGTACCGATCGATGCTGTCCAACAGCTCATCCAACTGCTGACAAGGCAGGCCGAGGCTGATCAAAGGAGTCAGCGTTACTCCCAGCTGGAGGCCGAGATGGCCGAAGTCCGGGCCAGAGATATCCCGGATCGTACCTCCCCTCAAACTTACTCTCCTAGCAAAAGGACCTCCAGTAAAAGACGCCACCGATCCCCTGCTTGGAGGAGGCACCACCATCGTTCGCCACCACGCAGAAGAGGGAGGCAAGAATCTGGAACTCCCCGAACCGAGACTTATGACGAGACTTATTACCCCGGGGGCTCAACTCACCAAAGCTCATCAATAGCATCTTCGTCCCCAAGGCGACGTTCTATAAGCCGGGGAAGTCCCCCGAGGCATGAACGTCGGCGCCCTCGGTCTCCCGGATCCCCTGCCCGACACCCTATCAGAAGGCCTCCTCCGAGGGACAGATCCGCGACGCGGAAGGGACCCTTCACAGTGGAAATCGACTATTTTCCGGTACCCAAGCACTTAGAGAAGCCCCCGGAAGGTTTAAAGATGCACGACGGGACGGGCGATCCCGACCGACACCTAGATTACTTCGACACGATGATGCAATACCGGAATGTCCCAGAGGAGATCAAATGCCGAATCTTCCCACTCACCCTCGAGAAATTGGCTCTGGATTGGTTTAGAGCCCTCAAGACGAACTCGATATCATCTTGGGACCAGCTTGCAAAGCTGTTCTCGGCCCAGTTCGCCCACTCCAAGATGAAGCCTAAGTCTCGGAAAGTCTTACAAGCCATCCGGCAAGGAGAGAACGAGTCCCTCCGAGACTACATTGAAAGATTCAACAAGGAGGCGGCTCAGGTCCGGAACTTAGACGATTCATTTCGACTATTCTTCATGGAAGCCGGCCTGCGGGAAGGAAGTCTGTTTCAGATCGATGTCGGTATCAACCAAACTGAGTCGCTTGCCGAGTTCCTCCAGCGATCTCAGAAATACATTGACCATGAAGAAGGCGCTGTTGCAAGAAAGTCAGATGCCGACCCCGGAACGAGCAAGCCTCGGTATGAAAAAGAGGCTCCGGTGCGTCAGGCAACAGAGGCCCGTTATGAAAGGGAGGCTCGGAACGACAGTAGGCTCCGACCTCGGAACCGACACCAGCAATATTCCGACCTAAATGAAACAAGGGCCAGGATTCTGGCGGAATGTATGAACGCTGAGTTCAAAGAAGTCAAGTTCCCTGATCCGCTCCCACACAGGCCGGGACAGAGATCCAATAAGTACTGCCGATATCACCGGAGCAAAGGGCACGATACCAATCGATGCAATGCTTTGAAGGATGACATCGAGGACCTGATTAAGAAAGGGAAGTTGAGCCAGTACGTGGCTAAAGCACCCAGGCACGAGGCCGAGGTTAAGGAAGAAGAAGCCGATCCAAAACGAAAGGGTAAAGCCCCACAAAAACGAGAAGAGAGATCAGAGGACGAGCGCGATTATCGAAAATCAAAGGGCCGACCTGTGATGATGATGATATCTGGGGGCTACCCCGACGAGGCATCGGGCAAAACAATGAAAAGAAAATGGAAGGAAGTCATGTGTGCCGCTTCCACCTCTGCGATCAGCTCGGGCCCGGAGCGCCCACCCTTGGCATTCAGTGACCGAGACTTATTGGATGGCAAGCCAAACAAGCACATACCCCTCATAATCAGGGCGGTCATGGCAACCCATGAGATAAGAAGGATTCTGGTCGACCAGGGGAGCTCCGCTGACATCATCTTCATCGACCTGGTGAGAAAACTGCAGATCTCAGAGGAAGACTTCACCCCTTACCGGGGATCGGATCTTTCGGGCTTCAACGGGTCCAAGACCAAACCTCTCGGTTACCTGGAGATGATGGTCACCTATGGAGAGGAGCCACTAGAAAGGACGGTCAAGACCAAGTTCTTGGTACTGCCATGCCCCTCGGTCTACAATTGTATCATCGGGAGGCCCACCTTTAGAAGGCTCGGAGCCGTAACTTCAACGGTTCACCTCAAGATGAAGTTCTACTCATTGAGTGACGAAGTTATCACCCTTGACGTCGACTTAGAGTCCGCCCAAAGATGTTTCTATCTTCACGTCAAGGCGGACAGGCAGGCCTCAGAAGAGGGGGTTCCCCCTATAGAGGCAAGGACTCAGAAAAGCCCAAAGAAGAAAAGAACCGGTCCAGCGGCCGAGGTCAACGTCACGGACCTCGATGCAAGTTATGACCCGGACAGCTCCGAGGAAGAAAGCGACGACGAGTTAACACGAGAGCTAAAGAAGAAAATTAGGCGACCTCAACCTGATGGACAGTTCATGCAAATCCAGCTGGGAGAGAACCCGACCCAAACTGTCCAGATCGGATCCGATCTCCCCGACGAAGTAAAAGCAAAGCTCACCCTCTGCCTAAAATCCCACGCCGATCTCTTCACGTGGTCAGCAAAGGACATGCCCGGGATTCCTCCCGAGGTCGCCTGTCATCAGCTAGCGGTGAACCCCGGGGCAAAATGGGTCGCCCAACGCAAAAGAGCTCAAAGGCAGGAAAAGGCAGCTGCTACGGCTAAGGTCGTAGAAGATTTAATTAAGACTGATTTTGTAAAAGAGGTCAAGTATACAACTTGGCTCTCAAACCCTGTACTTGTTAAGAAAAGCAAACAGCAAAGGCCTGTCCTAAGGACGCCTTCCCTGTTCCTAGCATTGATCGGCTCGTCGATAATGCTTCAGGTTTTCATTTACTATCGTTCATGGATGCTTATTCCGGATACAATCAAATTCCGATGTTCCCCCGACCAAGAGAAAACGGCCTTTATGACTGACCGCGGTAATTTCTGCTACCGGGTCATGCCGTTCGGTTTAAAAAATGCGGGGGCCACTTATCAAAGGATGATGAACAAGGTATTCCGAGATCAGATCGGCCGTAACGTGGAAGTCTACCTCGACGATATGATTGCAAAAAGCGAAAGGGAAGACCTCCACATATCCGACCTGGAAGAGATTTTTACTGAAATCCGAAGAAATAATGAGGCTAAACCCGGAAAAATGCACTTTCGGGGTCAGGGCTGGAAAATTCCTGGGTTTCTATCTCACGGAAAGGGGCATTGAAGCCAACCCGGATAAATGCCGAGCGGTAACAGAAATGCGAACCCCATCCACTAAGAAAGAGCTCCAAAAACTCAACGGTATGATAGCTGCGTTGTCTCGCTTCATTTCCAACGCCGCCTTCAAATCGCTCCCATTGTTCAAACTGCTTAAGAAAAAAGCAACTTTCGAATGGACCCCAGAACGGGACGAGGCACTCTCCCGGCTCAAAAAGGTCCTATCCGAACCGCCCATACTAAGTCGGCCGATCCCAGGGGAAGATCTATTTTTGTATTTGGCCATCTCGGATGAGGCCATCGGAGCCGTGCTTATCAGGGAGACCGGAACTGGTCAAAGCCCGGTATACTTCGTAAGTAAAGCTTTACATGGATCAGAAGTGAGATATCAGAAAATAGAGAAAATCGCTTTTGCTCTACTCATCTCGGCACGCCGCCTCCGACCTTACTTCGTCGCCCATCAAATCGTGGTGCGAACTAATTATCCAATTCGGAAGATCCTGCACCGACCCGACTTAGCAGGACGAATGATCAAATGGGCAGTAGAACTCTCCGAGTTCGGAATCAAATACGAAACAAGACCGGCCATGAAAGCTCAGATACTTGCCGAATTTGTCACAGAGATGGCACCCGCCGATCCGGAGGACGGGTTGTGGACACTCCACGTGGACGGTTCCTCAAATCCAAAAGGAAGTGGTGCAGGGTTGATGCTCGAAAGCCCGACGGGCGTCGTAATCGAAGTATCACTCACGTTCGGTTTCCCTACCTCAAACAACCAGGCGGAATATGAGGCGTGCATAGCTGGACTCCGGCTTGCGATCGATCTCAAGGTCTCCCGGCTTTCCCTAAATACCGACTCATTATTAGTGGTATCCCAAATCGGGAAACAGTACGAAGCTAAAGATCCGATCTTGCAAAGGTACCTAACCCAAGTGCAGGAGCTGCTCTCCCTTTTTACATTCACGGAAGTGAAACACGTTCCAAGATCGGAAAATATCAGGGCAGACATACTTTCCAAGCTTGCCAGCACCAAAATTCCGGGGAACCACCAGTCGATAATCCAGGAAACACTGAGCAAGCCGAGCGTAATCTTGAACCCGGAAGCAAATTTTTCTGTTAATGTAGTGGAAGAAAGCCAGGGTTGGATCGCGCCATTAATAGACTACATCAGAACGGGGATCGAGCCTCCGGACCCGAGCAAAGCCAAGATCCTCCGGAAGAAGGCCTCTTCTTTTTCCATAATCAATGGAAGCCTCTACAGAAGAAGCTTGTCTGCATCGCTGTTGAAGTGCATCGAAGGAGGAGAGGCGGACTACGTCCTGGCCGAGATCCACGAGGGAATCTGCGGGCAACACCTTGGAGGTCGATCCCTGGCTCGAAAGGCCTTAAGGGCGGGATATTTCTGGCCGACCATGGAGACCGATGCAAGAAATTATGTAAAGAGGTGCAGTAAGTGTCAGATCCACGCCAAGGTCCACATTGCGCCCCCTACGGAGCTTACCAGCTTAAGCTCGCCGTGGCTATTTGCTTGGTGGGGAATAGATCTCTTGGGACCATTCCCAACTGCCCCTGGCCAGATCAAATACCTCATAGTAGCGGTGGATTACTCCACCAAATGGATCGAAGCTGAGCCTTTGGCCATCATCAGCGCTAAGAATTGCATCAAATTCTTCAAGAAGAATATAATGACTAGATTCGGGATCCCCGAGGTTGTAGTCACGGACAACAGAACACAGTTCGCCGACAAAGGCTTCAGAAAACTCATGGCAGACCTTAAGATCAAACACCGGTTTACCTCGGTAGAGCACCCTCAGACGAACGGTCAGGCCGAGGCTGCCAACAAGGTCCTTCTCAATGGACTGAGGAAACGGCTCGATGAAGCAAAAGGAAACTGGGTTGAAGAGCTACCTTACGTGCTGTGGGCCTACAGAACTACCCCACAGAGCTCAACGGGGGAAACCCCTTTCCGACTTTCGTACGGGACGGAGGCCGTAATTCCGGTAGAGATCGGGGAGCTGAGCTGGAGGACACTCCACCCGAAACCTCCGGGGGACAATAGCCAGGCGTTGAAGGAAAACCTCGACCTCGTCGATGAGGTCCGAGGCCAGGCTTTCCTTAAAGAAGCAGTAATAAAACAGAGGGTAGCAGTACGATATAACTCGAAAGTAATCCCCAGAGACCTTGAGGTCGGTGATTTAGTTTTACGAAGAGCCGATGTCGGTTTGAAGAACGCCGCACAGGGCAAGCTCGCCCCCAACTGGGAAGGACCTTACCGAGTTTTATCTAAAACCGGCAGAGGTGCCTACGAATTGGAGACCTTGTCCGGCAAGGCGATCCCAAGAACTTGGAATTCCACTAAACTGAGAAAATACTACAGCTGACTCTTATCTTATCTAATGAACGGTGTATACCGATGATATCAATTATGTTTGCGGTGTATACCGAGGTTGTAACTCATCTTATCTAATGAACGGTGTATACCAATGTTACCCATTATGCTTGCGGTGTCTACCGATTTTATCACCTAGTTTATCTTCTTTTAGCTGACCGAGGTTGTCGCTACCCTAAAGGGACGAGTTCGATCTGGGCCGAGTCCCGGTAAACTGCCCCGAAGGCGATCATTGTTACGTAAAACAACTTGTTGGCCGAGGTTGCCACAACCCTAAGGGACGAGTTCGATCTGGGCCGAGTCCCGGTAAACTGTCCCTAAGGCGACGCTTACCACTTGAGCGAATCAAACGCAAGTGCACGAATGTAAAACAACAGTATAAAGACTAAACCGAGGTAAATGAAACCGGAGGCACATTAAAATACATTTCCATTACAAATTATCCCGGATACGGCCGGGTCCTCTAGTTCAAAAAGGAGGTGATATATTACAAATTTCGGTTCCGCCCGAAACCCGGGGCTTTAATCCCCCACCGGTTCCAACCGGAACTCAAAAAGCAGCGAATTCAGAGCTTCCCCATCAGCAACAGTCACGGCAAGGAAGGGGGAGGGTAAATGACATCGAACGCCTCGGAGTCACGATAGGGCCTGACAATACGCCCGTCTTCTACGGTATGGTCCAAACGCAGAATTCCCCGGTCCAGAGGAAGGGATGGATGGATGACAGTGACTTGAGCAAGCGCCTTTTCGAAACTCTCCCCGGCTACGTCCACAACCATTTGAGCCACCTCCACCATCTCGTCCTCCAAGGCTTCGGCTTTGGCACGCACCTCCTGAAGCTCTTTTTCCAATTCAGCAATCCGAGGCAAGGAATCAACGCTAGACCCGACCTGGGCCTGCCTCGCTTTCACAAGGTCGGCCTCGAGTTCATGAATCCGAGCCCTCAGGGAAGAAACCACCTCTGCAGACCGCCTATCTTGACTCTCAAGATCTTGAATTCGAACCTCATGTTCCATGCACAAGTTAAGGGCAGAGTCCCTCTCCTTTTCAAGTTTTTCCGCAACCGCCTTAAGCTCGGTCTGGTCCCTCTCCAGCACCTCATATTTCTTTTGCAACTCCTCCCGGGCTCTTCTTTCGTTGTCTCTCTCCACCAGGGCTCCTGTAATAGCAGAAACAAGGAAGTCAACAACAGAGATAACCCAGAAGAAAAATCAAAGAGTGCACCTCGGAACTTGGGGTCACCTTTTGCCTGACTCTCAGCCTCGACCTTCTGAAGCTTGGTCACGTCGGCCAGATGCCGGAATAACCTGAGAGACGCCTCAACCGGGTCGACCCGGGAATCCTCCAAGTGCTTCTGCAGGAAGTCGGCGTCAATAGAAATGCCGGAAGACCTAGAAGTCCGGTGCTTCCCATGACGCCCCTTTTTTTGAAGCCCGAGCAGTCGGAGCATGTGAAGTAGAAGCAGGGTCTGCTTGCGGTAGGGGGCGCTCCCTTTTTCGATGCAAGAGATCCGCAGCCCGATCCTCTACTCCAGCCAAGCTGGCCTCCGGGATTGTGCTGATCGGAACGGCAGCAACGGGTTTTTCCTTTTGAACCCCGGCTTTCCTTTCTGCAAGAGCCGCCAGGCGGGAGAACTTGTCAGGCCCCATGCTATCTGCAAAATAAGAAAAATAAACAGACCCCATGTTAGAAGAAACGGCAGTCAAAAAATTATTATAGGCGGGGTTATCTACCAAGAAACCTACCAAGAACGGCGACTACTTGAGATTTCGACCCGGCCCCAACCAATCGGGCTACGTCAATCCCAAATTTTTTGGGATCCCGGTAGACAATCAGGTCGGCAAAGTTCGTCAAGATCGCCAACGAGTCCTGATCAACCTGGGATAGCCGCCCTAAGTCGACGGTGTAGGAATGAGGCCTCCGGTTGAAATGAGAGAGAGACCACCCCAGTTGAAACTTTGTGAACTCCAGTGATTTCTCGTCCGCGGAATATTGGCCGACGTGCCTCACTGCCTCCTCATTCACGGGCTCCACAAAGAAATACTTATTTTTCCAGTTCTTCAGAGAGTCGGAATAAGGCATGAAAATCTTTACCCCTCTCTTAGCCCGGAAGCTCACGTGTTCCCACCGATCCTTGGTGCCATCCTCATGCCTCCGGTTAACCTCAAAAAGGTGGAAGAAGAGGTCACAGGAGATCGGCCTCTCCAGATGAATGCACATCAACTCAAAAGCCCGGAGGAACGCCCATGAGTTGGGATGTAGTTGGGAAGGAGCGAGGTTCAAGATCTCCAAAGCCTCTTGTTGAAAGGCGGTGAAAGGGGGGCTAACGTGCATATCAAGGATCGTCACCCCGTACATAACAAATTTAAGAGCTTTCGGCCAGACGGCCACATGCTGGTCTTCAGCCATTTCCTCCACATTCCAGATCTGATCCTTCCGGGAAAGGCGATTGACAAAGAAACTCATATCGTCCCCGGTCCGATAGAGGGACGGAATCCCCCTCAAAGCCTCCGACACCCATGAATACTCCCGGGGAACAGTGAGAGGTAGGGACAAGGGAACATCGACCGGCCCTACTCCGGCTCGGGGATATTGGTCGGAATCACCTTCTTCATGCGCGGGCTCCCCGCAATGCCCAAGACCGTCTTCATTGTTGCGGCTCTCAGCAACCTCCGCCTCACTCTCGTCCGAACTCCAGCTAGTACTACCTTGTTCTTCACGGTCGGGCTAGGCGTCAGAATCATCCGAATCAAGGACCACTACCTCTGTGTTATCTTCATCTACCGGCTCGTTGCTGGGAACCCCGGGAGACCGGTCTTCTGCGTGAGTAGGAGCGGAGCCCAAGTCGTCTCGAACCTCGGGAATAACCGACCCGGGGAGGCTAGCACGAATTTCCATCGACCCTCCGATACCGGAAGCCATTGTTTTAGCAAGATTAGGGCGATCTGTGTCAGCAACCCGACGGGTTTGTTTCGTCCTCGCCAGATCGATCCTGCAGAAATGGGGGCTTGACGAGTCAGGTTGATACGTAAACAGTGGGTCCACAACCAAGTCGGAAGCCGACCTGACGACCCCCACTCTGTATCTATAAATGCGGGTTCGGAGAGAACCCGGTCGTAATCTAAAGCCGGAAGCCGTAAGGAAAAAGAGGAAAACTAACCTGGTAAAAAACGAAGCTCGTCGAACACTTGAAGCAGGTCGCAAACAGCAAAGGTCTCACCGAGACTCAGCACAACTCTGAAAGGCCTGATGAACTCCGGATCGATTTTAAGACCGGAAGCAGAGAAATTCGCAGAGAAACAGTCCAAAATAAGGGGGATCCCCCTTTCTATTTATAGGGAGCATGAAGGCCACAGATGGGCCTGGGCAGGCGTGTCGTTCCAAACGCCTAAGCGCGTCGTTCCAAAAACTAGCCCCTAGACAGGCGCGTCGTTCCATGCGCCATCATTACCCCAATCATCCTCGAACGACGCGTCCCATCAATGACGTTGCCGGCTGGCACAGAAATCAAGGCGCAGGTATGACCGAACCATTTCGTTTCCCTCGGCTCGCCCCGGTCTCTTGACCCCGCCGTGACCGGAATCTCTCAAAAGCGGACAGCCTCGAGTCACTCGACGCGACCTGAGTCCCTCAGATTGTCCCGGTATACCGTGAAGTATCTCACCCGAGTTTGGGCCCGACGTGATCTCTAAACGACAAGTCTAGCTCGCCCTAAGGCGACCCGACTTGGGGGGGCTACTGTTATGGATTGGGCCTCGATGGCCAATCCACCAAAAGGGCTCAATACCAAAGGACCCAATTCATCCAACGGTGGAGATTGCAGACCTAGATCCAACAGCCCTCCTCCACTCCAACTACCTATAAATAAGCATTGATTGCTCACATTAATGGTACTCATCTTTCACATACTCTCCCTTGTAATTGACTCACTCACTGACTTGAGCGTCGGAGTGTCATTGTAGGTACCACCCCACCTCGGACCGGAGCACCAACACGGACGACCAAGGACATACGTACCAACTATCTCGGATCGGACTACCTATCCAAGATCGGATACGTAGCTGGAGATACGGTACCGAACAGAAAGTATACTTTTCTCCAAAGGGTGACCGAATCTTTCTTAAAGATTTTGGACTTGCACTTCAAACTTTTGATATTTTTTCTTGTCTTGATGATGAGGACTAAGTTGGCACTTAAGTCCTTGGAAAGAAACCTAACTGTTAGTCACCTTATTCATGATTTAAAAGTCTCTTTGTTTGAGGTTTTGTTCTAATGTTTTCAAAGAAGTATCAAATACTTTTAACGCTTCTCAAGTATCTAGATTAGTAGTTTTTAAATTGAAATCTTGAGAAGTTTGGAATTAGGTGTTTAATGATATAGTTGGTTGATTTGAAAAGTTTACATTTAACTTTTCCTAATTATGTGGTGTGGCCAAGAGCTATATGAAATTTGGGGGAAGGAGATTTTTGTGTCTATGACATGCTTAAATGGTGCTGAGTTGTTGTTTATGCTTTGGAAAATTTATGGAAAGAGGTGGATTGGAAATGAGGAGTTGTCCTAGACTCTAAGGCCATGAAACATTCAAAGGAAATGGGATTATCGTATTCCTAAACCAAGTGGAGCCTTATTCAACTAACTTTTATGAAAAGAATTTAGATGTTGTGTTGATTCATGTTCAAGAGTAAAATAAAGTGGATTTCTAGTCTTTAAATGATTCATTTTCAAAGCTTATGAATTCTTTGAAGGTGTGTGTCTATTATATAGAGTCTTGAAGTTGAGTAAATAGGGCTTAAAATTGAAACATAACCTAGGGAGTTTTTTTAATGGAACTAGGATCACTCTAAGTTCTGATGTGTATTGTTTAGGACCTTGTGGAGTTGAGTATGAGCTGAATGTAGGACTACGACGAACATGACATGTAGATCGTTGATTGTTGGTAAGGGCACCTTCCTACTCTTTAAAAGTATTTATATAATTGATTGTAAATGTTGTGAAGTTATGTGGTTGTTGTTGTGTACTGATGTATATGTGATTTGGTGAAGTTGTCATGTTATTATTCCTTGGTGTTGTATACTTGATGTATATGTGATTTGGTGTTGGTGTTAAGTCATTATTCTTTATCCATGTGATGGTTGGTTGAATAATGTTTGGTGTGGTGAAATTATGCATGAGGTGTTGATGTATAATCATGCATACATAGGCGGTGTTGTTCTTTATTGGACCTCACAAATGGTGGTGTTGTTCTTTATTGGACCTCACAAACCCCTACGGGGGAGGTGATATTCCGGAATCATTTGCACTGGCATGTAGTCATTGCATTAGGGTGTATGGAGTTGTGTGGTGTATTGTGGTGCTGAATTACTAAATGATTAATTGTGCTTTGTTTATGTATATGCATATGTGAACTTGTTATGTATATATGTATGTTGTTTTCGGTTGGTGACCCTTGCAATTGTTGTTTGGGCTGATCGCCAGCCGAAGAAGGATTTCTTACTCCGAGGACCATCGCGCCAAAGGAGACGACACTGGCTTTTCTTGATAGGGAGTTTCTATTAGTCGGGCGTGTAGACTAAACTGAGTTGGACTATGTAGACATGGATGTGGATGAGCTCATGATAGTGATGATGGCGTTGGGGGCGACAAACGTTAATTGGTCGTATCACACATGTGTTTTTAGTGGACCAGCCTGCTGTTGCAGTTGAGGTAACTGTTGTGTGGTAGCATGCTATCGTAGAATCTGTAGTAAGTATGATCAACTTTAGGTGTTTAATTGGTGTGTGTTTTAATCTTGTGTCTGTAAGTGTTGTCAATCGTGAAGGGTTGTTGTTTGGTATTTTTGGAGTATGTATATTTTAAAAACAACACTTTTAGAGAAGATCCTTGCGTAGGTAACTGTCGAGAGTACACTGGGTTGAGTGTCTCAGATAAAGGTAGTCTATAGCTCCAATGTATCCCTCATTTTGGGTTGTATTAACTTAAAATGGTTATGTGTATGCACATGGGTACATGTCTTGGAGGTTTTTCGTGTATGTGGTCCGTGAACTCTAGTTGTGCATCATGCTTCGAAAATGTTGCAATTACTCTGATTTGTGTTTTCCAAAGTATTTTGAAAAGGAAAAGGAAATTTACCGGGATTTTATGAATCTAAAGGAGTAACTGTAATTCTTTTGTATTTAAGGAAAAAAATTGGTTGCATTTGGACGTTAGAATTTCATCAGTGACCTCAAAAAATTGGGGTGTTACAAGTTTAATGGGGGAACTAAAATACTTTCTTAGTCTTCAAATAAAAAAATTGGAGAAAGGCATCTTTATTTCCCAAGAGAAGTATGTTAGAGATCTTAGGAAGTATAATATGAGTGAAGCCAAAGCAACGACTACACCTATGCACCCTTCTTCTTGCCTTGAAAGAGATGAAGAAGGCACACCTGTATCTGAGAAGGAATATAGAGGTATGATAGGTTCTCTATAGTATCTCACTGCAAGTAGACTAGATATAGTCTTCTCAGTAGGCGTATGTGCTAGGCTTCAATTTTCTCCTAAGGAATCTCATCACACAGCAGTCAAAAGAATTTTTAGATATGTTGTTGGTACTCCTAACATTGGTCTGTGGTATAGAAAAAATACTCATATTGACCTAGTTGGATACTGTGATGCTGACTATGCTGGTGACAAAATTGAAAAAAAAAGCACAAGTGGATCCTGTCAGATCATAGGAGAATCTCTAATATCTTGGAGTTGCAGAAAGCAAAGCACAATAGCCCTATCTACAATTGAAGCTGAATATGTAGCTGCAACAAGTTGTTTCTCTCAAATCTTGTGGATCAAAAATCAACTTGAAGATTTCTCTCTTAACTATTCAGGTATTCCTATATTTTGTGATAACACTAGTGCTATTAATCTGTCCAAAAACCCCATTCAACATTCTCGTTCCAATCATATTGATATAAAACATCATTTTATTAGAGATCATGTTCAAAAGAAAAATGTTGAATTAATTTTTGTTGACACCAAACATCAGTTAGCTGATCTTTTCACAAAACCTCTTTTAGAAGAAAGCTTTAACTTCATCAAAGGCATGTTGCATATTGTCAAGGCTCCATCTAGTCTAGAAGGCACTTAGCAGTGTTTTCTCAGGGCACAGATCACACATCCCATGTATTCTCAAGTGCTCAGAAGGCACTATTGTTCATGACAAAATTAATGTCTTGATTTTTAATTGTAGTTTATTTCTTTTATTTTATTTTTTATATTTTTGGTAAATATAATCGTTAAATTCAAGAGAAATGGTTAAGAAGGAATTAGAAAAGAGGGAAACCTAGAAATGACCGTTTATAGCTGTTGTGTTGCAGTCACATCTCATTAAACCTTAACTACTCTCGCTCTTTCTCCCACGCCTTCTAACGGTTACAAAATTGTAACTGTTCCTATTTATGTCTTAAACTTAACACATTTATAGTTTGAATCTTCGATGCTTACTTCGTATCACCTCTTCACCCGCTCCTCTCATCAAATAGCCTAAGACCCAAAGATGACCACTCCAAAGCGAAAATTCCCTCGTTTGGCAAAAGTAATCACTCCCTTCACTAACACTCCAGAAACCCCTATTGTCATTGGACACACAGAAGAAAATATTGAACCAGAAATGAGTGAAACTCAATCATCTTCAAAGAAAACCAAAGCATCCTCATCCAAAGGAAACAGAGATGCTACAAGGAGGCCCATTGAGTCTGGCAAACTCTTTGATCTCAATAATTTGAAGGAAAATTGTTGGAATCTACTTCCATACTTAAAATGACAAATGTGGGAAAATTTCATTCAAATTAAGGAACGAGTCTACCCTGAATTGGTGAAAGACTTCTATGAGAATGCTCACACTGATGATTCTCTCAAATGGATCAAGGGTACAGTGGGTGGAAAATCACTGTATCTCACTCAAGAGATCATTTTAGAAGCATTAGAATTTCCCACCACAGAGAAGCAAGTGTTTGGAGTTGAATGGATGTCTATGGTAAACACTACTGAGGAGCGTGTCAGAAAAAGGCCGTTGAGGGAAGGAAATGAAGAGATAAATGCTGGAAACTTGCAAGATCATTTAAGGATCCTACACAAGATGTGCGTTCACAATCTTGCTCCAAGAGGAGGCACTTATGAGAAATTTACCTCTACAGACCGAATTATCTTCTACCATTTAGCCAAGAGAAAATACTTAAACCTTCCCTACATCATATTGAGGCACATGATTTGTGCTATTTATGGAATGAGAGTCACCTCCACTATTCCATATGGTATGGTCCTAACCAAAAAATTTCATTTTGAGGGAATACTTCTTGAAGATTATGTGAGCATTGATTCGTGCACATTGTTCACATCCAAAAATCTAAAACAAATAAAGATTGAACTCAGGCCAATAGAACAACAAGAAGCATTAGAGGAATATGTCAAAAAATGTGAAAAGATTAAGAAGAGCAAGAAAAGAAAGAGGTTAGAAGCCTCATGTAGTGAAGGAACCACAATTGAATGTTCTGAAGCTTCTAAAGCTCCAACGAAGGATTCAACACAACAAGACCAAGAGGACAAGGAAAAAGAAGAAGAAAGGAACGCAACAAAAGTTGTGAAAGAGGTGATAAATCTAAAAGGAAAGAGAAGTGTGGAATCAAAGGGCAAACAAAAGGAATTGCCCAAAAAGAAGATGACTGTAAAAACACCTCCTAGGGGTGCACCCTTGATAGCAATTGGTAAGGAACCATCATCTGCTAAACAAACTCCACTCAAATCAATCATCAAATCACCCACTAAGGAAAAGACACCCAAGCCAACTCCTAAGAAAGTCACCATTGAGGAACCCTCACTAGAAGAGCCACACATCCCACCTACTGAACTTGCTGCGAAACCAAGTGCAAAATACAGAATAACCACAAATTCCATATTTAGGTGATGCAGGTAACTTCAATCTCAATGCCATGATTGATGAAAATCAAGAGAGTGATAAGTTGATGGATGTTGAGAATGTCACACTGACATTCTCAAAAGCTACACAGAAGACAGTCACTGAGAAGCCTCTTAGTGAGCCATCAGTTGAGGGGTAGCTTCTGAAGATCTGGCAAATGTTGAAAAATCATTTGAGAAATCAATTCATCAGCCTAGAAGTGTATTCATTGACTCTCTTTTTCAATCCCTAGAAGCCAACACTCCACACACCTTTCAATCTGCAATTTTCAGAGAAATGTTCACCCCTCCTCCTATTTTTGATCAATCTGTTCCTCCCATTGCTGCTCAACCAATAAATGTTGGTGGTATTGTTGCGTTCTACTATGATAAACCACCTTCTGAAAAAGGTGCTTCCTCCTCCAACATGGTTGAAAAGCAATTGAGAAAGGTGAAAACCATTCTCAAACAAGTTCTGGAAGGGCAAAGGCTACTGCAAGATGGTCAACGTCCCCAAAATGCTAAGAATCATTAGATTCAACAATGGCTTTTATCCACTGCTTTACCTGCAATTAGCTCATCTCTTGTGATTCAAGAATTTGGTCCTATTCTTCCTGTCCAAGATGTCCCCAAGCCTGCTACTTCCACTTCTTCGCATGAATCATCCCCTTCGATGTAGCTGCTTAATCTGGTTTCTGCCCCCTACTTTTTGAGTGATGACAAAAGAGGGAGAACGATAGATTAGGTTTATAGGTTTTTAGGGGGTAAGAAGTTGGATTACGATAAGAATATTTTTTGTATATGTTCTGAACTGCTTATCTATGCAATAAAGAGCACTTGTTTTGCAAAACTGAAGCTTCCTATTAACTAGTTGTATGTTTTTATCTTTTATGTTATATGCTCCAGAACGGTGAGACAAAAATGTATCATTTTGCTTCACCATCAATGAGTCTGTTCTGGTCCCAATTGTCTTTATGCAACATTATCTGTGTTTAAAAGAAAAATCTATAGCATGAAATAAGAGGGAGCATATTAACTACTTTAAATACAACTATTAGATCGGAAAACCTTAAAAACATATCAAAAGGATTTGTCATCATCAAAAAGGGGGAGACTATTGAGGCAAAATCCCTAAGTTATGTTTTGATGAGAACAAACAGTTTTGATAAGCTTCTTAAGCTTTCTGATTAATTAGTGATCTAACGAGATCTCTTGAGTGATCTTATAGACAGGTGAAAATTGTTACATCTCAAGAAGCATGTGTGCTAGAAATTAGCGCATTATGAGAAGAAAGACTGACCTTTAGAAGTTGTCTATAAAGCTCAAAGAGGTGCTCAAAAGAAGACAACAAGAAAACAATTAAGAATGGCCTAACATGAAGCAAAGGAATGTATGACAAATAATACATTCTTCTGTTTGACATTACATCAAGTTGGAAAAGACTCAAGACATTTTAGAAGGCATTCTGATTGTATCTCAGAAGGGTTTTGAGAAGACAGTGTTCAGAAGCTACTATAGAAGCTTCTGAAGCATGAAGAAAAATTATCATCCTACTCTCAATGGTCAAAATAGTGGTAATGTTCTAAAAAAGAAGGGTTCCAAGTGAAAGAAGCCATCGCAAAAGCATTTCATGGGTTGACGGCTTCAGAAGCTCTCAACGGTCACCTACAGCAGTGTACAGAGCCTGCTGTAGTGTACCCGTCTAGGCGCTATAGATACAACAGATAGAATTCTCTTTGCTAAAGCATTCCAACAGCTCTTTTAGAGAAATTGGGCTATAAATACACCACAGAGACATCAGAAGAGCCACACATCCCAGTGCAAATGAGAGACTGCACAAAATTGGTCAACACATTAGAATCTTCTCAACAGCTTCTGAGTAATTCTACACTTTCTTCTAAACACACTCAGTGCAAATGAACATATATGGGACTTTGTTGAGTCTGTTCATAGCTTTGTGTCAATAGTCAAATATATTTTACTTAAGCTATCTTTTATCCCAGTTCAGAACTAAACATGCTTTTATGTTTTTACCTTCTAAGCAATAAGCATAGGTTGCTCTATTGTTAGGGAAGAGGGCTAAGAAATTTTTCTTAGAGGTTAAGTTGCTAGACTTGGAAAAAACTAGTGGGGCAGTTGATAGAGATGTGTTAAGCAAAGAATCGGGGTGTAGCCATTTGTTGGCTTGTAAAACTATTTGTGAAATTATTAACACCCAAAATAAATTAAGTCGTGGGCCGAGGGCGGAAAGTCAGAGTTAAGAGGAGACCAGGGCACCGAGGCAAACCACCTGACAATTTCCAAAAGATATTTGCTGAAGGGACAGCCACAAAGGAGGGGCTCGAGGCAAAAAATAATGTGAACGCCCCGAGGAGGGGTTGAGCTCGAGGAACGAATGATGAGGCTGAGGCAAAGCAAGTCTTAACCTATAGAGTGCCATGACCACAATGGCTCGGTTGCCTAAGTACAATGGCTGCAGGCTGAGGATGAGGATCAGCCGAGGAACTATATGGCAGAGGTAAGGAAGACTTGCTTGGAAGGAAAGGAAAAGAGGCACGTGGACAGAACGTGGGAGCGGTTGAAGGTCGAGCAGAGAGAAGAAGCCTTGAGAAGTGGAGCGAGGAGGTTTTTAATCCCACTAACCGTGCTAGTGAGATCGTGGGTTATGGCTCCGATTTCTTAGGGCTTAGGAGCGAGATTAGACGTTGATCTTAAATTGATCCAACGGTAGGAAAATGTAGGCTCGCATAGTGGCCGACGAGGACCTATGTATATATATATAGAAGAATACTTGTAAAAACAGACATCAATCAACACCCAAATCTATTTTTCTCGCAATTTAACTTACTTTATTGCATTTATTTTACTTTCATGCAATAGGCCAGTAGATAATCCAATCCTCGCGTCCCCTCTACCCAACCTAACACTCTTTGGAGGAGTTAGGAAACTCACAGTTGAGGAACAAAGTTTCTTCCTCAACGCAACTGCCTGAAGAACAGAGAAATCAAAGACTGTACAAACCTTTGACTGATCCCACGGCGAGAATATAAGAGTTTGACGACAACAAAAATTGGCACGCCCGGTGGGACAGACACGGGTGAACAAACCATCGCGTTTGATTCGCCTGGACTGGATTATTGTTGGCGTATGCACTCGTGCTCTGGCAGAAACCTAAGTATGGAGCCACCTTCGGCATCAAAAAAGGCAACTGCCTCCAAGACTAAGATCACGGAGCCAGTAAGTGCTTCGGGGACTACCACCCTAGCGGTTACTACTGATTCTAATGAACAACCCCCTCAACATTATGAGGAGCCCGTGGTTATGACCACATCTTTCATTTGGCAACAAATCAACATGGGGATACATGACATAATGTACCAAGTGTCCCAACAATTGGCTGACATAGTGAAACCTATGGTGTACAATGAGGTGCAACAAACTAAGGAGATGTAACAGAGGCGTGCTACGCAAGCTAGTAGCACGATGAACCCTGGTTTCTCCGGCCAACCACAGGGAGGACAACTTAACTCTCTGGGAGGCACGCATCAGACCCTACCGTACACCAACCCGGTTGGACCTCAGTAGGCATCTTCCGATAACCAAATGGGAAGCATGCAACAGTGTCCACCGAGTGGGAGCATGGCCGGGCCTCAGCAAGCGTTCTCTCATCAGGTAAATCCTACTTCTGTAATTCCTCAGCCCGGTACTTTTGCCACTTCCAACACTAGGGGCAGTTTATGGCGAATGTCACTAATGCGGCTTCTCTTCAGCAGGGACAAGTGCTATTGGCCAGAAAGTCGCCCGAGGCCACGGGCTCGATAGGTCTGCCACAAGGATCATTCTATGGATGTTCTACCGCAGCTAACTATCCGGCCTACGCAGGGGGCAAAGCCTTCACCCCGGAATCTGGGGATTGGCAGGACAAGTGGGTATTGCCCGAGTCAGCAGCCATGGGTCCAGAACCCACCTGGCTCAACAAGCCTACCTCCCAGCCAGTGCTACTCCAGAGCACTCGGTACCTACCCGGTCGAGCAGCCATGGAACCAGTTTACACCTCACCGAGGCAATCCGGCACTGTCATACCCCAATTTTGTCCGGCTTAGGTCCAAACCCTAATTTTCCACACAAAAAATATATAATAAATTATGCATTGCATTTTGGGTCCTAGAAACCATTCCAAAGTTTTTGAAATCATTTTTAGGGTTAGAATGCACTTTTTAGGAAATTAGGGTTTTGAAAATATGTTATGCATGCATGGCAAGCTTTGGAAAATATTTTATGCATGCATGGCAAAAACCTAAAAAACAATTTTGTGGAAAGCAAGAATCAATTTATATTGTATACCAAAGGCTAAGAATCGATTTATAGTACACTTTAAAGGCTATGAAATCGATTTTCAAGCCATCCCATAGGCCATGAATCGATTCCTAATTGTTTCAACTAAGTGAAGAATCGATTTTCACCTATGATAGTTGTCCTGAAAATCGATTCTTAATTGTTTCAACTAAGCTAAGAATCGATTTTCACCTATACAAAAGGTCCTGAAAATCGATTCCTACTTGTTTTCAAAGAGCAAAGAATCGATTCCCATGTTTTCCAAAGAGCTAAGAATCGATTCCTCTCTCATTTAACTAAAGCTTGGAATCGATTCACGTGGTTTTTCAAAGGCAAGGAATCAATTATACACTTGTTACACTTCATCAAACAATCGATTCATCTTTGCAATAAATGTTTTTCCAAATTTCTACGCTTTCCTAAGCCTATAAATAGGCAACCTCAAGTCACTCTTAGGGGAGAGGGCACGAGATCAGAGAGAGACACACAGATTCTTTCACGAGATCAGAGGCAGTTTCCGCAAATCTCATCTTTTCAGAAAAACTCTCCTATTTTTTTATTGGTGCTCTCTTCGTTCCGTTGGTCCGTCAGAGCTGATCTACTGCAAGAGTTAGTTGGAGTTGCGTTCTTCAAAGTTGTAGTATCTGCCTTCATCAGAGGTATTTCTGTCTTTATATTTATTAATCATTGTGATCCATGCCAAAATTGATTTGACTTAGCTATAGTGCCATTGTTGATGATGAACCACATGATTCCCACTTATGCCTAGTGCATCATGTTCTAAGTGGTGAAGATGGTCTCAGATGATTCAACCTCCCTCTTTTTAACTTCTTAATGAATAAAAGATAGTTGGGTTTATGGTTTAAGGTCCATGGGGTATTGCAAAGGATAGGTTACCCAAAACCTTGATGCTCCCTCCTCTTTGATTGTGTTATTAGCCTTTGGGCACTTATTCATAAATGCAAAGGATAGGCTTACCTTAGCCTTGATGTAATTTCCCCCTTTCGTTCATGTTATTGAGAAATCGTTGCTCATATGTTCCTCAGTTTAATTAAGACCATTCTATGCCTATGATCAATTGCTTGCTTGTTTTTGATGCATTTTAAATGTCTCAATTCAATGTGCCCTTTCATCCATGTGTATGACCTCCTAATGAAGACGTAAGTCTACATGCCTGTTGTAGCATAGAGTCACTAGGGTAAATACACTCCCTCCTACACGCACGCTTGCTTTGAGAACTTTTACCTTGCATCCCTGATAGGTGGGTCTTTTGATCATGTTGGCATGTTTGGTCTTGATTAAATATTCAACATATGCATGATTTCGTGATAATTGAATGTGTTTAAACTTTGTAATCAATCATTGATAGTACCTTCACCCTTTTTCCAAAAAACCTCTCAAACTCTTTTCTGATTAATGCAAGTTATTAGTGACTATCACTCAAAGCCTTGGCTTGTTTGATTGTCATGAATGCTATCAAGGGTTATTAGTAATGATCACTCAAAGCTTTGCTTGCTTGATCGTTATGAAAGCTCTTCCCCTTTCAAAACCTTTTAAAAACATTTTCATTAGAACTACGTCGCTTTGATTCCCATTTGGGATACGTAGGAGCGAGTCACGTTCTCGTCAAGCGCAACAAATAAAAATTCTTTTCACCCCCCCTAAACCAATCATTTTCATAAAACAAACAAAAAGAATCATTTTCAAACCCATTGTTGCTAGTAGCTCATCAGAGCCTTTGTTCGTTTAGCTATTAGTGGCAATGTCCTTTTCTCATAAGAATGATAAACGGTGATCCATCATAACCTTTGTTAGTTTGATCATCGTGCAAATCAATCTCTTTCGAAAATCACTTTCAAAAAAGATAATAAAAACGAGTTGTTATCAATAGTCCATCAGAACCTTTGTTCGTTCGACTAGCGGTACAACTCTTTTTTTTTGAGTATTTAGTGGTGATTCATCATAGCCTCTGCTAGTTTAATCATTCACTAATGCTCGTCCTATTTCAAAAAAAACTCACCAAAAAGATAAAAAAAAACAAAAACTTTTCAAAAAGATAACCCAGAACTACGTCGCCTTTGATTCTCCACCCGGAGATACGTAGGAGCAGGGCCACGCCCCGTCAAGCGCAAAAGTAAACAATTTCTAAATTAAAAAAAATACAAACACATCTCTTTCATTTCAAAAATCAAAAAATATTATTTTCAAAGTAGGGGATTAAGTCGGTCGTACGGCCGGGTTAATCATCGTTTTAGGATAAGTGAACTGTGGTCCTTCAGAGCCCCAGCGCTCCTTCAGCCCCCCAGCGGCCCTTCAGACCCCCAGTGGTCCTTCAGACCCCCAGTGGTCCTTCAACACAGATCACACAATCCTAAAACCCCTATATTAAAAAACACCAACACACAAACATTTTCTACCCAAGAACTACGTAGCTTTGAATTCTCCATCGCACCGGGAGATACGTAGGAGCGGGCCATGTCCCGTCAAGCACTTTTTCTAAAAACCGTTTTTTTCCCCTTTCTCGTCAAAAATAAAATTCTCATTAAGTTTTCCCATTCATCTTCAAACAAGAAATAAATAGGCAAGTCTAGGCATTTTTCAAATCAAATGTTAAAACCACACGTTTAGTTAAAGGTTCCCTTTCGGTAGAAAGGACGTGTGGGGTGCTAATACCTTCCCCGCGCGTAACCGACCCCCGAACCTATATCTCTAGTTTTCAAAAGACCATCCGCCTTGTCCAAAAGACCTTTTTTCAATGTTTTGGTCATAAAATTAAAATATTGGTGGCGGCTCCAAATTTTTTCCACGTTGTACATTGAGTAATGCCTGGGCAGCCTTGGATACATGATCCACCTCAGGCACCACCGCAGCCAGGGGCGCAGGGTCTCCCAGATACAATGTAGTGACCAATGCCTCCACCCGAAAGACCATCGGGGCTCTAGCTCCTGGACCTGAATTTAATAGCTGACACCTTCAAGAAGTTCTATGGTGGTCAGTTGAAACCGCTCGTTAGGCCGGTGTACATGAAGCCTTACCCAGAGTGGGTGCATAGATTGGTGCCTCTGCCCAGAGGATTCAAAACATCTGACATTTCTACGCTTTCTGAGGACGATGGCAAGTCTATAATGGAGCACATCGGCCGATTCACGGCTTAATGTGAAGAAGGGAACCAGAATGAATATCACAAGCTATAGTTGTTTCCCTTTTCCCTGACAGGGACTGCTCAGACATGGAAAGGTGCTTCCATGACAGGTTTTATTGGCCACAGCCCAAAGTTACCACAGCCGATCTCATGAATTTGCGGCAGAAGGTGGACGAGGCTGTGACAGACTTCATTGAAAGATTCAGAAAGATGGCCGAAAAATGCTCAGTACCTTTCCCTGAATCCCAACTCACTTCCATGGCTATCTCTGGAATGCACCATCAATTGAAGGAAAAGTTTGGGGGACAAGCTTGCAGCGGCCTCAGTGGCCTGGCCTCCAGGGCTATCCAAATTGAACAATACATACAAGAGAGAGAGAGAGAGAGAGAGAGAGAGAGAGAGAGAGAGAGGAAGAGGGCCACTAGGGGTCGAGGACCTCAGCTAGTGTCAGTAGTTGACATTGAAGACGATTCTGACTATGATGAGTCAGTCGATTACGCGGCAGACATCATGGTGGCTGATATAGTCAAAGGAAAGACTTACCTATGTCATGCTCTTAAGCCTGGCAAGGGAAAGGAGAAGGACGAGGTGGAAAACAAGTTTGAGTACTGCTTTGATATATCTAAAGCGGATCGGATCTTTGGCTACCTGCTAAAAGATAAGAAAATCAAGCTCCTCGACGGCGACAAGATACCTTCGCCCAAAGAGATAAAGGGGAAAGTATTGCAAGTGGCACAATTCATTCAATCATGCCACCTCCAATTGCATCATCTTCTGTCGAGCCAATCAAGAAGCTATCAGGAAGGGGATGTTTAAAATAGCTGACAAAGGGGTGCCAAAGATGACTGTTGACACTGACCTCTTTCCCAGCATGAACATCAACATGGTCTCCTTCTCGGGAAGTGACCGGGGGAAGGGAAAGAAGTATACGTGAGTCCCCAAACAGGAGGTTCCCTCAGAAAGGAGAGTAGCTCTCTTGTAAGATAGACTGCAGGTGGGGGAGCCAGGCCAGCGCGAGGAACCTCCGACGACACTTCCCAAGTCGGGGAGGCTTTTTCACGATCTCAGGGAACTACATTTGTCCAAATTCAATCTTGAGAGGCAAGCACCTTGACCCAAGGATTTGAGGTCAAGACTCCAACACCTCCTGCTTGGATCGAGCACCTAAATCCTGAGAGGCAAGCACCTCGACCCAAGGATCGAGCAAGCCACTGTACAAAACCCAGGTGAGAAGTCTCACCCGAAGGGAGAAAGGAAAGCGGCACAGGTCACTATAGCACAAGACTCAAAGTTAGTAGATATCACAGTACTGAATGTTCGTGAGCTGAGAGCCACTAAAAATGTGAGACCACCCTCGGAGGTACCACAAGACCAGTGGATGACGAAGGCAGTATCAGAAGTACCACCCCACCAAGGCTGCCTCCAAATCTTGCTCGCAGAAGAGGAGGTTGCAGAGGGAAAGGGCCTTCCATAGAATGAGGGAAACGTTACAGATGCTCCCCTCGGCCAGGGGAGGGAGTACGCAGGCCATTCCTGCAGCCTCTGTAGCTTCAGCGCTGGGATAGGCTTTCCCAAAACCTGCCGAGGACAAAGCCTTGGAACAACGATCCACTGAGACAGCTGGCACCAGCACATCCGCTGATAAAGAATAAGAGCTTAATACCATGATAGGGTTGGTGGACGCAATTGGTAGCCCTCTCACTGAGGAAGTGATGGAATGTTTGTATGGCCCTCACAACCCTAGACAACCTCAGCCAGTCATTGCTCTCCCTGACGAGAGGATAATGATTGAGGACAAAATTGTAGAAGATGATCTCTTGGGTGGAGAAGAAGAGAACCCATTCGGTCCACTAGATTTTGATGGTAACTACCTAACAGAGTCAATCCTAGATGACATAATGGACGGAGAGGATGGAGAGTTACTTGCTGACATAGAAATGGTGGGACTCCTACCACCTGAATGCTGGGGAAATAAGGACCAGCCAAGAGCCCTCGAGGGAGATGTCTTTACCGAGGAGGCCGAATTGGCTGCCTTGACAGAGCCTGTGGGACCAGTCACGAAAGGGATTCTGTTCCAGAAACCTACGGCAGATATGACCAGGCACTTGAAACCCCTTTACATTAAAACCCACTTGAACGAGAAACTGTTTAACAGAGTATTTGTGGATGGTGGGGTTGTGCTGAACATCATATCATTGGAGACAATGAAGAAGCTGGGCAAGAATGCTGAAGACCTCATCCCTATGACTATGACCATGGCAAGCTTCATGGGCCACCCATCTCATGCCTTAGGGGTGTTGGTGGCTGATGTAACAGTTGGGTCTAAGGTAACCCGATCAACATTCTTTGTTATTGAGGAAAAACCTTCTTATGTTGTAATTATGGGGAGAGATTTGATCTACAACAGTGAATGTGTTCCCTCCACTCTACATCGGAAATTAATGATATGGATAGGTGATAAAGAGGAGATAGTAGAGGCTGATCCCAATCCGTTCCCTGCCGAGGTAAAGATGTTTGAGACTATTTTCTATTCCCCATACCTATGCCCTATAGCCATTCCAGTAAACTATGAGGAAGGGGGTATATAATCGTGTGACTAGACGAAGAAGGGTTTTGAACTCAAAATGTTGGCCGACCCACGGCTTAACACCGAAAGTAGTGATTAATCTCCCATCAGAAGTACAAAGCCTGCTAGATCGTCTGCACCTGTTCCAAATTGAATCCAACATTGAAGAGGCTATGTTCAGTGCAGTATACGAAGAGGATGAACTTCTAGAGCACCCATGTCAGAGGACTTCGGATAACTCCGAGGACGGGATGTTGGTCGAACCCCCTCACATAGAACCCATCCAGAGAAGGGTACCCACATTTGAATCTTAAGACCCTCTGGTGGAAGTTAACTTAGGGAGTGAAGATGAACCAAGGATGTCCAAGGTCAGTGGCAAGTTGCAACCACAACAACGAGATCAGATGGTAGCTTTGATAAAGGAGTACCGTAACTGCTTTGCATGGGATTACCATGAGATGCTAGGTCTCGATAGGGCATTGGTAGAGCATGGTTGCCCATTAAGGAAGTTTTGAAGCCCCACAAGCAACCACCGAAGAGATTCAATCCTCGGCGGATGCCCCAGATCAAGGCAGAGGTAGAAAGGCTGCTGAAAGTAGGGTTCATAAGAACTGCCAGGTACGTAGAATGGCTGTCTAAAATAGTCCCTGTGATAAAAAAGAATGGCCAGGTGAGGGTATGTATTGATTACAGAAATCTAAACTTGGCCACTCCAAAGGATGAGTACGGTATGCCTCTGGCCGACATGCTAGTCGATGCCGCGGCTAACAATGCCATCATGATGTTTATGGATGGCTATTCTGGCTACACCCAGATATATGTTGCCAAGGCTGACACCCATAAGACTGCCTTCAGGTGCTCCGGCGCCTTAGGTATCTATGAGTGGTTGGTAATGTCCTTTGGCCTCAAAAACGCAGGGGCCGCGTATCAAAGGGCGATGAACGCCATCTTCCATGACCTTATTGGTAAAAGCATGGAGGTATACATTGATGCTGTGGTAATCAAATCCAAGAGCTTCGAGGCCCACCTCGTTGAGCTTGAACAAGCTCTCAAGCGGATGAGACTCCACAATCTTAAAATGAACCCCACTAAATGTGCTTTTGGCGTATTTGCAGGGAACTTTCTGGGCTTCTTATTACACAACCAAGGTATTGAGGTAGACAAAAACAAGGCTCGAGCCATCCTAGAGGCGAGACCACCTAGGACAAAGAAAGAACTGCAGAGCTTGCTTGGCAAGGTCAACTTCCTGAGGAGATTTATCGCCAACTCGGCTGGAAAGATGAAAGCTTTCTCACCCTTGTTAAAGATAAATAACACAGAGGAGAGGGTCTGTGGAACTAAGCAATAGGAGGCCTCGATCTGGTCAAGACTGCCTTGACTAACCCCCATGTCCTGGTACCTCCGTAGCCAGGGAAGCCACTGAAGCTATACATTGCGACCGAAGAGCAAGCTATCGACTACTTGTTGGCTTAGGATGATGATAATGGGGCCGAGCGTGCTATATATTATCTCAGCAGTGTCCTCAATGATGCAGAAACTAGATATTCTCCTACTGAGAAACTTTGTTTATCATTGTTCAATGCTTGTACTAAACTTGAATATTACCTATTACCTAAGGAAGTTTTGGTTGTGTGCAAAGTGGATATCATTTGATACCTTCTTAATAGGCCTATCTTGCAAGGGAGACTTGTAAAGTGGGCCATTAAGTTGAACACATTTGTTTTAACTTATGTACCTCTAAGGGCCGTCAAGGGACATGCCCTGGCTGATTTCTTAGCCCAACACCCATGCGTGGAGGTGTGTGACCTACCAACCGAGCCCATCAACTACTTGGGGTTGAAACCTTGGGTCCTCATGTTTGATGGTTCAAGCACTCAAACATGGGCAGACATTGGTGTGGTAATCATTAACCCCTGTGGCAGGACATGGAGGTTCATGTACAGGATAGAAGATCAAGCTTCCAATAATCAGGCTGAATATGAAGCCTTGATTATGGGACTTGATATCTTGGCCTCCATGAAAGCCCAATATGTAGAGATAAAGGGTGATTCCCAGCTGGTGATCAAACAGATCACTAGGGAGTACAGGTGCTACAATGCGAAGCTCAAACAGCTACGGACCTCGGCTCATAACTTGCTAAAGTTGTTCGCCGGTGTTGTAATCGCGTACGTCCCTAGAGACGAGAATCAAGAGGCAAATGACTTGGCCCAGCAAGCGTCGGGGTATAAAGAAGTGGTGGCCGAGGAGCTACAGCAAGATGCGGTGGTACCAACCGAAGTGGATCCCGCCGATGCCTGGATCGGAGTGTTGATAGAGTACCTCCGTAACCCAACAACCAACACTGACTTCAGGGTCAAGCAGAGGGCCCTTAAGTATATCATGATAGGGGACGAGCTTTACAAGAGAAGTGCCACTGGATAGTTGTTATGGTGCCTCAAGAGGAAGGATGCCTATATGGTAATGGCTCAAGTGCACGAGGGGATATGTGGTTCCCACAGGTGTAACACCCTGATTTTCGTGCGTTGTGGTTCTCTTAGTGTGTGTTTGTTTTATGAATTGTTTTGTTATTGATAAGATCAAATTATTTTAATTTATTGTGTGTTTGAGTTATTAAAAATAGTTAAAAATCATATGTGAATATATTTTTATATGCTATCGGTAACCTATAATTGTTATTATATATTTATTTTATTTTTATAGAATATTAGTGTTTAAAATATAATTTAGTTATAAGAATTATTTGGGTATCAATGTGTTAAAATAGTATGTATATTTGAAATGGGTTTTAAAAGTAGACAAAAATCTGTTTTTATGCTGTTACTCACGCGTACCCCCCATTTCCCTGCTAGACGCACCCCTACACTAAGTGAACAACTCCAGCCCATGCGAACAACAGAGCCCAAACGCGAAATCCATGGACCGTGACCCGACCCGCTCCTATCATCTTCTCCCTCAGCAAAGAAGCGCTGTTTTACACGCTGAAACAACAAAAACCCTCATGGCCTTCTTCATCTTTTCATTGAAAGACAACAACGCCGCACACTCCCTCTTTCCTCTCTACATTCCACAACCCACCAATTAAAAGAACCGACAGGGGAGACTTGCATTTTGCGCTAGACAATCACCTCAGTGAGTTTTCTTTCCCAACTTGAGTTTGCCCCTTTTCCAGTAACAGCTTTCTTTGTGGGTCCAAGAACAAGGTTCCTTCTTACGATTTTGTTTAGGACATAAACAAATAAAAAATGGATGGAAGATTATTTCAGGTAGGTAAGCTTTATAATCTATGATGTTTGTGGTTCGACATTCACCTTATGTCTCCCATGTCACTATGTTAGTTTTCTATTTTAGACATTAGAATACTCATGATACATGCTACTTCGCGTTTCCCTGCAAGGTCAAAAGAAAATATAAGTTTAAGAGTTTTATATCAAGTTTTATGTATTTATTAACATGCTTATATATATACGTGTATATATACATATGCATATTAGATTTATCCAATCTTATTCAAAGAATTATATTATTAAAACTGTGACTTTTAGCTAGTCCCTTATGCTAACATTATATATATACATATATATATATATATATATATATATATATATATATATATATATATATATATATATATATATATGAATTCAAAGTAGGACTATGATTTCGAATAATTTAATAATGTTAGTATCTTATTTTTAGATTGTCGTTGTTGTCACATAACGGTACGCATTCGAGTCAAACATTGTCCTGCTGGAATTGATTCACGCTCGAGAACTCGTAATTTGTCTCTGTAGAGATTTGCCCTTGGAAGACGCTTCGATATCAGGTAAGGGTGGGTCTTATCTTCTTTATAATAGGGTTTTTATGATGGGGATTATGTAGGGGCTAGGCTCTATGTATGCCTTTTTATGTATTCTTAGTGATTATTGATGAACCCTAGGCATATGAAGACTTGTTGTTAATAAAATCATGTTGTGCGTGCCGAGTGTTTGAGTAATTGTTGATGATATTGTGATTTATGATGATTGGGGATGATTATGATAATTTGATGTTCGTATTGTTGAATTGAGCCTTGATGATGGAATTTGGTGTTTAATATGTTGTATGTGATTTGAGGAATTTGTGTTGCTCGAATTCGTTGTTGATGGTGTCATAGGCGCATAGGGCGCCATTTTTTGTGTTTATGATGTTGCTGGATTTTGTTGTCTAGGTGTAGAATTAGGCGCCCTTGAGTGGGGCGCCCTGTGCCAAGCATTATTGTTGCTGGAATTTTGGCCACGGAATTAGGCGTCCTCGTGATTGGGCGCCCCGTGCCAAGTTGTTGCGTTTTTGGTTGAATTTTCCATTGCAGGAATTGGCGCCCTTGTGCTGGGCGCATAAGCCAAAGTTTGTGTTGCTGAATTGTGCTTGCTGTTGTGCTGAATTGTGCTTGCTGTGTGTGCGTGTCAGTGTGCGTGCCTTGTGTTGCTTCTGGATGTCTAAGTTGTGTCTTAGGCGCCCAGTGCCTGGGCGCCATTTTCAGGACGTTCCCGATTTTTAATAAAAACTGTTTTCGCTATAACTTTTGACTCGGGTGTCCGTTTTAAACGTTTCAAAAAGTGTTGTGAAGCCCATTTCGTTGTCTATCTGTGTGTCCCATTTTTAAAAGCGAAAACTTATTATTTTCTAATGGTTCTGGTCGCTCAAGTGTCTGCCCCGATGGTAGTTGTTGTTGCGTTGCAAAACTGTTTTCGGTGTCTAAAACCTTTTTGGTGTCAATGATGATGTTCTAAAGAACGTTTCTGCCTTAGTGGCCAACTTTAATGATAATGATGTGTAAATGACGATGATGCCCCTGGTGGCTAGTTTATTGACGATGATGCCCTTAGTGGCTAGTTTATAGATGATAGTGCCCTTAGTGGCTAATGTTTGATTGACGATGATGCCCTCGGTGGCTAGTACCTTGATAAGTTGATGATTTTGACGGTAATTCCCTAGTGGCTATGCTTGTGATTGACGATGGATGTTATATTGATGATGATGATTCTAAATGATGATGATGCCATAACGGCTAATAGCGACGATGAATAATAAGCGACGATGAATATAAGCGACGATGAGGCCCAAAAGGCTAAGTGACGTTGTTATGTGTAATTATGAATTAAAATAAGTGACGATGAGGCCTACAAGGCTAAGTGACGTTGTTGTGTGTAATTATGAATTGACAGGTGCTGTGCCTCTTATTTGGCAAATTGGTAAGTGACGTTGACTGTAATTGTGTGTTTGTGCGTGGTGCATGTCATAGTGTCTCATGCCTCCCATATGCATAAACCCAGTGACGTTTGAGGCCCAAAAGGCTAAGTGACGATGAGGCCCAAAAGGCTAAGCGACATTTGTGAAAAGGTACCTCATGCATATGCCCGTGAGTGGGTTGCATTTCATATGCCTACATGACATTGTGATGAGCTTTTGTAGTGATTGAATTGATGTTTGTGATGTGGTTTATATAGCTGGCATTGCGATGATTTGTTGTGGTGATTAATATTGATGACTGACTTGATGTGTCGGGGTGTTACATTAGTTGGTTGATATAGTGTCATAACTCTAGCATAGTGCTCATCATAAGCTTTATTATATTGTTAGATGAACTCACCCCTTCTGTTTGAATGTTACCCCTATGCGGTAACGTGCAGGTGATCTCGAGTGAAGGCTTAGGTATCTTCACTAGCTGAGTCGGGTCGTCTGCTCTGATTATGTAACACTAGGGGGGAACGACGTTGTTTAAGTTACTTATGATTGTTGTTGTTGTTGGATTTTAGTATTGTAAGCCCTGCCTGGTTGCAACGCCTATTATGATTAAACTTGTTGGATTTTCCGCTGTGAGGTTGTATTTTAATTTACAAATGACGTTTTGTAAGTATTCTAAGACTGTTTTCGAAAAGCGAGTAATTTGGCGCGTGATGTTTAACGAAGTAAGTGTGACATCCCTTGTGGTGTATTTAAAATTTGAAAACTCTGATTTTACGCAAATAAATTAATGGGTAGAAAAATGGGTGTTACAACAGGTCTGGCCCCATCATGAAGTGGCTTATCTACAGACACTGATACTATTGGCCGACGATCACGGCCGATTGTTTCCAATTTGCGAAGGGTTGTGAAGCTTGCCAATTGCATAGGCCGATCCAAAGAGATCCTATAGACGAGCTCCACCCCATCGTCAAGCCTTGGCCATTAAGAGGGTGGGCCATGGACTTAATCGGCAAGATACATCCTCCGAGCTCAAAGGGCCATAACTTCATCATTGTAGCTACCGACTACTTCACCAGATGGGTGGAAGCCGTGCCTCTGGGGAGTGTCAATCAAGCCGCGGTGATCAAATTCATAGAGAACCAAATCATATACAGATTTGGAATCCCAGAGACCATCACGGCCGATCAAGGCACAATGTTCACAGGAGAGCAAGTGGTGGCCTTTGCCCAAGAGTATGGCATCAAGATGAGACACTCGTCTCCCTATTATGCTCAATCTAATGGACAAGAAAAACATAGAGGACAAACCTCAGCGGTGGCATGAAACCCTCAATGAAGTCATGTGGGACATGAGGAATTCCAAGTCTACGACCACAGGGGGTGACTCCCTATCGTTTGGTATATGGTCAGGATGCTGTGCTACCGCTTGAGATTAGTGTGGCATCGTAAAGAGTGGTTCGGCAGCACTCTCTCCGTATGGATGAGTACCAACAGGCCATGCTGATGGAGTTGGACTCGATGGATGATGAAAGACTGGCTGCCCTCAGCAGGATAGAAATAAATAAGGCTAATATGGCCCACGCCTATAACAAGCATGTCAAGCCAAACGGGTTTGTCGAAGGTGACCTTGTTTCGAAGCCTATTCTGCCACTTGGGAGGAAAGACCCCAAGTTTGGCAAGTGGTCCCCGAATTAGGACGGACCCTACATTATAAGTGAAGTGTTTAACGGTGGAGCATAACGTTTAATTACTTTAGACGAAGAAGAATTCGAGACAAAAATTAACGGCAAATATCTTAAAGCATATTATCCTACTCTATGGGAAATTATGCAAGGGAAAGAGAATTGGTAGATGTTGTGCAAAAACGTGTGCAAGTATACACAGTCAAACAAGTAATAAAGTGATAAGAAAGATCGTCCCACGAGGATTAATGTTTAATAACTAACTCTATTTGATAGCACTTGAAATAATGAGTGAAAAGTAAAAATAAAAGCATGGTAAAAATTCATTGTTGTGCAACGGTTAAGGTAAATGGTTGAGGACAGCAAAACTGTAAAATAAAGGGGGGTAGAATCAGAGAGATGAGTATAGCCAAGACAAGGATCTGTAATTAATCACTATTGATGCAATGCTGAGAGTGATGCTATGACAGCACTCAGTGTGCAGAATGAATATGGATATTCCTATCTCTGTGAAACGAAATGTTGTCAAGGTTTCCTTATTCCTAAGCTCCCATGAGGTTCATTCCGTAGGTTGAAAAGCATGTTTCAGTTCACACCATAGCCCTAGCTTCATATCCCTATTCTTCAGTAGGAAAGGGTAATATTCCTATTACTCTTCAAACTATGTTAATTTGCGAATTCAGCACTTACATTTCTTTCCAAAAATAAAAGCACGTTATCCAAATTAAAGTGATCTAGTTTAAAAAGGATGTATAGCATTTAGTCACGCAAATTAATGAAGTGTCAAACATTAATCACATTATACATCAATAGATCCTAATTACATCACCATAGTCTTGACTATAAAGAGATTTAGCTCATAATGAGCTTAGACATAACAAAATGGAACCTAACTACAATAAATGAAGCCATCAAAATAGTAACAGCACTGAGGACAGAGTATACAGAAGAATGCATAATTATACAAACAAAATGAAGCTTAAAGCAAGCTTCAGATGCCGTAGATCTGCTCCAGAGCATCTGTGCTGTGAGAATGAAGATCTGTGCTGCTGATTCTGAGTTTTCACCTTCAACAATGGGGTTTCAGCACTGAAAATGGAGGAAAGATGGTGGGGGAAGATGAAGTACAGTGATGGAAGGAAAGGAATAGTACTCTCTGACCTAGGGAATTGTGGAGGCTGATATGTGTCCTATCTGTCCTTCCCTTCTAGGTTAAAATGCCTTTTTATGGGATATTCTCTCACTTGAAGTACCAATTGGGCCAATCCAAATCGGGTACAGTGCTGCCAACCCTAAAATCAAGGACTGTTTGTCTTTTAGTGGCCCATTAATGCGCTGTCATTCCAATGCACATGCTCACTGTAACATCCCCTAATTAGCTAATTAGATTTAATTAAATTAGCAAGAGGTTGAGTTAATTAATTAGCATAAATTATTAACTTATGTGATGTTTGAAATTAATAAATAATAGTTGTTCATACTTGCATTAATATGTTAACTTAGTGAGCCATGGGATTAGTGTGGTATTAAGAGTATATTCGAGAGTAGGGGTATTTTGGTCCTTCCACCTCATTAAATGAGATTTCAGCTGAACCATAACACCAAGGCAGCCTTCATTTTCCTCAACTTCAAAAATTTCAGAAATCCAAGAGAGAAGAAAGAAAGAAGGGGCGCGAGGGAGAGAAGGAGAGGGAGGGAGAAACCTAAGGCTCTAGTGCATGCATGTTGAATCCAAAACCACAATTGTTCATCATTCTTCTTCCTCTATACATTGATGCCCAGAAATCTTCCATCAACCCACTTCATCAAAAATCACCATTGGTGCACCTTTGAAGCTCCAAGCTCAAAAATGGAGTGTTGATGCTCCAAATAGTTGCATGTCCTTGTTGTAGTCCTATATTCAGTACCAAAGCTCTCATCCAAGCAACAAACCTGTTTGAAGCTCATTTGAATTGCTGAGTTCGAGTCTTAGATCCTTGGGAGGTTCGGGTTCAGTTTTGGAGCAAGTTCGAAGACGGTTCGTGAGGATATTCGAACGTGTCGGCTGTGAGATTCGTCGTTGAGTGATTTTCATCACTTCGGGTGAGTTCTATAACTCGCTTAGGGAATGTGTTTATGTTTCTGAATCTTCTTTTCGAAAACCATGGTCATGCATTTGTGTTGTCAAAAGGAAACTCATTTAAAAACCGTTTTCTCAAAGAAGAGTGTGAATTTAATTATGAATTGTTGATTGTTTGAGATGGCCATAATATATGGTTTTAATGTATGTTGAGTTTGGGTTACGATCGGAACGGATTTTGGAATCGGAATGGGATGGAATAACGTATGAAAAACCTGTTTTCTGGAAACTGATGGAGACACACGGATCGTGTGCCTCTGGGCACGGGTCGTGCGCCTCCATCTGATACGACAGGAACTGGATTTTTAAAACACGCACGGATCGTGCGCCTAGTCGCACGGGTCGTGCGTATGTCTCTGGAACTTTCTAAAATTTCAGTGGATAACGCACGGATCGTGCGCCAAGTCGCACGGGTCGTGCGTATCTTTCTGGAAACCTTCTGCAAACTGTTCAAAAACGCACGGGTCGTGCGCCTACACGCACGGGTCGTGTGAGACTTTCTGACCTTCAATTTCAAAGTGCCTTTTTACCCATTCCAAATGATACCAATCCTCTTCTAATCCATTCCCCAAGGTTCCACAACAATGTAAAGGTAACAATGGTATGTGATTGAACACGTTCGATAGAAAGTTTGTGTGTTATGAATAAAATGGAAAACCGCACTTAGAGAACGCGAGAGTGCACATGTCAAGAATGATAATAATACACGGTATTTGACTGATATTATACACTGTAATTGACTGATATGGTACATGGTACTTGACTGAAATGACTAACAGCCCATTGCGGGTACACAGACTGAAAATGTATAATAAATACAAGAGGAAAAAGGGTGACGACCCTAAGAGGTTAGCATACTAGGGGAGGGGAAGTCATGAGCCCCAAAACCTAGACTCAAGAATGTTTCCCCCACTAGAAATAGCGGGATGGGTTCACCAAAGTCAAGAGATGCCTATAAAATAGGTAGACTGAGGTGTTATGCTAAAAACATGGAACAAAGATTGCGTGCTTCATGTGTCGCTTAGGAGGGCCATGAGCATGAAGGTTACAGGAACTAAATGTATTTCCACGTGGTTGCTTTTTAGGACCACGAGTTCAAAACAAGGCATAATGAACCGCTAGAGTTAGTAAGGGGTCTCGATAGGACTCACTGAGATAATGTTTATCTCACCCTTCATATTTGTGGTTTTTACAGAGAAACAGGGGAAAGCAAAGGCGGTAAAGCACAGTTAGCTGGTGCGACTCTCTGAGTCATTGAAGACCTAGTTTCATGTTGTAGACCTTTGTCCCGTCTATTGTTTCTATGTTCCGATTGTATAACTTTTGATGTTAAGTTGTAAAATCGTTTCCGCTACTTTATGTTTTGAGTATTGAACACCAGGATTATGTACAAGTCTTAAGTCTTGGAACTTAAGCATTTTCAGAAAGTTTATGAGGTTCAGAGAACCATTTGTTAGGTATTATAGAAAGTTTTAGTTGTGTTCAATATTTCAATAACAGGAAGTTACTCTGATGTATGCCATTTAGTGCATTTCGGTGATTCTATATGTTAGAATTTATCGGGGTGTTACATTATGGTATCAGAGCCGTTCGACCTAGTCGGGCTTAGACAGTTAGGGTGGTTTTGTCCCTCGAGTAACTCTGCTATCTTGCTTCTTATGATACTAAGAGACATTGAGACTGATCAACTTAATACTTGGTGTATCATTTGCAGAATTATGGCAGGAGGATCGAGGAATAACCCACTGATTGATCCGCATTCGGCATGGATGCAGAACGTGATCGAGAGACAGCAGAAGATGATGGAAGATATGTTGCAAATGCAGCAGAATGCTCAAGCTCAGCCGCAGCAAGTCCCCGAGCCTCAAATTGACCCAAGGAGGGTTTTCTCTGAATTTCTGAAAATGAAGCCATCCGAGTTCAGAGGAGGACCGGATGTCATGGAAGCTCAGCATTGGCTAGATGATATAGAGAAGATTTTCGTAGCTATGCAAGTCACTGATGATGACAAGCTGAGATTGGCAACGCACATGTTGAAAGGTGAAGCTAACAACTGGTGGACTAATACCAAAGCCATGATGGTAACTATGGATACTCCCCAGACTTGGGAACATTTCAAGCAGGTATTTTTGGAGCAGTTCTTTCCAACAGCCATGAGGTTCGACAAGGAGAACGAGTTTCTGACTCTCACTCAAGGAAGTTCAACTGTGGGTCAGTACGCGGCCAAGTTCGAAGAGTTATATCAATTCTTCGGTTTAGCCGGGTATGCTCCCAATGACAAGTGGAAGACCGAAAGGTTCAAGTATGGGCTGAGGGAAGACATTGCTCAGAGTTTGAGTTCTTTCGCTTATACTAACTATGCTGCCATGGTTCAACAAGCACGCATAGCTGAGAGTGACTTGAAGAAGTTATATGCAAGCAGGAAAGTATTCCATCAGAATAAGAAGAATGTTGGATCATCCAACCATCAGACGGGTCCCAGGCACAACTCCAACAAAGGGAAACAGGTTCAGTCGTCGAACTCCTCAAGGTTCAGTACGTGTTCCAACTGTGGAAAGTATCATCAAGGTAAATGCCAGATGGGATCCAACCAGTGTTATTTCTGCAAGAAAGACGGTCATTTTGCACGAGACTGCCCAGAGAAGGAGAAGAGTCAAGGAAGTAACCCTGCTACTACAACTCATGGAAGAGTTTACACCTTGGACGCCCAGAAGGTCACACCGTCAGATAATCTACTAAGGGGTATGGGATCTCTTTTTAATAACTCCGTTAGTATTTTATATGATTCGGGTGCGACCCATTGTTTTATATCTCAAGTTTGTGTCGATCGGTTGGGATTGGCTTTAATTCCTTTACCTCAACCAATCTCCATTAAGACTGCTGCTGAAGGTAGTGTTCAGACCCAAGCGATATGTGAAAATTGTCTTCTATCCATTGGAGACAGGAATTTTGTAGTAGACTTCATTTGTTTACCAATGAAGGGCATGGATGTCGTCCTAGGAATGAGTTGGATGACGGCCAACCATGTAACAATTGATTGCTTCCATCGAACTATCGGTTTCGCCTCCGAGTCAGTAGAGCTACAACCGCCCAATTCTGAAGCTGTTATTTCTTTCACTTCGGCCAGTAATTATCTGTTCTAAGGCGCGGAAGCTTACGTCATGATGCTGTCTGCATCCACTGAGACAGGTCAGGATTTATCTTCTGTGCAAGTTGTTAATGAATTTCTTGATGTGTTTCCCGATGAAGTTCCTTCGTTTCCTCCGGATCGTGAGGTGGAATTCTCTATAGAGTTAGTTCCGGGCACTGGACCTATTTCTATAGCCCCGTATAGAATGTCGCCGTTAGAGTTAAGGGAATTGAAAGTTCAACTAGAAGAGCTAATTTCCAAGCGGTTTATCCGGCCGAGTGCCTCACCATGGGGTGCTCCAGTGTTGCTCGTCAAGAAGAAAGACGGAAGTATGAGATTGTGTATTGATTACCGTCAGTTGAATAAGGTGACTATCAAGAATAAGTACCCTCTGCCGAGAATTGATGATTTGCTGGATCAGTTGAGGGGAGCTTCTGTATTTTCAAAGATTGATTTGAGGTCTGGCTATCACCAAATCAGGGTTCGAGCTTTGGACGTCCCGAAGACCGCTTTCTGTACGAGGTATGGACACTATGAATTCGTAGTGATGCCCTTCGGTTTGACCAATGCTCCAGCCGTATTCATGGATTATATGAATCGGATTTTTAATCCTTATCTGGATCAGTTTGTGGTGGTGTTCATTGATGATATCTTGGTGTTCTCTAAGACGATTGAGGAGCATGTGCAACATCTCCGAATTGTTCTGAACGTACTCCGAGAGAAGAAGTTGTATGCTAAGCCGTCCAAATGTGACTTTTGGGTGCCCGAAGTTAAGTTTCTGGGCCATGTGATATCTAGGACTGGTGTTGCAGTGGATCCCAGTAAGATCGAAGCGGTGGTAGACTGGGAGCATCCGTCTACAGTTACTGAGATAAGAAGTTTCTTGGGATTGGCTGGGTATTATCGAAGGTTCATTCAAGGATTTTCCCAGTTGGTTCTTCCACTCACTCGGTTAACTCGCAAGGGTCAGCCGTTTGTCTGGGACTCAGACTGTGATAATTGTTTCGCGGAATTGAAGAGTCGTTTGACTTCTGCACCTATCCTGATTCTTCCGGATCCGTCAGTAGGATTCCAAATCTACTGCGACGCCTCTGGTAAGGGTTTGGGATGTGTCCTGATGCAGAATCAACAAGTAGTTGCTTATGCCTCCAGACAGTTGAAACCGCATGAAGAGAACTACCCTACTCATGATTTAGAGTTGGCGGCAATTGTGTTTGCCCTAAAGATTTGGAGACATTACCTGTATGGGTCTCGTTTCGAAGTCTTTAGTTACCACAAGAGCCTTAAGTATTTGTTTGACCAAAAGGAGATGAACAACAGACAGAGGAGATGGGTAGAGTTCTTGAAGGATTACGATTTTGAATTGAAGTACCATCCTGGTAAGGCTGATGTTGTGGCCGATGCCTTAAGCAGAAAATCTATCCATACTGCAGAGTTAATGATGCACGAGATGTCCTTGTTGGAATCGTTTAGAGATCTCAATTTGAGAGTGAAGGCAAGAAGGGGCAGGTTGGTGTTGAGTCACATTCGGATTTCAAGTCCCTTGAGAGATCTAATTCGCTCAGCCCAAGAAGGTGATGTAGAACTGCAAGCGCAGAAAAGATTGCCGAACTACACCGAAAACGGTGATGGTGTAATTTGTTTTGATGGCAGAATCTGTGTGCCGAATGATGAGGATGTGAAGAGGCAAGTGTTAGAGGAGGCTCATAAGAGTCAATTCTCATTACATCCTGGGTCTACCAAGATGTATCGAGATTTAAGGCAATTGTACTGGTGGCCGGGTATGAAAGTGGATATTGCAGAGTTCGTGTCTCGATGCTTGACTTGTCAAAAGGTTAAGATAGAGCACCAAAAGCTGGTGGCCAGTTACGACCGTTGAATGTACCTGAATGGAAATGGGAAAGCATATCTATGGATTTTGTCATGGGATTGCCACGGTCCCAAGCCGGAAATGATTCTATTTGGGTAGTGGTGGATCGCCTGACCAAGTCCGCTCATTTTATTCCAGTGCGTTCGACTCACAAGGTTGCTAGGTTAGCAGATGAATACCTCAAGAATATTGTGAAGTTGCATGGAATCCCTACAAGTATCATCTGTGATCGAGATCCCAAGTTTACATCTCGATTTTGGAGAGCATTGAATATGGCGTTGGGAACAAAAGTGTGTGTTAGCACTACCACTAGTGCAAAAAAGGGATTTAAAGTCAGGCGAAAAGGGGATTTAAAGTCAGGCGGGCGCTTGACTTTTATTAAGTCGACTTTGTATGTCTGGAGTTTTAAAGTCAAGCGATAGCCTGACTTCGTAAGTATGTTTTAAAGTCAAACATTTATTGCGCCTGACTTGGTAAGTATGTTTTAAAGTCAAACATTTATTGCGCCTGACTTCGTAAGTATGTTTTAAAGTCAAGCATTTATTCTTGCCTGACTTCGTATGTATGATTTAAAGTCAAGCATTTATTTTTGCCTGACTTCGTATGTATGATTTAAAGTCAAGCATTTATTTTTGCCTGACTTCGTATGTACGATTTAAAGTCAAGCATTTATTTTTGCCTGACTTCGTATGTATGATTTAAAGTCAAGCATTTATTCTTGCCTGACTTCGTATGTATGATTTAAGGTCAAGCTTTTATTATTGCTTGTCTTTAAATCATACTTACAAAGTCAAGCAAGAATAAATGCTTGACTTTAAATCATACTTACGAAGTCAAGCATTAATTCTTGCCTGACTTCGTAAGTATGATTTAAAGTCAAGCTTTTATTATTGCTTGACTTCGTATGTGTGATTTAAGGTCAAGCATTATTGCGCCTGACCTTAAAAGTTTTTTTTTTTTAAATTTTTGTTACACCCTGGTTATACTAAATTCATCACTCTAATCAAACATTTACATGCAGCCACATACATTCATCAGTTTAAATGGATTGGGTCTGAACTGGTACGAACATTTCAACTATAATTCATCACCCTGGTTATACTAAATTCATCACTCTAATTAATCAAACATTCATCATCTGTAACTTGGAATATGGCCAACAAAACAAACATTTCAACTATAATTGGTCAGTTTCTACATTCATCAGTCAAGATTCATCAGTTTAAGTACAAAATACATTTACAGCCAGTCACTTATCAGTTTAAGTACAAAAAAATACATTCTAGTCTCACAGTCACTTACATTCTACATAAAATCACTTAAGTTGTTTTCTTCGTTCTTCCTTTGAAGTGGGTTTACGCTCTGCATACAGCTTTATAAAAAACTCTGCCCAAACTTCTCTGACGTGTGTCAAGTCGTCATGCGTGAACGGAGAACTCGAATTAAACATCTACAAAAACAATTTAAATTAGATAATAAAGCAGATTGGATAATAAATGCAGGATAACTGATCTAACATACAGCTATTAAAATGCAGGATAACTGATCAAACATCTACAAAAATGCAGGATAACTTGATAATACAGCTATTAAAATGCAGGATAACTGATCTAACATACAGCTATTAAAATGTAGGATAACTGATCAAACATCTACAAAAACAATCAAACAGCTTCTAATATACAGCTTCTAATATAACTGATCTCTATACTTACCCTATACAGCTTCTAATCAAACATCATGCAAAACTCACAATCAAACATCTACAAAAACAATTTAAATTACCCTATACAGCTTCTAATATAACTGATCTCAATACTTAACCAAACAGCTTCTAACATAATCACCCTATACAGCTTCTAACATAATCAAACAGCTTCTAACACAACCAAACAGCTTCTAATATAACCAAACAGCTTCTAACATAATCACTCTATACAGCTTCTAACATAATCAAACAGCTTCTAACACAACCAAACAGCTTCTAATATAACCAAACAGCTTCTAACATAATCAAACAGCTTCTAACACAACCAAACAGCTTCTAATATAACCAAACAGCTTCTAACATAATCACCCTATACAGCTTCTAACATAATCAAACAGCTTCTAACACAACCAAACAGCTTCTAATATAACCAAACAGCTTCTAACATAATCAAACAGCTTCTAACACAACCAAACAGCTTCTAATATAACCAAACAGCTTCTAACATAATCACCCTATACAGCTTCTAACATAATCAAACAGCTTCTAACACAACCAAACAGCTTCTAATATAACCAAACAGCTTCTAACATAATCAAACAGCTTCTAACACAACCAAACAGCTTCTAATATAACCAAACAGCTTCTAACATAATCACCCTATACAGCTTCTAACATAATCAAACAGCTTCTAACACAACCAAACAGCTTCTAATATAACCAAACAGCTTCTAACATAATCAAACAGCTTCTAACACAACCAAACAGCTTCTAATATAACCAAACAGCTTCTAACATAATCACCCTATACAGCTTCTAAAATACTGATTACGTTTACTTAACAGCTTCTAACATAATCACCCTATAAAAGTTGAAAATTTATATTACCTTCTTCCAATTATTGGTGATAGTTGCGGAGACAATGGTCATCATATTTATCATCACATAGTGGCCACAAGAATAACTATCAATTTGTTTCGGTCCCTATAAATGAATATCAAATATCAAAATTGAATATAATTTACGGTAACTAGTATAAAATGAAAATAAAAATTAATGTATTAAATACTTACTTTAAGTGTCACCCAGTGAGGTTTTGTTTTTCTTAAACCCTTCATCCTATTATATCCATCCAGAGCTCTGTAGGGTAACATCAAATAGTAAGTTACAAGTCTAAAGCATGTTAAATCATAAAGTTGTGAGAACAAATTATTAAAGAAAACCTACTTGTCAACTATTTCAACCAGGGTTTCGTTTGGAGGGCGGTGAAGCGAACACATCCAAACAATTGTATTAACAGAAGGACAGACGACAAACAATTGCCAATGTTTACTGCAGAATTGAACAACAATATGGTCAAGGTTAGCTAGCTCATCTTCAAATAAGATATGTCAGTTACATGATATGCTAAAATCAAATAAGATATGTCATCAGTTACATGATATGCTAAAATCACATTTATGCTATAAATTGCAGAAACTGTTGGTTATCTATATAGTAATCACAGTGTTGAATAACTCTTAACAAGAAATCATGCTTTAATAACTCTGACATATCAATATGGACAAATTATACTTTACCGTACCTGAACAAATATGGCGCTAGAAAGCATGTTTTGTTCTGCTCAAATAGCTTATTCTGGATATATGATTGGACGGTCTCTTGTTTGTAGCCATAACTACCACAAATTTTGTATGGATCTAAAAATCCATACATATCACTAATTTCCCTTGCTATACATTCGCGATGCAAATACCTAAGATATTGAAAACAAATTGTTCAGTATTTATAACTATTTATAATTGAAGTATTTGGAATAAGTTTTACAAATAACTAATATATACTTACGTGCACCATATTGCCAAATGGCTCATCTCAAGTTCCTCATTACCTTGAACCATTTCTACAATATCTTTATATCCAATGTAGAAGTGTTCCTGGTGCTCATGGTCCAAGTCCAACTTGACACTTGTTGAAATCTCATAAGCTAAAAAATGCAACTCTTTATGAACACAATACTAAGAACTGATAAAAGAAGACAAATTAGAAGTTATTTCATAGGCAGGTAATCCAAAGAAGCTTATAGGGCATCCAAACAAGTTAGGAGTAAGAAGGGTACTTGCAATTTGTGGTCTTTTGTCTTTGTTTGCCACATGCCAGATATATATTATAATAGCTAGTATCTGTTTGTTTTTATGTGTGAACCAAAGTAAATTTGCAGGGGTATCGTTAAATGTTATGGGAATGAAAATGACTTGTGTAATTAGCAAAAACAAACAGATAACCCAAAATAAATAAGGTATTTTTGATTCATTATAACATACATATTGCAAATCATCTTAAGTAAGTTGGTTTGGTCTTGATAATATTTGATTGTATTGGTACAGGGAGCTGGGCATACTGTTCCAGAATATAAACCCCGAGAGGCATTGGATTTTTATAAGCGTTTTCTCACTGGATCGCCAATATGAGAGAGAGGATGGAGTAATGCAGCTATAGATTTTATATGAACTAAAGTGATGATATATGGGATGTTATACCATCATACTACGTTTACCTCTAATTTATTACTAGATCTATATACTTTTCATGTTTGAACTGAGGCTATGACAATTAGATTAATAATATACTTACATTGGAAGTCTGGCCTATTGCAACTTTTATGATAGCTTTTTTGATGCAGAAAATGATCAAATTGTTTTCATACTTATTATATTGTAGTGCTTAACCTAAACAAGAAATTTAAATATTAAGCCTCCTAGACCCTAACACAGGTACAAAGCTAATCCTAAAAAAATAAAAAATAATAGGAGCATATTTTCTACTGTGAGCAAAAGAAATGCAGAAAAAAGGTTCAAAGGTTGTCAGTCGTCTGAAAGATTGTGTGCAGAATGATAACTTAAAGGACTGTGGCTCTATGTTTTGACATGGAGATGACTCAAACAATCAATCAAGTGCAAAAGTTCTAACATGGCAAAAACAAACAGATACTACCTTAAGATGATTTGCAATATGTATGTAATTAGCAAAAACGTTAAATGTTATCGTTTTTGAGACTTCTAAAAACAAATAATTTTGTTAATAGCCAAATCAAATACCAAAATCGTAGTAATTAGCAAAAACCAGAATAGCAAAAGGCAATTAGGTTTTCTCTAATCCTTTTTTGTCTAATCCCTAATACAGAGAAGAAGAGAAAATTAGGTTTTCTCTTCTTCTCTTTTGAAACCCTAATCACCGAAACTCTAAAAAAGGAGGGACAGCAACAAAGCATCAAATGATTCAGAAACAGCAGCAGTCAGCAGCAAGACAACAATAACAGTAGCAGCAAAACATAAGCGAAAGAGGCACCTCAGAGGCTGGAGTGGTATCAACTATTTGTTCTTATTTATTTACACGTACCTCTAGGTCTATGTGTGATCAAGTTGCTGGGAATGAGTTAGGCTAATTTTTGGTTGTCATTAGTTTAGCTTTTCGGTTTAGATTATTGTGTTTAAAAAAAACAAAAACAAAAAACTGCGATCAGAACATTAGGTGAGGAATGCATAGGGCAAATCACTCATAAAAATTAGGTTTTCCAGAACAAAAGAGAAAACTTAAAGAAAGCCAACCAGAAAATTGAGAATGGTAGAAATCAAAAATTAGCACCAGAACCACAAAATCCCAGAATATCACAAACAAAAATTTAAGGTTTTAGAAGTCTCAAAAACGATAATACGAGAAGAAGAGAAAAGTAAGAAAAAAGGATTAAAACAAAAACCCTAATACAGAGAAGAAAAGTAAGAAATAGGAGAAGAAGAGAAAAGTAAGAAAAAACGATAGAACCCAAATTATGTTTTAAAACCCTAAATCTGGGAATGATGAAGGAAAACGAAAACGCAGTGAGAAGTAGTGAGACATTTCAAATCGTACCTGGGTTAGGGTTCAAATCGTGCTTGGACCAGTGAGAAGAAGAAGCGATCCAGGGAGAAGCTTGGACCAGCGAAGAGAGAAACGGAAAAGGAATCGTTCCAGAAGAAGAATCTACGGTTCGTGGTTCGTGGTTCGTCGTTCGTCGTTCGTGGTTCGTCGTTCGTCGTTCGTGGTAGAAGAAGAAGCAATCCAGGGAGAAGCTTCGACCAGCGAAGAGGAGAGAGCTCAGAGAGAAACGGAAAAGGAAGGAAGCTAGGGTTCGTGGTTCGTGTGGTGGGGAGAGTGACTGAGAGTGAGATACTGAGAGTGAAGGGGAGAGTGACTGAGAGTGAGATTCGTAATTCGTAAAGACAGATTAGGGTTGTGAGAGAGTGAGACGCTTCGAATTCGTAAGTGATTGAATATTTTTTTCTATTTTTGGACTTTAGAGGTCAGGCGAGAATAGACGCCTGACTTCTAAAGTATTAGAATAGAAAGAAAAAAAATTCACCCCTAATTACAAGTTTGCCACCGTGTCACTTATGTAGTCAGGCGAATACACGTCTGACTTCTAAAGTCTTATTTTTTCCCTGTTTCTTCACTTTAGAAGTCAGGCGTGTATTCGCCTGACTTTAAAATTCGCGAGTTTTGCCTCTTAATTACAAGTTTGCCACCGCCTCAACATATAAAGTCAGGCATCTGAGCGCCTGACTTTAAATGTCCAATTCTTTTCCTGATTTTGCACTAGTGTACGTACCATCCTCAGACAGACGGGCAGACTGAGAGGACAATTCAGACATTGGAAGATATGTTGAGAGCTTGTGTACTTGATAGTGGAGGCAGATGGGAGGATCATCTTCCATTGGTGGAATTTTCATACAACAACAGTTATCATTCTAGTATCGGAATGGCTCCATACGAAGCATTGTATGGAAGGAAGTGTAGAACACCATTGTGTTGGTGGGATGTAGGTGAGCAGAGATTGTTGGGACCGGATTTGGTCCGTGAGACTACGGAGAAGATCCGTCAGATAAGAGAAAGGATGAAAGCCGCGCAGAGTCGACAAAAGAGTTACGCGGATAAGAGAAGAAGACCGTTAGAATTCGAAGAAGGAGACCATGTCTTTCTGAGACTTTCTCCAACCATCGGAACCGGTATTGCCTTGCGAACGAAGAAGCTCAGTCCTCGGTATGTCGGACCCTTCCAGATTGTCGAGCGAGTTGGGCCGGTAGCGTATCGCATTGCATTACCTCCAGAATTGTCCAGATTACATGATGTGTTTCATGTATCGCAATTAAGGAAGTATATTCATGATCCGAATCAACCATTAAGTTATGAAGCGATCGACATCAGACCCGACCTATCTTATCATCCTACTCCAATCGAAATCATCGAACGTGGCGAGAAAACGCTCCGGACGAGGTCAATTCCTATTGTCAAGGTGCTTTGGGACGGTGCATCCCCCGACGAAGCAACATGGGAAGTAGAGGAGAGCATGCGGGAGAAATATCCTTCTTTGTTCGAGTAAGGTAAGTTTTGTCAATTTTGAGGACAAAATTTTAAAAAGTTGGGGTGATTGTAACATCCCCTAATTAGCTAATTAGATTTAATTAAATTAGCAAGAGGTTGAGTTAATTAATTAGCATAAATTATTAACTTATGTGATGTTTGAAATTAATAAATAATAGTTGTGCATACTTGCATTAATATGTTAAGTTAGTGAGCCATGGGATTAGTGTGGTATTAAGAGTATATTAGAGAGTAGGGGTATTTTGGTCCTTCCACCTCATTAAATGAGATTTCAGCTGAACCATAACACCAAGGCAGCCTTCATTTTCCTCAACTTCAAAAATTTCAGAAATCCAAGAGAGAAGAAAGAAAGAAGGGGCGCGAGGGAGAGAAGGAGAGGGAGGGAGAAACCTAAGGCTCTAGTGCATGCATGTTGAATCCAAAACCACAATTGTTCATCATTCTTCTTCCTCTATACATTGATGCCCAGAAATCTTCCATCAACCCACTTCATCAAAAATCACCATTGGTGCACCTTTGAAGCTCCAAGCTCAAAAATGGAGTGTTGATGCTCCAAATAGTTGCATGTCCTTGTTGTAGTCCTATATTCAGTACCAAAGCTCTCATCCAAGCAACAAACATGTTTGAAGCTCATTTGAATTGCTGAGTTCGAGTCTTAGATCCTTGGGAGGTTCGGGTTCAGTTTTGGAGCAAGTTCGAAGACGGTTCGTGAGGATATTCGAACGTGTCGGCTGTGAGATTCGTCGTTGAGTGATTTTCATCACTTCGGGTGAGTTCTATAACTCGCTTAGGGAATGTGTTTATGTTTCTGAATCTTCTTTTCGAAAACCATGGTCATGCATTTGTGTTGTCGAAAGGAAACTCATTTAAAAACCGTTTTCTCAAAGAAGAGTGTGAATTTAATTATGAATTGTTGATTGTTTGAGATGGCCATAATATATGGTTTTAATGTATGTTGAGTTTGGGTTACGATCGGAACGGATTTTGGAATCGGAATGGGATGGAATAACGTATGAAAAACCTGTTTTCTGGAAACTGATGGAGACACACGGATCGTGTGCCTCTGGGCACGGGTCGTGCGCCTCCATCTGATACGACAGGAACTGGATTTTTAAAACACGCACGGATCGTGCGCCTAGTCGCACGGGTCGTGCGTATGTCTCTGGAACTTTCTAAAATTTCAGTGGATAACGCACGGATCGTGCGCCAAGTCGCACGGGTCGTGCGTATCTTTCTGGAAACCTTCTGCAAACTGTTCAAAAACGCACGGGTCGTGCGCCTACACGCACGGGTCGTGTGAGACTTTCTGACCTTCAATTTCAAAGTGCCTTTTTACCCATTCCAAATGATACCAATCCTCTTCTAATCCATTCCCCAAGGTTCCACAACAATGTAAAGGTAACAATGGTATGTGATTGAACACGTTCGATAGAAAGTTTGTGTGTTATGAATAAAATGGAAAACCGCACTTAGAGAACGCGAGAGTGCACATGTCAAGAATGATAATAATACACGGTATTTGACTGATATTATACACTGTAATTGACTGATATGGTACATGGTACTTGACTGAAATGACTAACAGCCCATTGCGGGTACACAGACTGAAAATGTATAATAAATACAAGAGGAAAAAGGGTGACGACCCTAAGAGGTTAGCATACTAGGGGAGGGGAAGTCATGAGCCCCAAAACCTAGACTCAAGAATGTTTCCCCCACTAGAAATAGCGGGATGGGTTCACCAAAGTCAAGAGATGCCTATAAAATAGGTAGACTGAGGTGTTATGCTAAAAACATGGAACAAAGATTGCGTGCTTCATGTGTCGCTTAGGAGGGCCATGAGCATGAAGGTTACAGGAACTAAATGTATTTCCACGTGGTTGCTTTTTAGGACCACGAGTTCAAAACAAGGCATAATGAACCGCTAGAGTTAGTAAGGGGTCTCGATAGGACTCACTGAGATAATGTTTATCTCACCCTTCATATTTGTGGTTTTTACAGAGAAACAGGGGAAAGCAAAGGCGGTAAAGCACAGTTAGCTGGTGCGACTCTCTGAGTCATTGAAGACCTAGTTTCATGTTGTAGACCTTTGTCCCGTCTATTGTTTCTATGTTCCGATTGTATAACTTTTGATGTTAAGTTGTAAAATCGTTTCCGCTACTTTATGTTTTGAGTATTGAACACCAGGATTATGTACAAGTCTTAAGTCTTGGAACTTAAGCATTTTCAGAAAGTTTATGAGGTTCAGAGAACCATTTGTTAGGTATTATAGAAAGTTTTAGTTGTGTTCAATATTTCAATAACAGGAAGTTACTCTGATGTATGCCATTTAGTGCATTTCGGTGATTCTATATGTTAGAATTTATCGGGGTGTTACATTATGGTATCAGAGCAGTTCGACCTAGTCGGGCTTAGACAGTTAGGGTGGTTTTGTCCCTCGAGTAACTCTGCTATCTTGCTTCTTATGATACTAAGAGACATTGAGACTGATCAACTTAATACTTGGTGTATCATTTGCAGAATTATGGCAGGAGGATCGAGGAATAACCCACCGATTGATCCGCATTCGGCATGGATGCAGAACGTGATCGAGAGACAGCAGAAGATGATGGAAGATATGTTGCAAATGCAGCAGAATGCTCAAGCTCAGCCGCAGCAAGTCCCCGAGCCTCAAATTGACCCAAGGAGGGTTTTCTCTGAATTTCTGAAAATGAAGCCATCCGAGTTCAGAGGAGGACCGGATGTCATGGAAGCTCAGCATTGGCTAGATGATATAGAGAAGATTTTCGTAGCTATGCAAGTCACTGATGATGACAAGCTGAGATTGGCAACGCACATGTTGAAAGGTGAAGCTAACAACTGGTGGACTAATACCAAAGCCATGATGGTAACTATGGATACTCCCCAGACTTGGGAACATTTCAAGCAGGTATTTTTGGAGCAGTTCTTTCCAACAGCCATGAGGTTCGACAAGGAGAACGAGTTTCTGACTCTCACTCAAGGAAGTTCAACTGTGGGTCAGTACGCGGCCAAGTTCGAAGAGTTATATCAATTCTTCGGTTTAGCCGGGTATGCTCCCAATGACAAGTGGAAGACCGAAAGGTTCAAGTATGGGCTGAGGGAAGACATTGCTCAGAGTTTGAGTTCTTTCGCTTATACTAACTATGCTGCCATGGTTCAACAAGCACGCATAGCTGAGAGTGACTTGAAGAAGTTATATGCAAGCAGGAAAGTATTCCATCAGAATAAGAAGAATGTTGGATCATCCAACCATCAGACGGGTCCCAGGCACAACTCCAACAAAGGGAAACAGGTTCAGTCGTCGAACTCCTCAAGGTTCAGTACGTGTTCCAACTGTGGAAAGTATCATCAAGGTAAATGCCAGATGGGATCCAACCAGTGTTATTTCTGCAAGAAAGACGGTCATTTTGCACGAGACTGCCCAGAGAAGGAGAAGAGTCAAGGAAGTAACCCTGCTACTACAACTCATGGAAGAGTTTACACCTTGGACGCCCAGAAGGTCACACCGTCAGATAATCTACTAAGGGGTATGGGATCTCTTTTTAATAACTCCGTTAGTATTTTATATGATTCGGGTGCGACCCATTGTTTTATATCTCAAGTTTGTGTCGATCGGTTGGGATTGGCTTTAATTCCTTTACCTCAACCAATCTCCATTAAGACTGCTGCTGAAGGTAGTGTTCAGACCCAAGCGATATGTGAAAATTGTCTTCTATCCATTGGAGACAGGAATTTTGTAGTAGACTTCATTTGTTTACCAATGAAGGGCATGGATGTCGTCCTAGGAATGAGTTGGATGACGGCCAACCATGTAACAATTGATTGCTTCCATCGAACTATCGGTTTCGCCTCCGAGTCAGTAGAGCTACAACCGCCCAATTCTGAAGCTGTTATTTCTTTCACTTCGGCCAGTAATTATCTGTTCTAAGGCGCGGAAGCTTACGTCATGATGCTGTCTGCATCCACTGAGACAGGTCAGGATTTATCTTCTGTGCAAGTTGTTAATGAATTTCTTGATGTGTTTCCCGATGAAGTTCCTTCGTTTCCTCCGGATCGTGAGGTGGAATTCTCTATAGAGTTAGTTCCGGGCACTGGACCTATTTCTATAGCCCCGTATAGAATGTCGCCGTTAGAGTTAAGGGAATTGAAAGTTCAACTAGAAGAGCTAATTTCCAAGCGGTTTATCCGGCCGAGTGCCTCACCATGGGGTGCTCCAGTGTTGCTCGTCAAGAAGAAAGACGGAAGTATGAGATTGTGTATTGATTACCGTCAGTTGAATAAGGTGACTATCAAGAATAAGTACCCTCTGCCGAGAATTGATGATTTGCTGGATCAGTTGAGGGGAGCTTCTGTATTTTCAAAGATTGATTTGAGGTCTGGCTATCACCAAATCAGGGTTCGAGCTTTGGACGTCCCGAAGACCGCTTTCCGTACGAGGTATGGACACTATGAATTCGTAGTGATGCCCTTCGGTTTGACCAATGCTCCAGCCGTATTCATGGATTATATGAATCGGATTTTTAATCCTTATCTGGATCAGTTTGTGGTGGTGTTCATTGATGATATCTTGGTGTTCTCTAAGACGATTGAGGAGCATGTGCAACATCTCCGAATTGTTCTGAACGTACTCCGAGAGAAGAAGTTGTATGCTAAGCCGTCCAAATGTGACTTTTGGGTGCCCGAAGTTAAGTTTCTGGGCCATGTGATATCTAGGACTGGTGTTGCAGTGGATCCCAGTAAGATCGAAGCGGTGGTAGACTGGGAGCATCCGTCTACAGTTACTGAGATAAGAAGTTTCTTGGGATTGGCTGGGTATTATCGAAGGTTCATTCAAGGATTTTCCCAGTTGGTTCTTCCACTCACTCGGTTAACTCGCAAGGGTCAGCCGTTTGTCTGGGACTCAGACTGTGATAATTGTTTCGCGGAATTGAAGAGTCGTTTGACTTCTGCACCTATCCTGATTCTTCCGGATCCGTCAGTAGGATTCCAAATCTACTGCGACGCCTCTGGTAAGGGTTTGGGATGTGTCCTGATGCAGAATCAACAAGTAGTTGCTTATGCCTCCAGACAGTTGAAACCGCATGAAGAGAACTACCCTACTCATGATTTAGAGTTGGCGGCAATTGTGTTTGCCCTAAAGATTTGGAGACATTACCTGTATGGGTCTCGTTTCGAAGTCTTTAGTTACCACAAGAGCCTTAAGTATTTGTTTGACCAAAAGGAGATGAACAACAGACAGAGGAGATGGGTAGAGTTCTTGAAGGATTACGATTTTGAATTGAAGTACCATCCTGGTAAGGCTGATGTTGTGGCCGATGCCTTAAGCAGAAAATCTATCCATACTGCAGAGTTAATGATGCACGAGATGTCCTTGTTGGAATCGTTTAGAGATCTCAATTTGAGAGTGAAGGCAAGAAGGGGCAGGTTGGTGTTGAGTCACATTCGGATTTCAAGTCCCTTGAGAGATCTAATTCGCTCAGCCCAAGAAGGTGATGTAGAACTGCAAGCGCAGAAAAGATTGCCGAACTACACCGAAAACGGTGATGGTGTAATTTGTTTTGATGGCAGAATCTGTGTGCCGAATGATGAGGATGTGAAGAGGCAAGTGTTAGAGGAGGCTCATAAGAGTCAATTCTCATTACATCCTGGGTCTACCAAGATGTATCGAGATTTAAGGCAATTGTACTGGTGGCCGGGTATGAAAGTGGATATTGCAGAGTTCGTGTCTCGATGCTTGACTTGTCAAAAGGTTAAGATAGAGCACCAAAAGCTGGTGGCCAGTTACGACCGTTGAATGTACCTGAATGGAAATGGGAAAGCATATCTATGGATTTTGTCATGGGATTGCCACGGTCCCAAGCCGGAAATGATTCTATTTGGGTAGTGGTGGATCGCCTGACCAAGTCCGCTCATTTTATTCCAGTGCGTTCGACTCACAAGGTTGCTAGGTTAGCAGATGAATACCTCAAGAATATTGTGAAGTTGCATGGAATCCCTACAAGTATCATCTGTGATCGAGATCCCAAGTTTACATCTCGATTTTGGAGAGCATTGAATATGGCGTTGGGAACAAAAGTGTGTGTTAGCACTACCACTAGTGCAAAAAAGGGATTTAAAGTCAGGCGAAAAGGGGATTTAAAGTCAGGCGGGCGCTTGACTTTTATTAAGTCGACTTTGTATGTCTGGAGTTTTAAAGTCAAGCGATAGCCTGACTTCGTAAGTATGTTTTAAAGTCAAACATTTATTGCGCCTGACTTCGTAAGTATGTTTTAAAGTCAAACATTTATTGCGCCTGACTTCGTAAGTATGTTTTAAAGTCAAGCATTTATTCTTGCCTGACTTCGTATGTATGATTTAAAGTCAAGCATTTATTTTTGCCTGACTTCGTATGTATGATTTAAAGTCAAGCATTTATTTTTGCCTGACTTCGTATGTACGATTTAAAGTCAAGCATTTATTTTTGCCTGACTTCGTATGTATGATTTAAAGTCAAGCATTTATTCTTGCCTGACTTCGTATGTATGATTTAAGGTCAAGCTTTTATTATTGCTTGTCTTTAAATCATACTTACAAAGTCAAGCAAGAATAAATGCTTGACTTTAAATCATACTTACGAAGTCAAGCATTAATTCTTGCCTGACTTCGTAAGTATGATTTAAAGTCAAGCTTTTATTATTGCTTGACTTCGTATGTGTGATTTAAGGTCAAGCATTATTGCGCCTGACCTTAAAAGTTTTTTTTTTTTAAATTTTTGTTACACCCTGGTTATACTAAATTCATCACTCTAATCAAACATTTACATGCAGCCACATACATTCATCAGTTTAAATGGATTGGGTCTGAACTGGTACGAACATTTCAACTATAATTCATCACCCTGGTTATACTAAATTCATCACTCTAATTAATCAAACATTCATCATCTGTAACTTGGAATATGGCCAACAAAACAAACATTTCAACTATAATTGGTCAGTTTCTACATTCATCAGTCAAGATTCATCAGTTTAAGTACAAAATACATTTACAGCCAGTCACTTATCAGTTTAAGTACAAAAAAATACATTCTAGTCTCACAGTCACTTACATTCTACATAAAATCACTTAAGTTGTTTTCTTCGTTCTTCCTTTGAAGTGGGTTTACGCTCTGCATACAGCTTTATAAAAAACTCTGCCCAAACTTCTCTGACGTGTGTCAAGTCGTCATGCGTGAACGGAGAACTCGAATTAAACATCTACAAAAACAATTTAAATTAGATAATAAAGCAGATTGGATAATAAATGCAGGATAACTGATCTAACATACAGCTATTAAAATGCAGGATAACTGATCAAACATCTACAAAAATGCAGGATAACTTGATAATACAGCTATTAAAATGCAGGATAACTGATCTAACATACAGCTATTAAAATGTAGGATAACTGATCAAACATCTACAAAAACAATCAAACAGCTTCTAATATACAGCTTCTAATATAACTGATCTCTATACTTACCCTATACAGCTTCTAATCAAACATCATGCAAAACTCACAATCAAACATCTACAAAAACAATTTAAATTACCCTATACAGCTTCTAATATAACTGATCTCAATACTTAACCAAACAGCTTCTAACATAATCACCCTATACAGCTTCTAACATAATCAAACAGCTTCTAACACAACCAAACAGCTTCTAATATAACCAAACAGCTTCTAACATAATCACTCTATACAGCTTCTAACATAATCAAACAGCTTCTAACACAACCAAACAGCTTCTAATATAACCAAACAGCTTCTAACATAATCAAACAGCTTCTAACACAACCAAACAGCTTCTAATATAACCAAACAGCTTCTAACATAATCACCCTATACAGCTTCTAACATAATCAAACAGCTTCTAACACAACCAAACAGCTTCTAATATAACCAAACAGCTTCTAACATAATCAAACAGCTTCTAACACAACCAAACAGCTTCTAATATAACCAAACAGCTTCTAACATAATCACCCTATACAGCTTCTAACATAATCAAACAGCTTCTAACACAACCAAACAGCTTCTAATATAACCAAACAGCTTCTAACATAATCAAACAGCTTCTAACACAACCAAACAGCTTCTAATATAACCAAACAGCTTCTAACATAATCACCCTATACAGCTTCTAACATAATCAAACAGCTTCTAACACAACCAAACAGCTTCTAATATAACCAAACAGCTTCTAACATAATCAAACAGCTTCTAACACAACCAAACAGCTTCTAATATAACCAAACAGCTTCTAACATAATCACCCTATACAGCTTCTAAAATACTGATTACGTTTACTTAACAGCTTCTAACATAATCACCCTATAAAAGTTGAAAATTTATATTACCTTCTTCCAATTATTGGTGATAGTTGCGGAGACAATGGTCATCATATTTATCATCACATAGTGGCCACAAGAATAACTATCAATTTGTTTCGGTCCCTATAAATGAATATCAAATATCAAAATTGAATATAATTTACGGTAACTAGTATAAAATGAAAATAAAAATTAATGTATTAAATACTTACTTTAAGTGTCACCCAGTGAGGTTTTGTTTTTCTTAAACCCTTCATCCTATTATATCCATCCAGAGCTCTGTAGGGTAACATCAAATAGTAAGTTACAAGTCTAAAGCATGTTAAATCATAAAGTTGTGAGAACAAATTATTAAAGAAAACCTACTTGTCAACTATTTCAACCAGGGTTTCGTTTGGAGGGCGGTGAAGCGAACACATCCAAACAATTGTATTAACAGAAGGACAGACGACAAACAATTGCCAATGTTTACTGCAGAATTGAACAACAATATGGTCAAGGTTAGCTAGCTCATCTTCAAATAAGATATGTCAGTTACATGATATGCTAAAATCAAATAAGATATGTCATCAGTTACATGATATGCTAAAATCACATTTATGCTATAAATTGCAGAAACTGTTGGTTATCTATATAGTAATCACAGTGTTGAATAACTCTTAACAAGAAATCATGCTTTAATAACTCTGACATATCAATATGGACAAATTATACTTTACCGTACCTGAACAAATATGGCGCTAGAAAGCATGTTTTGTTCTGCTCAAATAGCTTATTCTGGATATATGATTGGACGGTCTCTTGTTTGTAGCCATAACTACCACAAATTTTGTATGGATCTAAAAATCCATACATATCACTAATTTCCCTTGCTATACATTCGCGATGCAAATACCTAAGATATTGAAAACAAATTGTTCAGTATTTATAACTATTTATAATTGAAGTATTTGGAATAAGTTTTACAAATAACTAATATATACTTACGTGCACCATATTGCCAAATGGCTCATCTCAAGTTCCTCATTACCTTGAACCATTTCTACAATATCTTTATATCCAATGTAGAAGTGTTCCTGGTGCTCATGGTCCAAGTCCAACTTGACACTTGTTGAAATCTCATAAGCTAAAAAATGCAACTCTTTATGAACACAATACTAAGAACTGATAAAAGAAGACAAATTAGAAGTTATTTCATAGGCAGGTAATCCAAAGAAGCTTATAGGGCATCCAAACAAGTTAGGAGTAAGAAGGGTACTTGCAATTTGTGGTCTTTTGTCTTTGTTTGCCACATGCCAGATATATATTATAATAGCTAGTATCTGTTTGTTTTTATGTGTGAACCAAAGTAAATTTGCAGGGGTATCGTTAAATGTTATGGGAATGAAAATGACTTGTGTAATTAGCAAAAACAAACAGATAACCCAAAATAAATAAGGTATTTTTGATTCATTATAACATACATATTGCAAATCATCTTAAGTAAGTTGGTTTGGTCTTGATAATATTTGATTGTATTGGTACAGGGAGCTGGGCATACTGTTCCAGAATATAAACCCCGAGAGGCATTGGATTTTTATAAGCGTTTTCTCACTGGATCGCCAATATGAGAGAGAGGATGGAGTAATGCAGCTATAGATTTTATATGAACTAAAGTGATGATATATGGGATGTTATACCATCATACTACGTTTACCTCTAATTTATTACTAGATCTATATACTTTTCATGTTTGAACTGAGGCTATGACAATTAGATTAATAATATACTTACATTGGAAGTCTGGCCTATTGCAACTTTTATGATAGCTTTTTTGATGCAGAAAATGATCAAATTGTTTTCATACTTATTATATTGTAGTGCTTAACCTAAACAAGAAATTTAAATATTAAGCCTCCTAGACCCTAACACAGGTACAAAGCTAATCCTAAAAAAATAAAAAATAATAGGAGCATATTTTCTACTGTGAGCAAAAGAAATGCAGAAAAAAGGTTCAAAGGTTGTCAGTCGTCTGAAAGATTGTGTGCAGAATGATAACTTAAAGGACTGTGGCTCTATGTTTTGACATGGAGATGACTCAAACAATCAATCAAGTGCAAAAGTTCTAACATGGCAAAAACAAACAGATACTACCTTAAGATGATTTGCAATATGTATGTAATTAGCAAAAACGTTAAATGTTATCGTTTTTGAGACTTCTAAAAACAAATAATTTTGTTAATAGCCAAATCAAATACCAAAATCGTAGTAATTAGCAAAAACCAGAATAGCAAAAGGCAATTAGGTTTTCTCTAATCCTTTTTTGTCTAATCCCTAATACAGAGAAGAAGAGAAAATTAGGTTTTCTCTTCTTCTCTTTTGAAACCCTAATCACCGAAACTCTAAAAAAGGAGGGACAGCAACAAAGCATCAAATGATTCAGAAACAGCAGCAGTCAGCAGCAAGACAACAATAACAGTAGCAGCAAAACATAAGCGAAAGAGGCACCTCAGAGGCTGGAGTGGTATCAACTATTTGTTCTTATTTATTTACACGTACCTCTAGGTCTATGTGTGATCAAGTTGCTGGGAATGAGTTAGGCTAATTTTTGGTTGTCATTAGTTTAGCTTTTCGGTTTAGATTATTGTGTTTAAAAAAAACAAAAACAAAAAACTGCGATCAGAACATTAGGTGAGGAATGCATAGGGCAAATCACTCATAAAAATTAGGTTTTCCAGAACAAAAGAGAAAACTTAAAGAAAGCCAACCAGAAAATTGAGAATGGTAGAAATCAAAAATTAGCACCAGAACCACAAAATCCCAGAATATCACAAACAAAAATTTAAGGTTTTAGAAGTCTCAAAAACGATAATACGAGAAGAAGAGAAAAGTAAGAAAAAAGGATTAAAACAAAAACCCTAATACAGAGAAGAAAAGTAAGAAATAGGAGAAGAAGAGAAAAGTAAGAAAAAACGATAGAACCCAAATTATGTTTTAAAACCCTAAATCTGGGAATGATGAAGGAAAACGAAAACGCAGTGAGAAGTAGTGAGACATTTCAAATCGTACCTGGGTTAGGGTTCAAATCGTGCTTGGACCAGTGAGAAGAAGAAGCGATCCAGGGAGAAGCTTGGACCAGCGAAGAGAGAAAGGGAAAAGGAATCGTTCCAGAAGAAGAATCTACGGTTCGTGGTTCGTGGTTCGTCGTTCGTCGTTCGTGGTTCGTCGTTCGTCGTTCGTGGTAGAAGAAGAAGCAATCCAGGGAGAAGCTTCGACCAGCGAAGAGGAGAGAGCTCAGAGAGAAACGGAAAAGGAAGGAAGCTAGGGTTCGTGGTTCGTGTGGTGGGGAGAGTGACTGAGAGTGAGATACTGAGAGTGAAGGGGAGAGTGACTGAGAGTGAGATTCGTAATTCGTAAAGACAGATTAGGGTTGTGAGAGAGTGAGACGCTTAGAATTCGTAAGTGATTGAATATTTTTTTCTATTTTTGGACTTTAGAGGTCAGGCGAGAATAGACGCCTGACTTCTAAAGTATTAGAATAGAAAGAAAAAAAATTCACCCCTAATTACAAGTTTGCCACCGTGTCACTTATGTAGTCAGGCGAATACACGTCTGACTTCTAAAGTCTTATTTTTTCCCTGTTTCTTCACTTTAGAAGTCAGGCGTGTATTCGCCTGACTTTAAAATTCGCGAGTTTTGCCTCTTAATTACAAGTTTGCCACCGCCTCAACATATAAAGTCAGGCATCTGAGCGCCTGACTTTAAATGTCCAATTCTTTTCCTGATTTTGCACTAGTGTACGTACCATCCTCAGACAGACGGGCAGACTGAGAGGACAATTCAGACATTGGAAGATATGTTGAGAGCTTGTGTACTTGATAGTGGAGGCAGATGGGAGGATCATCTTCCATTGGTGGAATTTTCATACAACAACAGTTATCATTCTAGTATCGGAATGGCTCCATACGAAGCATTGTATGGAAGGAAGTGTAGAACACCATTGTGTTGGTGGGATGTAGGTGAGCAGAGATTGTTGGGACCGGATTTGGTCCGTGAGACTACGGAGAAGATCCGTCAGATAAGAGAAAGGATGAAAGCCGCGCAGAGTCGACAAAAGAGTTACGCGGATAAGAGAAGAAGACCGTTAGAATTCGAAGAAGGAGACCATGTCTTTCTGAGACTTTCTCCAACCATCGGAACCGGTATTGCCTTGCGAACGAAGAAGCTCAGTCCTCGGTATGTCGGACCCTTCCAGATTGTCGAGCGAGTTGGGCCGGTAGCGTATCGCATTGCATTACCTCCAGAATTGTCCAGATTACATGATGTGTTTCATGTATCGCAATTAAGGAAGTATATTCATGATCCGAATCAACCATTAAGTTATGAAGCGATCGACATCAGACCCGACCTATCTTATCATCCTACTCCAATCGAAATCATCGAACGTGGCGAGAAAACGCTCCGGACGAGGTCAATTCCTATTGTCAAGGTGCTTTGGGACGGTGCATCCCCCGACGAAGCAACATGGGAAGTAGAGGAGAGCATGCGGGAGAAATATCCTTCTTTGTTCGAGTAAGGTAAGTTTTGTCAATTTTGAGGACAAAATTTTAAAAAGTTGGGGTGATTGTAACATCCCCTAATTAGCTAATTAGATTTAATTAAATTAGCAAGAGGTTGAGTTAATTAATTAGCATAAATTATTAACTTATGTGATGTTTGAAATTAATAAATAATAGTTGTGCATACTTGCATTAATATGTTAAGTTAGTGAGCCATGGGATTAGTGTGGTATTAAGAGTATATTAGAGAGTAGGGGTATTTTGGTCCTTCCACCTCATTAAATGAGATTTCAGCTGAACCATAACACCAAGGCAGCCTTCATTTTCCTCAACTTCAAAAATTTCAGAAATCCAAGAGAGAAGAAAGAAAGAAGGGGCGCGAGGGAGAGAAGGAGAGGGAGGGAGAAACCTAAGGCTCTAGTGCATGCATGTTGAATCCAAAACCACAATTGTTCATCATTCTTCTTCCTCTATACATTGATGCCCAGAAATCTTCCATCAACCCACTTCATCAAAAATCACCATTGGTGCACCTTTGAAGCTCCAAGCTCAAAAATGGAGTGTTGATGCTCCAAATAGTTGCATGTCCTTGTTGTAGTCCTATATTCAGTACCAAAGCTCTCATCCAAGCAACAAACATGTTTGAAGCTCATTTGAATTGCTGAGTTCGAGTCTTAGATCCTTGGGAGGTTCGGGTTCAGTTTTGGAGCAAGTTCGAAGACGGTTCGTGAGGATATTCGAACGTGTCGGCTGTGAGATTCGTCGTTGAGTGATTTTCATCACTTCGGGTGAGTTCTATAACTCGCTTAGGGAATGTGTTTATGTTTCTGAATCTTCTTTTCGAAAACCATGGTCATGCATTTGTGTTGTCGAAAGGAAACTCATTTAAAAACCGTTTTCTCAAAGAAGAGTGTGAATTTAATTATGAATTGTTGATTGTTTGAGATGGCCATAATATATGGTTTTAATGTATGTTGAGTTTGGGTTACGATCGGAACGGATTTTGGAATCGGAATGGGATGGAATAACGTATGAAAAACCTGTTTTCTGGAAACTGATGGAGACACACGGATCGTGTGCCTCTGGGCACGGGTCGTGCGCCTCCATCTGATACGACAGGAACTGGATTTTTAAAACACGCACGGATCGTGCGCCTAGTCGCACGGGTCGTGCGTATGTCTCTGGAACTTTCTAAAATTTCAGTGGATAACGCACGGATCGTGCGCCAAGTCGCACGGGTCGTGCGTATCTTTCTGGAAACCTTCTGCAAACTGTTCAAAAACGCACGGGTCGTGCGCCTACACGCACGGGTCGTGTGAGACTTTCTGACCTTCAATTTCAAAGTGCCTTTTTACCCATTCCAAATGATACCAATCCTCTTCTAATCCATTCCCCAAGGTTCCACAACAATGTAAAGGTAACAATGGTATGTGATTGAACACGTTCGATAGAAAGTTTGTGTGTTATGAATAAAATGGAAAACCGCACTTAGAGAACGCGAGAGTGCACATGTCAAGAATGATAATAATACACGGTATTTGACTGATATTATACACTGTAATTGACTGATATGGTACATGGTACTTGACTGAAATGACTAACAGCCCATTGCGGGTACACAGACTGAAAATGTATAATAAATACAAGAGGAAAAAGGGTGACGACCCTAAGAGGTTAGCATACTAGGGGAGGGGAAGTCATGAGCCCCAAAACCTAGACTCAAGAATGTTTCCCCCACTAGAAATAGCGGGATGGGTTCACCAAAGTCAAGAGATGCCTATAAAATAGGTAGACTGAGGTGTTATGCTAAAAACATGGAACAAAGATTGCGTGCTTCATGTGTCGCTTAGGAGGGCCATGAGCATGAAGGTTACAGGAACTAAATGTATTTCCACGTGGTTGCTTTTTAGGACCACGAGTTCAAAACAAGGCATAATGAACCACTAGAGTTAGTAAGGGGTCTCGATAGGACTCACTGAGATAATGTTTATCTCACCCTTCATATTTGTGGTTTTTACGGAGAAACAGGGGAAAGCAAAGGCGGTAAAGCACAGTTAGCTGGTGCGACTCTCTGAGTCATTGAAGACCTAGTTTCATGTTGTAGACCTTTGTCCCGTCTATTGTTTCTATGTTCCGATTGTATAACTTTTGATGTTAAGTTGTAAAATCGTTTCCGCTACTTTATGTTTTGAGTATTGAACACCAGGATTATGTACAAGTCTTAAGTCTTGGAACTTAAGCATTTTCAGAAAGTTTATGAGGTTCAGAGAACCATTTGTTAGGTATTATAGAAAGTTTTAGTTGTGTTCAATATTTCAATAACAGGAAGTTACTCTGATGTATGCCATTTAGTGCATTTCGGTGATTCTATATGTTAGAATTTATCGGGGTGTTACACTCACAAAAGATAAAACACCCTTTCTTGCTTTTACCACCTGAGATGCCTTTAATTTTGTTCCTATCACCAGTTGTCTGCCACGATGCTAGCATATCACCAACCACAGCACTAAATCAACTAAAAATCCTGCACACTAGCACACAAGTTAAATCCCACACAAATGGCACTTGTGTGCCCAAACTGTAATTTTCACAAGTAAATACGCTTGTAGCCAACTCTGTACAATTTCCACATTTATTCACATAAATTACTCTTGGATCAAGATAATTCTTATTTGTTTTGGCATAAATAACTCACATTTCTGTGAGTTATCACCCCCCAAACTTGAACCATTGCTTCTCCTCAAGTAATAACAGCACTAGACAGAACACTTAACAGCACAAAAGCAAAGCATACAGAATAGCATAACACTTAGCACACAGCATATGATAGCAGTCAAAACCGATTTTTGGCTCAACTTTTAGTTTCTCCAGGCTTTCCCCTCAGACTTAACACTTTAGAACCCTTAGCAACATATGAAATCATAGCTTTTGCCCTCTAGCTTAGATGTGTGTGTGCTCTCTTGCAATTCTTCCATAGACTCCAACAATTACTAGACTTGACTTCGTATCCCACTTAGAATTTCCTACATTGCCCTTCCTTATCAATGGCTACAAACACAACTTACAATGATGTATGCTAATGGGGGTAGCCATACTAAGAGATGAACAATGAATAACTAGGCTTCACCACTTGATTTACAACTTTTCTTAGAGTGGTGCACAACTCTTTTTTTTCCTTTTTTTTTTGTTTGATTAGCTTGACTGCTGCTTTGACTGAAACTGTAACGGTGTCGTCACAAAACAGCCTCCCTCCACAGCACCCAAACTAGCATTTGCTCCAAGAATGCAACTTATTTGATGCTATAACTTTTTCCATTGTTTTTTCAAGTATACACCCTCTTTTACTTGATTTTAGATTTGACAGCCCATGGCCTTACTTCTAACAGCATTACCCCCAAACTTGAGTTTTGCTGTACCTGCAGTTTCTATCAAATTCCAGGCAACTTCATTCCTTACTAAGTTTTCACCTAACTTCCACCTACGTAATGCCTTACATCTATTTTCAAAAAGCAAGAGTTAAGTGTATACTATAGGGGCTAGGCTATCTCATTCAATGTTCTAAGTCCACACCAATTCTGGTTATCCTCACTGGGTTCTGCCTTGGTGCAAAAACAAATTTCTTTTTGGTGCTATCACTACTATGCTAGCACTACACTAACAGCAGCTACACACTATATCACAAAGAGAAACAGAACACAGCAACAAAATAGCAGAATAAAAGCAACTTAAACAGCAATGCATTCAAATTGAAAAACAACTGCTCCACCCCCAACTTAATCAATGACAGTGTCCTCACTGTCAAATGACTAAGTCAGAGATGGGCACTGACTACAAAAACAACAACTAAACATAAACTAAAATGTACAATAGCAAAGGGGTGAGACCACTTCTTCTATTTGGCAGGGTGGGGGCACAGCAGCATCTTCTTCTTCTTCTTCTTCTTCTTCTTCTTCTTCTTCTTCTTCTTCTTCTTCTTCTTCTTCTTCTTCTTCTTCTTCTTCTTCTTCTTCTTCTTCTTCTTCTTCTTCTTCTTCTTCTTCTTCTTCTTCTTCTTCTTCTTCTTCTTCTTCTTCTTCTTCAATCAACATTCTCTTCCTTCTAGGGGGTCTGACAGCACAAATTTTTCTCTTCGTCCAAGTTGACTTGGGAGGTAACTGGAAAGGCACAGGCTCAGGGATGGCACCAATAGGTTTCTTCATCTTTGAAGCTGGGGAAGATGCTGCGGCAGCACGTCCCACAACACTTGCAGGCTTTCCAGCAGGCTTTTTCCTTTCTTCATCATGTTTTGACTTGCTTTCTCTTTCCACAGAAGCACTTGCTTCTCCACTGACCTCGCCAGCATTATCTGGAGCATAAGCGGAGTTTTCTTCCATTTTACCTACTGAATTTGCCCCTCCTTTGGAACTAACAGGGGAGGAGCTACTTGAGCTGCCTTGTTGATCATTTAATGGCTCATCATCTTCATCACTGTCAATCACAACTGTCTTTTTTGAAGGTGCTGCCGCAGGCTTGGCAGCACTAGAAGTAGCTTTCTTTTCAGATGCTTTCTTTAACATTTCTTGGGTTGGAGCAGAAGAAATGTCAGGCTTTTCATGTGCATGACCACTAGGGCCAACATCAGGCAGCACCCAATCAGGGAACACAGGAGGTGGCAAAATGCTTTCACCAAACCCCTGCGTATACCAGTCATGGGCAGCCTTCACAAACACCCAAACTGCTTCTTGCTTCAAAATGTGCTGCTGTAGCAGCAGTACCAACTCAGATATTCCAGGGACTTCTTTAGTAGACCTCTTCTCACCATCCTCCTTTCTCTCATATTTCTTTCCTTCTTCCTTCTTATCAGCACTCTCCTTTACCTCTTCTTCACAGGACAGAATCACCTCAGGATCCAACGGAAAGTCATCTTCATCTTGATCAAAACGAGGCACATCCTCAGCTTCACACAACAACCTTATCAGATTGGGGTAAAATAGAACACCCACATTCCTTCTAGCACATGCCAAAATATCCCTTTCCATTAGCTGCCCCAAATTGATCCTCTTGTAACCCAGCATGGCCTCCAGCAAAAACATCCTTTCCTTATGCCAATAGAAATTGTGCGTAGTAGGAAGCATCGAACTCATCACCCACAGAGATAACGATCTCATAAAAAGGCTTCAACATTGTTCTTTTGACCTTGAAAACATTAGACTCTTCCTTTACCCACTCTGTTTTGGGCATACACAACACCCTCAGCAAACGGGCCATGTCCTTTTCTGTAGCTGTGGCCACTATGTTCTCCAAGCTATCTTCCACATTAGGTAAGCCTAGCACCTCATTGACCTTTCCGCAGAGAATGAGACTAACCTTCCTCGCACCACAGAGAACGTGGGCTCAGGTTTTCCCTTGATCTTCTCAGGAACTCCAGCATAGAACTCTCGTGCAAGCCCATGTAGCACAAATGGTGGTTGCTGCATGAGCTTCTCCCATTGCATTTCTCTAAATATTTCTGCAACTGCTGAGGTGACGGACTTTGGGGCCACGCCTCTCTCAGGCAGAGGGTTTCTATATTGGGTGGGTGATGCATAAAGTTCCTTTGCATATTTGCTGGGTAACTGTGAGAGAATCTCCTCTGGAACATGCTTTTTCTTGGATTTCTGGGATTTGGAACTGGGTGATTTGGTTTTGGGAGCCATTTGAGTGTTAGGGCTCAGAAAAAATGATAGCTTTTTTAGAGATGACGATGTTGTGTACAAATGCTCTGGGAAGGCGAAAATTGAATTTGGCTAACAATGAGACGAACAAGGGTATTTTATGGAAACCAAGAGGTGAACGGTTTAGGTTAGGGAAGATGAGAGCAAATGGCGGTTCAGTCTTTATGGGAAAGTGTTTACAGTTATGGGAAATAGAGAGAAGTCAAGAGAGGTTATAGAGTTGAGGCATTACGGGCGAGGAGTGGAGAGAGAAAGAAAATGAAATGATGGCTTCATGCGAAAGACATGACTCCACAACGTGCTGACGCATGCATTGCTCAGAGCGCAACTGCTCTCTGCGCGCGCTTGAGTACTACTGGTGCCAGCGCAACACTTTTTCCCTTTTATCAAAATTTTAAACATTTCTTTCAACTTCCACAGTGAAAAGGCATCCTCTAGTGCTACCAAAAGTCCTACCCAATATATTTCAATGCTACCAGTACAGAACACTTAAGAATTTTCCAATTCCACTGCTTTTCCAAATCAAACCCAACATCAACCACACACATTTATTTCTGAAACTCAAAATAAACACTAAAACAAGAAAGGTTAGCCTCTGGGTTGCCTCCCAGTAGCGCTTGGTTTAAGAGTCCTCAGCCTGACTAAAATGCATTTATCAAGGAGAATCACTCAAGGGGGTGGATGCCTTTGTGCTGGGCACAGGCTCACCCAAGTAGAGTTTAGCTCTTTAGCCATTCACTTGAAATTCATTTCCATTTTATTCATTCTTTAAATCCACAGCTCTATAGGGGTACATTTTAAGAATTGTGAATGGGCCAGACCATCTAGATTTCAACTTCCCAGGGAAAAGCTTTAATCTAGAGCTAAACAATAGAACCTTGTCACCCTCCTTAAGTTCTCTTTTCTGAATATTTGCATCATGCGAAGCTTTTGTCTTTTTTTGGTATAGTTCAGAATTTTCATAGGAGAAATATCTCAATTCTTCAAGTTCATTGAGCTGCAACATTCTGGTTCTACCAGCTTGCTGTAAATCGAAATTCAGCTTTTTAGTTGCCCAAAAAGCCTTATGTTGCATCTCAATGGGTAAGTGGCAAGCTTTACCAAAAACAAATCTATAAGGAGACATGCCAAGAGGTGTTTTGAAAGCTGTTCTATATGCCCAAAGAGCATCGTCCAAGTGGATGGACCAGTCTTTTCTTGAAGGGTTAACCATTTTTTCTAAAATCCTCTTGACTTCCCTATTAGACAGTTCAACTTGTCCACTTTTTTGCGGATGATAGGCTGTGGCAACCTTGTGTTTTACTCCATATTTGGCCAACAGCCCCTCCATTAGTTTGTTGCAAAAGTGGGTGCCTTCGTCACTAATGATAGCTCTAGGTGTGCCAAATCTTGTGAATAAACTTAAGCACCACCCTCGCATCATTAGTGGGAAGAGCAACTGCTCCAATCCACTTAGACACATAATCAACTGCTACAAGGATGTATAGATTGCCCAAGGAAGGTGGGAATGGCCCCATAAAATCAATACCCCAAACATCAAACAATTTAACTTCTAAAATATTGTTTAAAGGCATTTCATTTCTGTTTGAAATAATTCCTACCCTTTGGCATCTATCACATTTCCTATCAAACTCATGAGCACCTTTGAAAATGGATGGCCAGAAATAACCTGTTTGGAGAACCCTTGCAGCAGTCCTCGCACCTCCAAATTGTCCTCCACAAGGGGAAGAGTGGCAATGCTTCATAATGTCAGTCATTTCTGATTCGGCTGCACACCTTCTGAGGAGTTGATCAGGACACTTTTTATATAGGAAAGGCTCATCCCAGAAATATTGCTTTGCCAAATGAAAGAATCTTTTTCTCTGCTGTGATGTGAATTCTTCTAGCACCACGTTGCTAACCAGGTAATTTACAAAGTCAGCATACCAGGGCGCCTCTGCAACAGAATTTGTAGCATCTACAGCTGCTGATATGGCTAGCAACTGTTCATCTGGGAATTGCTCTTTGATTTCAGATTTAAAAGAGGGAGAGTCAGCATCAGGAATTCTTGATAGATGGTCAGCGACCTGATTTTCAACTCCCTTTTTGTCTCTGATCTCAAGATCAAATTCTTGTAGCAGTAGTACCCATCTAATTAACCTTGGTTTAGCATCTTTCTTTGCAATGGGGTATTTAATAGCAGAGTGATCAGTGTACACCACCACCTTGGCTCCTACAAGATAGGATCTGAATTTGTCAAAAGCAAACACTACCGCTAGCAGCTCTTTTTCAGTAGTTGTATAATTCAATTGAGCATCTACAAGAGTTTTGCTAGCGTAGTGTATGGAATAAAACACTTTGCCATGCCTTTGACCCAGTACAGCTCCTATAGCATAGTCGCTAGCATCACACATTAGTTTAAAAGGCTTACTCCAATCTGGTACTACAATAACTGGTGTTGTCACCAGTGCTTCCGTGAGTTTGTTGAATGCTACCAGGCATTTTTCATCAAAATCAAAAACAGTGTCATGCTGCAGCAGTATACACAACGGCTTAGAGATATTTGAAAAATCTTTTATGAACCTTCTATAAAACCCAGCATGTCCAAGAAAGCTTCTGATTCCTTTAACTAATGTGGGGCGGTGGCAATTTTTCGATTACTTCAACTTTTGCTTTGTCTACTTCTATTCCCTTCTTTGATATCTTGTGTCCCAAGACAATTCCTTCTTGTACCATGATATGGCACTTCTCCCAAATGAAGACCATTTGTTTCTTCACATCTTCTTAAGATATCTTCAAGATTTAGCAAACATGCTTGAAAATTCTCTCCAAAGTCAAAAAAGTCATCCATGAATACCTCCATAGATTTTTTAATGAAATCAGAGAAGATGGCCATCATACACCTTTGAAAAGTAGATGGAGCATTGCATAACCCAAAGGGAATCCTTCTGAAGGCAAAGGTGCCATACGGGCAGGTAAATGTGGTCTTCTCTTGATCCTCTGGGGCAATAGCAATCTGGTTGTAACCTGAGTAGCCGTCAAGGAAACAGTAAAACTCATTCCCTGCAAGTCTGTCAAGCATTTGATCAATGAAGGGGAGAGGGAAATGATCCTTCTTGGTGGCTTTGTTGAGCTTCCTGTAGTCCATACAAATTCTCCAGCCAGTGACTATCCTGGTAGGTATCAGCTCATTCTTGTCATTCTGAACCACATCAACTCCTCCTCTTTTAGGAACACACTGAACAGGGCTCACCCAAGTGCTGTCAGCAACGGGATAAATTATTCCCGCATCCAGTCATTTAATTATCTCTTTCCTGACAACTTCCTTCATTATTGGGTTCAGCCTCCTTTGTGCTTCAATGCTATTTTTAGAATTCTTTTCCAAACAGATTCTTTGCATGCACAAAGTAGGACTTAACCCTTTAATGTCAGACATCTGCGAGCCAATGGCCTTCTTGTGCTTTTTCAGGGTACCAAGTAATTGCTCCTCTTGGGTGGCACTCAACCCAGCAGCAATAATCACAGGGAGGGTATCTTCACTCCCCAGATAAGCATACTTTAAGTGTGGAGGGAGCTGTTTCAACTCAAGTTTAGGCGGTTTCTCAATGGAAGGTATGTTATCTCTGAAGCTTTCGGAAGTTAGCTCCAAAGATTTATACCTTTTTGCCCATCTTTGAATCTCTGGTTAATCCACATTGAGTTTGGCCAGCCCCTCTTTCTTCAACTCTTTCAATTTCAGGTGCCCAAGCTCTTGTTTCAGCACATCGTGTTGCAGTAGCAACTGTTTCTGAACTAAACTGTCAACAGCAGACAAAGTTGCACTCTGCATTACTGGTGCTGTCTTCTGGGTACTTCATAGAATTCATCACATTGAATGTGACCTCTTGGTCATTGACTCTCATAGTCAGCTCCCCTTTTTGAACATCAATCAAGGTCCTACTTGTAGCCAAAAATGGTCTTCCAAGAATAATTGGCACACCCTTGTCAGCCTCAAAATCAAGTATTATAAAATCCATAGGAAATACAAATTTATCAACTTTAATTAAAACATCTTCAATTTTACCTTCAGGATAAACAGTTGATCTATCAGCCAATGAAAGGGTTACTGTGGTAGGTCTTGCATCGCCAATTCCTAGCTTTTGAAAAATATATTTGGGCATCAAATTGATGCTTGCACCCAAATCGCACAAGGCTCTACCACAGTAATTACCTCCAATGGAGCAAGGAATTGTAAAGCTACCTGGATCTTTCAATTTCTGGGGAACCTTACTCTGTAGCAGCATGCTAGTTTCTTGAGTCATGGCTACAGTTTCAAACTCACCAAGTCTCTTTCTTTTAGTTAAAACATCTTTCATGAATTTGGTGTAGTTTGGCATTTGTTGCAGAGCGTCCACCAATGGAATGTTTATGTGGAGTTGTTTAAGGATCTCCATGAACCTCCCGAATTATTTATCATGATTAGCCTTCTTTAACCTTCGAGGAAAAGGTGGCGGTGGCCTCTCAGGAATCAACTTCTGGGAAATAATTACTGCTGGAGTGGCAGCATCTGCTGTAGCATCAGAATTCACAACAACAGGCTCTGCACCAGTGCTGGTAGCATCTGGAACATCACCTGTATTAGCAACTGTAGGTAAGGCAGCAGTTTCCTTACCACTTCTGAGTGTAATGGCCTTAATTTGCTCATTACCAGGTGGATTTGCTTGCTCAGTAGTGCTCGGCAAAGTACCACTTGGCCTAGCTGTAATTGCGGTTGCAATTTGACCACTTTGATTTTCTGAATTCTTGATAGAAGCTCATTGGCTTTGGAACTAGGCTTTAGTTTCATTCATGAATGCTTTGAGTGCCTCAGCCAAAGAGTTGTCAGCATTAGGCTTGAGAGTAGGTTGTGCAGGAAATCTTGGTGGTGTAGCAGGTTAGCTTGAATGGGTGCTGCATTTGTGTCTCCCTTGTCTTTCCATGAGAAATTTAGATGGCTCCTCCACCCTGGGTTGTATGTGTTGGAATAGGGGTTATTGTTCTTGTTGAAGTTCCCAATATAATTGACAGAGACAGGATTCTCTGGGCACTCTTCAAACAAATGCCCCCCATTGCAATACACACAATTTGGTACATCAGATTTCTCTGCAACAGCTGTTTCTGCAGATGCGGAAGCAGCAGCAACAGTGGCAGCAGATGGAGCAGGAGCAGTACATAGACTCTTCAGCATATTGGTGAGGGAAGCTACTTGTGCAGACAGAGCAGTCATTTCAGACAATTCATGAATTCCAACAACCTTCTTAGCAGCACTGACTCTGGCAGTGGGCCATTGATAACTGTTGGCAGCAATTGTTTCCACCAGATCATAGGCTTCATTATAGGAAAGATTCAAGATAGCATCTCCTGCAGAAGCATCTAACAACAGCCTAGATTGAGGAATTAGACCATTGTAAAATGTCTCCAGTTGGATAGCAAAAGGAATGCCATGACGTGGGCACTTTCTGAGCACTTGTTGACTCCCAATCATGTGATGTAAGTTAGGCATTTTTTAGGACCAATTGTGCAGGTTTTTCATTGTATCACAGTCATTACCTGGGATTTAGTTCAGTTTTAGATAATTGTCGTAGGAAGTTCAATTGTAAGTAATTCCTTCACTTTTGGAGCTAAATGGGACTTGAAGACCTCTTAATTGGTTGTGGCATCTTTCGGCGAACCAGACACTTGCCCGGAAATGCAGCGATCTGGAGGAATTTTGCGAGTCAGAACTTTCTGTTAATTTTCGCGTCGCGACCAGGAGGGTTCGCGACGCGATCTGGAGAAATTTTGCAAGTCAGAACTTTCTGTTGTTTTTCGCGTCGCGACCAGAAGGGTTCGCGACGCGACCTGAAGCAGTTTTGCGAGGCCTGAAGTTTCTGTCTTTTGTCGCGACGCGACGGACACGGGCCGCGTCGCGATGGTGCGTGAAAATTAGGGTTTTTAAAGCAGTTTCAGCAATTTTTGAAGGGTCTTCGTTTTGGGATTTGGAGCCACACTTTGGAGCAGCTGGAGGGTGCGATTTTGGGGCCTTCTCACCACTTGGGAACAAGGGATTGAAGGTTCTAATGTCTTCCTTTATGTTTGTTTTCTATTTTATGTTGGTTTCCACTCTTAGGATGGATTGTAACTAATTTGCTTAGATTAGGGAGAGATGAATCTCCCAACCCTATCATGTGAACCATTGCTCTAGTCAATTCAGTTGTTATTCGATTTACTTTGTCTAATTACCTATGTTCTTAATGCTTTTCAATTACATATGATAATTGTGATGATCCAGGCTAGTGATTGCATAGGAATATGAATTAGTAGCTGGAAATTGGGTAATTAGGTCACATGCTAGTAATCATCATAGGAATATGTGGTAGCTTATGTGAATTCATTAAAATTCTCAATCTTAATGCGTTACCCTCTGGCATGACTCACCTAAGGAGTTAGGGTAACTCTTAGGGTAATAGGGGTCTTGAGACAAGGAATTGCCCTTGACCTTAATTAGTGAATTGAATCTAGAAATTGAACAATTAACTTGAATTGGCTAAGGTTCATGTGATAGGCGAGGTGAGAGGATTCGATCCCTAGTCGTTTTTCTCGCATTATTAATTCACGTTTGTGTACTGTTACCAATTACTCAAATTACCGAATCTCTACAATCTAAGAATTTACAATTTTGCTATTGTTGTCAACGCGCAATCCCTGTGGAATCGACCGGTTCTTACCGATATTTTATTACTTGCGACGACATTTGGTACACCTGCCAAAGTCCTAACAAGTTTTTGGCGCCGTTGCCGGGGATTGTTGATTTCATTGTCAATAAGGCAATTGAGTTAATTCTTAGTTGTTTTATTTTATTTTAGTATTTATTTTTCGTTTTATTTATTTAGATACTTAGTAAGTGTGTTGGACTTGTTAACGGTTTGTTGAAGTGTTTCAGTGAACTGTGTAGCAGGGGCAAAGTTCGAAAGAATTGCTGTTTGTCCCGAAAAAAAAAAATCATGGAATCCACTTCTCGGTTGGAAGATGCTTTGGCCCAGTTTAGGCAAATGACTGAGACTATCTTCCAGCCTAAAGAGCAAGCTTCTCGGTTGGAAGATACTTTGGCCGAGTTTATGCATATGTCCAAGTCTCTGTTCCAACCCCAAGAACAAGAAATGATAAACATGGGGAAACCACATGAGCCGCAAATTGACCAACCTCAGCACATAGAGTCCACGCCACCCTCACTTAGCGGTAATTTTTGTGAAGAACCCCACTTGAATGGAAAATGTGTGACACGCACCTTTTGCGATTCTTGTGGGGAGTATCTTGTGGAGTGCAACTGTGAGGATGAGTGGGTAACTATATCAGAAAATTACCCATGGTTATGCACTACCAATGAGGAACAAGAAGAACAAGCCCCAACAAAAGAAGAATCTGGGGAGGATAAGGAAGATGAGGAAGAAGAAAAGATTGAAATGGAGGAGTATGTAGTTTGAAGGGAAGATCAAAGCTCCTAATGTGGGGAAGGGGTGAAAACCCAACAAGAAAAAACCCAACAAATCATGGTTCCTATTATTCTTCCATGTAGCAAGGAGGATAGAAGTGAGGAGATTGACATATACTTAGACTCCTTCTATGCCTTATTCATCACCCTTCACCTCAAAAGGGTATGGAAGCATCTACAACTATGTTTCAAATTCATGATGTTCCTGCCCCAGAAGCGAAAGAAGAAGGATGATGTGTTCTTTGTGTCATATCAGCCACCTTAATAGTGGGATGACAAACGTCAAGCTAGTGACGTTAAAGAAGCGCTTGGTGGGAGGCAACCCACTGGTGAGCGCCACTTTTCATTCCCTTGAGCAGGAGGCTCATTTATCATTCTCTTGTTTTTATTCAGACATTTTATTTTGCACTTTTGGTTGTATTTTTCCCTATTTTGACTCTATTTCGCACTTTGGTCTGTACTTATTAGTATAACTTACTCTGTGATATTGAGGCACCACTGCCCTATATTTTGTTTTTGTTTTGTTAAAGCAGCTTCAATGGTGATGATGTGTGGCATTTGGGGTCGCATGTTTGCATTTTTCCTTTTGACACCCGCACTTCAAGTTTTATCATCAAGTAATAGCAGGGGTCATGACAAAGGTTGCGGAAGTTCTTTATCATCTGTGAGCAGCATCTCTCAAGTTCCATCTCTACAATCCTAACTGTTAGGTTTGAGCCTAAACACTTTCTTATATATTGTGTGTATTCCTTGCTTGCATTAGTCTGCAGAACTTGACTTTGTACTTAATTGTCTTGCATTTGAATTTCATACACACTGAGGCACTTCTGTTGGCACCCCTGAGCCTTTCAAACCACACCTAACTAATGTTTATCCTCTGCTAGCCCCTCTGAGCCTAATCTGTATGCTGTTTTTTTTCTGAAAATCATAGCCTAGTTAATTCTTAACTTGGAGTTAGGTAACAAAAGCTGTGAGAGTGGGGAAAAATTCTAAGTTTGGGGTTGCTCGTGGAATAGCAACATTCTAAGTTTGGGGTGGTATACAAGAGAAGGAACAAAGAAAAGAAATATAAAAAGCAAATATATATATATATATATATATATCAAAAATAAAAATAAAAAAGAAAAATAAAAAAAAAATAAATAAAATCCTTCTCTTGTTTGTTTAATGCTTTGGGGAAAATGGGTGAGTAAGTGAATTGTGTGAAATTGACTGAGAGAGAGGTAGGTCTAACTCCAAGTGCAACCTACTTATCCAAAATTATCCACCCTTACCTAAGCCCCGCTATAACCCTTTAAGTCCTCAAAAAGTGTGTGTGCATTTCATTTGTATAGATTGATATAGAACTCTGTCAAGCCTCTGAAACGATGATGCAGGTACTGTGAATTGAGTGAATACCCTAAACACCTCAAAGAGTGAAACACTAGTGAGATATGTGCAAAAGAGAAAACTTGAGAATGCTGCCTGCTTATGATTCGGTATTTCCAATTCAGTTGTCCTGCCACTAAATTAGGTTGATGATGATAGTTGATGTGCTGATATGTTTAAGGTTGATGTATTACATGTAACAGCTGAATAGAAAAATCAGCCACAGTCTGAATTGATTGTTTGCTTGAGGACAAGCAAAAGTTTAAGTTTGGGGTTGTGTTGACTCCCAATCATATGATGTAAGTTAGGCATTTTTTAGGACCAATTGTGCAGGTTTTTCATTGTATCACAGTCATTACCTGGGATTTAGTTCAGTTTTAGATAATTGTAGTAGGAAGTTCAATTGTAAGTAATTCCTTCACTTTTGGAGCTAAATGGGACTTGAAGACCTCTTAATTGGTTGTGGCATCTTTCGGCGAACCAGACACTTGCCCGAAAATGCAGCGATTTGGAGGAATTTTGCGAGTCAGAACTTTCTGTTAATTTTCGCGTCGCGACCAGGAGGGTTCGCGACGCGATCTGGAGGAATTTTGCAAGTCAGAACTTTCTGTTGTTTTTCGCGTCGTGACCAGGAGGGTTCGCGACGCGACCTGGAGCAGTTTTGCGAGGCCTAAAGTTTCTGTCTTTTGTCGCGACGCGACGGACACGGGCCGCGTCGCGATGGTGCGTGAAAATTAGGGTTTTTAAAGCAGTTTCAGCAATTTTTGAAGGGTCTTCGTTTTTGGATTTGGAGCCACACTTTGGAGCAGCTGGAGGGTGCAATTTTGGGGCCTTCTCACCACTTGGGAACAAGGGATTGAAGGTTCTAATGTCTTCCTTTATGTTTGTTTTCTATTTTATGTTGGTTTCCACTCTTAGGATGGATTGTAACTAATTTGCTTAGATTAGGGAGAGATGAATCTCCCAACCCTATCATGTGAACCATTGCTCTAGTCAATTCAGTTGTTATTCGATTTACTTTGTCTAATTACCTATGTTCTTAATGCTTTTCAATTACATATGATAATTGTGATGATCCAGGCTAGTGATTGCATAGGAATATGAATTAGTAGCTGGAAATTGGGTAATTAGGTCACATGCTAGTAATCATCATAGGAATATGTGGTAGCTTATGTGAATTCATTAAAATTCTCAATCTTAATGCGTTACCCTCTGGCATGACTCACCTAAGGAGTTAGGGTAACTCTTAGGGTAATAGGGGTCTTGAGACAAGGAATTGCCCTTGACCTTAATTAGTGAATTGAATCTAGAAATTGAACAATTAACTTGAATTGGCTAAGGTTCATGTGATAGGCGAGGTGAGAGGATTCGATCCCTAGTCGTTTTTCTCGCATTATTAATTCACGTTTGTGTACTGTTACCAATTACTCAAATTACCGAATCTCTACAATCTAAGAATTTACAATTTTGCTATTGTTGTCAACGCGCAATCCCTGTGGAATCAGCAGGTTCTTACCGATATTTTATTACTTGCGACGACATTTGGTACACTTGCCAAAGTCCTAACAGCACTCCCTTGAATCTCTCCCAGGCTTCGTATAAGGATTCATCCTCTTGTTGCCTGAACGATGTGATATCATTCCTCATTCTAGCATTCTTGACAGGAGGGAAATATTTAACAAAAAATGTCAGCCATTTTGTTCCAACTATCCACCGAATTGGGTTCCAGAGAATTCAGCCAAGCCTTGGCTCTATCCTTTAATGAGTAAGGGAATAGCCTTAGCCTGAATGCATCCTCAGTCACCCCTGGCATCTTAAAGTTGCTGCAGACTTCAAGGTATTGTCTCAAATGCAAGTGAGGGTCTTCAGTGGGTCCTCCAGCGAATTGCCCTACTGTTTGCAACATTTGAAACATCATTGGCTTGAATTCAAAGTGGGCAGCATTGATAGCAGGTGTTACAATGCCAGTGTCCATGGTGGTAGGGTCAAATACAGCATAATCCCTCATGGGCCTCTCCTTATCATTAGCCATTTCAATGTTTGTTTGTGCCTGAACAATAATTGCATGCCCCTCTGGATCTACCTGGATCACAGGTATCATTTGAGGAATTGGTTCTGCCATTTGGGTTTCTCTTAGTGCTTCAAGTCTCTCTCTAGCCTCTCTTCTCAACCTCCTTGCTGTTCTTTCAATTTCAAGATCAAGAGGGAGCTCTGTGTAATGCCCCAAAATGATTAAGTATTTATTAAATTAAATTACTTAGGTATTTCATTGAATAGTCATAATAAAATAATAGGATGGTGTTTTAATTTAGAAAAAGGGAGTAGTGTTTAGTAATTAAGTGAGTGGTATGTTAATTAAATTAGGGAGTGGTGTAAGTAGTTAATTAGGTGGTAAATAGGACCCAAGACACTAGAGCCCATGATACTTAAGCTCTAGGTTTAGTGTCTTAGACACAATTGGAGAAAAGAAAGAAAAAAAAAGAAGAGAACATGAGAAGAGAAGAGAAGAGCGCACGTTAGGGAGAAGGAAAAGAGAAGAAAATCGCAAGAGAGAAGAGAAGAGCTTGTTGCTGCGTTTTGGTGATTCGTGGAAGGGTTTTTCATCTCCAACGATTCTTAAGGTAAGGGGAGTCTCATAGTATAAAGAGTTATATGATGGGTAGTATATAGGAGGGTAGAACCTATGATGCCTAGGAGTTGTTTGATAATATGCATGAATGAATTATGAAATTATATGTATGTTGTTGGTGTTGTTTTGAGTGTTGATGGCCTTGAATGAATAGATGGTAAAATGTTGCACGCTAGGTGTTTGATAGAATGTGTAAGTGATGTTTAGAATGCATGTTAGATGTTTGACAAAATGCATAAGTATGTGATGTTGAGATTGGTATTTGGTGATTGATCATAATGAGTTTTACTTGCTTATGGTCTTTTCTGCGTTTCTGGACACTGTTTCGGTCCTTCTAAAACTGGTACTGTTCGGTTGATCCAAAAATTATGTGGCTGATTGTTTTTGAAAACAGACTTAAAGCCGGTCGTTTTGGCACTGGTTTCGTTCAATTTGGAGTTGTGTAGCTCAAGTTATGAGTCTCCAAAGTTAGGTCAAATTTCTGGAATCAAACTGTGAGTAGGTTCGGTTTTTGTAGGTTTTGTGTGCTCAATCGAACTCCATTTTGAATGATTCTTGTTTCATTGGAAAGTAGACTTAATTCTCTACTAAATAGGCACTGGTTTCACGAAATTTCATTAAGGAATGAGAAAGAAAATTTAGTTGCAAGCTGGGTAAAGAATTCTGTCCGATTTTGGTACTTCAGTGTAGTGTTTTGAAAAACTGTACCAACTGGATACTTATTTTGAAAAATGAAAATCATAGGCAGAAACTACACTCAGAGAGCTTCCCAATGAGTGGTCTTTTGTTAAAATCTGATATCGTTTGCTATTTTAATTAATTCGCCGAAGTAGGTGCACTGCTGTAGGAAATTCCGCACTAGTGCTGTGCTGCGCCAGGGCGCCATGTTGCTGCCCTGTGTGTGCCAGGTTGCTTGCTGTGTTGCGGCCAGAGTGTCGGAGGTTGCCCAGAATGTGGCGCAGGTTGCCACAGGGCGCCAGGTTGCTTGCTGTGTTGCGCCCAGAGTGGCGCAGGTTGCCACCAGGCGCCAGTTTTAGTGTCTATGTTGCCTGCTGTGTTGCAGTTTGTGTCTCAGTTTGTATCTAGGACTGTGTTGCTGTTTGTGTCTTAGTTTGTGACTGTGTTGTTGTTTGTGTCTTAGTTTGTGTCTAGGACCGTGTCGCCGTTTGTGTCTTAGTTTGTGACTGTGTTGCAGTTTGCCTTAGTTTGTGTCTAGGGCTGTGTTGCTATATGACGCCCCGTGCTGTCTGTTTTGGCGCCCAGGGTGGCGCAATTTGCCTCAGGCGCCCTTTTATGTGCTGTTGGGCGCTAATGTGTTGTGTCTGTGTTGTTGGTGTTGTTTCCTAGGCGCCACTTTGTGCTACCACAGTGTTGTGATGTTTTGTTGTGTCTAATAAGACTAAATTTGTTGTTCTTGTTGTTGAGTCAATGTGACTAAATCTTGTTGTTGTTGTTGCTGGGTCAAATATGACCAAAACTCGATGATGATGTGGTTGGGTCGAATATGACCAATGATGATGTTGTTGACGTTGTTGTGCATAGCATGATTATGTTGTTGATTGTTCCAATGCGTTGTACATGGTGTCTCATGCATGGCATAATGCATTATTACGTTGATGTAGGCTTCGGCCATAGAGCTTTGCTCAGTGTTGATGATGAAGCCACAAAGGCTATTTACGTTGATTGGTACCACATGCATATACCCGTCGGTGTGGGTTGCATTTCATACATACACGTTGTACCCATGGTGTCGTTGCTTGTCGTTTTGCTTATGTTGTCACTTGTTGGTGTTGCTCGTCGTTTTGCTTATGTTGTTACTTGTTGGTGTTGCTCCGTGATAGTTGTACTTATGACTGTTGATGTGCTATGGTAGTTATAGTTGCCTATTCTCTAGTATATTATCTATCATGTATGCTTTTATGCTGTTAGAGACTCACCCTTTCTGTTTGAATGTTACCTCTACGTGGGTAACGTGCAGGTAGTCGCAAATGAAGACCAAGGGTCTTTTAGTAGCCGAGTCAGTGTCGTCTCTGATACGTAGCACCCGGGGAGGGGAAGAACACTGTTTTCAATTGCTTGTTGCATTAGTTGTTTTTGAAACATGGATAGGTGGTTTGAAGTATTTGAACAAATATTCGGTGTTGTAAACTAAGTTGATGTTGTTCTTCCACGTTTTTACTTGATTATACGTTGTTGGCTTTTGAAATGTTGCATGTGACGCTCCATTGCCTGTTTTAAGTTTAATTTCCGCACTCTGATATGTAATAAAACGAACGGGTAGAATTGGGGTGTTACATAATTGGTATCAGAGCAATGGTTGGTCCGTCCGGCCAAGTCGTCGAGTCGTTGTGTCGGTTAACGACCAACTGTTGTCTTTTAGTCCTAACCATTGTTTGTGTTGTAGTGATGCTCCTGCAGGTACAGGTAAACAGAAAGCTGCTGATGGTAAGAGAACTAGTGGGGGAGATGCCCCTACTGGTATTGTGTGATGTATTATGTTCTGATGTGTGAACTCTGTGTCTTTTGTTTCGACTTTTTATTTTTAACCCTCTTGTTGCGCTTATATGCTTCTAGTAATTTGCTCTGTTGCTTGTTACTCGCATATGTTTGATGATTGATGTGTTCATATAAATTCACATGTCATGCTGATTTTGGGGCCCTAGGTGCCCTGTCCCTCTATTTTCCGTGTTGTTGTCTGATTGCTGATTCAGGCGCCCTGCTCCGGGGCGCCGTGCCTTGTGCATGTTCCTGTGTGTGTGGTTGCTGTTGAAGGCGCCCTACTCCTGGGCGCCATGCTTGTTTTGTTGCTGATTGTTGTAGGCGCCCTACTCCTGGGCACTGTGCTTGTTTTGTTGTGGTTTGAGGTAGGCGCCCTGCCCCTGGGTGCCTGTACCTGATTCTGTCCTATTATTGCTGTTTTATTGTTACTGTTTTAAATTGCTGTTACTGTTTAATTATTTTTGCTGAAAATTAAGTTGTTGTTTTGCTGAAAAGCAGTGTTGCTGGTTGCAGAAAACTATTTCCAGAAATAAATTGTTGATTTTGTTTGAAAAGCAATTACACTCGTTTTTCGCACTCCCGCTCATAAATATCTTTGGGGTAAAATGGGGTATCGCAATTTGTGGTGTGTCAATTGTGTGATCTAGAATTAAGATGTGTAAAACCTTTTAGTTCATGTGATTAAATTTTGGCTGTTAGATCCTTAAGGTTCGTGCTGCGCAGTTCCGAGTCTAATAATAATAATGTGTATTGAGAATGCTCGTACCCTTGTAATAAATGAACTGTTTTTACTACTGTTAAACTTGTTAAGTTGTTGAACTGTTAGCCCGATGTTGTTTTATCAATGATGTTGATTTGTCGTTGCTGTTTGTTGATGATGTTGACCTGTTGCTGCCTTGTTGATGATGCTGACTTGTTGTTGTTTTGTTGTTGATGTTGTGTTGTTGATTTGGGCGTTGGCCCGGGGCTTGTCTCCAACAGTCGTTGATGTTGTTAATTGTTGTGTTGTGGGTACCGCCGATATGGCCCACATTGTTGTGTTGTGGGTACCGTCGATATGGCCCACATTGTTGTCTCGTGGGTAGCGCCGATATGGCCCACGTTGTTTTGTTGAGGGTACCGCTGAATGGCCCGAAATGTTTTGATGGATTTTGTGTTGTAGGCCTATGGCCGATGTTGTGATTTTTGTCATTGTTGTTGTCGCCTGAGTGGCAAATTAATTGTTGATTTAGCTTGGGTGGCGAATTTATGTCGTGAAGCCTCCTTTGGCGATTTTAGTTGCGATGTTATTGTTGTTATTTTGTTGATGTTGTTGTCGTCGTTGTCGTGATGTTGTGATGAAACTATGAGGCACCGTAGAGATAGATGAGTGAGGTAGGACACAAGTGATGCTTATATCTACAAGTCAGTTTATCAGAGTAGCGCAGCAGAATCATGGTATGCTAATAGGAAGGAGCTTTAATAGAGCTTGGAGGTGATCATGTGGTACCGACATGATTACGCCCAAAACTCTATCGGGGATCCTTGCAGAACCGTTAGAGAGTGAGTCTGGTTGTTATTTCTCGAAGTTATATGGCTGAATAAGTAGGAGGGACGACCGCCCAATCACTTACCGCTGGTAATCAAAGAATAATGATCAGCATGCTAGATAACACTAGTTGTCGAGGTGACGTTAGTTGGCTAGTGGAAGAGTGTCCGCGTCGGTGATTAAATTTCGAGGACGAAAATACTCTAAGTGGGGGAGAGTTGTAACGCCCCAAAATGATTAAGTATTTATTAAATTAAATTACTTAGGTATTTCATTGAATAGTCATAATAAAATAATAGGATGGTGTTTTAATTTAGAAAAAGGGAGTAGTGTTTAGTAATTAAGTGAGTGGTATGTTAATTAAATTAGGGAGTGGTGTAAGTAGTTAATTAGGTGGTAAATAGGACCCAAGACACTAGAGCCCATGATACTTAAGCTCTAGGTTTAGTGTCTTAGACACAATTGGTTAAAAGAAAGAAAAAAAAAGAAGAGAACATGAGAAGAGAAGAGAAGAGCGCACGCTAGGGAGAATGAAAAGAGAAGAAAATCGCAAGAGAGAAGAGAAGAGCTTGTTGCTGCGTTTTGGTGATTCGTGGAAGGGTTTTTCATCTCCAACGATTCTTAAGGTAAGGGGAGTCTCATAGTATAAAGGGTTATATGATGGGTAGTATATAGGAGGGTAGAACCTATGATGCCTAGGAGTTGTTTGATAGTATGCATGAATGAATTATGAAATTATATGTATCTTGTTGGTGTTGTTTTGAGTGTTGATGGCCTTGAGTGAATAGATGGTAAAATGTTGCACGCTAGGTGTTTGATAGAATGTGTAAGTGATGTTTAGAATGCATGTTAGATGTTTGACAAAATGCATAAGTATGTGATGTTGAGATTGGTATTTGGTGATTGATCATAATGAGTTTTACTTGCTTATGGTCTTTTGTGCGTTTCTGGACACTGTTTCGGTCCTTCTAAAACTGGTACTGTTCGGTTAATCCAAAAATTATGTGGCTGATTGTTTTTAAAAATAGACTTAAAGCCGGTCGTTTTGGCACTGGTTTCGTTCAATTTGGAGTTGTGTAGCTCAAGTTATGAGTCTCCAAAGTTAGGTCAAATTTCTGGAATCAAACTGTGAGTAGGTTCGGTTTTTGTAGGTTTTGTGTGCTCAATCGAACTCTGTTTTGAATGATTCTTGTTTCATTGGAAAGTAGACTTAATTCTCTACGAAATAGGCACTGGTTTCACGAAATTTCATTAAGGAATGAGAAAGAAAATTTAGTTGCAAGCTGGGTAAAGAATTCTGTCCGATTTTGGTACCTCAGTGTAGTGTTTTGGAAAACTGTACCAACTGGATACTTATTTTGAAAAATGAAAATCATAGGCAGAAACTACACTCAGAGAGCTTCCCAATGAGTGGTCTTTTGTTAAAATCCGATATCGTTTGCTATTTTAATTAATTCGCCGAAGTAGGTGCACTGCTGTAGGAAATTCCGCACTAGTGCTGTGCTGCGCCAGGGCGCCATGTTGCTGCCCTGTGTGTGCCAGGTTGCTTGCTGTGTTGCGCCCAGAGTGGCGGAGGTTGCCCAGAATGTGGCGCAGGTTGCCACAAGGCGCCAGGTTGCTTGCTATGTTGCGCCCAGAGTGGCGCAGGTTGCCCAGAATGTGGCGCAGGTTGCCACCAGGCGCCAGTTTTAGTGTCTATGTTGCCTGCTGTGTTGCAGTTTGTGTCTTAGTTTGTATCTAGGACTGTGTTGCTGTTTGTGTCTTAGTTTGTGTCTAGGACTGTGTCGCCGTTTGTGTCTTAGTTTGTGACTGTGTTGCAGTTTGTGCCTTAGTTTGTGTCTAGGGCTGTGTTGCTGTATGACGCCACGTGCTGTCTGTTTTGGCGCCCAGGGTGGCGCAGTTTGCCTCAGGCGCCCTTTTATGTGCTGTTGGGCGCCAATGTGTTGTGTCTGTGTTGTTGGTGTTGTTTCCTAGGCGCCACTTGGTGCTACCACAGTGTTGTGATGTTTTGTTGTGTCTAATAAGACTAAATTTGCTGTTCTTGTTGTTGAGTCAATGTGACTAAATCTTGTTGTTGTTGTTGCTGGTTCAAATATGACCAAAACTCGATGATGATGTGGTTGGGTCGAATATGACCAATGATGATGTTGTTGACGTTGTTGTGCATAGCATGATTATGTTGTTGATTGTTCCAATGTGTTGTACATGGTGTCTCATGCATGGCATAATGCATTATTACGTTGATGTAGGCTTCGGCCATAGAGCTTTGCTCAGTGTTGATGATGAAGCCACAAAGGCTATTTACGTTGATTGGTACCACATGCATATACCCGTCGGTGTGGGTTGCATTTCATACATACACGTTGTACCCATGGTGTCGTTGCTTGTCGTTTTGCTTATGTTGTCACTTGTTGGTGTTGCTCGTCGTTTTGCTTATGTTGTTACTTGTTGGTGTTGCTCCGTGATAGTTGTACTTATGACTGTTGATGTGCTATGGTAGTTATAGTTTCCTATTCTCTAGTATATTATCTATCATGTATGCTTTTATGCTGTTAGAGACTCACCCTTTCTGTTTGAATGTTACCTCTACGTGGGTAACATGCAGGTAGTCGCAAATGAAGACCAAGGGTCTTTTAGTAGCCGAGTCAGTGTCGTCTCTGATACGTAGCACCCGGGGAGGGGAAGAACACTGTTTTCAATTGCTTGTTGCATTAGTTGTTTTTGAAACATGGATAGGTGGTTTGAAGTATTTGAACAAATATTCAGGGTTGTAAACTAAGTTGATGATGTTCTTCCACGTTCTTACTTGATTATACGTTGTTGGCTTTTGAAATGTTGCATGTGACGCTCCATTGCCTGTTTTAAGTTTAATTTCCGCACTCTGATATGTAATAAAACGAACGGGTAGAATTGGGGTGTTACACTCTGGGTCGTGAATTCTGCGCATACAACTCTCTTAAAACTGAAATTCACAACACAAAGGTGAGAAAACAAAAACTCACTACAACAAGTACTAACTAAGACTTAGAAACTAAATCAATTAATCCCCGGCAACGGCGCCAAAAATTTGTTGTACAAAAACGTGTGCAAGTATACACAGTCAAACAAGTAATAAAGTGATAAGAAAGATCGTCCAACGAGGATTAATGTTTAATAACTAACTCTATTTGATAGCACTTGAAATAATGAGTAAAAAGTAAAAATAAAAGCATGGTAAAAATGTTAGGGATTCTAGATCATTTTAAAATTATTTTGATTTCTAGAGCGGAATATCCCTTTTGCCAAGGATCCGATTAGCCATTAATCACCAACAAATGGAGCACATAGGTAACAATAGAGATCTTTTGTGTTTACCTCTTGTAGCGTGCTTTGATCACCAATCAGAAAAATATCTGATCTCTACGAAGTCCACACGAGCAACCGGAACGGAGGTGCTAGCCATCGTAGGGAGAGAGCGCGGCCGCTACACACTGCATACCTAGGGATGAGTGTCACTTTTCTATTTATAGTGAGTGACATCTCCAAACCTATTTGCCTAATGGGTCGTACCCAGAAAGTGCTGGCCTAGTCCAAAATTAATTAAACAATTTAATTAATTCTTGACTATTAAATCATATTTAATCTAATCAATTAATTTCCCTTATTTAATTAATTAAATCAAATTCAATTAAATAATTATAACTGTCAATTTATTTAAATCATATTTAACTATAAATCAACATCCGATTAAATTAAATCATATTTAATTTAATCATACGTCCCGACATACTTTGCTCTATGTGTGTGACCCTTATAGGTTCTCACTGACATGGCAATAATATTTATATTATATTTAATCTAAATATAATATTTCATATTAAAGCAAAGAGCGGCGTCTAGCAACACATCATTGCTACCCAGGTCATGAGAAAATCAGTGATCCGATTTTAACCTTTCCGCGACCATAACTTATCGTGCAGTAATTGTCTCTTCGTCCAAATGTCTAATTAAACACAAGTCATAATATGTGTCATACTTGCAAAGTCCAATTATTTATTTATCGATCCCCGAGTAGACACGTAAATAACGATGAACACAATATCACATATTGGTCCATTCTAGCATGGCCATGCATTTCCACGGTCTCACTCTATCGATAGGCCCAAGACATAACTCCTGTTATGTAGGAGGGACGAATCCTATCTACATCACTCACACCCCTCCACATGGTTCGTTGCAGACCCAATAACCACCTTTATGATTGTCCTGTTATAGACAGCGTTTGATGGCTTTAAAGTCTACAACTTCACATGTAGGGATCGTAATGACTTCAAGTCGAAGGACTACTCACAATGGTCGCATGAGAATCGCTAATGACACTTACCTAACAATTATGTAGCATTCTCATGGTTGGGTCAATCCAGTATAAATATTACTCCTAATATTCACACTTGTGTTATGATTCAATATCTCCATATCCATGACCCGTGAGATGTGGTCATCAATCATCAACACAATAGCCTCTATGCAATATTGTTGTCCTTGTTAACAATAATACTTCGACTACAGATACTTCAAGAATAGCGTTCTATAGTTCAATGGGGTCTCACGATCAAATCACATTTGATGCTCCATTGAACAAACTATCTATTCTAAGGACTTTATTATGATATACTCTTATAACATAATAAATAATGCCTTACACATATATCAAATATATGACATAAAATCATGATACAAATAATAATATATTCAAAATAGATTGGCCACTAGGGCTTACACCAACAATCTCCCACTAGCACTAGTGCCAATCGAGCATCAGTTCAACACCCATCGAACTAGTGTGAGTGTCAAGCTACAACTGAGCTAGAGACTCCTCTAGCGGATTGTTCTGCTTATTTCCATATCTCTTCTCCGATCATCCATCGACTGAGATATAAACAACTAAGTATATGTTTGGACCACTAATGTTGCCAAGTTTCCTTAGCCTACACGATTACTCCATCATCATCACATCGAGATCAATTGAGGTCACAAAGTTAAGAAATGCGCCATGTTCAAAAGAACATGTTGATCCAAACAACCTTCAAACCATATTAGAAGGGGTTATATACTCGACCTCTGTAAGATAATTAGCATATGTATCCGAGCTTGGAACTCTTCCAAATCACAATGCTACCATTTAAGCATAACAAAATCTAGAATGTGACCTCGATTCACCTTTGGTGGTTTGGAAGCAGCATTGATGTAACACTTTGCCTCAAAACTCTTCTTACCATCATTTATCAAAACGCATCTTTAGTGCTTCTAAATGAATCATACTACCACTAACCTTCATGTGTACACAAGATTGTCCTTTTCTTGATGTATCCCATTATCTAATAGTTTCATCAAAACAAAGATTCCTGTAGGCTAAGGCTCATCATATGTCCTTTTCTACATTTCTCCCACTGGTTCCCATGGTGATAAATTCTCTTAGGAATGCCCAAATTTTTCATTATAAAATATTTTCCTTTGGAGATATTGTAGAGATGGTATCCGTTAGTTTCCTTAGGATACTTCACAAAATACATTTATTTGATTTGGCTCAATCTATCGGATAAACTTGACAAATCAAGTATTAATAAACGTCATATTCGGCCTTTCCATATCACATATGGAGCCCTTTTACTCCCTCAAATGAAACATGGTTAGGGTAAGAAATAACTGTATAAAGAGCGTATCTCAGAAAGAGTCATAAAATTTTGATTGACTCATCAAAGATCGTACCATGTCTAACAAGGTGCTATTTAGATAGTCATCAAACTCCTGGCTTTAGTATTTACCATCATGATCCGATCGTATGGTTTTAATACTCTTGCCTGTATGGTTCACCACTTTGTTATTGAACTCTTCAAGGGTTCCTGATTTATGTTCCATAAGATACACTGATCACTGTTTATTGTAGTTAACAATAAACCCAAAGAAGTTTAGAAATCTATCTTTTGCACTTTTGTTTAGTGGCCTACATACATCTCATGTATCACGCCAAAAGATTACTAACTCTATCACCATGACTTGTGATTGGAGCTTAGTCATCTTTTCTAATAAGTAAGATTCATAGATCCCAAATGATTCACAATCAAATGAGTCCTAGAGTCCATTTCAATGGAACTTAAAACTCACTTCTTACTTATTTGCCCTAAACGATAATGCTAATGTACAGGAGAGTCAAATTTATTGATTTGACCTTATTCACGTTTATGTCATAGATAAGAAAGTTTAGATCAACGACACATAGTTTATGTCTTTCAAGATCTTCAACATGGAAAACACCAATTCAATAAATGAAACAACATTTGTCCTTTTATTACAACAGAAAATCATTTCTTGTACAGTCAAGAAATAAATGTTATGTTTCCATCAATTGCTTGAACTTTATAACACTTATTTAGTTTCAATACAAGCCATCATGGGCTACGTCAACACTCCCTTTTAAATCCTCCACATTTATGTAAATATGAAATCTACATCTGATATCAAATAGCTATGATGTAGAGGTGGGAAGTTTGTTTCTATGACAAAATATTTAAAGAAGAAGTCCAACTTCCTTTCTTCAACTTATACTCTTTCTGGTACAAAATCAATTCTTCTTCCAATATTCGGTCCAACCATGTTGGAAAAAATTCATTCCATAGCAACCCTTCATATGTCAGTTTCAAGGTTGAAGTACTGGGCTTGAACTTGTTCTTACCCATGTACTACTTCTTGATACTAAACATCGGGCCTTTCCCTTCCATGTCCATCAAGATGGCCTAAAATTTTCGACCCTATCCATTCAAAAACTTTTGTTGGATTAAGTCAGACGCCAACTCTTGGCCCTAGGGATATCCCAGTTTTTCCAGTTCTCAATGTACCCAATCGTATGAAGCACATGAGGACCTACTGGATTTCCCATACATATTGCAAATAAAGAAGGGACGACAAGCCTCAAACCTTTCATGTCTTTCTCACTCTTGGTAGAGTATCATGAGGTGTATGATCACATCATATGCCTTTTATGATTGCAAGAATGAAATATCCTATATCGAAGGCATTGACTTGATGCGTCTCATAAGCATCGTTTCAATCCCAGTAGGAGTAGGTTACTCAAAAATGTTTTGCTCGAGAATATACAGTTTCTCTCATGCTTGAGGACAATCCTCAAATTTATATACCAATCCAAAAAATTATTTCTAAACGACTTGTCCTTCTCAAGGACGAATCACAGTTAATATTGTGCTGAATGCTATGGTAATTTCAATTACAGAAATATGCAGAAAATAAATATCATGAATAAAACATATTTAGTAGGACTTTACTAAATATGCTCCCACTATTTTATTCAAATCAATGACCCTCACCATTGACTCGGAAAATTCCATTGGGAAATTTTCTAGTGAGACCAAGATCCATATTTCACCTTGTTCAGAGACAGCTGAGCTGATTCACCCAAAACATGGTTATTTAGGTAAGAAACTCCTTTCCAATTACATCACATGTAACTCTTGGATCAGTTGGGTGAGCAACACTTGCTCAAACCATCTTATGAATTTAAGCCCAATTCCTTTGCGTCTGGGCCCATTTCAATCCTATCGAATTTGACCGAGTTAAGTTAGACTCAATGGTTGACAGTCGGATCTTATCCTATCGCGCCTCACCGATATTGAATAGTGTACTCAGCTTTGGCATGACCCACACTAGACGATACTGGCCTTGACGAGTGCCACGCATCGGAAGACATTAAACTTAATATTTAATTTTGAGGGATTTTTAATTTGGCGATCTCATCGTCCTTTGTATCTCATACAAAGGTCTCTCAAACATGTATACACCTTATATAAAACATGCATCTCATACATCCAATCATATAAAGCATACAAACATATATCTCATATATTAAAAAACTTCTTAAACATACATTTCATACACATCATGCATTGCATACACAAAGCATACAAAATATAGTGGTACGGTTATGGCCTCCTAAGGTCTAAGAATTAAATAAACTAATACTTTATTACAATTCTTTGACCCACGTGCTAGCTTCTCAAGCTTCTCCCACCGGCGTCCACACGAGGTGTTGTTTCCCGCCATCGCACGCAATTACAAATTATTTAAATAAATAAATAAATATAAATTGTCACGACACGCAGGCCGTATTTAAAATAACTAAATAAATACCAAAATGCTAAGGCCATAACCATACACCACTTATTTAAATTACTCAATAATAGAAATAATAATAACACTTATTATTATCATCATATAATATAATAATAAAATAATAATAATAACACCATTATTATTATTATTATTATTATTATTATTATTATTATTATTATTATCACCGGAAATATTAAACAATTTCGAAATACTTTAATGCCTTTATCACGAAGATACAAAACATACGCAGATCAATTGCTAATTTTCAGGAAACTAAATGTATGCATATCAATCATTTTGATCTCCATTAAAGTCAAATTAAAAGGCATTGATTTGTTTCCTAGATAATTGAATAATGCGCATGGTGTGTTGTTTTCCATTAACCAAATCTCATGGTGATATGATAATATGCAATCACTGAATCACATGAGTGGTAAAATAAAAAATCATGTTGTGACAATACACAGGATCCAAGTAAAACAGATTGAAACGGGCAGGGAAACTTTTGAAGATAAATCAAATCTATCACCGTTCTAAGCGTACATCATGTGTAACTAAATAGATCACACATCGTATGTAAAATATCATGATCGAGAATATCATGCTAAAGCATACTAATCAACTATTAGCACGTTAAATCGCACGAACATGAGGAAAACTGGCCAAACCGATATGGCTCTGATACCACTGTTAGGGATTCTAGATCATTTTAAAATTATTTTGATTTCTAGAGCGGAATATCCCTTTTGCCAAGAATCCGATTAGCCATTAATCACCAACAAATGGAGCACATAGGTAACAATAGAGATCTTTTGTGTTTACCTCTTGTAGCGTGCTTTGATCACCAATCAGAAAAATATCTGATCTCTACGAAGTCCACACGAGCAACCGGAACGGAGGTGCTAGCCATCGTAGGGAGAGAGCGCGGCCGCTACACACTGCATACCTAGGGATGAGTGTCACTTTTCTATTTATAGTGAGTGACATCTCCAAACCTATTTGCCTAATGGGTCGTACCCAGAAAGTGCTGGCCCAGCCCAAAATTAATTAAACAATTTAATTAATTCTTGACTATTAAATCATATTTAATCTAATCAATTAATTTCTCTAATTTAATTAATTAAATCAAATTCAATTAAATAATTATAACTGTCAATTTATTTAAATCATATTTAACTATAAATCAACATCCGATTAAATTAAATCATATTTAATTTAATCATACGTCCCGACATACTTTGCTCTATGTGTGTGACCCTTATAGGTTCTCACTGACATGGCAATAATATTTATATTATATTTAATCTAAATATAATATTTCATATTAAAGAAAAGAGTGGCGTCTAGCAACACATCATTGCTACCCAGGTCATGAGAAAATCAGTGATCCGATTTTAACCTTTCCGCGACCATAACTTATCGTGCAGTAATTGTCTCTTCGTCCAAATGTCTAATTAAACGCAAGTCATAATATGTGTCATACTTGCAAAGTCCAATTATTTATTTATCGATCCCCGAGTAGACACGTAAATAACGATGAACACAATATCACATATTGGTCCATTCTAGCATGGCCATGCATTTCTACGGTCTCACTCTATCGATAGGCCCAAGACATAACTCCTGTTATGTAGGAGGGACGAATCCTATCTACATCACTCACACCCCTCCACGTGGTTCGTTGCAGACCCAATAACCACCTTTATGATTGTCCTGTTACAGACAGCGTTTGATGGCTTTAAAGTCTACAACTTCACATGTAGGGATCGTAGTGACTTCAAGTCGAAGGACTACTCACAATGGTCGCATGAGAATCGCTAATGACACTTACCTAACAATTATGTAGCATTCTCATGGTTGGGTCAATCCAGTATAAATATTACTCCTAATATTCACACTTGTGTTATGATTCAATATCTCCATATCCATGACCCGTGAGATGTGGTCATCAATCATCAACACAATAGCCTCTATGCATTATTGTTGTCCTTGTTAACAATAATACTTCGACTACAGATACTTCAAGAATAGCGTTCTATAGTTCAATGGGGTCTCACGATCAAATAATGCCTTACACATATATCAAATATATGACATAAAATCATGATACAAATAATAATATATTCAAAATAGTTTGGCCACTAGGGCTTACACCAACAAAAAATTCATTGTTGTGCAACGGCTAAGGTATATGGTTGAGGACAGTAAAACTGTAAAATAAGGGGGGTAGAATCAGAGAGATGAGTATAGCCAAGACAAGGATCTGTAATTAATCACTATTGATGCAATGCTGTGAGTGATGCTATGACAGCACTCAGTGTGCAGAATGAATATGGATATTCCTATCACTGTGAAACGAAATGTTGTCAAGGTTTCCTTATTCCTAAGCTCCAATGAGGTTCATTCCGTAGGTTGAAAAGCATGTTTCAATTCACACCACAGTCCTAGCTTCATATTCCTATTCTTCACTAGAAAAGGGTAATATTCCTATTACTCTTCAAACTATGTTAATTTACGAATTCAGCACTTACAAAATTAAAGTGATCAAGTTTAAAAAGGATGTATAGCAATGACTCACGCAAATTAATGAAGTGTCAAGCATTAATCACATTATACATCAATAGATCCTAATTACATCACCATAGTCTTGACTATAAAGAGATTTAGCTCATAATGAGCTTAGACATAACAAAATAGAACCTAACTACCATAAATGAAGCCATCAAAACAGTAACAGCACTGAGGACAGAGTATACAGAAGAATGCAGAATTATACAAACAAAATGAAGCTTAAAGCAAGCTTCAGATGCTGTAGATCTGCTCCAGAGCTTCTGTGCTGCGATAATGAAGATCTGTGCTGTTGATTCTGAGTTTTCAGCTTCAACAATGGAGTTTCAACACTGAAAATGGTGGAAAGATGGTTGGGGAAGACGAAGTACAGTGATGGAAGGAATGGAACAGTACTCTCTGACCTAGGAAATTGTGGAGGCTAATATGTGTCTTATCCGTCCTTCCCTTCTAGGTTAAAATGTCTTTTTATAGGATATTCTCTCACTTGAAGTACCAATTGGGCCAATCCAAATTGGGTACAGTGCTGCCAACCCTAAAATCAAGGACTGTTTGTCTTTTAGTGGCCCATTAATGCGCTGTCATTCCAATGCACATGCTCACAAAAGACAAAACACCATTTTCTTGCTTGTACCACCTGAGATGCCTTTAATTTTGTTCCTATCACCAGTTGTCTGCCACGATGCTACCATAGCACCAACCACAGCACTAAATCAACTAAAAATCCTGCACACTAGCACACAAGTTAAATCCCACACAAATGGCACTTGTGTGCCCAAACTGTAATTTTCACAAGTAAATATGCTTGTAGCTAACTCTGAACAATTTCCACATTTATTCACATAAATTACACTTGGATCAAGATAATTCTTATTTGTTTTGGCACAAATAACTCACATTTCTGTGAGTTATTGATAGCCTCGCATGTGCACGAGTCGTATCGCGTAATAAAAGAGTTATCGATCCACAGGGAGAGCCTAGGTGAATACCAATTTAATTTTTCAAAGTTGATTAACTGAAAAGAAAGTGTTTTTAGAAAGAAGGAATGTTTTAGTAAAGTCTACTCACTAAATGATCATTGTAGACAAAAGAGGAGAAAAGAAAATAAATAACTTGGAAAATAAAGGGGAAAGAAAATAAATGACTTGGAAAATAAAGGACTTAGAAAATAAATTGCAAGAATTTAAATAGCAAGAAAATAAATGACTTGGAAAATAGAGGGCAAGAAAGTAAATGACTTGGAAAATAAAGAGGCAAGAAAGTAAATGACTTGGAAAATAAAGGGGCAAGAAAGTAAATGACTTGGAAAATAAAGGACTTAGAAAATAAATTGCAAGAATTTAAATAGCAAGAAAATAAATGACTTGGAAAATAAAGGGCAAGAAAGTAAATGACTTGGAAAATAAAGGGGCAAGAAAATAAATGACTTGGAAAATAAAGGACTTAGAAAATAAATTGCAAGAATTTAAATAGCAAGAAAATAAATGACTTGGAAAATAAAAGGGGAAAGACAGTAAATAGCAAGGAAAATAAAAGAGCGAGAAAGTAAAGAGCGAAAAGTAAAGAGCGAGAAAGTAAAGAGCGAAAAGTAAAGAGCGAGAAAGTAAAGAGCGAGAAATTAAAGGGGCAATAAAGTAAAGGAGCAAGAATTAAAAGGGCAAGAAAGTAAACAAGCAAGAATCATAAAAACATGAAGAGTAAATTGAAGTCATGAATCTTTAGAGAGCCTTTGTCATTGATTTTCTAACAAAATCCAAGCTTGGTTACAAGTGAGGATCAAGCCTCTATTTATAGGAAAATATGAGGAGCAAAATGGTCCAAAAGAGGAAAAAGTGGCAAATCAAGTTGGCCAAGGTAGTCATCAAAAAGCTATCCTCAAGTGGACAAAGCACATGAGCAAGTGGTCAAAGCACATGAGTGGAGGGGCAAAATAGTCAAAAAGAAGTGAAAGAATCAAGTTGGCAAAGGTAGCCACCAACAAGTGGCCGTAGCCAATTTTGACTGCATTTTGGCACCCTTGGCGCCCATGGTGCCCTGTCCTGCGCCAGTTCTGCGCCAGTTTGCGTTGTGCTGTCGAATCTGGGAGACATATGCTGTCGAATTCTGGGAGACAGATGCAGTCGAACTCTGACAGATGCAGTCGAAATCTGGAAGACAGATGCAGTCGAATTCTAACAGAAGCAGTCGAAATCTGGAAGACAGATGCAGTCGAATTCTGACAGATGCAGTCGAATTCTGGGAGACAGATGCTGTCGAAATTCTGGGAGACAGATGCAGTCGAATTCTGATAGATGCAGTCGAAATCTGAAAGACAGATGCAGTCGAATTCTGACAGATGCAGTCGAATTTTAACCTGCTGAGACAGAAGCAGTCGAAATTGCTTCAAAATAAAACCTGAAGATAAAAAGTAAACATTTGCAGTAAAATAGATCAAAAATATAATTAAAATACTAAAAAGACTTAATAAAATAACTATTAAAAAGACTTTAAAAATAGACTTATCAAACTCCCCTATGCTTGAACCTTTGCTTGTCCTTAAGCAAAAACAGTGTAAATCTTTAGGCCAATTCTGAAGGAAAATTATTTTCATATCGAAACCTTAAGTGAACTGTGGGGCAATTTTAACACTTTGGTTTGAGAGCTACTATTTTGGGCTTCTTGTGGAATTGAGAGACAACTTTAAAGTATCAGTACTCTAGAGAGGATATTAATGTCATCATAGAACCGGTTCCCCAACATTCTTAAGCTTAGGTCCTCCATTTACTAAGACCGGGTCTCAAATGAGGGTCTTTATACGTTGGGTATTCAAGCATTTTTCTTTACTTTTTGATTTTACATGTTAATCATTTATTTTGACATTTTAAAATGCACTAACTTTTGCATTTTTTTGAATTGGTTTTGCATATATATATATATATATATATATATATATATATATATATATATATATATATATATTTTGAATACCCCAACTCAGACGTTTTTCTCCAGTAACCGCGCATCTAGTAAATGTCACCAAGAGAACCAGGTTACTAGTTTCTTTTTAGTCCCTCTATTTGTATTAATAACTGAAAACAGTCTCGATAGTGTGTGTGTGAAAAAGCCCTAGAAGTAGAAATCGAACCATGATACAATTTTGTTGTTCCCAACCAGTCCACTTAGATGATTGCTAATGAAAAATTGAAAAATTATTTTTGTCCAGAAAAGGCTTATCTAAAACATGCTTAGGGTTCACAAAGTTTCTTGATGGAGGGAGCAGATACAACTCAAAGTACAAAAAGATAAAAACTCGGTAAAGCAATAAAGACATTCCTAATAAAAGTAATAAAATACCCCCCATGCTTGGACTAGGCATTGTCCTCAATGATTTTTCAAATAAAACAAAAGGGGTTAGGAGAGCTCACCTTGCTGTCTGGTTCAGGATACTCGGCCCTGGGGTATTTTATTTTTCAACAAATCGAAAAATACATTAAGCCGTGGGTTGCCTCCCACGCAGCGCTCTTTTAACGTCACTAGCTTGACGATCAGAATTTCAATTGGGATCCTGCAGAACTAAACTAGTTTCTTTCTCAATTGGGTCACCAATTAAATAATTTTTCAGCCTTTGACCTTTGACTTTAAACGATCCGGTTTTCTCACTCCAGATCTCTACAGATCCGAAAGGGTAAACCTTACGGATTTCAAAAGGACCGGACCATCTTGACTTTAATTTTCCCGGAAAAATTTTTAGCCTGGAATTAAACAATAACACCAGGTCACCCTCCTTGAATTCTCTACGAATAATACGTTTATCATGCCAATTTTTTGTTCTTTCTTTGTAAATTTTGGCATTCTCATAAGCATCCATTCGCAGTTCTTCCAATTCGTTTAGTTGGAGTTTTCTTTTTTCTCCGGCTAATTCCATGTTCAGGTTAAGGCGTTTAATTGCCCAGTAAGCTTTGTGCTCTAGTTCTACCGGAAGGTGGCAAGACTTCCCATAAATTAATTTGAAAGGAGTCATTCCTATGGGAGTCTTGTACGCAGTCCGATAAGCCCAGAGAGCATCATCGAGCTTTACCGACCAGTCCTTTCTTAAGGTCGAAACAGTTTTTTCTAAAATACTTTTAATTTCTCTGTTCGATACCTCAACCTGACCGCTTGTTTGAGGGTGATAAGGCGCTGCAATTTTGTGCCTTACTCCAAACTTTTGCAGTAACATTTCAAAATGTTTTGAGATGAAATGGGATCCTCCGTCGCTTATGACAACACGAGGGACCCCGAATCTTGGAAAAATTATTTTTTTGAAAAGTTTTATGACTACCTTTGCATCGTTTGTAGGAGAAGCAATGGCTTCGATCCATTTTGACACATAGTCAACGGCTACCAGAATATATTGGTTTCCAAAAGAAGAAGGAAACGGTCCCATGAAATCGACACCCCAGACGTTGAAAATTTCAACCTCTAAGATATTATTTAAGGGCATTTCATTTCTTTTTGAAATATTTCCGGTGCGTTGACACTGGTCGCATTTAGAAATGAATTGATGTGTGTCTTTAAAAAGGGACGGCCAATAAAAACCAGATTGTAGAATTTTCGTAGCAGTTTTTGAAGAACTGGCATGGCCGCCATAAGAAGAAGAATGACAATGGTATAGAATGTTACTTACCTCTTCTTCCGGAATGCATCTTCTGAACACCCCATCTGCTCCCCTTTTAAAGAGCAGTGGCTCGTCCCAGTAATACTGTTTAAGATCATGGAAGAATTTCTTCTTCTGCTGATAATTTAAATCTGGGGGGAGTACTCTTGCTGCAAGGTAGTTTACAAAATCTGCATACCATGGTGCTTCAGTTTTGCCCAATGAGAAGAGTTGATCATCCAAAAATGTATCATTAAGTGGCAACTCTTCTTCTTTTGTTCCTTGTAGACGGGACAAATGATCAGCCACAACATTTTCAACGCCTTTTTTATCCCTTATTTCAAGATCAAATTCTTGTAGGAGTAAAACCCATCGGATCAATCTCGGCTTGGCATCTTTTTTGTTTAACAAATATTTTATGGCCGAGTGATCAGTAAAAATGATGATTTTTGAACCTACCAAATATGATCGAAACTTATCAACGGCAAAAACTACCGCCAATAATTCTTTTTCAGTTGTGGCATAATTCATTTGTGCCTCGTTTAAGGTCATGCTTGCATAGTATATGGCATGCAATTTTTTCTCTTTTCTTTGTCCCAGGACTGCCCCAACTGCATAGTCGCTTGCATCGCACATTATCTCGAACGGAAGATTCCAGTCTGGTGGCTGTATGATCGGGGCAGTAACTAAAGCCTTTTTCAACCTGTTAAAAGCTTCAAGACAAAGATCGTTAAAAATAAATGCTGCATCCTTAAGGAGCAGACTTGTCATAGGTTTTGAAATTTTTGAGAAGTCTTTTATGAACCGGCGGTAGAAACCTGCATGGCCTAAAAAGCTTCTCACCTCTTTTACTGTGGTGGGAGGTAGCATTTTTTCAATCACCTCAATTTTTGCACGATCTACCTCAATACCTCTATGAGAAATTAAGTGCCCTAGGACAATTCCTTCATTAACCATAAAATGACACTTTTCCCAGTTTAGAACCAGGTTTACCTTCTCACACCTCTCTAAGACTTTTTCCAGATTGGCTAAACAGTTTTCAAAATTTGAGCCATGGACGGAAAAATCATCCATAAACACTTCCATTATGTTTTCAACAAAGTCTGAGAATATGGACATCATACACCTTTGAAAGGTAGCAGGAGCATTACATAGGCCAAAGGGCATCCTTCTATAGGCATAAGTGCCAAAGGGACATGTGAAAGTTGTTTTTTCTTGGTCGCTAGGATGGATGGGAATTTGGAAAAATCCCGAATAACCATCCAAATAGCAGAAATGTGAGTGTTGTGCTAACCTTTCTAGCATTTGATCAATGAACGGGAGAGGGAAGTGATCTTTCCGGGTAGCTTTGTTAAGCTTTCTGTAATCGATACACATTCTCCATCCCGTAATTGTCCTTGTAGAAATGCTTTCATCCTTCTCATTTTTAATAACTGTTAAGCCTCCTTTCTTAGGTACTACTTGAACAGGACTAACCCACTTACTATCGGAAATAGGATATATTATCCCAGCATCAAGGAGTTTTAAAACTTCCTTTTTAACAACCTCTTTCATGTTTGGGTTTAATCTTCTTTGATGCTCGATAGAAGGTTTATAGTCCTCTTCCAGTAGTATTCTATGTATGCAGATTGACGGATTTATTCCTTTAATGTCCTCAATAGTATACCCTATGGCTTTGGGATACTTCTTGAGAACATTAAGCAATTTTTCAGTCTCATTTTGTTTCAAATTTGCATTTACAATTACTGGAAAAGTAGAATTAGGGCCAAGGAACTCGTACCAGAGAGATGATGGTAAGGGCTTCAGTTCTATTTTTGGTGTTTCTTTTGGGAGAGGTCGAGGTGTTTCCTCACCCAAAGTTTCAGTACCCAACTCTTGTGATGGTGGATTTTCATCCAAAAATTTTATGTAGAATTGGGTTTCCCCTACCGCATTTGTATTTGTGTTGCCTAAAAGGCAATCTTCCAGACTATCTTGTGAAGATGATGCTAAAGAGCAGTCTCGCACGCAATAGTCTACAATATCAATCCTGCAGCACGAGTCTTTTACAGATGGACTCTTCATGAAGTTTGAAACTTCAAACTCAACTTTTTCATCCCCCACATTAAAAACCAACTTACCGTTTTTCACGTCAATTATTGCCCCTGCAGTAGCTAAAAAAGGCCTCCCTAGAAGAATAGGAATTTGGGAGTCTTCTTCAATTTCCATTACAACAAAGTCCACCGGTATAAAAGTTTGCCCTACCTTGATAGGGATATCCTCTAAGATTCCAGTGGGGTATTTAACGGAACGATCTGCTAACTGTATTGTCATTTTTGTGGGTTTAAGTTCGCCTATCCCTAGTCTATTGCAAAGAGAAAGAGGCATCAAACTTACACTGGCTCCTAGATCGCACATCGCTCTGTTTATAGTTTCACTTCCAATCACACAAGGTATGGATAAACTACCTGGATCTTTGAGTTTTTGTGGCAGCTTGTTCTGGATAATTGCACTACATTCCTCTGTTAATGCAATCGTCTCATAGTCGTCTATTTTTCTTTTCTTGGATAAAATTTCTTTCAAAAATTTAGAATAAGACGGCATTTGAGACAATGCATCAGTGAAAGGAACGTTGATGTAAACTTTTTAAGCAAGTCGACAAACCTTTTGAATTGCTCGTCAATTTTGTTTTTTTCAAATCTTTGGGGAAAAGGAATGGGTGGTTTGTATGGTGGTGGGGGATGTGTGGCTCTTCTCTTTCTTTTTCTGGTTCTTTCTCTTTTTCTTTCTCTTCTTGCTCACCTGGTAAATTATGTTTTTCACTCACAATTTTTTCTTGGTTTGCTCTTGGTTCCTCTAATTGTTTTCCGCTTCTAAGGGTGACGGCATTTATTTGGCCTTTTGGATTTTGTTCTGGTTGCCCAGGAAATACCCCTGAAGACTTAGAGGATGAAGCCACCTGTGTTGCCACTTGTGTTATTTGATTTTCAAGCATTTTATTATGAGTGGCAATAGAGTCGACTTTTGATACTAATTTGATAAGTGTGTCATTCAAATAACCAGTTTGATTTTTGAATTCTTCATTTTGTTTTGTTTGAGATGACACAAATTTTTCCATCAAAAATTCCAAGTTCGACTTTTGCGGGTTGTTTTGTGGGTTGTTAAAAACCCTTTGATTTAATCTCAAAAAAAAAAAACCCTTTGATTTTGAAAGACAGGAGGTGGTCTAGGTGCTGGATTGGGTGGAGGATTTTTATAAGAAAAATTTGGATGATTCCTCCACCCAGGATTATAAGTATTTGAAAATAGATCTTCCTTTTGAGCATAGTTAATATGCTCATTTCCAGTACTAGACGCCTCAAGCTGGCATTCAGCTCCAATATGGCCAACAACCCCACATAATTCACATGGTGGAGTAATAGGAGAAGAAGTTTGTGAGACGGCACTTACATTTAATTTTTCAAATTTTTGAAAAAGCGCGCCCACTTTTGAGGTAAGATGATCAACAGCAGATATTTCATACTTACCTGGCTCTTTTGATGAGGCTGGTTTATTCGTTATGGCTCGCTCACTTGTCCATTGACAATGGTTTTGAGCCATATCTTCAACGAGTGCATAAGCTTCAGTAAAATTTTTGTTCATTAAAGCTCCACCTGCAGCTGCATCAACAGTCATTCTTGTTGCATATTGTAATCCATTATAAAAAGTGTGAACAACGAGCCATTTCTCTAGTCCATGATGGGGGCATAGCCTTAACATTTCTTTGAAACGTTCCCAAGCATCATAAAGAGATTCCCCGTCGTTTTGAGAAAATCGAGTAATTTGATTTCTCATTTGAGCTGTTTTACTCGGGGGAAAGAACTTAGCAAGAAAAGTTTGTTTTAACTGGCCCCAGCTGGTAATGGATTCCGAAGGCAAAGAATGTAGCCATGCTCTTGCTCTATCCCTTAATGAAAAAGGGAAGAGTTTTAGTCTTATGGCATCTGGAGGTACCCCGTTTAATTTGAGAGTTCCACAGTATTCTAGAAAAATTGAAATATGAAGATTTGGGTCCTCCGTGGGAGAACCAGAAAATTGGTTTTGTTGAACCATTGAAAGTAGAGATGTTTTGAGTTCAAAATTATTTGCTTCCACATTTGGATGTACAATGGCAGCCGATGGCTCTGCTGAAGGTGTTGCGTACTCTTTGAGAGCACGATTTTCATTAGCCGCCATTTGGTTATCGGGAATTTCTCTCCTCCTTCTATCTAAGAACCTTTCAATTTCGGGAATTTGTTGAACAGTTTCTCCGAAACTTCTAGTTTTTCGCATTCGAGGGACAAGAGAAGAAAAAGTAAAAATAAAGAAAATAAAATCTCAGTCTAACCGATTTCGAAAAACTTAATTAATATCACTGCCCCCCCGGCAACGGCGCCAAAAACTTGATAGCCTCGCAAGTGCACGAGTCGTATCGCGTAATAAAAGAGTTATCGATCCACAGGGAGAGCCTAGGTGAATACCAATTTAATTTTCCAAAGTTGATTAACTGAAAAGAAAGTGTTTTTAGAAAGAAGGAATGTTTTAGTAAAGTCTACTCACTCAATGATCATTGTAGACAAAAGAGGAGAGAAGAAAATAAATAACTTGGAAAATAAAGGGGAAAGAAAATAAATGACTTGGAAAATAAAGGACTTAGAAAATAAATTGCAAGAATTTAAATAGCAAGAAAATAAATGACTTGGAAAATAGAGGGCAAGAAAGTAAATGACTTGAAAAATAAAGGGGCAAGAAAGTAAATGACATGGAAAATAAAGGGGCAAGAAAGTAAATGACTTAGAAAATAAAGGACTTAGAAAATAAATTGCAAGAATTTAAATAGCAAGAAAATAAATGACTTGGAAAATAAAGGGCAAGAAAGTAAATGACTTGGAAAATAAAGGGGCAAGAAAATAAATGACTTGGAAAATAAAGGACTTAGAAAATAAATTGCAAGAATTTAAATAGCAAGAAAATAAATGACTTGGAAAATAAAAGGGGCAAGAAAGTAAATAGCAAGGAAAATAAAAGAGCGAGAAAGTAAAGAGCGAAAAGTAAAGAGCGAGAAAGTAAAGAGCGAGAAAGTAAAGAGCGAAAAGTAAAGAGCGAGAAAGTAAAGAGCGAGAAATTAAAGGGGCAATAAAGTAAAGGAGCAAGAATTAAAAGGGCAAGAAAGTAAACAAGCAAGAATCATAAAAACATGAAGAGTAAATTGAAGAATCTTTAGAGAGCCTTTGTCATTGATTTTCTAACAAAATTCAAGCTTGGTTACAAGTGAGGATCAAGCCTCTATTTATAGGAAAATATGAGGGGCAAAATGGTCCAAAAGAGGAAAAAGTGGCAAATCAAGTTGGCCAAGGTAGTCATCAAAAAGCTATCCTCAAGTGGACAAAGCACATGAACAAGTGGTCAAAGCACATGAGTGGAGGGGCAAAATAGTCAAAAAGAAGTGAAAGAATCAAGTTGGCAAAGGTAGCCACCAACAAGTGGCCGTAGCCAATTTTGACTGCATTTTGGCGCCCTTGGCGCCCATGGTGCCCTGTCCTGCGCCAGTTCTGCGCCAGTTTGCGTTGTGCTGTCGAATCTAGGAGACAGATGCTGTCGAACTCTGGGAGACAGATGCAGTCGAATTCTGACAGATGCAGTCGAAATCTGGAAGACAGATGCAGTCAAATTCTGACAGAAGCAGTCGAAATCTGGAAGACAGATGCAGTCGAATTCTGACAGATGCAGTCGAATTCTGGGAGACAGATGCTGTCGAAATTCTGGGAGACAGATGCAGTCAAATTCTGACAGATGCAGTCGAAATCTGGAAGACAGATGCAGTCGAATTCTGACAGATGCAGTCGAATTTTAACCTGCTGAGACAGAAGCAGTCGAAATTGCTTCAAAATAAAACCTGAAGATAAAAAGTAAACATTTGCAGTAAAATAGATCAAAAATATAATTAAAATACTAAAAAGACTCAATAAAATAACTATTAAAAAGACTCTAAAAATAGACTTATCAGTTATAAGTAGACGAAAATTATAATTGTCAAGGTGGCATGCCACACACCGGCGGCCTAATGAAAAACATAAGATCTTCCTACAAAACCCCTACTCTTTTGCTACTGAAGTTTCCCCCTCCACCGATTCAGGCACCTATTGGCTTGGTGGCACGGGCGGATCTGAAGCAGCTATCGCCGAAGAGTCAACTACGGGGGGGACGACAGAAGGGCCTACCAGGAGAGAATGCAGTCTGCTCCATGAGGAAGCCGCAGCTTGAACATCGCTTTGACCATGCTCCATGTCATAGATAAAGACTCCCTTCTGAGACTCTAGCTGCTTGATACGCTGTTCCTAGGGCGTGCTTAGAAGATACAAACGGCTTTGCTCCTGGACGGTCCCATTGAACTTGCGCACCGCCTCTTCTTGCTGAGGGCACAAGGTCTGCAACTCTTGGCGCAGGTCGGCCAGAGAAGCCTAGATCTCTCCGATACGGCGTCTGGTTGCCTCTTCTTCGGCGAGTGCCAGCTTTCTCTCTTCTTCCTTCTCACTATAAGACGTAAGGTGCATTTTTTCTCAGATTGAAGGATGTTCAGGCGGTCCTACGCTTGCTGGGCATTATCTTGGGCAGTCTTGGCTGTTGAATAACGCTGGGAGATTTCTGGGAGCCGATAGGCTATTTTCTCCAGGGCAGTCTTTCTTTGCTCCGAAAAGTCCCCAGAAGATGCTAACCGAAAAGCCAAGGACCTTAGCTCCGAGAGTTGGGTAGGATCAGTAACTAAACCCACCTGGAGAGATGCCTCCATCTTCCTCAGCTCATCTGCCGAGGGAGGAACTATCAGAGACGGATCTTGGGAAGCCAAGTAACGAGCCACCTCTGCCTCGGTCACCTGACTAGAGCCTGGTTGAAGAGGAGGAGTTGGAGGCAAGCTTGCTGGTATTGGAGAGTTTAGAACAGGGGTAAGAGGCTCATCCAAAGTTGTGGAGGTGGCCACCTACTATTAGAAACAAGGGTAAGAAGAGCGAAGCGCAAACAGAAAGGAAAAAGAACAAGGGGAGTGCCATACCTTAGATCTCTTGGAAAGACGAGGAGTCTATTCCGCCACCACGACGGTGTTCTTGGCTGTTGGCAGCAAAGGAGTCTCAACTAGGGCCCGTCGGGATGGTCTGCGGAAGGTGATGGGCCCGTCTTCATCCTCGTCAACGTCAAGACGAGTGAGGAGACAAACATAGAAAGTGGATAGCAAATGTGCTGAAAGAAAAGAAACTCACCAATGTCTGGCTGAGACCGAGTAGATGGCCGCTGACCGGGGGCAGTGGGTCAGGGCGTCTTCTTGGTAGTAGGAGAGGCTGTGTTGGTGCTAGCTAACGCTACGGAAGGTATTGGTGCTGTGTGGGGCTGACCGAGATACTTGGCCAGATATTTGTTGAGCACCCGAGAAAAGACCAAGTCTTTAACACCAAGCCACGAATTGCTGAAGGCACTGGTTTCCCCCAGGGCAGACTGCGTAGTGTGCCCACACGCTTTCGGTGACCCTGTAGTAGTTGGTGGTAACAATCTTGCACATGTCACCATCTGTTAGACCTTCGCGGCGGCGAGGACCACTCATAGACCTGTAGGGCAAAGGGCACATGTTGCATAAGCCCGAAATGTCTGCAGGCAAAGTTTGGATAGTAAAACTCCACAAGAACCCTGCTGTAATGGGAGGTGCCATGGTAGCCCACAGGCAGGTCTCTGGCCACCAGGGCGGATCGCCAATGATCACGAGCAGCAGTGCGGTCAGTAAGAGTAAAACTGGATTAGGGTCTCTGGGGAACAAAACTCCAGGAGGGACCAAACTTCTTCTCCAGGACAGGACACCACGGCATTTCGGCCGAGTCCATTTGTAGGAGCGCCTCCTTGAACTTGGACGAAGACAGATGGTAGGGGGTGATTGAAAGTTGAGGATCGAAAACTCTTCTGGTTGGAGATTTTGGAATAGTAAGCCCCGAGGATAGGATGTGGGGGAAATAGAGATTGACCCACAACTGGAGGAACCACATTGGACCTTGAATTTTGTTCATTAGGTCGTACTCCCTAATTTGATCAAGCATGACTTGGATGCTTATGTAGAGTCTGCCGAGGAAGTAAGGGGCCCATGCATAGACAGTACCACTGGTCATCGAAGCAACAAATGGCTGAAGTTCTTGGACAATCCTCGCAGAGGCGGTGTCGTATAAAAATTACAGAAAAAATACATAAGGAAGGATGTATGCTCTGTATCGGTGATCTCCGCTTCAGTTCTTGAAATCTTGATGAGAAACTTGGAGTAGACGCCACCGGCATGAGTATGACTGAAGTTGATCTTCTCTGGTAGCCGGGAAGGATGGACAGTGACACCAAAGGAGGGCAAACTAGTGATGGCATCCACATCAAGGATAGTGGGGGTCACCATGCCCCATGGGAAGATGAAGGCGTTGAAATCAGAAGACCAAAAGCCCAAGAGGGGCAGCAAGATGTCAAAGTTGCGGGGAATGGCGAAGGTAGTGAGGGGGATGATGTCATGTAGGCCCCAGGCTCTCCACATATCTTTCTTGACAGGGTGAATCCTTTCAAACCACGCATGGTAGTCGTCGGTAAGTTTGCCCCAGCCTCTGGTTTCAGACACCCTGGCATCAACAGTAAACCAGTCTTGAGTGATCGGAAGGCCGGGTTGCGCCGAGGCTTTAAAAATCTATTTGAAGGCGTCAAAGCCTTCACGAACCTCAGAGGTGGTAGGGCGCACAGTAACACCACCAGGAACGGTGACAAGAAGGTCATTTTCGGTAACACCTAGGGGAGGGCTCGCGAACGATGAGTCAGAAGAAGAGAAACTCACCGGGCTGGCATTACCACCGTAACTGTGGTCCTGGTTCTGGGAGTCGGAGTTCGAAGACATGATGACAAGGAGACAATTGTAGTGAAGAAGAAGAGGTTTTTTTCGTGACAGGGGCGAAGTGATGAAACTCTGAAACGTTTCGAAATACACTACAAAAAAAACGTTATTTAGTGACCGATTTTTCGGTCACTATATTGGAAAAATCGGTCACTAGAACGTTTAGTGACTGAATTGGCGACCAAAAAAAATCAGTCGCTATATCACTGGTCGCTAACTGTAGCGACCGATTTTGTGACCGAAATTTTAGCAACCGATGTAGTGACCAATTGTAGTGACCGATTTAGTGACCGATTTTAGTGACCGATTTAGTGACCGATTTTAGTGACCGATTTAGTGACCGTTTTAGCAACCAATTTTGTGACCGATTTAGCGACCAATTTAGTACCAAATTTAGTGACCGATTTAGTGACCGATTTAGAGACTAATTTTAGACTAATTTAGCAACTACATTTAGCAACTAATATAGCAACAAAATAAAGAGATGAATTTAACAAGTCCAAATTTGACATCAAGTTAGTAACTATTGATCTTGGCGCGACAAATTTTTAGCAAATGATTTAATGACTATGATTGATTTAATCAACTTATTCAATTGTTTTGCACTAATTTAATTGCTAACATGCCCATGGTAAGAAAAATAATTTATAAAACAATAATAAACAATAGATTTACGTTAAATTTTTCATCACAATAAAAAACAATTCATTACATTAAAGATGCCCTGAGAAGGAAAGAAAAGAATCGGAAGCTCTTCAAGAGTCTGCTAGGTAGCCTCCCTTCCCAAACGTTAATCAATTCTGGCTTCTGCTCTCTTCTTTACTTCCTTCTCAATTTCGACACAATGTCACAGTCACAACTCCTCTCCATTCCTTTGTTTGCCTTCCAGCTCCCACACGGGCAGGGTGGTTGCAGCCTTAATTCCATCCTGAGAACTTATTCATATAATCCTTGCTGCCTTGAATTTCCAATACCCTGCTTTTCTTTTTGTACTAATAATTAATATGCACCTCTTATGAGATCTAATCTCCTCTTCCTCCATCCAATCAAGCCTCAAATTCAAAAACACAGTTTAAAAAATAATCCCTTCCTTTTTTCAAAAAATCCCCTTCCTGAAAGCAAGATTGTAGTAAGAAAACACATTTCCCTGTTACATATAATAAAAAAGAACATTATTATTATTTTCTTTCATTCCAAATTAATAAGAGTAAAAACAAATTAATGCTAATGAAAATGAAACTCACACTTTCTACATTTCCCCATGATGAGATTACACTAATTCGAATATCAATAGCCTTTTTTGTTAATGTGGAATCAGAAGCTGCTAATATGGCAGCAGAAGCAATTATAGAAGGCCGTTGATCCATCAAATTAACATCTGCAAAGAAAAACTCACCTTAATACAACATTTTTAAATTGAATTACTGATAAATGATAAATGAAACTCACCTTTGAGGATAGCTACAATGTGTTCTGTGGCTTGTGTGATTATTTTTTCTGATCTGGAATCAGTGCAGAACTTAGTGAAGAAGTAATGCAAATAAGCAAAAGGAGTAGTTGGTGACCCCATTTTCCATTCCAAAGTACTTAAAATGAGAAGCTCCATGTTCTTAATAACTTTATTCTCAAATCGATATTCTTCTATTGGATATTCTGATAGAAGTGGCACTCTTTGTTCTTCCATTTTTGCTGCTAAAGATAAACATGCCACTGATAACAATTGTATAGCCCAAGGTTTTGATTCCTACATCATTCCAGACACACAAAAAAAAGTAAAATTACTCCATAATTATATATAATGATAATATTACTTATGTTAAGAAAAGTTAATTAAGCTTACATGGATGGATCTTTTTGAAAGAAATCGATCAAAATAAGTGACTGATAAATAAGCTGTTTGAACTCCAAATCCAAATTTTGCTTGTGTCTGAATCAACAACAACAACTTTCAACAACTAGCTAGCAGAACAAAAAGAAAAAAAAAGAATTAATTTGTCTGTGTGGTGAAAACTAACATTGAAAATCCAATCAATTGCATGCAAGCGAGCATTTCTCAACCAGTATCTGTTTCTGCTTAAATCATCATCATCAACGTCATCATTATAGGAGAAGAAATGAGTATGAGGTTCAAATCCTGTTTCTTGTTCCATCACCAGCTCAAAGTAATTGCACGTATTAATATGATAACAATAACAAGAGCATCAATAGCCTGGAAAGTGCCAAATCAGAAAACAACATAAGCTTAGAACATACAACAAATTCAGAAATCATGACAACATATTTTTAATAAGGAAAATTAGGGAAAATTCACAAATGATTATCAACTTGGGAATTAGGGAAAATCAACAACAGATCTAGGGTTTTAGGTGAAAACTTGGGGGACATAGAGCAAGAATGTAATTTCTCACCAAGCACTCAAAGTAGCGCACATAGAGCAAGAGGAAACGCATAACTCATGGGTTGCCATCACAGAGGATGGAAGGAAGCTCTCAGGTCGCCGTTGCCGTCACAGCCGACAGTCGCGCTAGTGTGAGGGAGGGGGACGGTGTGAGGGAGGGGGACAGCGTGAGGGAGGGGGCGGTGTGAGAGAGAGGGACAGCGTGAAGGAGAGGGAGGGGGACGGCGTGAGGAGAGGGAGAAAAGTTAGGAACAGAGAAAAGTTAGGAAACTGAGGGTTTGCCATATTTATTTGTTTTAAAATTCTAATTTAAAACAGCACATTGCTCTTTGCACCCCACGTTTTGCTTTGCACCACCCCCTCTACTAGCGACCGAAAAAGTGGTCTCTAAAGCTAGCGACCGAAAAATCGGTCACTAAGCAAAAAGTATTTTATACATTGAATCGGTCTCTAAATCGGTCGCTAATAGTGACCGAAAAAGCGGTCTCTAAAGCTAGCGACCGAAAAATCGGTCACTAACCAAAAAGTATTTTATACCTATTGAATCGGTCTCTAAATCGGTCACTAAGGTGACCAATTTTTTTTGGTCGCTAAATCAGTCACTATTTAGCGAATTTCTAGTAGTGATACAAGTAACCGTGCGTAATGATTATGAGGGCTACTTATAGCTATGGGGGATTGTTTGCGAAACATTGGGTACTGTTGCGCCGCCCTATCGATTCGGGTGAGGCGAACCGCCAAGTGTCACATAGTGACAGTTAGCCGCGTCAACCATCGCATCAAGTCATATCAAGGGTTTTTATACCATCAGTCACGTCCTCGCGGCCATACGACAACACAAAAAGGGGTACAATTGTTAATACCCAAAATAAATTAAGTCGTGGGCGTGGGCGGAAAGTCAGAGTTAAGAGGAGACTAGGACACCGAGGCAAACCACCTGACAATTTCCAAAAGATATTTGCTGAAGGGACGACCTCAAAGAAGGGGTTCGAGGCAAAAAAGAATGTGAACGCCCCGAGGAGGGGTTGAGCTCGAGGAACAATGGATGAGGCAGGGGAAAAGAAAGTCTTAACCTATAGAGTGCCACAGCCACAATCGCTCGGTTGCAGACTGAGGATGAGGATCAGTCGAGGAACTATATGGCCGAGGTAAGGAAGACTTGCTTGGAAGGCAAGGAAAATAGGCACGTGGACAAAACGTGGGAGCGGTTGAAGGTCGAGCAGAGAGAAGAAGCCTTGAGAAATGGAGCGAGGAGGTTTTTCATCCCACTAACTGTGCTAGTGAGATTGTGAGTTATGGCTCCGATTTCTTAGGGCTTAGGAGCGAGATTAGGCGTTGATACCACTAATGTGACACCCTAAACCCCAAAATAATTTTTTTAATGAATTGTACGGAAAATAAGTAAATTTACTACAAAATAATAGTAACCAAATAAAATGGATAAAAATACTTTATAATAATTCTTCGAAAGGTGAAAGGGTATCACTTCATTACCACACATCATCACTCTATATTGTAGTTTAAGATAAAAAATATTGGCATCTTGAAATCCTTACGGTCATCCTCAAATAAAAATACTACACGTGGTAAAAACAAAATAAATAATAAGTTCCTGACCGAAATATTAAACCCAGCCCCGATGTCACAATATCAGAGCCCTAAGCCTTACAACCCAATTGAACTTAACAATAGTCCAATAAATACCAATAACATCATAACATAAGTGAGAAAGAGCTAGCGTGAAAAAGAGCTCCAGGAGAAAGAAAGTAGCGCCGCCGCCGCTGGGAGGGGGGCTCCCTCCCCGGTTTCTTCCCCTCTCCTCTCAGTGCTCCTTCGCCCTGCTGTCGCTATTGGCTTCGGTCTGGTTGAGTCTGCTCCTCTGATCTGCTTTTGGATCTGTTGGATATGTTGTTAAGCGATTTGGATCTCTTCGCGATCTGGATCTGGATAAGTTCTTGCGCCGTCGCCGTTTCATGGTTGGATCTTCGATTTCGGTTTCCGGTGATTAATAAAAATGGGTTGGGCGCTGCTTGGGTTGGAACCGTTGTTGGGGACTCCATTTCCTCGGATCTGATCTCCTCTGTGACGTCCACGGCCTCTCCCTCGAGGCGTTGATGGTCGGATCTCCCTGTTGGTGGATCTGCGCGCTTTTGGAGGTACTATGGAGTGCTTCTGTTCGCGGTGGTTTGTGGCTCTGTTCGCACAGGGGTTGGTTCTGATGCGGTGTTTTGCGGTGTTTCGCGGTGGTTCACGGTGGTTTGTCTGATGTTCGCAATGGTGGATGTCGTTTCGGACTTTGGACCCGCAGTCACGCCCCCTCTCCTTTTGTCGTGGGCACTTCTCCCTGTCGCTCGCGGTTTTGCTTGATTGTGCCACAGTGTTGGCCGGGGGCGCAAGGCCGCTGTGGTGGTTGGTGGCTCGGCTACCTCGATCAAGCTAGGTGTTGTCGCGGTGTTGGCCGGTAGCACGACTTCGCGATGGTGGCTGGAGTCACGGCGCCGGATGTCTGGGGGTGTACTGTTGGTGGGTGCTGATTCGATAGTTTGTACCTTGTCGGACGCTAGATTGCAGTTTGCAGATCGCCGGGCTCCTCCCCCTTTGCCTTCTGCTTCTTTGCCCCCTCCCAATCGTCTCCGGGCCTCCACCTCTAACCTCGATGCTTTGTGATGTGCTTAATGTGAGGATAGCGAGGTGATGTAGGCTGTTGTGGTTTGGAGTGTGAGTTCAGGAGGTGGTGGGTGGAGGTTGTGTGGGGACTCTCAGGTGTTGCCCTGCCTCCTTTCAGGTTTTCTGTTCGCCTTAGAATTTTTTCAATTAGAGTTCTATGGTTGTTTATTTTAGAGGCCTTGTTGGGCATTCTATTATTGTCCTTATTACCAAGGGTTTTGGTCTAGTCCCCCCTTGTGTTTTTTATATCTCTCTTTATTTTATTAATAAATTCGGGCTGATTGCCTGTTTGATTAAAAAAAAGTGAGAGAATTATTCTCCACTCCTTCCTCATGGACGAACACCACAACACCACTCCTTAGTTTCATCGTGAGGGTAGCCTGCACACAAATCATACCAAAGAACACACTGAAAAAAGGGGGTGAGTACATCTTACATCATGTTAAAAGCATAACAACAATGGAGGATAGAAACTACACACAAACATACAATCAAAATAATCATATAATTTTACCATACTACCTTGTCACAAAAATGTATGTCAATGTAAGACATTCTCCAACTCTACACCCCGTAGGCACTCATACCATATCACTAACTCAAACTCAGTGGCACTGGAACACATGAGTACCATTTTCACCACTCACAGGCTAGGTACCTCAACTTAAAGACACTGGATCGCCTCTCACGGGCTAGGAAACGTCGCTTAAGTATCATTCTCGCCTCTCACAGACTAGGTATAACTCAAACTGAAAGACACTGCGTCGCCTCTCACAAGCTAGGAAACGATAGCTTGAGTACCATTCTCGCCTCTCACAGACTAGGTATACTCAACCGAAAGACACTGCGTCGCCTGTCACGGGATAGGAAAGATAGCTTGAGTACCATTCTCGCCTCTCACAGACTGGGTATAACTCAAACTGAAAGACATCGAGGGGCCCCTCACAGGCTAGATAAAATCACTTGCGTACCATTCTCACCACTCACAGGCTAGGTAACTCAAACTGAAAGACATTTGGCCGCCTCTCACAGGCTAGGTAACTCAAACTCGAAGACAAGCTCGCCTCTCACAGGCTAGGTAACTCAGACACAAAACAGGGTCGTCTCGTACAGGCTATGCACGACACACCGACGGAATATTACTCGAACACAATCCTCACCTCTCACAGACTAGGTGACTCGTCTCAATAATATTCATTAAATAAAAATTATGTGTCTCACAAAACGTCAATACATAGTAACATTCGTAAAATACAAATATTCTCAAGAAATATCGCAAAGTTAATTAAATAACTATGTCCTTAAAACTAAAACCCATATTCCAAGCCATACAAATAACTATTCTAATTTAATCACTAAAAATCAATATCTTAGATTTAATACACTTAAACTAAAATAAATATCTTATATGTTACGTCTCCCCTAATTAAAGAGAAATGATCTAACTATTATTTATACACTCAACAGATATTTGCATTTTCCTATATAAAAAAATTCACCTCGCTTTATATTTATTTCTTTTGCAAGCCTTTATTTATAAAACTCACCTCGCAATATTTAAAATCAAATATCACAGCCCTTTAAATACTAAAAATGTAACTTAACACATCCTCTCTAACCAACCAAAAATCAGTTTCATAATGTCTCTCTAAATAACTAAAGTTCAAACTCTCAATGTCTCACTAAATATCCAAAATTCAATCTTATAAAGTGTCTCTAATTCAACTCACAACCATTATAAATCAATATTCCCTATCTCAAATCCATATGCCTATCACCCTCACAATTCAAAATCTTACTCCAAATAAGACAATTAAAAATATAAATTATATTTTAATTATATTTGCACCTAAGTCATTATTTCACACTATTTTGACATCTCAAGGCGTTCTAAACATAACATAACAATCAATTAAGATTTATTTAATTAACTCAACACAATACTAAAAACAATATATATTCACACATAAATTAAACAATCTATATAACCTCAAATTTAACAATCTATAGAGCACACAAAACTTCTCAACAAAGTTCAACATCATTTTTGGCACACAGTAGGTTTTATAGAATCTATTTAAAATATGAAAAGTACCGAAATATAGACAACATTGGGGTCTGAGGCCAACCCGAAATATTAAATGTAGTACAAATATTAGTTTCAAATAATTAATTGTAATATTAGATATAAAAACAGAATCAAAATACAATCCCAAGTAGGTAGCTCTGTTGGGGAGCTAAGGGATGCCGAAAGAGTGCACCAAATGAGTGCAAGAAGGAGGTCTGGGTTTAACTCTCGGAAACTAACATTCCCCCACCCCTACTAACATTGCTTATAAAAAAAAAAATCAAAAGACACAAAAGGAGTGACCAGAAAAAGTCTCACGGAGACAACGAGTTACAAAAGGTCCGACGTTAACTTTTTCAAAACGAAAAAGAGTCTAGTGTTTCCTGAAGATTTTGACGAGAGGAATTCAAAAACAGTGTTCGACTGTTCGTTTTTCGAATAGGTTACTGTAGTGGCCGAAAATGGCCAAAGACAGTCCCGCCCAAAGAGAGGAAACATGGTTGTTTCCGGCGAAACTGCACCGTAATCGATCGAGGTGAGGCCAAAAATGTGTTCAGCGGCTGATTTTGTATAGGATGCCAAGGTTTAGTGAGCTGCCGTGGCTTGATGAGAGAGAACTCGAGGAGAGAAAAACGAAATAAGGGTTTGAAACTTGGTGGTGCTGTCGTGAGTTTGATTCTCATGAGAAAGAAGATGAATAGTGCTGAGGGGGGTCTGAATAACAATTCGGTTAAAATTAGGGGCTGTATGTATAGTAAAAAGGCCAAAACTATATTATACATTCTTTTTTTTGACAAAATATATTATACATTCTTTAAAAATATTTTTACCATACAAATTCATTTTTAACACTCTATTAAACAAAATACTACTTTCAAAACAATATTTATAAATCAAAATTAATATTCTATACAAATAAATAATAACTAAAAATTAAGTTAACTCTTAAAATATTAATTACTAAAGTAAAAATACACAAAACAACATCGCAAAATTATATACTTATTTAGATGCATACACACATATATTAACACGAAAATTGGGGTGTTACACTCCCAGAAACACTGTAGCGACCAACTGTTGCAACTGAGCCTAGGCCCTCGGGGTCCCAACTCTTGGACCCAAATCTTGTAGCCAACACCATTAAGAAGTTCTTTGGCTATCTGTAAAATGCACCCACAATTGAAAGAAAAGCTTGTGGGAGAAGCTTGCACCGACATCAGTAGCCTAGCATCTAGGGCTGTTCTGATAGAACAGTTAATACAAGATAAGGAGAAAAGAAGGACTGCTAGAGGGTGAGGGCCCCATTTGGTAGCAGTGGTCGATCCCAAAGATGATTTCGACTAAGATGATTCAGCCGAGCCTACGGCAGACATCATGGCAGTCGAGATTGTGAAAGGATAAACGTACTCATGTCCAGCTTTGAAACCACCCAAGGGTAAAGAGAAGGATGAGTCAAAAAGTAAAACTGAATATTCCTTTGACATATCTAAGGCAGATCAAATTTTTGTCTACCTATTGAAGGACAAACAGATTCGGCTAATTGATGACCATAAGATACCTCCTCTTGAAGAGATACAAGGGAACAAATACTGCAACTGGCATAATTCCTATAACCATGCCACGTCCAACAGCATTGTGTTCTGAAGAGCTATTTAGAAGGCTATTAAGGAGGGAAGGTTTAAGTTGGCTGACAAGAAAAATATATGGGTTCCCAAGCGAGAGGGTCCTTCAGAATGGACACCATCGGTCTTTGACCGATTACGAACTCCTGTTGAAGGATCTACCGTAGCGGATCGTATGACCCACCTACAACATAGGTTGGAAATAGGCGGCCAAGCCAGCAGTGGAAGCCCCATAAGAGGTTTCCCAAATTTGGAAGATTACTCATGAGAGCGAGCTCCACTTGTCTAAACTAAACCCTAGAAGGCAGAAGCCCCAGTCGAAAGAGCAAAAGCCACGGCTTAAACACTTCTCGCCTGGGGGGCAAGGTCTGTTTGCCGATGGAAGCATCAGGCGGGCTACTTTGTTTAGTTTCGGCAGGGAACCTATCCCAAGAGGAGAGAGGAGAGTGGCAAGAGTCACGATAGAGTAGGGTTTGTTGTCCGTGGACATCACGGTTATGAATGACAAGGAGTTAAGGGACACCAGAACAGTTTAACCACCCTCAGAAGTACCCCCGAGAACAATGGATGGCGAAGAAGGTGTCAATGGTTTCACCACCCAAAGTAGCACCTCTAACACGCACATAAAGGAGGAGGTTGCAAAGGGTAAGGTAGGTTCAAAAAATGAGGGGCATTTTACAAATGCTGACCTTGACCAAATAGAAGGATACACAGGAAACCCTTGCGGCCTCTATAGCCACCGCGTTGGAACAGACTTTTCCTAAACCTACCGAGTTCAGCGCAGTTGATGTGCCTGCTGTAACCACACCTTCTCTCGGCTGTAGAAGAGGCCGAGTTCAACAATATGATTAGGGCAGCTGAGGTAACTGGTAGCCTGCTCACCGACGCTGTTAAGGAATGCTTATATGGTCCCCATAGTCCCAAGCAATCCTAGACACTAGGTGCTGACACTGAGGCTTCCTCCCCTAAAGGGAAACCAAAGTCGTTAGCCGATTGCTCCCTGGTTGCAGATACAAGTAATGAGGCTGAAGAGCCATTTGGGCCGCTTGTTTGTATACTTATTGTAACACCCTAATATTTCTAACAAGTAGAAATGCTAAGATGCACGAAATGACATACATCAGAGTAGGATTTCCTGTTTCAGATATTGAACAAACTAAAAACTCTTAAACTTAATCCAAAATCAAGAGTTATACATAGCTCAAGACATCCGAATCATAATAATTCCTATTGTTCAATATCCAACAACAAAAAAATAGCGGAAACGATCATTAACTGGTAGCTAGTACAAGTCATCAAATCGAAGTACAATTGTAACACCCCTTTTCTACCCGTTAATTTAATTGGAAAAATATCAGAGTTTTCAAAAATTTGTTTCGCACGAGGAATGTTACACATACTTCAATAAAATAATGCTTCTCAATAAAACAGCTCAAACACAATAATCCTGCATCACGTAGCACGTTACCAAGAGGAGAGCCTCAAAAACACAGTTATCATCGCAAATACTTAACGTCAATAAAAACCAACTACGCAGCGGAATAACAAAATAAAACAGAATCGTCAACAAAAACATAACAGCTGAAATCATTCATAAACATCAAGTTCGTTCCCCCCTGAGTACTACGTATCAGAGCGTGACGACTCGACTCGAAGTAGTGAAGGTACCTAGTCCTTCACTCGTGATCACCTGCACGTTACCGCATAGGGGTAACATTCAAACAGAAGGGTGAGTCCAATTCAATCCATATAATAAGTCACATGATAAGCAATAAGTCAGGTCACAGCTCTAAAATAATCACATCACAATCATCAATTACATCACTACAATAACTCATCACTATGTCATGTAGGCATATGAAATGCAACCCACTCGCGGGCATATGCATGAGGTACCTTTTCACAAACGTCGCTTAGCCTTTATGGCCTCATCGTCACTTAGCCTTTTGGGCCTCAAAACGTCACTGGGTATATTCATATGGGAGGCATGAGACACTATGACATGCACCACGCACAAACACACAATCACGGTCAACTATGTGACCCGTCACTTACCAATTTGCCAAATAAGAGGCACAGCACCTGTCAATTCACAATTTACACACAATAACGTCACTTAGCCTTTTGGGCCTTATCATCACTTAGCCTTTTGGGCCTCAACGTCACTTATTTTCATCGTCACTTAATCATAAACATCATCAACTCAAACAATAGCCACTGAGGCAAAAACGTCATTTACTAGCCACCAAGGGCATCATCGTCATTTACACCTTAATATCAACAACATTGGCCATTAAGGGCAAAACGGTCATTTAACTAGCCACTAAGGGCATCATCGTCAAAATCATCACTTTTAACACTAAAACGTTAAAACCACTGGTTATACACAAAGGGGATTTTTAAAGACACCAAAACATCTTTTCAAGGTCACAGCAACGGCCACCGGGAACAGCCACTTGGGGTGCCCCAGCAACCTTCAGAAATAATAAGTTTTTATTTTTAAAAATGGGACACACAGATAGGCAACTGAAAAAGCTTCCCAACACTTTTTGAAATGTTTAAAACGGATGTCCGAGTCAAAAGATATAGCGAAAACAGTTTTCATAAAAATTTTGAGAACATCCTGAAAAACTGGCGCCCTGGGCGCCCAGGCACCTGGCGCCCAGCGCCCAGCAAAACGCAACACACACACACACGGGCGCTCAGCGCCCAGCGCCTGGCGCAACACACACACACACACACGGGCGATCAGCGCCCAGCGCCCAGCGCGCTCAATCACGCAACACAATTCACACCCACACGCACACACGGCGCCCTGGGCGCCTGGAGCCTAGCGCCTGCAACACACACGCACATACAGCAACACGGCGCACAGCGCCCATGGGCGCCCAGCGCCTGCACACTTTCAGCAACACCATTTCAGCACAAAATCCAGCAACATCCATCAAACAGAATTCATCACAATTTCAACCACAAACCATGAACATCACGCATACATCATCAACAAGAACATAAAGTCACAAACATAATCATGATCGTGGTGAAATCAAGGCTATCACTACCTAAAACCTATCATACAATCTATTATATAAATTGATAGAACTCCCCTTACCTCGAATTTGAAGAATAGGAGCCCTAGAGACGGTCACGAACGGAACCACGGCAACAATTCACGTCCCTTTCCTCTCCTTGGTTGTGCGACTTCTCTTCTCCTCTTCTCCTCTCCAACGGCGCCTCTCCCCTCTCTATTCTCTCCAATACGCAAAATGATGGAACAAAAACCCTAACTCCACATGACCTAGTGTATTCGCATGTCTCAATGGATCATGGGCTTGGGCTTTTCACTTAAGCCCAAGTCTACCTAATTGGCGCCTTCATCTCCAAATACCACCTACACCATTTTAATATAATTTTTTTTAATTAATTAAATTATACCCAATAAATTAAATAAATTCCTAAATACTTAATTAAATAAATTAATTAAATATTTAGGGTGTTACACTCCAGCTCCTGGACCTGAATTTAATAGCTAACACCTTCAAGAAGTTCTTTGGTGGTCAGTTGAAACCGCTCGATAGGCCGGTGTACATGAAGCCTTACCCAGAGTGGGTGCATAGATTGGTGCCTCTGCCCAGAGGATTCAAAACATCTGACATTTCTACATGTAACAGCCCAGGTCCAACGCATTGGCCACCCCGGCACTATTACCTCACGGTCTTCTCTACCCCTCTTGTAGAATTTTTGCCTTCCGTGGGAATCGAACCTTGCACCTGAGGCATAAGTGCAAGTTAAACACACCTCCCACTACCAATTGAGCGCGCGCTCAATTGGTAGTGGGAGGTGTGTTTAACTTGCACTTATGCCTCAGGTGCAAGGTTCAATTCCCACGGAAGGAAAAAATTCTACAAGAGGGGTAGAGAAGACCGTGAGGTAACAGTGCCGGGGTGGCCAATGCGTTGGACCTGGGCTGTTACAACAATCACTAAGGGAAAAACATCATGAACATAAGTCTAAAACTTCATGTCCTCCTTAAGGTCTCATCAACCATGCTTCCTTGCCTTATTCCTTCCCTGAGTATCTGTAAAACAACAACATATAAAGGGTGAGATAAACATTATCTCAGTGAGTCCTACCGTAACCCCTCACAATGACTCTCGGTCCATTTATTCTTGTTCATTTAATCGTAGTCCATATAGGTCCTACGTGCATATAGCTTTTCCTGTCATGCCATAGTACATCTTCGGAAAAAGCTCTGCCTTTACCGTCGAACCTCTCCACTAGTTTACACTAGCTTCAAACCTTCTGAGGCCTAGGTTCTGGGGCTCATGACTTCCTCTCCCCTAGTATACTAATCAACTGGGTCGTCACCCATCCTTTGATATAATTTATATATCCCGACCTTGAAAGAACATTTAGTTCCATGACCTTAAACAATTGATTGAACATTTAGTTCCATGATAGTAAACATAACCCATGTCCGCTCACGTGTACTATTTTTCGGTTTTCGAAACATTTATAGGTTTGAAGGTAATTTCCAAAACCATCTTGAACATGTCAAAAACAATGTTTTATAAGTGAAAAATCATCACAAAAGGTTGGAAAGAAGATTAGAAGAGGTTTGGAGTCGAGAGGAGCGGCGAAACGAATTTTTGAAAACTGGTGGCAGAAGGTCTTGCACGACCCATGCCAAACCTTGCACAACCCGTGCTAAAGGTGGCACGATCCATGCTAAAGGTGGCACGATCCGTGCTAAAGGTGGCACGATCCTTGCTGCCTGTAGCAGATTCACAATTCGTTCGTTTCATTTCGTTTCGCTTCTCCGATCGCTTCCAATCGAAACTCAATCCAATTTTCAACAAAACAATCAAACATTCACGTAATATTCCAGTCCAATCTCAGTTCATACAATCACATATAAAATTTAATCAAAACCATCAAACACTACAAGAAAAATTAGACTTTTCGGCGGGCAAAATCCGCCGAATATGTGGACTTTCCGGCGGATTTTTGGCGCTGGTAGCCAGCTCGCAGCAAACGGTTTCCGGCGGATTTCCTATCGCCCAAAAAATCCACCAATTTGCCGGAAAGTCCACCAATTTGCCGGAAAAACCGTTTTTTTTTTATAAAAATTTTTTATTTAAAAAATTAATATTATTTTATTAAAAACTTTAATTAATTATTTTATTAAAAACTTTAATTATCGATAAAAAAATAAAATTTCAAAATTAATTAATTTACTATTTAAAACAATAAAAATTAGGAATGAAAATTAATAATTAATTTAAAAAAATATCCGTACAAAAAAAATATCCATACAATAAAAAAATATTCATAAAACAAAATATAATAATCCAAAGCTACTGGGGTGGCTGCTGGTCCATGTCATCACCATGATAATAGGTATCATCAGCTGCAAGAAAAGCACTAATCGCATCGATATTAAGATCAATGTGGGGCTGGTGGGGTGACCGCCGCTGGGGGTGCTGGTTTGGCTGGTGGGGTGACTGCTGCTAGGGCTGCTGGTATGGCTGACGTGCATACTGCTGGGAATACTGGGGTGCATACTGCTGCTGAGGCCACTGCTGAAATGCACCGTCGTAATGCTGCTGCGCGCGGCAGGTAGGATGGCATATGTGATGAGGATGGCCTCGAGTGCTGAGACATCAGCTGATCCTGCTTAAAGCACTCCTCATTTAGCCTAGCCTGCTCCGCAGCTACCCTAGCCTGCTTCTCCATGCGCTCCTCAGCTATCCTGGCTTTCTCCCGAAGCGCCTGCACTTCCCGGTCACTTTGCTCCTACCGCTCGGCAAACTGACGCTGGGCCTCGCTCAGTTGCTGCATCAATTGCGTAACAGTATTCAACTCACCAGCATTGGGAACATAAGAGCGACCAGTACTCGAGGATCCAGAATGTGAAGCTGATAGACTCGGAATAATGCTTGTTCGGAAAGCAGCCAGTCCAATACCACCTGATCCTACCCTACGATTACTCTTTTGGGGACCAACTGCTCTCTTCCAAATATCGCGAGCTACTCTAGCCTCCTCCATTGGATCGATATCAGCTGCCCCACTGCTCTGTTGTGACTCATGGTACTCAGCCAGCCCACCCTGGTAGCTCTCCTGAAAAAAATAACCCAAGAAATAAATACCTATAGCAAAAGTAGTTTTAATATAATATGCCTCTCCCGATATAAAGATTAATATAAATAATAAACATTAATATATAATTGTAAAAGTAGTTTTACCACAATATTCATCGCCCGATCTGTAGCAAACTCACCAGTGTCCTCCCGTATATGCATGTAGCGATGCAACTCAGGCAAAGTGATTGTCCTTTGTTCCCTCGCCTCCTATATATATATACATATTATTAATTAACACACATGAAAATGACTAGTTAATTATAACTAATTAATTAATCAAGTAATAAAGTAATAAATTTACCAAACGCATGTGATCCATTGCAGTATTAAAACTCCCCCCGTGTGTGTGCAGCCACATTTTTCAGAAGCACAGTTCTTCTTGGCTTTCTACAAATAATTCCTAAATTCTGGTGTCTGCCGGTACTCCTTTAACCCAGCCCAAGTTGATTCTCCCATATAAGATGGCTTCGCATTCTTACAGCGCGCCTCCCGCAGTAATTCAGAATAGCGATGGGAACACTCTCTCAACTTCTCTTTGCTGCTCTGGTAACCATGTACATTTTTCCTATTTAAGAAATTTACAATAATGTTGTTAATTATAAGACAAATTAATTAATCAAGTTTTTTTAAGCCACAATTAAATGTTTTTATTAATAAAATAAAAAGAAGACATGAAAACACAAGGGGGGACTAGACCAAAACCCTTGGCGATGAAAACAATAATAGAAAGCGCAACAAAGGCCCCGAAAATAAACAACCAAAGAGTTCTAATAAAAGATATTCTTAGGCGACCAGGACAGCCCAAAAAAGGAAGCAGGGCAACACCAGAATAGCCCCCACAACCTCCACCCACTGCCTACTGCGCACACACTCCAAACCACCACAACCTTAATCACGTCACTATCCTCACATTAAGCGCACTCCCAAAGATCGAGGTTAGAGATGAAGGCCAAGAGACGATTGGGAAGGGTTCAGAAGCTGAAGGCAAAGGTAGGAGCCCAGCGAAGAGAACTGCTAACTGTAATCAAGGGACCCAAACTCCGAAGCAGTGCAGCACCTGCATGCCCCCACATACCACCACCCGCCGCCAATTGAGTGCCACACCACAACACCCAGCATCACCTCACTATCCTCACATTAAGCACACTCCAACTGATCGAGGTTAGAGGTGGAGGCCAGAAGAGGGGAAGGGCTCAGGAGCTGAAGGCAGAGGGGAGGAGCCCGTCAGAGAGAACTGCAAACAGCAGCCAGGGCACCTACCGAATCAGCACACCCCTGTCTTCCGGCGTCAAAACACTAGCCACCACCGCGAAGCCGTGTCACCAGCCAACACCGCGACACAGCTGAGCTTGACCGAGGTCGTCGATCACCAGCCACCACCGCGGTGTTGTGCCACCGGCCAAAACCGTGACACAACCAAGCATGACGCTACACAGCGACATTCAGCTAGTGCCGGCGACGAAAGACGAAAAAGCGGCCTCGGAGGTGAATGCTGCTATACCGCAGATCCAAGAGCGATCCACCAGCCACCATCCCGCTCATATCATCAAACCACCGTGTAACAGAAGCACACCATGTACCTCCTAAAACGCGCATATCCACCAAAAAGCAGATCCAAACCAGCAACGCCACAGGGCAGAGACAATGAACGGCACAGAGGAAGCAAGATCACTTTGCGACCCACGGAAAAAACAACAAAACGCTGAGACCCAGATCATCAAACGCAGAACCAATCGCACAACCCAGATTCCGAAAATCGCAATTGCAACTCCGAAGCAACAACCATCGCTGTACAGTCGCACAAAACAGAACCGAATCAACAACCCAAACCCAGAATAATATCCAGACCAGCAGTATCACGATGCAACAGAGATCACACCAAACCCAGAACAATATCCAGACCAGCAGAATCACGATGCAACAGAGATCACCAGCAGAGATCAAAACTGAACAGCAATCGATCACCAGCAGACGAGGCGGCCAAACTCCCCTCCTTCAGCGGCGATCAATCGTAATCCAGAGAATCCATGCCCATCGAACCTTCGCCCAGAGAAAGCGGCGCCGCGGGCCAGATCGGGCCAACTCAGATTGCGAAACCGCTCCTCTCGAAACAGAGATCGAAACCGATCAGAGTCAATCGATCTCCAGCGGCGACGGCAGAAGACCAGCGGCCAACCCAGATTGCGAAATCGATCACCAGCAGAGGAAGGCGGTGATTGGAAAGGGGGAGGAGGCCAAGGAGACCCCCCCAGCGGCGACGGCGATAGGCTCTGTTCCGCTTATTTAATATATTAAATAGGTTAATTAATCAAGTCAATAAGATAATACTCCAAATTAATTATTTCGTAGAACAACTTACCAAAAATGATTTTAATATCCTCCCAATTTCCTCTTCATCTTTTCTAACAGCCGTCCAATTCTTCCAGCTGCTGGTGAAATTCTCCTTGATTGTTTTTGTGATGGCGGTAGCTGTACCCTTCGAAGGAAGAAACCTGCATTAAAAAAGATGAATTTTATTACTCCAAATTATATAAGTTATATAAAAGGAAACAAAAATAAATTAATAAATAATAATATATATACTTACGAATCCCTAGCAGTCTCCAATATGATACGCCCATAGGTGTATACCTAACCACCTCACAGTCAACAATGAATGTGCGTACCCCATCAGTAGCTGCAGGAATCACTGGGTCCCCTGCAGTACTAGTACTAGCACCCTCAGACCCAGGTGGTGGCAAATATCTGCCACCAGAAACAACAACACGAGCAGGCTGAACACGACGCCCTAGGCGAGTAGAAGTCTTCCGCCTGCTAGTGCTGGCGGCATCACCCGTGACAGGTGGAGGAACATATGTCTCGTCATCGGATCCTGAGTGAGATGCCATGACCGTATCTAGACATATACATTTAAACAAACAAACATACACTAAACAAGGTTAATATAAACATACTAAACAAAAATATATACACATACTAATTAAACAAACATAAATTACATCCTTGATTAAATATAACATATATTGTTGAAACATAAATAACTAATTGGAAATCCATTCATTCTCAAAATCATCATCATCAGAGGAGTGAATTCTTGATACACCAATGTGGGCTGTTGCATCTTCATCAGCATCTTCTTCGTCATCGACTTCATCGCCGGTGTTTGGCTCATCACATAAACGACTAATGGGTTCAACTTGAATCACTTCATTTACATTAGACATCTCTTCCATTTGATATGGCACATCTTCCACCATGTCATCATTTGTCTCAATGCGACCTCTTGGTTTTGTTTTAATTGCGACACACCAACCACGCCTATCAGTCTGCGTTGATGGATAAGTGACATAATAGACTTGTCTCACATTTTGTGCAATGACGAACGGATCATACTGTCGATATCTACCATTCATTTTAATGTCCACTGTATTTGACTTTGGATTCACCTTTGTTCCTCGAGCAGACGGATCAAACCAATTACAATAAAAAACCACTACCTTCTGACTAAAATCTAGATGGGGGACGAAAGTTCATATATGTGTTGAACCACACCATAAAAATCATCTTCACCTCTTCCAGTGACACCCTTCATGCACACTCCACTATTGACTGTCTCTCTGCCCTGTGTCCATTCATTGGTGTGAAATTTGTATCCATTGACAAAGTATGTGTTCCATTCTTTAACACATCTTCGAGGACTGTCTGATATGTTCCTCAAGTGTTGGTTGGTAGGAGTTGGTGGGAGGGCATAAACATATTGCCTAAACCAAGTTGGACAATGTGCATTAATATGAGTAGAAGATTGTTGCTCACTTACGTCCTCTGATGACAAGAATTCCCTAAAAAGAAATAATTAATTGTTACACATTTGTCTACTTTATATTAACTAATTAAGATCGATAGTTAATGTTGAGGAACATACTCAATAAATGGTTGCACCTCAGTACAGTTTATCAACACATGAACATGTGCTGAACTTAACTCTTCATCTGTTAGCCAGTGAATTGACTCCTTCCCAGATGGACGACCGGGTAGACAAAAGACAGACAAAGCTAAATGATGTCTAGGCCATTCAGTATCCATTTCATTTGGACTGCTTCCAGGAGCAAACTCTTTCTTGAAATAATAAGAACAAAAATGTGTTGTTTCACGGTGTAAGTAAGAAGAACAAAAATGCATTTCAACGATAGCGTGGCTCTCCACACAACTTGCATTCCGACAACTCTCCATCATTTATGCCAAACTCATTGTTATAATAGAGCATGCAACCAGACACACAACAATCAATTCTTTTGGATTTTAAGCCAAGCTTCGATACCAGTCTTTTAGCTTCATAATAACTTTGCGGCAAAAGCCCTCTAATGAGGGTGGCATCCAACATCATTTTGGTCATATATTCCATGCACGGCTCAGCAACATTAAATTGAGACTTAAGACCCAACAAACCGAACACACATTGATAATTTTGAGTCTTTAGATCCTTCAAATAATGGTTTATTTGTCTCACTCAAATACATGTAAAACCTTTGAGCTTCCTCATTTGGAACTTCTTCAGCATCATATTCTGGTTCTTCAAATTCCAAATTTACTCCAACAACGTCAGATATCATTTCTTGATAAACATCTAACGGTTGTATAATTTGGCCTTCAGATGCCGTAGTCGCTGGATAACTACTTGATGTGGGAGCTACTACTTCAACCGGAACATTAACCGCAGGAACTGCAGCTACCCCTGGTCCTACTTCCCCGTGACGAGTCCATATCCAATAATTTGGCCTAAACCCATTTTTATAAATCGAAAGGAAAATTTCAAGTACGGACATCTAATACCGCATTGTCGTGCAAATTCTTCATGACACTTAGCACAAAAAATAAACTCTTCTACTCCTTCTACAAAACGTCGCCTTAAACCGGATCTTCCAGGAAACAATCGATCATACATCCAACTACGATCCATAATTTCAAGATCTATGTACTACACTACAACGTAAATGAAATAAACTATCAAATAAACTATCAATTACTTTATATTTTGATATATATTGATATATTAATTACTTTATTTGGATATATCAATAAACTATCAATTACTAGCAACACAATGAATTTTTAGATAATGTTATATATTAATAATTTAAACATTATAAATAATAATTGCAAATTTAATTTTAAATTTTAAATTTTATAAGACAATATTTGTTAATAAAATTTATAAGTAAACTTAATAAATAAGTTTTTTCAATATAAATTATTTTGTATTATTATTGCAAACAAAATTTGTAACAAAATTTTACTATAAATAGTGAAGTAATTAATATTTTATTAATTTTAATATTGTACCAAAAATGTGATTTGAGAAAACCAACTTCTATGACACGACAATGAGACACAGGAACATGTATTCAAATCATCGACAATAAGCGTTATTAAAAGTCATCAAGGACTAAAAGAAAAAATCCAAATTTTACGGTGACCAAAAGTTGGTAAAAATTTTTTAGACACTAAAAACAAAAAATCCATATATATTGATATATTAATTACTTTACTTTGATAACTAACCGTAGTGAAGAGAAGGCTCTAACTTGAAGCGTATCCCCAACTCGAACAAAGAGGAAAAATGAGGAACGCAAACTCAAACAATACCTAAACAAACAACACCACAATTAGTAACAAACTCATATTATAAAATAATTCAAAAACTAAAACTATTAACTCGTGTTACAAACATACCTTAGATCGAAGAAATTTGCCAAAGAGAGGAAGAGATTTAATAGAGAGAGGAAGAGAATTCGTAGGGAGGAAGAGAGGAATTTCAAGAAGAGATCTAGTAGAGAGAAGGAGAGTGTTGGTAGAGGTGTGAAGAAGAAGTGGAGAATGGAGAAGGGATTTATATAGAAGAAATGAAGTCAAACGGTCAAAAGGCAAAATCCGCCGGAAATGTCATTTACTGGCGGATTTAGGGGATTTCCGGCGGATCAGGGGATTTCCGGCGGATTTTCAAAAATCAAATCCCCCGCCCTTTTCAAAAAAATCCGTCGGAATTGTCGTTTCCGGCGGATTTTAGTCGGGTCGTCATTTCCGGCAGATTTTTAGGCATTTCCGACGGATATTTACGCAATATCGGCAGGTTTTTTAATTTTTTTTTTCTGTAGACCCAAATCCGCCGGAAATACCTAAAAATCCGCCAGAAATACCTAGAAAATAAACGGCTCAAATTTGTGATCTAAAATTTTGATCAACAGCTCATGTTTTCCCACGCCTATTTTAAATTGGGCTTCAGCTTTCCATTCTACTTCACAAAAACCCTAACCCCTTCTCTGCTTCTTCTCCACCAAATCGTATAAACACAAAAAAAATGCCCCTAACACAATACTCAGAGGATTCTTCCCTCACTATCATTCATCATCAGGGCATCATCACCAACAAAGTTTATGGTGTCTGTTTCGAGGGGCGAGACACAATGCAGTGTAGGCTTAAACACAACATAACATTCGTTGCCCTAAAAGATAAACTACTGGGTAAGGTGCAAGTGGAGGGTGACGAGCGAGAGATAACTCGTATAGTTTATCGGAAACCCGATTGGTCTGATGGACGTGTGCACTGGTCTACAATGGATGTCAAGAACGACGATGACGTCCAAGCAATGATGTCCATTTATGTCCTGTTTAAATGGAAGGGTTATCTGCATTTGTACGTGGAAACCACACAGACCGTCGCTGAGATCCTTAGTCGTTTAACTCCACCAGCTCAGTAGTTTCTGTCATTTTATCGTTTTCGTGTATTTCGAGTTTTATGTATGGTGACGCTTTTTAATAATAAAATTGTTGTTTAATTTAAACGGTACTGTAAACCAAAAATAATCAACCCAATATTTATTCATTACTAAATCAGTGACGTTCAATTACAATTATTGATAAACAAAATAACAGTAAAAAACTACAACTGGGTAACAACAGAGCCGGATCCAGCATCACTCGCAGTATCACTGTCACTCCCACTCCCATCAGAGGCAACCGCCAGCATAATCCTGGCGACCTTGAAGCTCCCGGTGTGATAGTATGTTAACGAGGCTTCGACACTCTCAACACCCCCATACGCTTGGCAGATGGCATGCATATTAGTAAGGATGTTGCCGCAGCGCATGTTGTTGACACCACGAATACAAGGGCCAACTTCTAAGACAAAATAAAAGGAAGAAGGCAACTCTAGCCTCCAAATCTCATTTGGAATGGAAATCCTCCCAGCATTTTGTTCAACGAGGGTAACGAAATGGATCATACCTGCAACCGAACATATCAAACACAATCAGTATCAGTATGATTCGATTGAACTCAACCGAACGTATTCGGTTGACCTCAACCAAATGGGTCCATTTTGCTTCGTCCCCAGGAGCATTCAGTTGTCGTCAACCGAATGCTTCGCGAAAATGCAGAAGTGAAAAAACAATACAACACAGCAAATCAAGCAAAATGCAAGTAAATGAGGGTTAGAAATCGTGTACCTTATGTTCCGAAAATGAGTTTGAAGGTTAAAATCGAAGATTGAGTGAGTTTGGGAGAGGGAGAAGTCGAAGAGGATGTGGGAGAGGGAGAGGGTTTCGACTGGGTGTGTTTTTGGTGGGTGTGAGGGGCTTGAGAGGGAGAAAGAGTGTTTTTGAGTTAGGGGTCAGGGGATTTCCGCAAGATTTTCACAATTCAAAATTTGCCAGAAATGACCTTACCGACGGATTTTTTAAAAAGATTTATTTTAACAATCCGCCGGAAATGACCTTACCGGCGGATTTTTTTTTAAATAAAAAATAAAAAATTTTCGTAGGCCCAAATCCGCCAGAAAGACCTAAAAATCCTCCAGAAATGTCGCGGAGGAAAAAAAATCCGCCGGTAATGTTTCAGCGAATAAAATCCGCAGATAAGTCCTACAATCCGTCGGAAAGTCCTGGCCTGAAAAATCAGTTTTTCTTGTAGTGAAATGTTATATTTTCAAAAACGGTTTTCGACTCAAAATATCAACCTTTATCCAAATTCGGTAATCACGAACAACATATTCGGAATACTGAAAACCTAACGTGAGTAGAACTCACCGATCGTGATGAGAATCGCGAGATAGCGAAACTCGCAAAGCTCATCCGCTCCAAAACCTCACAACACGTTCCGAACTCGATCCAAATGCGTCCAATCGCTTCGAACTGAAAATGCAACCTCCCCCAATGATCCTCTTCTACCCAATTCGAACCAAAACAGAAATGTAGCTATTGCAAGGGCTCTAGTACTGAATCTTGACTTCACAATTTAATTATGGAGCTTCATCATCCACATGTAAGCTACTAGAGACCCCAAAACTCCATTTTTTCTTCTTGAGAGCTAGGATGTTCAAAAATGGCAACAATGGATAGAGGAGGAAGCAGAGAATGAAATTAGTGTCATTGTGTAGAGCTTGAAAAATGAGGAAGAATTGGTTGAAAAGAACTTACATGCAAAGAGCTTGATGGTGGTGATGATTCCTTTCTCCTCTCTCCCTTTCGCCTCACTCTCTCCTTTCTCTCCTCCACTTCTTTTCTGGCTATGTTAAAGTGAAGGTGGTGTTTCAGCTGAAATTGAGAAATGAGAGAGTGTTTTAGTTGAAGGCTTAAATGAGTGGGAAAAGACTAAAGTGCCTCTAACTTAGCTTATCATCTTAGTTTTCTTCTAATTAACCACTAACTCATAATTACCCAAAAATTGTGTATTTTGGGTTAGGGGTTCGAATGATATGGAAATGACCTAATCCTCGCATAATTCTATTTCTACCCCAAAACAATCACATAATTCATACAATTAACAATTAAACGTTGCTTTCTCGCTTTTCACATGTCCATGACTTGATTTATTATTTCATCGAATAATAATTCGCTAGTTAATTTCATAAAACGAAATTAACCGAAATTTAGGGATGTTCAATCACCCCAACTTTTAAAATTTTGTTCTCAAAATTGAACAAAACATACCTCATGAAAATAGATACGGATATCTAGCCCGCATGTCATCCTCCAATTCCCATGTAGCTTCCTCGATCGAAAATTCATCCCAAACTGCTTTGACAATGGGAATTGTCCTCGTCCGAAGCATCTTCTCGCCATGTTCCATGATGTAACTAGGATGAGGTTGAAAAGACAAGTCTGACCTAAGGTCAAACGTCTCAAAATTTAACGGTTGACTCGGATCGGAAATGTATTTCCTTAGCTGAGATACATGGAATATATCATGTAGATTGGACAAAGCTGAAGGTAAAGCAATACGGTAAGCTACTACTCCAACTCGCTCGATAATTTGGAAAAGTCCAATATACCGAGGAGTGAGTTTCTTCACCTGCAATGCCCTACCGGTACCAATTGTTGGAAAAACTCTCAAAAACACATGATCACCAGACTCAAACTCTAGTGGTCTTCTTCTCTTGTCCGCATAACTCTTCTGCCTACACTGGGCAGCCTTCATTCTTTCTCTGATTTGCCGGATCTTTTCGGTTGTCTCAAGAACCAAATCGGGTCCTAATAACCGATCTTCACCGACGTCCCACCAACATAGTGGCGTTCTGCACTTCCTCCCGTACAAGGCTTCAAATGGAGCCATTCCGATACTGGAATGATAGCTGTTGTTATAAGCAAACTCCACCAATGGAAGACGATCCTCCCATTTTCTTCCGTTATCAAACACACAATCCCGAAGCATATATTCTAAAGTATAAATAGTCCTCTCTGTCTAACCATCTGTCTGCAGATGATAAGAAGTACTAACCAACACTTTTGTTCCCAAAGCTTGGTTTAAAGCTTTCCAAAATCGAGAAGTGAACTTTGGATCACGATCTGACACAATACTTGTAGGGACTCCATGCAACCTGACTATATTCTTCAGATATTCCTCGGGTAACTTGGAAACCTTACTGTTCGAACGAACAGGAATAAAATGAGCTGATTTGGTTAGACTATCCACAACTACCCAGATGGAATCGTTACCGGCTTGAGACCTTGGTAATCCTATGACAAAGTCCATAGAAATATCTTCCAATTTCCATACTGGCACATTCAACGGCTGCAACTGACCAGCAGGCATCTGGTGCTCTGCCTTAACCCGTTGACAAGTTAGGCATCGAAACACAAATTCTGCAATCTCTACTTTCATCCCTGGCCACCAGTACATCTGCTTCAAATCCCGATGCATCTTCGTAGACCCAAGATGTATGGAATATTGACTCCGAAGTGCTTCCTCTAACACTTGCCTTTTGATGTCATCATCCTTTGGCACACAAATTCTACCGTTGAAGCAAATAGTCCCATCACTATCTTCGGTAAAATTTGGTAGCCTTCTTTGAGCTTGCAGCTCTACATCAATTTCTTAAGCTGAGAGAATCAGATTTCTCAATGAACTCGAAATCAGGATATGACTCAACACTAACCGGTTCCTTCTTTGCTTCACATTCACATTTAAGTCTCTGAAAGACTCTAGCAGCTTCATCTCATGCATCATTAATTCTTCCGTATGAAAAGATTTCCTACTCAACGCATCAGCTACAACATTGGCCTTCCCGGGATGATACTTCAACTCGTAGTCGTAATCCTTCAGAAACTCAACCCATCTTCTTTGCCAATTATTCATTTCTTTCTAGCCGAACAGATACTTCAAGCTTTTGTGATCACTAAAGACTTCAAAACGAGAACCGTATAAGTAATGTCTCCAAATCTTTAGGGCATACACAATTGCTGCTAACTCTAAGTCATGAGTTGGGTAATTCTCTTCATGCGGTTTCAACTGTCTGGAGGCATAAGCAACCACTTGTTGATTCTGCATTAAAACAAGCTCTGGAGCAGAAAAAGGGGACTAAATTCTCAAGATCAGAAATTTCCCTATTCCGGGTTATTTTTATCTCTGTAATTTAAGGCTCCTAATTTTATTTCATTGTTCTTGAACACTATGGATAGCTAAATCCTCTTCTAGGGTCTTAGGTGGATTTGGCTTGATTAGAGACCTTTTTATGGTCTAATTTTTAATCTGAATTCCTATTTTTATTTCAATTAATATTGTCCTAGTAATTTAATCACGTTCTTAGGATTGATCACCCTTTGCATGTTCATAATCAATTAGTTGATCAGCGATCGTACTGCAATTAGTTGGTGGACCTATAGGATAATTGGGACTATAATTAATGCATGACCAAACTTTAATTTAGTCTTCCAATCATTCAACCTTTTTGTTCTTTATGCTTTTCCTCAACTTAAATTCTTGCATGACCAAACAATTGTTAGTTTAGGAAAAAGAATATTAATCGCGAATGACCAAACGGATTAATAGCTTTAGTAAAGGGATTGGTAATTAAATAAAATAAAGGAATTCAGGTAGAATTAGACATAGGGGAATCGAATCTTGCAAGTGAAACCGTGACCCTAGGCCTCTCTCCATTGATTCAATCTTGTATTTTACTATTTGTTATTTAATTAATTTGATTTAGTTTAAATTACTACTCTTCTATTGGTTCGTCTAAACAATATATGATCTTGATTAGTTTGGTACTTGTTAATTAATCCCTGTGGATACGATAATTTTTTATGCTACTTCTGCGAAAGAGTAGACTTGCTCTAAGTGTGTTTTTAACGCAACAAGTTTTTGGCGCCGTTGCCTGTGTCATATTGTCTATTGTCTGTCATTGTGCTTCTGATTGGGTCCCATATTTGGCTGTCTCTATTCCTTATTTGAAAATGTTGCTTAGCCAGAGAATTTGCTTGAGGACAAGCAAAAGTTAAATGTGGGGGAGTTGATAAACTCCAGTTTAGTGCATTTTTATAGACATATTTGAGTCACTTTTAGAGCAATTATATACTAATTATATAAATCACTAACTTAATTTGCTCTTTATTGTGCAGAGAGAAAGAAAATATAAAAAAAGAATGAAAAGTCTATTTTTAAAGCCAGTTTGAAGATACAATTATATATATATATATATATATATATATATATATATAGCTGGAAGAGAATAAGGAAATGGTCAATGCCTGATGGACTAAAGACTTATCCCAGGAGTTAAGCGTGACCAATATCAAATTGGATGCAAAACCCAAATGATGGAAGGAGGCCAAATAAAAAGGTGCCGCAAGCAGCAACAATTGGAGGTGTGGGAAATAAAAAAAAAGGCACGTGAGCTAGCATTTAAAAAGGGGATCCAGGCCCAGCTAGAGATTGGAATTGGAGAATGGCATGGAAACCTACGCCCTAATATAAAAAGAAGCTGTAATTGACATACTGGAGAAAAAGGAGAACAACGAGAGCCGCACAACGCACGGCAACAGTAACAGACACGATGAAAGAGTGAAGAATTTGGGTACCGCTCTTGACATCGGGAGAGTGCTCTGAAGCAAAAAAAGGAGACTAAATTCTCAGGATCAGAAATTTCTCTATTCCGGGTTATTTTTATCTCTGTAATTTATGACTCTTAATTTTATTTTATTGTTCTCGAACACTATGGATAGCTAAATTCTATTCTAGGGTCTTAGGTGAATCTTGCTTGATTAGAGACCTTTTTATGTTTTAATTCATACTTTGAATTCCTAATTTTTATTCCAATTAATATTATCCTATTGCTTTATCACATAATTTGGATTGACAACCCTTGCATGTTCATAATCAATTAGTTGATCAGCGACCGTACTGCAATTAGTTGGTGGACCTATAGGATAATTGTAACACCCCGGTATTTCTTTAACAAAGAAATACCTAAATATACAATTTGGTACAAATCAGAGTATAAAAATTCCTGTTCAGATATACATCTTTACAAGAAACAGCGGAAACTAATAAATCATATAATACAAGCTCGAGTCATGCGACCGAATACAGATACAGCTACAGAAGAACAAGGACAACTATAAATGAATCAATCTTCACTCTTCTCCTCGAACCCGACATACCAACTGTGCCGCTTGCTGTCCTTATAACCTGTTCTCTGTAAAAACAACAAATATGGATTGGGTGAGACAACTTGTCTCAGTGAGTCCTACCGTGACCCCTCACTAACACTCGGTTCAATTTATGAAACCGTTACAACAAAAGCTGACATAGCAATGTCTTATTTATTTATCGAATTTCCGACCGCACAACGACTGCTAATCCCGGCAATTCGTGTTCTTCATTTATTAATCGAATGCCGGCCGCACAACGACTGCTAATCCCGGCAATTCGTAAACTTTATTTATTAATCGAATGCCGACCGCACAACGACTGCTAATCCCGGCAATTCGTGAATTTCTTAGCACAAACCGGCCGTACAACGCCTGCTAATCCCGGTAACCCGTGAGTTGACCACGCCAAAACACATTCAGGGCCTAGGGTGAGGGCTCATGACTTCCCTTCCTAGTATGCTACTTGTCGGGTCGTCACCCAACGCAATACGTATGACAATACGCATCAAGTTCTCGAGAGTTAGATAATATATATCTTTTCGATCACCAAAGGATCAGTTATATAAGCTCATTAGATAATTTATGTCTTTCGATCACCAAAGGATCATTCACATAGTAATTGGATAAACAATATCCATATCGATCTATAATCCGTTTTGAGGAATTCATAAATTAGACCTCCGGCATTATAATCATATTTAACGTATTATTGACTTATAACCCGTTTTGATGAATTTATAACATCCGGCATTATAATCAAATTCAATTAACATATATAAACATATATATTCAGTCAGTCCATCAGACAGTGTACCCACACGTATACTAGGGTTTCGGTTTTTCAATCAAATATGCTTTTGAAACTCTTTTTCAATATCGTGAGTGGAATAAGTTCAAAATACGGTTGTCAGTAAGGCAATATCCTTAAAGTGGGTTGGGGAGAAAATTAGAAGTGATTCGGGATCGAAAGGAGCGACGAAATGAGAAATCGGAGTCCGGTAACAGCAGCTCACGCACGGTCCGTGCCCAGGGGCGCACGACCCGTGCGTGATTTACCAAAATCACACAGGCAACCCGAAGAGGACGCACGGTCCGTGCCCAGGGGCACACGACCCGTGCGGCCTGTTCTGTTACTGAAATCTAGTTTCTCATTCCGCTTTCCATTTCTCGCCCAAATCGAATTCCGATCGTTCTCCAACCTGAAAACGGATTTAATAAACAACATTCCAGACCATATTCCAGTGAAAGCACTTACAATCACAATTTCGCAAATTGTTCAACAATTCAATAAAACCCGTAAAAACGCGATATTGCTCAAAAACGGTTTTCGGTTCCAAAATCTTTCGAAAATTGATAATTGCCTTATGACTCAACCCGATATAATTTCAAGACACGAAAAATATCCCTATCCGTGAGTAGAACTCACCCAGTTGACAATCCCGCGAGAAATCACGCCGGAGCACGGACGACCGGACCGTAACCACTCGAACAATCCTCGTAGTCACGTACCCGCTCCGAATGCCTCCACAACTGAATTCCGCTACCAAAGCCCCTCTTGATACTGACTTCATCTCTGGTGGATAGAATTGACGTCTCGCGCGACTTGACAACTCGAATCCCGAATCCGACGAATCACATTTCCAGCTTTATTTCTGTTTTCCCCAGCATCAGGATTCAGTTTTGCAACAAGCATAACTTGGTCATTGTGAAGATAATTTTGTCTACTTTCAAATGGTCAAGTATTCACACGCATGCATCTAGTGGTTTGGGAGATATTAACAAAACAAGATGACTGGTTCAGGACAGTGTTTGATTCTGAAACCGAAACTTGTGAACAGGATATCTCTCTCATTTCTCCATGAAATCATACGGTTCTTGTGCCCAAACTGAAGAGCTTTGTGTCTAGTTTCCAGAGAAACAAGAATCACGATCATCGGAGTTGTGTGTAGGGAGATACGATGAATTCAATGAAGGTATACCATACGGGTTTCACCCAGAATTCTTGATTGACTTCATCATCATCATCCTCAATCACTTGCTATCACGAATTTGAGCTCCAATAGCTAACCTAAACATTCCAATACAGAATCAAGCTACTGGAATTCACCCTAATGCATCAAAATCAGCCATGCATCTTCAGTTTTGACTCCCTCTAGCTTCGATTTAAACATGCAATGCTCCAAGTGAGGTCAAGACTCCATTGTTTCTCCTTGGAGCTCCAAATCCGAAAATGGGACCAAGAGATAGGGGAAGAATCAGGTTCTGAAATTTATTCCATTGGAAAGGAAATCGAAATCTGAGTATAATGGGAGTGAGAGCACTTACATGCAAAACCTTTTGGAGGATCCCCCTCCTCCTTCTTTCTCCTCCATTGCGCCCCTCTCCCTCTCCTCTCCTTTTCTGTTTTTGTTTCCTAAACTTCTGGAACTGATCAGCAAATGAAAGGAAACGGAAGTGGTGGAGGTTTTGACCAGCTGAGGGGAAAGTTTAATGAGGCCAAATTACCAAAATGCCCTTAATTCGAATTTTACTTAAACTTTCGATTCCAAATCAAACAACTAATCTCCAATGTCCATCCACCTATCATTAGACATTTTGATTAGCTAAATTACTCGGTCTAAATAACCATTTTTGTTATAGCCTTTTACTAACTTTGACAATTCGAAATCTATGGAAATGACCAAAATGCCCTTGGCCCATAAAGTCTTGGTTTTGAGGTTAAACCCCAATAATCTTATGGCTTTCCGCTCGGCATAGGTTTCTCGACAAATCCTCATTCGAGTCGAGACTAATTGCTCACTCAATTGATACGTCTTCGATGTGAGGTGAAATGACGATTTTACCCTTCAGCTGAATTGTTCAATTAAATTATGACTAAGCCACAATTTAATGTAGAGTAGGATTTCTTTGGACTTTTCCTCGACTATTAATCCCCGAGACACGACCAATTATTCCCACAAATAATTACTCGGTCTTAGGCATCATAGTACGAGTCTTTAAAAATTAGGGATGTTACAATCACCCCAACTTTTAAAAATTTTGTCCTCAAAATTGACAAGACGAACCTTAAGCAAAAGATATTGGTATCGGGTCATCATGTCCTCTTTCAATTCCCGAGTAGCCTCTTCGGCTGAGAGGCCTTCCCAGACTACCTTGACAATCGGAATAGTCCTGGACCTCAATGTCTTCACGCCAAGCCCTAGGATATGACTAGGATAAGGTTGGAATGATGAATCCGGTCGAAGATCGATCGTTTCAACGCTCAACGGCTGAAGCGGATCGGGAATACATTTTCTCAACTGAGACACGTGAAAGACATCGTGAAGATACAGACTTTCTTCAGAAATTAACTATTCCGACCTCTTGAAAGCTGACACTAATTGTTATGGACAATCGAATGCCTACAACTTGTTGAGGACACGAACTCATAGTTTAGGGTATTTATACATCCTGCACTATCAAAGTCAGGAACTCAAAAGGTTCCGGCTTAGCCGCTACTTGAATTGGAACGAAACGATGACTTTAAGAGAATTTCTTTGGAATCAAACCATACGGTATCCGGAAGAAAAGTTTTTCTTCTCTTCCCGAGTTACGCTCACATAAGCGCTTGACTCATCTTACTAGAAATTTCGACTGAAGCAAACAGAATTATTTTATAAAACAGGTTGACTTTCAGTCCAAGGAATCTAGAAACGATTTTCCTTACAACCGAATCCAGGAAAAATTCTAAAATAATAGTAAAATATTCTTTCATTAAATCAGTTCCAAAACTTGAAAGTACAATAGTTCCACTTGAATGAAAATTCTTTTCAATGGGGTTTCTAATGACAATAGTTTGAAAATACGACTATCCCAAAAGGTTAATTCACCCCAACTTATATACGACCTTACTCAATGCACGGCGCTCCAATAAAGCGGAATCTCATTCTCTGATATTTAAAAGTTACGAGTTTGAAAGTGAGAGTAGAAGTGTTACTTTGTTGGAGTCGACCATTTGTGCGATCAAAATCTCGCAAACTTTTATCGTGCTTGAGTTCGGTTCCGTTAAAACAAAAATAATTAGGTTCGTTCGAGGAAGGGATCGGGAGGGACATTGAGCCGAAAAGAAAGCGGGTATTTGCTTTAAAAATTCTTCTCAAGCCGCTATTCCACTCGGTTCAATTCACTTCCTTTCAAGTGACTACACAAAGGTTATAAAGTTCACTATCAAGGACTCATGTGTCATATAGTCACTGCCCAATCATTTAGTCTCCGACCGACATACGGTTCATCCTCACTCACTCTACCATCAAACGAGTGTAGAAGGTGAAAAGGTAAAAACATTATAGGTACTCAACTCATTGGATTCTTAGAAAAGCATCGTGTGCTGGACCACAATCGGACAATCCGAATTCTCAGCACATACTTGATTTATCGACATTTAACCATAGGTCAATAGAATGGAGAATTAGCATTGACCCATCCGATGGATCAAAGTCACAGCAACTTACTGTTGATCTTAACGAATTCAAGATTAACGATTGGAGTTTCACTTCAGTAGCGGAAGCTTGAATGCTATAACATTCGAAGGATGATTTCCCAAACATGGCTTTTTCGGAGTTTTCTAAGTCAACGACTTGTCCAATTTCAGCGGTCTTCCTAAATCAACTAGGCTTGAACTTTGATACCTATCTTTCATAGATTCTTGATCACTCAGATCCTAAGGAGATGCAATTTTCGATATTGGGAATCCTACTAGAACGACATACGGTCTTCTTTCAGAGATGAGATTTAGAGTCATTCTAGACAATCTTTGGTTTCTCGATTAACTTCAGCGCATCAATTATTCTCGGATTAGTCACGAAATTGAAATTGCGGTGGCACCAGGGGATTTTGAAAACAAAAGGTTATTTTGGGAATCACACGAGCACACCATAAGTGTCTCCGTATTGATTCGTTAAAATTGGATTCAACCTTTAGAATTTTCCTTGGCCCAGCTTCTTTTCGAACTTCCGCGACTATCCAGACATAATTATTACATTACATTAATCAATATAGCTTCAGGACGGGTTCTAGGAGTCTAAACTGACTGATTGGAGATCCTTTCTACCAATTTCCCGTACAACAGGGAGGTCCACATTCCACAAATGCTTAGAGTTTACGGTTCAGATTTAAAACAGAGGTACACTTCAAAATACAATTGAAGATACGGTTCACAACCCATCCATCGGTGTAGAGAATTTCGTTGGCTTTCCAACGCCTCTCGGAACATAAAAATCGGAGTTCCGGAGCAGAAGTTACGAATAAAATGAGTCGGAAGACTAACGAGAATTTCTCACAGATCGTGATCGGAGTGCTTCCAGCAGCGGAATGAAATAAGGTCACTCCTACCGATTCCACATACTGATCTGCTTTGAAGGATTTGATTCATAATTCCTGATCGGGACTTAACCTGATCGGCATATTATGACTCTGCTAGTCAATACTGGCAACGGAGTATCTTTACTCAGTTAGCTTTATCATCTGTCACATTGTGACTCGGAAGAAGAAGAATCGGAATCTATGCTTAAGATTAACCGATACGGATTTTTCCTTGACTGCTGCCCTAACTGGGATTGACTGACACCAGAAGGTGAGATTTATGATGGAAACGATATTTCTATAACTGATAAGCTGACTAAATAAGGTCAGGGTTTCGGGTGTTAACTAATCTGACAGATTTCAGTACACTGACCTTACTGCCGCACAATGGCTTCGCTTGATTTGTACTTCTCGATAAGATCTAAGACGTTTCATCCTGCGACTCACTAGCTGCATCTAATTTATTTACTGAACAGCCGCCCACAGTTTCCTCGAACCATCGCGGATGCCCATCCTTGTTTCCAAATGTAATACGTAGCCCTCTGCTGCTGCTACGCGTTCTGATGGAACGAGAAGGCTGAGAATCCTATGGTGTAAGGTCTCGGACATTTTCGGGGCTGAGGCAACTATCTGTCATAATTTTCAGTAACTTACATGAAACATTGAGTGGATCCTGACTCAATACGTCACATAATATACTAAAAAGGTCTGACACATAATTGTCTAAGTCCCTAGCTGACTCGATCCTATGTTCTCGACCCGAAGGTCACTACGTCCGACAAGGCCGAACCGCTCTGATACCAAATGTAACACCCCGGTATTTCTTTAACAAAGAAATACGTTAAAGAAATACCTAAATATACAATTTGGTACAAATCAGAGTATAAAAATTCCTGTTCAGATATACATCTTTACAAGAAACAGCGGAAACTAATAAATCATATAATACAAGCTCGAGTCATGCGACCGAATACAGATACAGCTACAGAAGAACAAGGACAACTATAAATGAATCAATCTTCACTCTTCTCCTCGAACCCGACATACCAACTGTGCCGCTTGCTGTCCTTATAACCTGTTCTCTGTAAAAACAACAAATATGGATTGGGTGAGACAACTTGTCTCAGTGAGTCCTACCGTGACCCCTCACTAACACTCGGTTCAATTTATGAAACCGTTACAACAAAAGCTGACATAGCAATGTCTTATTTATTTATCGAATTGCCGACCGCTCAACGACTGCTAATCCCGGCAATTCGTGTTCTTCATTTATTAATCGAATGCCGGCCGCACAACGACTGCTAATCCCGGCAATTCGTAAACTTTATTTATTAATCGAATGCCGACCGCACAACGACTGCTAATCCCGGCAATTCGTGAATTTCTTAGCACAAACCGGCCGCACAACGCCTGCTAATCCCGGTAACCCGTGAGTTGACCACGCCAAAACACATTCAGGGCCTAGGGTGAGGGCTCATGACTTCCCTTCCTAGTATGCTACTTGTCGGGTCGTCACCCAACGCAATACGTATGACAATACGCATCAAGTTCTCGAGAGTTAGATAATATATATCTTTTCGATCACCAAAGGATCAGTTATATAAGCTCATTAGATAATTTATGTCTTTCGATCACCAAAGGATCATTCACATAGTAATTGGATAAACAATATCCATATCGATCTATAATCCGTTTTGAGGAATTCATAAATTAGACCTCCGGCATTATAATCATATTTAACGTATTATTGACTTATAACCCGTTTTGATGAATTTATAACATCCGGCATTATAATCAAATTCAATTAACATATATAAACATATATATTCAGTCAGTCCATCAGACGGTGTACCCACACGTATACTAGGGTTTCGGTTTTTCAATCAAATATGCTTTTGAAACTCTTTTTCAATATCATGAGTGGAATAAGTTCAAAATACGGTTGTCAGTAAGGCAATATCCTTAAAGTGGGTTGGGGAGAAAATTAGAAGTGATTCGGGATCGAAAGGAGCGACGAAATGAGAAATCGGAGTCCGGTAACAGCAGCTCACGCACGGTCCGTGCCCAGGGGCGCACGACCCGTGCGTGATTTACCAAAATCACACAGGCAACCCGAAGAGGACGCACGGTCCGTGCCCAGGGGCACACGACCCGTGCGGCCTGTTCTGTTACTGAAATCTAGTTTCTCATTCCGCTTTCCATTTCTCGCCCAAATCGAATTCCGATCGTTCTCCAACCTGAAAACGGATTTAATAAACAACATTCCAGACCATATTCCAGTGAAAGCACTTACAATCACAATTTCGCAAATTGTTCAACAATTCAATAAAACCCGTAAAAACGCGATATTGCTCAAAAACGGTTTTCGGTTCCAAAATCTTTCGAAAATTGATAATTGCCTTATGACTCAACCCGATATAATTTCAAGACACGAAAAATATCCCTATCCGTGAGTAGAACTCACCCAGTTGACAATCCCGCGAGAAATCACGCCGGAGCACGGACGACCGGACCGTAACCACTCGAACAATCCTCGTAGTCACGTACCCGCTCCGAATGCCTCCGCAACTGAATTCCGCTACCAAAGCCCCTCTTGATACTGACTTCATCTCTGGTGGATAGAATTGACGTCTCGCGCGACTTGACAACTCGAATCCCGAATCCGACGAATCACATTTCCAGCTTTATTTCTGTTTTCCCCAGCATCAGGATTCAGTTTTGCAACAAGCATAACTTGGTCATTGTGAAGATAATTTTGTCTACTTTCAAATGGTCAAGTATTCACACGCATGCATCCAGTGGTTTGGGAGATATTAACAAAACAAGATGACTGGTTCAGGACAGTGTTTGATTCTGAAACCGAAACTTGTGAACAGGATATCTCTCTCATTTCTCCATGAAATCATACGGTTCTTGTGCCCAAACTGAAGAGCTTTGTGTCTAGTTTCCAGAGAAACAAGAATCACGATCATCGGAGTTGTGTGTAGGGAGATACGATGAATTCAATGAAGGTATACCATACGGGTTTCACCCAGAATTCTTGATTGACTTCATCATCATCATCCTCAATCACTTGCTATCACGAATTTGAGCTCCAATAGCTAACCTAAACATTCCAATACAGAATCAAGCTACTGGAATTCACCCTAATGCATCAAAATCAGCCATGCATCTTCAGTTTTGACTCCCTCTAGCTTCGATTTAAACATGCAATGCTCCAAGTGAGGTCAAGACTCCATTGTTTCTCCTTGGAGCTCCAAATTCGAAAATGGGACCAAGAGATAGGGGAAGAATCAGGTTCTGAAATTTATTCCATTGGAAAGGAAATCGAAATCTGAGTATAATGGGAGTGAGAGCACTTACATGCAAAACCTTTTGGAGGATCCCCCTCCTCCTTCTTTCTCCTCCATTGCGCCCCTCTCCCTCTCCTCTCCTTTTCTGTTTTTGTTTCCTAAACTTCTGGAACTGATCAGCAAATGAAAGGAAACAGAAGTGGTGGAGGTTTTGACCAGCTGAGGGGAAAGTTTAATGAGGCCAAATTACCAAAATGCCCTTAATTCGAATTTTACTTAAACTTTCGATTCCAAATCAAACAACTAATCTCCAATGTCCATCCACCTATCATTAGACATTTTGATTAGCTAAATTACTCGGTCTAAATAACCATTTTTGTTATAGCCTTTTACTAACTTTGACAATTCGAAATCTATGGAAATGACCAAAATGCCCTTGGCCCATAAAGTCTTGGTTTTGAGGTTAAACCCCAATAATCTTATGGCTTTCCGCTCGGCATAGGTTTCTCGACAAATCCTCATTCGAGTCGAGACTAATTGCTCACTCAATTGATACGTCTTCGATGTGAGGTGAAATGACGATTTTACCCTTCAGCTGAATTGTTCAATTAAATTATGACTAAGCCACAATTTAATGTAGAGTAGGATTTCTTTGGACTTTTCCTCGACTATTAATCCCCGAGACACGACCAATTATTCCCACAAATAATTACTCGGTCTTAGGCATCATAGTACGAGTCTTTAAAAATTAGGGATGTTACAATAATTGAGACTAAAATTAATGCATGACCAAACTTTAATTTAGTCTTCCAATCATTCAACCTTTTTACTCTTTATGCTTTTCTTGAATTTAAATTCTTGCATGACCAAACAAGGGTTAATTTAGGAAAAAGAGTATTAATCGCTGTCATACCCCAATTTTGTCCAGCTTAGATCAAAACCCTAATTTTCCACAAAAATAAATAAGTTGAGGAGTGAGAAGCATCATGCATTGCATTTTGAGTCCTAAAAGTCATTCCAAAGTTTCTAAAATCATTTTTAGAGTTGAAATGCACTTTTTTGGGTAAATCAGGTTTTTTTGAGTCCAAAAGGGTATTTTGGTCATTTCACAATAAAAATATAATTCCTCATGAAGGTCATTGAGCATGCATTCTAAGATTCTAGAGGTCATTTCTAGGGTTATAGATTCATTTTGAAGTGGAAACGCATTTTTCGGGCAAATTAGGGTTTTAGCGTCAAAAAGGGTATTTTGGTCAATTGTAACGGTTTTTTTCAAAAAGGCTCAAAAAAAAAATATATAATTAAAAATATGAAATCTGAAATCAGAAATGAAAAATGAATAATAAAATAATATTGGATGTTTATTGTATTTTTAGAATTAGGGCTAAGTCCTTTTAGGTGTTTTTTGCTTTTATCCATTTTTGGCCAAAGTAAGTACCAATCTCACAAGCAAACCATCTCCCTCACTCCACCCTTAAGCTCCACGCCTCCCACCTTCACTTCAGCCCCCATCAAGTCCACATCAAGCCTTTCATCAAGCACACCTTTGAATACACAATATGTTTTTACCTTCCTTCTCTCTACACCACTAAATACACACTAATTCCTTTACTTCCCTCACACAACCCTTAACCCATTAGATCTTTGGCAACTCACTCCCCTCCAAAGAAAAGAAACCAAGGCCGTAGCCCCCTCCTCTGACTCACTTCATCTTGTTTTCTTTCATCTCCAAAAAACCTTCCCATTGGCTCCTACACAAAAAACCCTAACAAACCACTCACCTCATTTTGCATCCCTCTTTGACATACTCCCTCCATTTCTCATTCAAAGTTCAAGCATCATCACCAACTCAAAGCTAAGGATCAAGGCAAGGGGCGCAAGTTTCATGGAGGTTTGTGGAGGATTTAGTTGATTTGTGGTCTTGTTCTTCATATCACTCCCTTCATAGCTTGGATTCAAGGTAAAACTTCAAAACTCTTGTATTTTCTTCATTTTTGCATAATCTCTCTTCTCCTCATCTCAACTCCTTCATATATTGTTGTTGTTGCTTTGAGGAGCCATCTCAAACACTATTGACAAGCACTTAGGGAGGCTTGGGTGTTTGAGGTGGCTCCTTGGCTTTGAAGGAGTTGTTCTTGTGTTTTCTTGCATTTGCTTGTATTTTGAATCTAGTTGCCTAATTTTCATCAAATGAAAACTCATTCTCATACTCCATGTGCATTCGGCCATGAACTCTATTCTAGGGTTCTTGTTCATTTTATGATTTGGGTTTAAATAATTGTTGATCTTGGACCATACATAGCCTTGGGTTTGGGCAAGAAAAATAGGGTTCATGTTGCTTGTTTTGTTTTCTTTAATTTTGAATGAATAAATGCATGATTTGGCTAGTGTTTGTTTTAGGAATTTGCATGATAGATTAGGTCCTCTTCTTTTGTGTTGTTTTGTGTGTTAATTTGTCAATTTTTGCATGAAATAAGTTGATGATTCCATGCTTGTATGCATTCGGCCATGACTAGGGTTTTTACCCCTTTGATTGCATGAAATGTGTCATTTTGATTGTGGTTGAGTAAATGCAAGTTGTGTCATTGTGTTTTTTAACTTTTTACCATTTCATTAACTTTTCACTTTTACCATTTCACATGTACCATTTCATTAATAAGTTACTTTTCACTTTTTACCTTTACTAATTTTCAAAAATTACTTTCTACTCCAAGTAAAATAAATTTACCATTTCACTAACTTTTTACTAAAAGTTTTCACCACTTGCATCTTTGCAAAAATACCCAAAACATTTTCACACTTTGCATTTCATCACTTGTGTGACACATTCTTATGTTTGCACATTAATACTTGCATACTTTCATATGCTTACATGTTCATGCATTCATATATGCTTATGCCTCTTGCATTCTCATACTCTCTTACATGTTCATGCATCCATTGATATCATGTCTTGCATTCATTATCATATGATCATGCATTCATTAACATTATATCTTGCGTTCATTTTCACATGTTCATGCATTCATTAACATTATGTCTTGCATTCGATAATACTCATTCGTCCCTTGTATGCTCATGCATTCACATGCTTGCCTAATCATGCATCATTGCTCACATGTTCATTCACCTAACCTAGAATACTCTATGCCTATGATCAATTGTATTCCTTTGTTCTTGATGCCATTTGAATGTCTTGACTTAATTGTGCACAAACCCTTTTACACAATCATGTGCCCTTATAAGGCTACCAACATGTGTAGCATAGAGGCATATGTGCCCCTCTTGAGATTGCTTCCAACTTGTGTAGCAATTCTCCTTCACACACAAACACAATTGTTTTGAGAACTTTGTCTCGCATCTATGACAATTAAATCTCTTGATTATATCGGCATGCTTAATCTTAGTTGATGATCAACATGTTCATGATTGCTTGATTAGTTGAATATGTTTGAACTTCATTCATTCATGTTGCATTTGGTTTTGGACATAGAATTCGATTGAAAATGATTTATTTATTTTTTTAAAAAAACTCTTTTCCAAACCAATTAATCTTCAAAGCATTTTCAATAAACAAAAATAAGCAAGTAGTGGAGGTCACCCATAACCTTTGTTAGTTTGATCTCTATGAACGCTCTTCAATTTCACATGAGTACTCAGCGATGATTACCCATAACCTTTGTTAGTTTAATCATTCGCTAATGCTCGTCCTACTTCGAAAACATTTTCAAAACTAAAGAAATTAGAACTACGTCGCTTTGATTCCCATTTGGGATACGTAGGAGCGAGCCACGTCCTCGTCAAGCACAACAAACCAAAATTAATTCGATTGCGAAAGTCCTTTTTGATCATCTAAAATAAAAACCGATTATCATTAATGATCACTCGCGCCGTTGCCGTTTGGTTGTTAATGATAATTTCATTTTCAAAAGAGTTAGTAGCGCGGCCACTCTAAACCGTTGTTGTTTGGTCGTCGCGAACACTCGAATCAAAAGCAAAACCGATTATCGTTAATGATCACTTGCGCCGTTGCCGTTTGGTTGTTAATGATAATTTCATTTTCAAAAGAGTTAGTAGCGCGGCCACTCTAAACCGTTGTTGTTTGGTCATCGCGAATCCTCACTCCTACTGCGAAAACTCATCTAAACAGACTAAAAAACAAAAACCTTTTTAGGACAACCAAGAACTACGTAGCTTTGAATTCTCCATCGCACCAGGAGATACGTAGGAGCGAGAGGCCAACTCTCGTCAAGCGCCCAAAATAAAAATTTTCATTAAGTCTTCTCACTCCCTTTTAAATAAAGAGGCAAAATAAAAGCATTTTCAAATCAACACTTCAAACCACACATTTAATTAAAGGTTCCCTTTCGGTAGAAAGGAGGCGTGGGGTGCTAAAACCTTCCCTATGCCTAACCGACCCCCGAACCCATATCTCTAGTTTTCGAAAGACCATCCGCCTTGTCTAAAAGACCTTTTTTCAATGTTTTGGTCTAAAAATTAAAATATTGGTGGCGGCTCCATACCTTTTCCACGTTGTACAATGAGAAGTCCGAACCGGATTTTTTGGGGTGCAACAGCTGGCGACTCCGCTGGGGACACTTTTTTTTTTTAAAAAAGACGAGGGTCAAGCCTAGTTAACTTTGATGTGTGGTTTTAAAATTAATTGAGTTGAAAGCTTTGTTTTACTCCTTCTTTATTTATTCACGATGCCGTGTTCATGCATTCCTCAATTCCCATGTCCCCTATTTTCTTAAGGTAAAAACATGCATTTCCTCCCATTCTATTATGATCCCTTCTTCTTCGCTCCCTTTCTTGAGGTAAGCAGTGCATATGACTGTTGAAATCTAGGTTGGATTATTGGTATTGTGATATTGAACCTTAGGGTAGACGACATGCTATTGTCTGCTATTGCTTGGACTGTTCTGGGTTTTCCTTTGCAGGTGGGGTACATGTGGGTAGTTTTAGGCGGTATGCCCTTGCTGCATACACTCACACCTTATGCTTACTATGCTTTGAGAGGGGCCCAAAACCCAAGGTCTGACAAAACTTAGGAGAGTGGAAACGAGTAGTGACTGGCAATTGGACCGTTGTCCTTCTGACTCTCACGAAAGTTTCAGCCAGAGTATGCTCTTTCATAAGGCCTCACACCAGATGGCGTTCCATCGTTGTGGGTGCTATTGTGAGAAAGAATTAGCTCTGGTAACCTGGTGAGGAAGTGACTAAAACCCACATGGGAGGAACATTTGAGTTGTCCTAGAACTTAGGTCCCCACCTTCGTAGGACACAAGGGGCATACCAAATTGTGTGTTGCATTGTAATCTAGGCATGTTTTCAAAAAAAGAGAAGGGAATTTTTCCAAAGAAATAAAAAAAGAAAGTAGAGAAAGAGCTGCCGTTGTAGCCTTTCTTTTGTCGGTCCGTACGAAGCAGTATGTGGTCCACTTTATTTTCAAAAAAAGGAGAGAAAGAGTTGCCGTTGTAGCCTTTCTCTTACTAGGTCCATATGAAACCACGTACGGCCCGCATTTTTCAAAAAAAAAAACAATTTGAACTAATGCCAATAAAGATTTTGCCCTAATCTGCTCATGCATAAAATATCATCATCATTTTGCATGCATCCCCGCATTGCATACAACATAAGCTTTTACAGTTCATGCATGCATCCTTGCATTTCATCAAAGTTTGTTTGCCGAGAATCCCAAAGTGACAAAGAATCTTGCCATAGGCATGGTGTGGAATCAAAAGTGAAACAGCGTACACTCCGAGGTGTTTGTTTAAGTTTGAATGCATGGAATGTGCTTTGTTTCGCTTATTGATTCTAACCTTGTTGTGTTTCAAAGAAAAAAATAATCAAAATCCACCGTTAAATCTATGGCAAGACATAGTACACCGTGATTCCCGGCACCAAGACAAACAGGAAATCATACATATTGCATTGCACTTGCATTCAAACAAGTATTAGCGCATACAGTCTTTTATCAAAAAAATCAAAAAAAATCAAGAAAAATAAAAAATTGTTATTTTCCACAAGTTTTTAGAAAACATACTACATGCATTTTTTCTTTGCATTACAGAAATAATCAAATAAATATCTCATGTTGCATGAATTTTTATGACCACCAGAGAGTTAAAAGCTTTATTTTGGAGAGAAGCCATGCATGCTAAAGTCAAAATCAAATTTTGTACTGTACTCTTCAAATGAAAAGCTTATAATTCCCCGACGCGATAAATCCACATTCATCCATTCGCATTCTTATTTCATTCACATTTATTCATTTGCATTCTCATTTCATTCGCATTCTCATTCCATGCGTATTTATCCAGTTTGCATTCTCATATTTACATCATGCATAAAAAAAAATGAGCATAATTCTAGAGAAACAATAATAATTCTAAAAAAAAAAATTGTGATGAGAGGTGAGACGTTCTTGCAAATTTTTTTTTTATTCATCTTTGGGAAAGTTTAGTCTTACTTAGTTGCAAACTCAAGGTGTTTCAAGGCACTCGGTTTTTCAAAACAGCAGTTTGTTCACATTTTTCAACAAAGCATTGCATCTCACCCACCCCCATGATGAATGACCGAAATGGTCCACAAAAATGTTTCTTTCACGTTTTAACTAATGTTAACTCTCTGCGAAGCATTCGTGTAGTAACTTTTGTGTGACATGTGTCTTTATTTTTGTTTGAGTCTGTTAGCGTCCCTACATTGTCATCATCCCTCGCCCAAGTCTAATCCCACCCTGACCACCCATAAAGTACATATCCCCCAGATTAGTGCATAGTTGGCTTTTTTGGTTGGTCCCCCTAATGAAATACCACTCTTGGTCCTCCATACTGGGGCAAATTTGTCATCACTAGATATCTTGTTAACATTGTATTCCTTGGGTGCGAGTCTTTTTAAAAGTAAAAAAAAATCAAAAAAGCTGGTTAGGTCGAAAACTCGTAAGAGCGGCCTAAGCAAAAATTAGAGCATGAAAAGAAATGAAGAAAAAAGAGCAAATATATGAAAATAGATAAATTATTGTCCTGGGGTTAATTTTTGAGAAAACAAGCAATCATGATTTTGAAATGAAGTTTGGCCATCATTCCATATCCGAAAACACCTTAAGCCAAAAATCCCAAAAATCTCAATCACCATAGACAAGGATCAATCTCATATCGAAAATTGTGTATCACCTTTATCAGCTCACTTAGCTCAAAAGAAAGAGAAAGAAAAACCACACCAAAAAAAAAGAAGAAAGTGGAAAAAGAGAGGATTGAAAAGGAAAAATCCTGAAAAAAGAAGCAAAAGTAGTAGAAATGGTGAGCTGATACCATTAAACGCATGAGAGATCCTTGTCTGAAATAAACCCTCAAACACTTCCTTTGGCCTATCCTCCATAAACCCTTGACCACGTTACAACCCTGACACAGGTTCATTTTACCGTGAGGCACATAAGAGGTTCTCATCTCAATAAAACCTCAAACACCTCATTGAGCCTAATAACTCATTCTTTCATAAACCATTAACCTAGCCAAATCATACCACTAAAAAAAACATCCGCCCCATCAACCCCAAACACTTCATTAAGCTCAATCATCCCCTTCTCCACATCACAACCCTAAAAAGTCCATTCTGATCAATGACCGGTTGCTCCTGTTTTCTCAAAGTTTTAATCTTAGGACAAATAAGTTTATTTATTTATGACGTGTTTGCTCAAAAAAAAAAACAAACAAGCAGAAAAAAGAAAGCTGCTCAAAAGAAAAACAAACTAGTAGAAAAAAGAAAGCTGCTCAAAAGAAAAAACAAACAATCAAAAAAGGAAAGTTGGTAAAAAGGAGAAGGACTTGCACTCCAAGATGCATTCATGTTGCATTAAAACAAGGTCTAGTGGTCACCAAGTGGAGCCCCTCCTCATACTAAAAAGTCAAAACTTTCATTGCATTCGAGTTGTTCTTAAAGAGAACCAAAAGTGTGTACTAGGGGGCATTCCCTTCCCCTCTCACTCCACTCAACTTTGGGGAGGTTTATTCATTGCCCACCCCATTCATATATCACCCTCAGTTCATAACCATCACCATAACTCTGTCGCCTTTCACAACCCCACTAGACGCAATCATTTGAAATACCATTCCAAAGTGGGGCAATCCCGTCACCCTTCACTCCACCTAAAGTCGGGGAAATTCGCCTTACGCCCATCTCATCCCCTCGTCATATTCACATCCATGAGACCACACCAGGGCAATTTCTCGACCCACCATGCTAAATACATCCTTTTGCAAACTCGAGTCGGGGCAACCTTGCTCTCGTCAAGATTGGGGCAACACCAAACGTCGTGGGTTGAGACAAAATCCCTTGTTTGCCACCCTTCATTCCAAAGTCATGGTATTTCCAATTCATTATTCCTCTACAACCCTGGCTGTTGTCACCACTAGACAGGGGCAAGTTATGCACTCATCACCAGTAGTCTAAATCGGGGCAGTTCCACCTTTCACGACTTTGGCAAAAACCTACCTTTCATCCCCTCACGTGTCATATCTGTCATACCAAGTCAACTGACTCATTCACTAGTGGAAAAAACACATTTTATAACAGGAATTCATATCGGTTAAAAACAACCTGATGTTAAAAGTGACGCGGTGGCAGTTTTGTAATTAAAATTACTTTTTTTATATCGGTTGGCATTGGAACCGATATAGAAAGCGAAAAAATTATCTTTCATATCGGTTCATGTATATAACCGATATGAAAAGTCCAAAAATTAGGCATTCCATAACGGGTCCAGAGACCACCCGTTATAGAAACGAAGCAAATTTACTTTCCCTCTCACTCTCATTCATTCGCAGAAACCCTCTCATTCGCATCTCTCTCCCCTCTCATTCGCATCTCTCTCGCATCTTCTTCCTCTCGCAGAAAACCCTACGTTCAAGCCATTGTTGCCCAACTTCAAGCCTCACCACCACCCCACAGCTCCACGCATCTCTCTCCCCTCTCATTCGCATCTCTCTCGCATCTTCTTCATCTCGCAGAAAACCAGAAAACCCTACGTTCAAGCCATTGTTGCCCAACTTCAAGCCTCACCACCACCCCGCAGCCAGGAGCTCCGGCGAGCCCTCATCTCACTTCTCTATGCTTCCTGTGAACTGAAATCACCAACGAAGAGGAACGAACCGGCTTGGACGCACAATCACCGCCCATAACAGGTTTGTATCTTTCTCAGTCGTTTTGTGCATGATAGATTAGCGCTTATTCTTTTGTTTAAGCGGTTGTAGAGTAGAAGAAGTTTGCAAAAACTGCAGAACAGAAATGTTAGGGTTTTTTTTGTTTGTTTATTTCTTTTTTCTTCTGGTTGTTGTTGCTCGGTGCTGTCACTGTAATTGCGAGAAGATATTGTTACTCTGCTGTTTGCAACCAAGGAATGAGAATCATCTTTTATTTTTTGTTTTCGCCTTCAATTTTCAGTTTCTTTCGTTTTCTCAAACAGAAAATAAAAAAGTATAGAACGGAAAATCTGCAAAGGTAACATGCAATTTGCTGCTTTAGCAACAAGGAGATCACCATTACAGAAGTATCTCACTTTCAACTTGTTATCACGTGAATACCACTCCAATTTCACCTCACTAGGTTGCTCATGGAATTCTTTGATCACATTAAGCATGTCATCCATAACACAAACTGGAACACCATGATTCACCATTTGAAAGAATCCCCATGTTTCTGATGCTTCACGAATCTCACTGATTATTTCTGACCTCCTACACATTTCATACCCTGTGAAATCTATCACAGGAACTTGGAACAAACATGAACTTGCTTCTTCTTCTGCTGCTGATGATGATGATGAACTTTGAAGAGGTTCTTTTGGATGTATAAGAAATCTAGGAAGCTTAACAATACCAGAGTCTACAAGTCCTTTAACTCCAGCTTTGGTTTCATCAAATTCCCTCACTTCTTTGGCTCTGTCATAACCATTTTCACCTAAGACCTTCACTTCCATTATGCTAGACATAGTCTCTTTCAGTTTTCTGATAGTAACAGATAAAGGGTTTGGTTCAAATTTGAGACATGAGTGGACATTAAATGGAGAAGGGTACAAGATGCCAAACCTTGAAATTGAATGTAGCAAAATAAAATAATATAAAGAAAATGTGACATTAGATGCCTTTGTTATGAATTAAAAATGTAAGGATAGGCCACCAATATTAATAGATACCCACTTTTGGTCTGGCTCCAACCACTACACTGTTACAATACTGATATAATAATGTTTTCTTAGCTTAGATTGTATGGCGATGTTTTCAAAAGATTTGCTAGTAACGCTGACTCTACTATACTAATGGCCAATGGGCAATGGCATTCATTTCCACCAGCTGGAATCTTTGCATGCCTCTTTTGTGAGAGTAAAAATTCTCTTCATTAATTTCTGAAAAAATAAAGATCGCTGTTTGGGTTTGGGTTGGCAGTGTTTGTGTTTTTCTGGTTTTTGGTTGCATTGCTCAAATTGTATTTCTCTTCATAGACTTTGGCATATGTTCTCTTCATAATTGTATATGCTCTGAATAATCAACTTTTCACTAACACAGTGGTAGGTGTTGTCATGGTTTGAGACTTGAGATCTTTGATGTAAATTCAGTTTTCATACTGTAGTCCTTAGGTGGCTGTGCACATTAGCTTGCTAAATGTTGTTTCATTTAAAAAAGTTCTCAAGTTTTTTATGAGAACAATATTTTGCTAGAATCTGCACCTGCATAGCAGTAGCTGTAGACCTATAATCTTCATTGTGTTTATGATTTCATCCATGACATTAATAAATAAAAAATTGCATTTTACAGTTTGCCTTATTCATTCAAACTAGTTAGTACTTAGTTGAGATTAGTGACCATTAAGGCTTCTACTCAAATAATGTACAATTGTACATTGTGTTTTTGTTTTTCTTTGGATTAAATTGTACTTAGTCTGGATTAAATTGAAATCTTAGAACCTTGATTTCTTTTGTTTTTGTTTTTTCAACTTATTTTATGTGTTTATCTTTTGCACGCCTCTACCCTATCTTTGAATATTTATCTTTTTAGCTAATAGGTATGCATTATGTTTGCAGGATTGATATTGGAAAGATATACAGAAGAGAGGCTTTGTTTTCCCTGATTTAAGCTGCCTACAGAACAAAAAAGGTATCATATAGAGGTAGACATCTTTATAATCCTACAAGATATGAAATAGAAAGACTTATTTAAGCAATGCAAATTTTTTGGATGTTCTGGATGTTGATAATGCTAAACTTAGGAAAACGTAAATAATAGTAAGCATCCATTTAGCTTTAGAAGTCATGTTGCTTGTGTTTTTTCGAAAAAGGGAATCACCAAATAGTTCTTCTGTCTCAAGCACTAGCACTATCAAAAATAAAAGATTATATATGTGGTATTTATTTTGTTGAAGTCATGTTGCCTTTAGTTTCAGTTTATCTAGTTGCAACTTGCAATTACCAATATTTATTTTCTTATTTATTAGATGCTTCCACTGGGGCTGTTCGCTGATTGTTTCCTGCTTTTTTCCTTCGTTGCAGAGGATTCCAAGCTCCTCTACTCTATCTTTAATTACTTTGGTCTTTTTTCCACTACTACTATGCTTTCACTCTAATGGGATCAATACTAGCTGCCTAAGTAGTTATGGATCGTAGTTGGATCAATACTAGCCGTCTAAGTGATGAGTATGAGAAGGGCGTGGAAGACTTTCTAGAATTTGCTAAAAGAAGTTGTCCAAAAAATAATGAAAAGTTTATTTGTCCTTGTGTTAGCTGTAAGTTTTATTGTCCTTGTGTCAACTGTTTGAATACTGACAAACTAGTTGTTAAGGACATTCGCGATCATCTTCGTTGTGATGGCTTTAACAAGAGTTATACAAGGTGGATATGGCATGGTGAATCGTCGGGAATACCAAGCACATCCCAGAGAGAGGAGGTTAATGTAGATATGAATGATCGACTAGAAGAGATGATTCGAGATCTTGGACCAGAGTCTTTTCAGTAAACATGTATGTATGATACTTTGTGCAGCGACAACGTAGAGTCGTTGTATCCGGGGTGCACCAAGTTCACGCGGTTGTCAGCCGTGTTAAAATTGGTCAACCTAAAGGCAAAAAACGGGTGGACCGATACAAGTTTCACAGAATTGCTTGAGTTGCTGAAAGACATGCTTCCAGAAGGTAACACATTACCAGACCGTAACTATGAGGCGAAAAAGATATTGTGTCCTGTGGGTTTGGAGTATAAAAAAATACATGCATGTCCTAAAGATTGCATATTGTACAGGAAAGAATTTAAAGATAAGCATGTGTGTCCTACCTGTGGGACATCACGCTATAAAGTGAAAGATGATGATTCTAGTTGTGATGTGAGCACAAAGGGTTCTCCAGCAAAAGTGTTATGGTATCTTCCAATAATTCCAAGATTCAAACGATTGTTTGCTAATGCAAATGACTCAAAGAACATTAGGTGGCATTCAGATGAACGAATATGTGATGGACAGCTTCGCCATCCGGCCGACTCTTTGCAATGGAAGAAAATTAATTGTTTGTTTTCGGAATTCGGCAATGAGCCAAGAAATCTTAGACTTGGACTTGCTACGGATGGAATGAATCCGTACGGTAACTTAAGTAGTAACCATAGTTCATGGCCCGTTCTCTTGATAATTTACAATTTATCCCCTTGGTTGTGCATGAAGCGCAAATACATGATGTTATCTATGATGATTTCGGGCCCAAAACAACCAGGGAATGACATAGATGTTTACCTAAGTCCCTTGATTGAAGATTTGAGAATGCTATGGGAGGAAGGAGTTGATGTGTTTGACGGATATAGAAATGAGTATTTCAAGTTGCGTGCCATGTTATTTTGTACAATCAATGACTTTCCAGCATACGGGAACTTGTCTGGGTATAGTGTTAAGGGGCATAAAGCATGCCCTATTTGTGATGAAAACACATGTTATCATCAACTACAACATGGAAGGAAAACTGTTTACCTTGGACATCGTAGATTTCTCAGACATAATCATCCGTATCTGAGGTTGAAAAAAGCTTTTAATGGATATCAAGAGAATGAAATTGCTCCAAAAGCCTTAACTGGAGAAGAAGTTTATCAACGAGTTAAGGACATCAAAGTTATATTTGGAGAGTCGCAAAAACAACCTAATGAGAAAAATAAATGGAAGAAGAGGTCAGTGTTCTTTGATCTTCCATACTGGTCCAAACTTGATGTTAGACATTGTATTGACGTCATGCACGTGGAAAAAAATGTATGTGATAGTGTTATCGGAACGCTTCTCAACATTCAGGGAAAGACAAAGGATGGTGTGAATGCTCGATTAGATTTGGTTGTGATGGGTATTAGAGAGCAATTAGCTCCGCAACAAAGAGGTAAATCCACCTATCTTCCCCCGGCATGTCATACATTGTCCAAAAAAGAGAAAAAAAGTTTTTGTGAGTGTTTGCGTGGTGTCAAAGTACCACAAGGTTACTCCTCAAATATCAAGAGACTTGTCTCGATGAAGGATCTCAAATTAGTTGGCCTAAAGTCTCATGATTGTCATGTCTTAATGCAACAACTTCTACCGGTGGCTATTCGTGACATTTTGCCTAAAAAAGTTCGACATGTCATAACTAGATTCTGCATATTCTTCAATGCTATATGTAGCAAAGTCATTGACCCTTTGAAGTTAGATGACTTGGAAAATGAGGCAGCCATTATATTGTGCCAATTGGAGATGTATTTTCCTCCTTCTTTTTTTGACATTATGGTTCACTTAATTGTTCATCTAGTGAGGGAAATTAGATTGTGTGGCCCTGTTTATTTAAGGTGGATGTACCCAATTGAGCGATACATGAAAATATTGAAAGGGTATGTTAAGAACCAATATCGTCCTGAAGCATCTATCATTCAGAGGTACGTTGCGGAAGAAGCTATTGAGTTTTGTTCAGATTACATGTCTAAGGTGGAACCTATAGGGATTCCTAAGTCTCGTCATGAGGGAAGATGTGCAGGAAAGGGTACGCGAGGTTTAGCTATTAAGAGCATGAGTCGGGCAGAAGTTCTTCAGGCACATATGTATATATTGAATAACACTAGTGAGGTTCAACCTTACTTATCTACTCATAAAAACATTGTCAAGGAGAAGTATCCTCGAATGAGCGAAAAAGAAAAGTTGATTGAGCATAACAAGACTTTCCTAAATTGGTTTAAAGAGCAAATCGTTAATGCTGATAGTGTTTCTGAAACATTATAATGGCTAGCACATGGTCCTAACTTTGATATCATATGTTGGGGTGGATATGATATCAATAAGTTTTCATTTTATACAAAGACCCAAGATGACAAGAGTACAATGCAAAACAGTGGGGTTATGGTTGTGGCTGAATCCATGCACTTTTCTAGTTCAAAGGATAAGCGCCCCGTCATGGCATCCATATCTTATTTTGGAGTTATTGAAGATATTTGGGAGGTTGATTACACTAAATTTACTGTACCCATTTTTAAATGTAAGTGGGTAGACAATAATAGTGGTGTACAAATTGATGAATTAGGATGTAAATTGGTGGACCTTAACAAGGTAGCTTATAAGGAGGAGCCTTTTATCATGGCATCTCATGCGAAACAAGTGTTTTATGTTAGTGATCCTTCTAGCCAAAGATGGTCTGTGGTTCTCCAAGGAAAAAATATACATGCTAATGATCAAAACCAAGATTCAACTCTTGATATTTCTGAGACTCCTTCTTTCTTATCACAAATGCCTATTTTTATTGATGAAACTGAATTGGACGATGTTCATGCAACTCGTGATGATCATCAGGAAGGGATATGGGAATAGATAATAAGTTAAGTTTATCTTTTTGTTTCATGATGTTTAAAATATCTTTATCTTATTGCTTTGTGCTCCTTATAAGTTTTTCTATGTATGTTATTTATCTGTTATCTCAATGTGTTTATACTTTATTGTTTTTGTTTAAACAGGCCCATGGATGACCAATCAAACATCTCTCCAAGGAAAATAAAGGGTAGACGTGCTACAAGGTTAAAGGATTTAACACGTGACCGTGTTGGTGATCAAAGGCGTACAGTTCAATTTGATGAGTTGACCGGCCTTGCTATTGGGCCAAATGCAGTAAGGTTCAACAGTTTCATAGGCCTTTTAGCTCGAAGCAAGCCTAGTATCTTGGTAATGGATTGGAAAGATATTGATGAAGATGTTAAAAATAAGATGTGGGAAACTATCATGGTACTCATGACATGCCTTCTATTTTGAATTAGTTTTTTACATTGGTAGAATCATTGGTAGCACTTTTTGAATGATTCAGAAGCATGTTTATGGCTAAGATTAAACAATGATGCATTTTATAACGATATTATTAAGTTTTTCATTTTGTTTTGTAATTTAGAGCACATTTGATGTTCCAAATACTGAATTAGTGAAGAAGAAAGTGATTCGATATGCGGGTGATCTTTGGAAGGCTTTTAAAACACAACTCACAAGCAAATATGTATTTGGAGAACGAAAGGATGAATCTCCTTGTGAAAAGTATTCGTTCCTTGATGAGGAGACGTGGGAGCAGTTTGTTCAGTCCCGATTAACACCCACATTTCAAGTAAGTTCGAATTATAGTTTACCTAATATATTTGTTTAATTTTTTTGTATTTATTTGCATGTTATTATTGATAATAGGAGAAAAGGAAAAAAGCACAAGAAGTTCAGTCAAATAATCTCTACCCTCACACTTTGTCTCGTGGGGGTTATGGTTTGCTTCGTGAAAAGATATTGAAAGAAAGGGAGAAAGAGAATGAAGAAGCATCCCGATCTGATCCTTCGCTAGTTGTCAATCCACCATCACCACCTAAACGCCATGAATTATGGAAGAGAGCCAGACAAAAGAGAAATGGTGCTTTTACATCTGAAAAAGCACGCGTTATTGCTGAGAAGATTGTAAGTAAATATTCAATTTTAATTTTAACAAGAATGCTCAAGTTTTAAGCATGTTTGTGAATTACATGTTCTAGGATTCTCTAGAAGAAGAATCTTCGCAAGGAACCTTTGTTCCACATGGACGCAAAGATATATTGGCTAGTGCGATTGGGTGTCCCGAGCACCCCGGTCGTGTTCGTGGTGTTGGACGAGGTGTGGGCATTATAAATTACTTTGGACGACGTTCACGTTGTGGGCCCACCTCAGAAGTTGTCACCAAGGAAGACTTAGCTATCCTCACAGAAAAAATTACTCAGAACCTCACCGAAAAACTTACACAGAAAGTTAGACAGGATGTGATGCAGGTATATATAAATTAACACTTATGGTAAAAAGTAAAATGTAAAAAGAATGCCTTTAATGTTTTATGAAATTCAATGCAGGAGCTGGCTTCTATGGGCTACTCCCAACAATGCTCAAACAGTAATAAGGGTAGTTGTTCTGTTGATGATATCCAGAATCAGTTTGATGATATCCAAGATCAATTTGATGATAACCCAGATCAGTCAGATGATATACCAGATCGGTGTAAGTTGTACGTTGATAATCCTTACCATTTGGTGGCAATTGGTCGTATATTCAATTTGGGCTCAGTCATTCATAACAAGAGTTTGGAGAATGATATGGTGAGGGTGGTGGTTGAAGAGGTTCGACATCGAGGTGCTCAAGTTCCTATGCCCACTGATGAGGTTCAAACTGTGGAACAAGCCCTAAAAAATTTTATTCAGTGGCCGAGAAGACTTGTTAAACCTTTTTCAAATAAGGTTTTCAATACTACTCATTTCTTTCTATATTTACACTGGAAATAACTTGGTAATGGTAGAGAAGACTTACTAATATATTATCTTGTCTAGGAAATTGGAAAATCTAGCAAGGTCGACATTCCACCCAAAAGTGCTGCACCTCAAGTTAGTCTGATTCAAGAGTTGATGATATTGATTGTACCTATTAAAAATCCTATACAACTAAGATTGGAACATGATCCCATTCTTCAAGAATTTTTTCTAGTAGAGAAAGAAATAATGGATCTTTGTTGTGGTAACCAAATGCTCACCTTAAGTGTTGTACAATTTTGGTTGACGTAAGTTAGTTTTACTTATACTTTAGTTAACCAATTAACTTTCAAACTGTATAATTAACATTTAGCATGACATCTTAGGTATATGCAACGTCACTGTATCTTGAAGGGCAATAGTGATTTGTATGGTTTCATTGACCCTCAACATTTTTTGTCTCCGGTGATTCCTCAGCACGTTTTGACTCCAGCTAATTCCAAGGAGTTTTACCTAGCGCCTTATCTTTATATGTAAGTACATGTTTATCAATTATCTTAAAATTTTATGTGATTTGTCACTAATTGTTTCCAAATGTAGGTCACATTGGCAATTGTTGATCATTTGTCCTATGAGTAATGAAATCGTCTTCCTTTGCTCGCTTGGAAAGAAGCCGGCTGCATCCCTCAAGCAAAAAGTTAATATGTAAGCTCTTATTTATTATACATCATGTGTAGAAAAGTAACAACAAAGTTAGAGAGTTTGTATGATGTCTTTCTTTTTTATTAGTGCTATGGAAGGATATCATAAGTTAAACCTAAGTTGCTCTTTCAGCAAACACTGTCTCATTTCAGCAAACACTGTCTCATTTCAGCAAAATCTTAACCCCCAAACTATAGTTGCTCTTTCAGCAAACACTGTCTCATTTCTATTTTAATTCTGTTTCCTCTTACTGATTCATTGAGTTCCTAACAAAATCTTTTTCAACTAATCAAGTTGCGTGACATTCATGTTTTCTTATGCAGTGGTTGTTTTGGACACGTTTGGCTGCTGCAACTGCTTTCCATTTGAAGCAATGAGTCAATCCAACCCAGTGGATTACTCAGTTGGCTCCAGATGGTTTCGAAGTTGGTTGTGATAGTTTTGTATTGTTTTCACTTTTCAGTACTATTTTGTTCCTTGTACCTGTAGTATTTGTACAGAGGCTTATCAACTTGTGTGTATTTCTTCTTCATGAGTAGGAGCTAGCCCAATGATGATGAAATTTCTTTGTGTAAGTCAAATGTCAAATGTTAGGATGTTCTAATTAATCATAGCATTTTGTGTATGTCAAATATATTCATGTGATTTTTCTTTTTGCATGCTAGCTTGTGCTGCTATATTTTATTCTCACGCTAGCTTTGAGCAGAAACCATTTTGTCCCTGCAGCATCTCTGAGCTGAAACCATTTTTTTTAAAAAATTATCCAGTTAACATCGGTTCTAAAATCACTAGATGTTAAAAATCAGACATTTCATATCGGTTCTATTGAAAACCGATGTTAAATATTAGTTTTCATATCGGTTTCTCATAAAACTGATGTTAAATATTAGTTTTCATATCGGGTTTTAGTAAAACCGATGTTAAAAATTCGTTTTCATATCGGTTATTGAGAAAACCGATGTCAAATATACGCTAATATTTGATAAAAATTGACTTTCCATATCGGTTATTCCTCTAACCGATATAAAAAGAACTTTCCATATCGGTTAAGAACCCGATATGAAATGTCTCTATTTTCTATATCTCCTTTTTCGGCATCGGTTCAGGAACCGATATGGAATGTCTAATTTAACCGATATGAAATCCCTTTTTTCCATTAGTGATTCATCTGTATTTTCCCTACTCTACATGTTTATGCTTCAAAGAGAGAGAACACAAGTTAATAATGTGAAGTCAGAAACTCACTCAGCTAACTTTGTGGACCTAAAAATCAATCATCATGGGGCACCATCATAGGAGAGCAAAATAAGAGAGTCTGCAAACACGGTCAAATAGTTTTTGCACATCAGTGTTTGTGAATAACAACCTTGAGATTGCCATGTCTGAATTCAAACCTCTTTCCAAGGAATGATTATTCCAGAGCACTCACCTCTCTACCCCTCGCATCGAAAGTCTCATTTCTCATCTCAAAACAAAACACATTTGCATGCATTACTATTATACCATATCATAAATCATTGCACCATACATTGTATTTCAACAACAAGTCATGCATCTGCCACAACTATTGCATTTAAGCATTACCTGTGCGCATTCATCCATTTATTCAAAAAAAAAGAGAGAAAACCAAAAAGGCAAAAATCGTCCACATTGCACCCGTTGCCCCCCACCAAAGCATAAATCATTCCATCATGTAGCCAGCAGTACATTTGCATTCGCATGTTATCTGCGTTCGCACACACAGCTTATCAATTTCTGTTTCCGACCAACTTCAACATCCATCATTCACGGGCCTTTTGTAGTCCATTTACTTTCACATTGCACATTCATCACATTGCATACCTGTAACACTTTTTTGCTTCGATAGACGTGACAAGTGCCGGTCTCATCGTTGCCAAAAGCTTTCTACATCACCGATCATATCATTTGCTACGCATTCATGTGTTTCCTTTATTCACCATAGCATTTGCATCAAAGTATCACATTCGCATCACGTTCACATTCGCGTTGCATGCATCAAGAAAAGAAGCAAAATAAATAAGAAAAAAGCAAAAAGAAAAATCCGTCCATCATTCCATCAGGTTCAACACCCATGGTATACCCATTTCATTCATCATCCCACGTTCATCACATTACATAGCAAAAAGACAAATAGGAAAAATTCTTTAACCAGCTATCTCAGCACATGAGGGGGTCGCCTAAAGTTGTTATCTTGTAGGGCTTCAGTGCTCGCCTGATCCTTAGGGATTCGGTTGTTATCTTGTAGGGCTTCAGTGCTCGCCTGGATCCTTAGGGATTAGGTTGTTATCTTGTAGGGCTTCAATGCTCACCTAGATCCTTAGGGATTAGGTTGTTATCTTCTAGGGCTTTAGTGCTCGCCTTGATCCTTAGGGATTAGGTTGTTATCTTGTAGGGCTTCAGTGCTCGCCTGGATCCTTAGGGATTAGGTTGTTATCTTGTAGGGCTTCGGTGCTCGCCTGGACCCTTAGGGATTAGGTTGTTATCTTGTAGGGTTCTGGTGCTCGCCTTAATCCTTGGGGATTAGGATGTTTACCTTGTAGGCACTTGAAGTGTTGATCCTTAACCAAAATAAAAAGGAAGAAAATCAAAAATAGCACCTCATAGCATCCATCATTCCATTGAAATCATCACATCACATACACTTTGCATAACATACATTCACACTCCATTTACATAGATATCTGCATTCCATAGAAAAAAAAAGAGCAAATAAGAAAGGAGAGAAGAAAATCACAGAAGACGGAACATAAAAGAACACAACATTTTCATATCATTCGTCATTCTCATATCATCCATACCAGTCATCACTCCATGGCATCAAACAGTACATTACGCCTTCAAATTCGCATCTCAGAAGAGCGAAAGAATAACAAAAGGAAAAGAAGAGAAAAATCAAACAGAAAAGGCATCCCACCAAAGTCAATCATTGCATTCATGTGCACCCCAAACATCCAAGTGCACGCATTTCATGCACCATCCAAGAGAAAAGTTACTTCGGACCAGAGAGTCCCAAAAATCTCATTTTTAAACTCCATCAACCCTGAACTCCCTCAACACAGAGTTAGTGAACTCCCACCGAGTTAGTGAACTCCTTCCACAGATCACAACATTGTGTACGAGCATGCAATGGATCCATCAGACTTCGTCAAGTCCTTCGGATTAGTTGTGTAAGCCTAAGGCATAGCGTAAATCCATTGATCAAATCAGTTCCGGACCTGATGTTGACCGGTCGCTCGAAAAGGCCACCCCCCCCAGAGCTCGGACTCGACAAGAGTCCGTTAAAAGGTTTTAGGCAGCCTCCGAATTCCCAATTTACCGCTTTCTGCACGCCAAGTGCCCGTTTTACTTTTCTGTCTGCACGCCAAGTGCCCGTTTTACTTTTCTGTCTGCACGCCAAGTGCCCGTTTTACTTTTCTGTAAGCACGCAAGTGCCCATTTTACCTTTTCTGTCAGCACGTTAGTGTTCATTTACTGTTTTCGCATCGACACGAAAGTGTCTACCTTTCCAAAAAAGAGGGAGAAAATTCGGGTTTCTCCAAATGGACAAAATTGGTATAATTTCTGAATTCTTTATTTCTATTTTACCTTCGAAATATGTCTCGCGCAATTCATATTTCTTGGTAAAATCCAAATAAAGAGGGGCAGCTGTCATACCCCAATTTTGTCCAGCTTAGATCAAAACCCTAATTTTCCACAAAAATAAATAAGTTGAGGAGTGAGAAGCATCATGCATTGCATTTTGAGTCCTAAAAGTCATTCCAAAGTTTCTAAAATCATTTTTAGAGTTGAAATGCACTTTTTGGGTAAATCAGGTTTTTTTGAGTCCAAAAGGGTATTTTGATCATTTCACAATAAAAATGATAATTCCTCATGAAGGTCATTGAGCATGCATTCTAAGATTCTAGAGGTCATTTCTAGGGTTATAGATTCATTTTGAAGTGGAAACGCATTTTTCGGGCAAATTAGGGTTTTAGCGTCAAAAAGGGTATTTTGGTCAATTGTAACGGTTTTTTTCAAAAAGGCTAAAAAAAAAATATATATAATTAAAAATATGAAATCTGAAATCAGAAATGAAAAATGAATAATAAAATAATATTGGATGTTTATTGTATTTTTAGAATTAGGGCTAAGTCCTTTTAGGTGTTTTTTGCTTTTATCCATTTTTGGCCAAAGTAAGTACCAATCTCACAAGCAAACCATCTCCCTCACTCCACCCTTAAGCTCCACGCCTCCCACCTTCACTTCAGCCCCCATCAAGTCCACATCAAGCCTTTCATCAAGCACACCTTTGAATACACAATATGTTTTTACCTTCCTTTTCTCTACACCACTAAATACACACTAATTCCTTTACTTCCCTCACACAACCCTTAACCCATTAGATCTTTGGCAACTCACTCCCCTCCAAAGAAAAGAAACCAAGGCCGTAGCTCCCTCCTCTGACTCACTTCATCTTGTTTTCTTTCATCTCCAAAAAACCTTCCCATTGGCTCCTACACAAAAAACCCTAACAAACCACTCACCTCATTTTGCACCCCTCTTTGACATACTCCCTCCATTTCTCATTCAAAGTTCAAGCATCATCACCAACTCAAAGCTAAGGATCAAGGCAAGGGGCGCAAGTTTCATGGAGGTTTGTGGAGGATTTAGTTGATTTGTGGTCTTGTTCTTCATATCACTCCCTTCATAGCTTGGATTCAAGGTAAAACTTCAAAACTATTGTATTTTCTTCATTTTTGCATAATCTCTCTTCTCCTCATCTCAACTCCTTCATATATTGTTGTTGTTGCTTTGAGGAGCCATCTCAAACACTATTGACAAGCACTTAGGGAGGCTTGGGTGTTTGAGGTGGCTCCTTGGCTTTGAAGGAGTTGTTCTTGTGTTTTCTTGCATTTGCTTGTATTTTGAATCTAGTTGCCTAATTTTCATCAAATGAAAACTCATTCTCATACTCCATGTGCATTCGGCCATGAACTCTATTCTAGGGTTCTTGTTCATTTTATGATTTGGGTTTAAATAATTGTTGATCTTGGACCATGCATAGCCTTGGGTTTGGGCAAGAAAAATAGGGTTCATATTGCTTGTTTTGTTTTCTTTAATTTTGAATGAATAAATGCATGATTTGGCTAGTGTTTGTTTTAGGAATTTGCATGATAGATTAGGTCCTCTTCTTTTGTGTTGTTTTGTGTGTTAATTTGTCAATTTTTGCATGAAATAAGTTGATGATTCCATGCTTGTATGCATTCGGCCATGACTAGGGTTTTTACCCCTTTGATTGCATGAAATGTGTCATTTTAATTGTGGTTGAGTAAATGCAAGTTGTGTCATTGTGTTTTTTAACTTTTTACCATTTCATTAACTTTTCACTTTTACCATTTCACATGTACCATTTCATTAATAAGTTACTTTTCACTTTTTACCTTTACTAATTTTCAAAAATTACTTTCTACTCCAAGTAAAATAAATTTACCATTTCACTAACTTTTTACTAAAAGTTTTCACCACTTGCATCTTTGCAAAAATACCCAAAACATTTTCACACTTTGCATTTCATCACTTGTGTGACACATTCTTATGTTTGCACATTAATACTTGCATACTTTCATATGCTTACATGTTCATGCATTCATATATGCTTATGCCTCTTGCATTCTCATACTCTCTTACATGTTCATGCATCCATTAATATCATGTCTTGCATTCATTATCATATGATCATGCATTCATTAACATTATATCTTGCGTTCATTTTCACATGTTCATGCATTCATTAACATTATGTCTTGCATTCGATAATACTCATTCGTCCCTTGTATGCTCATGCATTCACATGCTTGCCTAATCATGCATCATTGCTCACATGTTCATTCACCTAACCTAGAATACTCTATGCCTATGATCAATTGTATTCCTTTGTTCTTGATGCCATTTGAATGTCTTGACTTAATTGTGCACAAACCCTTTTACACAATCATGTGCCCTTATAAGGCTACCAACATGTGTAGCATAGAGGCATATGTGCCCCTCTTGAGATTGCTTCCAACTTGTGTAGCAATTCTCCTTCACACACAAACACAATTGTTTTGAGAACTTTGTCTCGCATCTATGACAATTAAATCTCTTGATTATATCGGCATGCTTAATCTTAGTTGATGATCAACATGTTCATGATTGCTTGATTAGTTGAATATGTTTGAACTTCATTCATTCATGTTGCATTTGGTTTTGGACATAGAATTCGATTGAAAATGATTTATTTATTTTTTAAAAAAAAAATCTTTTCCAAACCAATTAATCTTCAAAGCATTTTCAATAAACAAAAATAAGCAAGTAGTGGAGGTCACCCATAACCTTTGTTAGTTTGATCTCTATGAACGCTCTTCAATTTCACATGAGTACTCAGCGATGATTACCCATAACCTTTGTTAGTTTAATCATTCGCTAATGCTCGTCCTACTTCGAAAACATTTTCAAAACTAAAGAAATTAGAACTACGTCGCTTTGATTCCCATTTGGGATACGTAGGAGCGAGCCACGTCCTCGTCAAGCACAACAAACCAAAATTAATTCGATTGCGAAAATCCTTTTTGATCATCTAAAATAAAAACCGATTATCATTAATGATCACTCGCGCCGTTGCCGTTTGGTTGTTAATGATAATTTCATTTTCAAAAGAGTTAGTAGCGCGGCCACTCTAAACCGTTGTTGTTTGGTCGTCGCGAACACTCGAATCAAAAGCAAAACCGATTATCGTTAATGATCACTTGCGCCGTTGCCATTTGGTTGTTAATGATAATTTCATTTTCAAAAGAGTTAGTAGCGCGGCCACTCTAAACCGTTGTTGTTTGGTCATCGCGAATCCTCACTCCTACTGCGAAAACTCATCTAAACAGACTAAAAAACAAAAACCTTTTTAGGACAACCAAGAACTACGTAGCTTTGAATTCTCCATCGCACCAGGAGATACGTAGGAGCGAGAGGCCAACTCTCGTCAAGCGCCCAAAATAAAAATTTTCATTAAGTCTTCTCACTCCCTTTTCAATAAAGAGGCAAAATAAAAGCATTTTCAAATCAACACTTCAAACCACACATTTAATTAAAGGTTCCCTTTCGGTAGAAAGGAGGCGTGGGGTGCTAAAACCTTCCCTATGCCTAACCGACCCCCGAACCCATATCTCTAGTTTTCGAAAGACCATCCGCCTTGTCTAAAAGACCTTTTTTCAATGTTTTGGTCTTAAAATTAAAATATTGGTGGCGGCTCCATACCTTTTCCACGTTGTACAATGAGAAGTCCGAACCGGATTTTTTGGGGTGCAACAATCGCGAATGATCAAACAGATTAATAGCTTTAGTAAATGGGTTGGTAATTGAATAAAATAAAGGAATTCAGTTAGAATTAGACATAGGGGAATCGAAGCTTGCAAGTGAAACCGTGACCCTAGGCCTCTCTCCATTGATTCAACCTTTCATTTTAATTCTGGTTATTTATTGTTTTATTTGTTTCCGTTACAACTTTCAAATATTCGTTCGTCTAAACAATAACAAATTTTGATTAGTTTGGTACTTATTAATTAATCCCTGTGGAGACGATATTTTTTTATACTACTTCTGCGATAGAGTACACTTGCTCTAAGTGTGTCTTTGACGCAACAAAAACACACCATAAACCCTTCCCAGAGGCATCACTGTAAATTTGGAATCCCAGTGACGGATCTGGAAGAATTAGGATTGGAGCAGATGTCAACCTACTTTTCAACTCTTGAAAACTTTCCTCACAATCGGAACTCCATTCAAACGTCTGACCCTTGCGAGTTAACCGAGTAAGTGGAAGAACTAACCGTGAGAACCCTTCAATAAATCTTCGATAATAGCCAGCTAGACCTAAGAAACTTCTTACTTCGGTCACAGACGTTGGCTGTTCCCAATTCAACACAGCTTCCACTTTACTAGGATCCATTGCGACTCCCGACTGAGATATCACATGACCCAGAAACTTTACTTCAGGCATCCACGAATCGCACTTTGAAGGCTTCGCATACAACTTCTTCTCTAGGAGTACATTCAAAACGATGCGGAGATGCTGAACATATTCCTCAACGGTCCTTGAGTACACCAAGATATCATCAATGAATACCACTACAAACTGATCCAGGTACAGGTGGAAGACTCTGTTCATGTAATCCATGAATACCGCGGGAGCATTATTTAGACCGAAGGGCATCACTACAAACTCGTAATGTCCATACTGAGTACGGAAAGCTGTCTTCAGAATGTCTAAAGCTCTCACATTTATCTGATGATAACCCGACCTTAGATCAATTTTAGAAAATACTACAACACCTCGATGTTGATCGAGCAAATCGTCTATCCTCAGTAGAGGATACTTATTCTTGATAGTTACCTTGTTCAATTGGCGGTAATCAATACACAACCTCATGCTCCCATCCTTCTTCTTGACAAGCAATACCGAAGCACCCCATGGCGAAGCACTAGGCCTAACAAACTTCTTCGATATCAACACTTCCAGTTGAGATTTTTATTCTTTTAACTCTAAAGAAGACATTCTATATGGAGCAATAGAGATTGGCCCTGTGCCCGGAACCAACTCTATTGAGAATTCCACCTCACGATCCGGAGGTAAAGAGGAAACTTCATCCGCAAAAATATCCAGAAATTCATTAACAACTTGTACAGAGGACAAATCTAAACCAGTTTCAGTCGATGCTGACAACATAATAACATAGGCTTCCGCACCTTGAAATAGAGATTGATTTGCCGACGTGAATGAGATAATTGCTTCAGAATTTGACTTTGGTAGTTCAACTGATTCCGAGGCGAAACTGACAGTTCGGTTGAAGCAGTCGATGGTGACACGATTTGTCGTCATCCAGTTCATACCCAAGGCGATATCCATACCTCTCATAGGTAAACAAATAAAGTCTATAACGAAGTTTCTGTCTCCTAAGGCGAGAAGACAGCTTTGACATAAAGACTCGGTCTGGACGTGACCCTTGGCAGCAGTTAAGATAGTTATCGGTTCGGATAGCGGAGATAAGGCTAATCCCAACCGGTCAACACATGCTTGAGAAATAAAACAATGAGTAGCACCTGAATCATATAATATACTGACATAGTTATTGAAAAGAGATCCCATACCGCTCAGTAGATTATCTGAAGATTTGACTTTCTCAGCATCCAAAGTGTAGATTCTTCCTTGAGTAGTTCCTGCACGATCATCTTCACGCTTCTTCCTCGCAGGGAATTGGGTAGCATAATGGCCCTCTTTCTTGCAGTAGTAACAGGTATTAGACCCAACTTGGCATTCCCCACGATGGGGCCTACCACATTTAGAACAAGCATTGAATTTTGAGGAATCAGATGATTGAGCTTGTTTTCCTCTGTTGAAGTTACTGTAACAGCCCAGGTCCACCGCAGCGGCCACCCCGGTCCCACTGTTACCTCACGATCTTTTCTACCCCTCTTGTAGAATTTTTGCCTTCCGTGGGAATCGAACCTTGCACCTGAGGCATAAGTGCAAGTTAAACCCCCTTCCCACTACCAATTGAGAGCGCCCCTAAATGATTTAATTAAATAATTGATTAAATTATTTAAAGTGTTGCACTAATTTTGATTATATTATAATATAGTATTTTATTTAATTGAAGGGGATGGCATCGGAAATACCGGAATTACAAGTAACGGCCCAAGAAGCCCAAGCCCATTGGCTTAGGCGCTCCTTAGGCGCTAGGGGTCTAGGTTGCGCCTCATTAGTGCCAAAAGAAAGAAAGAAAGTCGAAGGAGAGGAGAAGAGAAAGAAAGTCGAAGGAGAGGAGAAGAGAAGGAAGGAGGCGACTTCAAGCTAGGAGTTAGGGTTTCATTCCTCTTGATCCTAGGTAAGAGTTCCTAATCCCTTCTTATTCGATTTTCCTCCTCTTTCAAATGTTTAGGTTTTTGATTTTTCCTAACCCTTGCCATGGTTGATCAATTCGTGATGGTCCAAGAGAGGGAGAGAAAGGGCGTGATCGTGAGAAAGGGGAGTTTCCTTGTTGCGGTGATTTGTCGGTGCTTCGGTGGAAAGAGCTCTAGTTTCGTCATAATCAAGGTTAGGGGAGTCTCACTCTATAATAGAGAGTATAATAGGTTGTATGTAGACCATAGGATCCCACTTGATATTATTTGTTAATTGTTAGATGGTTTAGATTGGTTGAAATTGATAATTGGTATGATTAATTCGATTCCCTATGCTAAGGTTAAGATTTCATGTGTTGATTTTATGCCTTGTTGTGTTCTTAATGTATAAACGTGAGATTGAATGTTGTTGGTATGAGCATAATGTATTTTTTGATTGTGTGGTGATTTGATTTGGAAAATAAAATGAGAATTTGATGTTTTAGCTTGTGTTGGGGCGCCTGGGCGCCAAGTTGCTGGGGGAAAATGGCGCACTGGGCGCTGTGCTGTTGCTGGGTGCGTGCGTGGTCTGTGCAGGGCGCCCATGTTGCTGCCCTGTGGCGCCTGGGGTGGCGCCAGGTTGCTGCCTGTGCTTAGGCAAGGCGCACAAAACATGTTTTTGGATAAAAATCAATTTGAGCATATTTTCCCGAGCCAAATTTTGTATTCACCTGACCAAATTGTATTTTAAGCACTTTGGCTAAAGAATTTCACGATTTGCACTTGTTGTTTTGAAATGGTCCTATTGGGCATTGTTTTAGCTTGTGTAAAAGGGGCGTTGTGTGCAAATCAATTTCTGAGCATAATTTCCCGAGCCAAATTTTGTATTCACCTGACCAAATTGTATTTTAAGCACTTTGGCTAAAGAATTTCCAGATTTGCACTTGTTGCTTTGAAATGGTCCTATTGGGCATAGTTTTAGCTTGTGTAAAGGGGGCTTTGTGTGCAAATCATTTTCTAAGCAGAATTTCCCGAGCCAAATTTTGTATTCACCTGACCAAATTGTATTTTAAGCACTTTGGCTAAAGAATTTCTAGATTTGCACTTGTTGCTTTGAAATGGTCCTATTGGGCATAGTTTTAGCTTGTGTAAAGGGGGCTTTGTGTGCAAATTATTTTCTAAGCAGAATTTCCCGAGCCAAATTTTGTATTCACCTGACCAAATTGTATTTTAAGCACTTTGGCTAAGGAATTCCCAGATTTACACTTGTTGTTTTGAAATTGTCCTAGAGGGCGTTGTTTTCACTATGTTTGTGGTGCCTAGGGGTGAGCTGTGAGTTCTGAACATATTTTCCCTAGCCAAACTTTGTATTTACCTGACCAAATTCCATTTTGAATATTTTGGCTAGAGCGGTTTTAATTGTTCAGGTGGTCTACTATGTTTGTGCGCGTGCGTGTTGTGTGGGGCGCCAAGTGTGGGCCGCCCAGGGCGCCAAGTAGTGCGCCGGTGTATTGTATTTCGTTTTTGGTCCTGAAAGTGACAGATTGATTCCTAAGTGCTAGCTTAGTCCTAGAGACGTGATTTGAGATGAGATAATAATTAAGTCGATTTGATGATGAGGCCATGGGGGGCTATGACTGAGATTAATACAGAGGTGATAAATGATATATGGACCGTGTCGTTATGAATTGTGATTGTAATCTTTGTCATGGAGTCTCATGCATACATAAGGCTGAGGTCTGAGTTTATATAGTAATGATAAGGCTGCGGTCTGAGTTGATAAGGCTGCGGTCTGAGTTTGATAGTATGATGATGAGGCTGCGGTCTGGGAAAAATGGTACCACATGCATAACCGTATTGCATACATCCTCATAATAAGCATGTGAGTTGTTGATTGTATGAACTATGCTACTGTGTGACTGTATGAGTGCGATGCTATGATGAAATATACTTCTTATTATAGTCTTTATTATATAGTTGAGACTCACCCTTCTGTTGTTGTTTACCACAGGTAGCCCTGAGTGAAGGCTTACTCCCTTCATTCCCGAGTCGGTCTGCTCTGATACGTGACACCTAGGGGGTGGGCTTAGGCTTCTAGTGTTATTCATTTGCTGTTGAATTTTTATATGCATTGATTTAATGATTTTGATGAGGCTGTTGTTCGGCATTTTTGAGATTATGTTATTTTCCGCTGCGAGACATTCATTTCCTAGTGTGTGGATTTTATTGAGGAATTATTGAGTATTCCATCCCATTTAAAGGTGTTGCGTATTATAAAGAGTTAATGAACGGTTATGCTGATTTTGTTATTTGTTAGATTAGAGTTATGTGTAGCATTCCATTGAAACGAAATTTTGAAACTCTGATTCTTACAAATAATAGCCGGGTAGAATGGGGTGTTACATTAGTGGTATCAGAGCAAAAGTTCGGTCTGTCCGACCAAGTGTGTCTGTCTGTCATATTGTGTATGACAATTAGGTGTTTTTATTTTAGTTCTGAATTGTCGTTTATGCTGCAGTGCTAGGTTGATATGGCTAGAAGGGATGACGCTGCTTTGGCTGCTGCTCTGCAAGCCATAGCCCAAGCTGTTGGGAATCAACACAATGCTGCTGATATGAATGCCCGTAACCTGGCAACGTTTCAGAGGGAAAACCCACCCACCTTCAAGGGTCGGTATGATCCCGATGGAGCCTTGTCGTGGTTGAATGAGATAGAGCGAATCTTCCGTGTTATGGATTGCACTGCTGCCCAGCAAGTGAAGTTTGGGACGCACATGCTGGCGGAAGAGGCTGACAAGTGGTGGTTAGGGATGCTGCATAGGTTGAACACTGCTGGTGAAGAGGTTACCTGGGAAGTCTTCACAAGGGAATTTAAAAGAAAGTATTACCCTGAAGACGTTCGGGCCAAGAAAGAGGTAGAATTCTTAGAACTGAAACAGGGAAATAAGACAGTGGCTGAGTATGCAGCCAAATTTGAAGAGCTGGCCCAATTTTGTCCTTACTACGCCAATGATGCTGATTCAGAGTTCTCCAAGTGTGTGAAATTTGAGAGTGGCCTGCGACCTGATATTAAGAAGGCAATTGGATATCATGAGATACGAGATTTTGCTAGACTAGTTGACAAGAGTAGGATTTATGAAGAGGACAGTTCTGCTGCCTACAAGGTTGGGAAAGAGAAAAGGAATACTCAGTTTAAGGGAAAGCCCTATGATACGGCTGGAGGTAAAAATAAGTGGAAGGCAGGTTCTGGTAAAAGATTTTCTGAGGGTAAGAAGCCTAGTGGGGGAGGTGCTCCCGCTGATATTGTGTGTTACACGTGTGGCAAGCCGGGTCACAAAAGCTTCGATTGCAAGACTGAAGTAATGTGTTACCGTTGTGGGAAGAAAGGTCATATGGCGTGTAACTGTGATCGTAAGGAATCAGTGTGTTTCAATTGTGGTGAAGCTGGTCACTTTAGTTCTAAATGCACCAAACCAAAGAAAGAGAAATCCAATGGAAGAGTTTTCGCGCTAGCAGGCTCAGAGGGGCCCAATGAGATTCGAGGTACTTGTTTTATTTATGGTTCCCCTTTAGTTGCTATAGTTGATACTGGTGCTACGCATTCTTTTATTGCTGCTGTTTGTGCTGAAAAGTTAAATTTAGTATTGTCTGATATGAAGAGGGAAATGGTTATCGACACTCCAGCTAAGGGTTCGGTGACTACTTCTCTATTATGTGCTAAGTGTCCTCTGTCAGTCTTCGGCAGAGATTTTCTGGTTGACCTTATATGTTTGCCTTTGGGAGGGTTGGATGTTATTCTTGGTATGGACTGGTTAGTGGATAACCATGTGCACATCAACTGTTTCAGCAAGTCCGTGAGTTTCCTTCCTTCTGAGGAGGAAAAGTCTGTTTTGTTGTCTGGGGATCAGCTGCATAAGGTGTTGAGGGATGGTGGTCAACTATTTGCTTTGATGGCGTCTATGTCTGCTGAAAACCAAGCTATAGTTGAAGGGTTGCAGGTGGTGTGTGAGTTCCCTGAAGTGTTCCCTGACGAGATTCCTAGTGTGCCACCAGAGAGGGAAATAGAGTTTGGGATTGACCTTGTGCCTGGTACGAGGCCTGTGTCCATGGCACCGTACCGGATGTCAGCTTCTGAGTTATCTGAGTTAAAGAAGCAGTTGGAAGAGTTACTTGAAAAGAAATTTGTGAGACCTAGTGTGTCGCCATGGGGAGCTCCGGTTTTGTTAGTAAAGAAGAAAGATGGGAGTATGCGCCTGTGTGTGGATTATAGAAAGTTGAACAAGGTAACTATCAAAAATAAGTACCCTCTTCCGAGAATTGATGATCTGATGGACCAGCTGGTGGGTGCTAAGGTTTTTAGTAAAATTGATTTGAGGTCAGGGTATCATCAGATTAAAGTAAAAGACGAAGACGTCCAGAAGACAGCATTTCGAACAAGATATGGACATTATGAGTACTCTGTGATGCCGTTTGGTGTCACCAATGCACCAGGGGTGTTTATTGAGTACATGAACCGTATCTTCCATAGCTACTTGGATCGGTTTGTGGTAGTTTTTATAGATGATATTCTGGTATACTCTAAATCTGAAGAGGAGCATGCAGAGCACTTGAGATTGGTGCTTGAAGTGTTGAAAGAGAAAAAGCTTTATGCTAAGTTGTCCAAATGCGAGTTCTGGCTGCGTGAGGTAAGCTTTTTGGGTCACATTATTTCTAGTGATGGCATAGCTGTAGACCCAGCCAAAGTTGATGCAGTGTTACAATGGGAAAGCCCAAAGTCTGCGACTGAGATCAGGAGTTTCTTGGGGTTGGCTGGTTACTACAGGAGGTTCATTGAGGGTTTCTCAAAGCTAGCCCTTCCGTTGACTCAATTGACGTGTAAAGGGAGAGTTTTTGTGTGGGATGCTAAGTGTGAAGAGAGCTTCCAAGAGTTGAAGAAGAGATTGACAACATCTCCGGTGTTAGTGTTGCCCGTGCCGGATCAACCGTTTGTGGTATATTGTGATGCTTCCAAAATGGGATTGGGAGGCGTATTGATGCAGGATGGGAAGGTAGTCGCTTATGCGTCCAGACAGTTGCGGACTCATGAGAAGAACTATCCTACTCATGATTTGGAATTGGCTGCTATTGTGTTTGTGCTGAAGATTTGGAGGCACTATTTGTATGGCACTAGATTCGAGGTATTCAGCGACCACAAGAGTTTGAAATACTTGTTTGATCAGAAGGAGCTGAATATGAGGCAGAGGCGTTGGTTAGAGCTGCTGAAAGACTATGATTTCGGCTTAAACTATCACCCCGGCAAAGCTAATGTCGTGGCTGATGCTTTAAGTCGAAAGACTTTGCATATGTCAGCAATGATGGTAAAAGAGTTGGAGTTGATTGAGCAATTCCGTGATATGAGTCTGGTTTGTGAAGTGACACCGCAGAGTGTTAAGCTGGGTATGCTGAGGATTGGTAATGACTTCTTGGTTAGTATCAGAGACGCCCAGAAATTAGATGTGAAGCTGGTTGACTTGTTGGTTGCGGGTGATCAGGATGTAGATGGGGATTTCAGGTTGGATTCCCAAGGTGTGTTGAGATTCAGAGATAGGATTTGTGTTCCCGATGATAATGAGATGAAAAAGATGATCCTTGAGGAGAGTCATAGGAGCAAGCTGAGTATTCATCCAGGGGCTACAAAGATGTATCATGACTTGAAGAAGTTATTCTGGTGGCCTGGTATGAAGAAAGATGTGGCACAATTTGTGTATGCCTGTTTGACTTGCCAGAAGTCAAAGGTTGAGCACCAGAAGCCTGCGGGGTTGATGCAACCTTTAGATGTTCCGGAATGGAAATGGGATAGCATTTCCATGGATTTTGTGACTGGGTTACCAAGAACCGTTCGGGGATTTGATTCTATTTGGGTGATCGTGGATAGGTTGACGAAGTCTGCTCACTTTCTTCCTATCAACATCACATATCCGGTATCGAGATTGGCCGAGATATATATTCAGGTGATCGTGAAGTTGCATGGTATCCCGAAGAGTATTGTATCTGACAGGGATCCGAGGTTTACTTCGGAGTTTTGAGGGAGCTTGCAGGAGGCATTGGGGTCCAGATTGAGGTTGAGTTCAGCCTATCATCCTCAGACTGATGGGCAGACAGAGAGAACCATTCAGTCATTGGAAGACTTATTGAGATCGTGTGTTTTGGAGCAGGGAGGTGCGTGGGATACGTACACCTTCCATTGATTGAGTTTACCTACAACAACAGCTACCATTCGAGTATAGGGATGGCTCCTTTCGAGGCACTGTATGGGCGGAGGTGTAGAACTCCTTTCTGTTGGCATGAGTCTGGCGAGAGAGTTGTTCTTGGACCTGAATTGGTGAGAGAGACTATGGAGAAGATAAAAATGATCAGGGAGAAAATGAAAGAGTCTCAAAGTCGGCAAAAGAGTTACCATGATAGAAGGCGGAAAGACTTGGAATTTCAGGCTGGTGAGCATGTTTTCTTAAGGGTCACACCTATGGCTGGTGTTGGGCGTGCACTGAAAGCAAAGAAGTTGACTCCTAGATTTATTGGACCGTACCAGATCACCGAGAGGGTTGGGAAGGTTGCTTATAGGGTGGCTTTACCGCCTAACCTTTCGAATTTGCACGACGTATTTCACGTGTCGCAACTTCGGAAGTATATTCCGGACCCATCTCATGTGATTCATATGGATAATGTTGAGGTGCGAGATAATCTCACTGTGGAGACTATGCCAGTGAGGATTGATGATAGAGAAGTGAAGGTGCTGAGGGGGAAAAACATTGCTTTAGTAAAGGTGGTGTGGTTGGGGGCTACTGGTGAGAGCATGACTTGGGAGCTGGAGAGTAGGATGCGGGAATCCTATCCAGAGCTATTTGACTCAGGTATGAATTTCGAGGACGAAATTTCCTAAGTGGGGGAGAGTTGTAACACCCTAAATGATTTAATTAAATAATTGATTAAATTATTTAAAGTGTTGCACTAATTTTGATTATATTATAATATAGTATTTTATTTAATTGAAGGGGATGGCATCGGAAATACCGGAATTACAAGTAACGGCCCAAGAAGCCCAAGCCCATTGGCTTAGGCGCTCCTTAGGCGCTAGGGGTCTAGGTTGCGCCTCATTAGTGCCAAAAGAAAGAAAGAAAGTCGAAGGAGAGGAGAAGAGAAAGAAAGTCGAAGGAGAGGAGAAGAGAAGGAAGGAGGCGACTTCAAGCTAGGAGTTAGGGTTTCATTCCTCTTGATCCTAGGTAAGAGTTCCTAATCCCTTCTTATTCGATTTTCCTCCTCTTTCAAATGTTTAGGTTTTTGATTTTTCCTAACCCTTGCCATGGTTGATCAATTCGTGATGGTCCAAGAGAGAGAGAGAAAGGGCGTGATCGTGAGAAAGGGGAGTTTCCTTGTTGCGGTGATTTGTCGGTGCTTCGGTGGAAAGAGCTCTAGTTTCGTCATAATCAAGGTTAGGGGAGTCTCACTCTATAATAGAGAGTATAATAGGTTGTATGTAGACCATAGGATCCCACTTGATATTATTTGTTAATTGTTAGATGGTTTAGATTGGTTGAAATTGATAATTGGTATGATTAATTCGATTCCCTGTGCTAAGGTTAAGATTTCATGTGTTGATTTTATGCCTTGTTGTGTTCTTAATGTATAAACGTGAGATTGAATGTTGTTGGTATGAGCATAATGTATTTTTTGATTGTGTGGTGATTTGATTTGGAAAATAAAATGAGAATTTGATGTTTTAGCTTGTGTTGGGGCGCCTGGGCGCCAAGTTGCTGGGGGAAAATGGCGCACTGGGCGCTGTGCTGTTGCTGGGTGCGTGCGTGGTCTGTGCAGGGCGCCCATGTTGCTGCCCTGTGGCGCCTGGGGTGGCGCCAGGTTGCTGCCTGTGCTTAGGCAAGGCGCACAAAACATGTTTTTGGATAAAAATCAATTTCTGAGCATATTTTCCCGAGCCAAATTTTGTATTCACGTGACCAAATTGTATTTTAAGCACTTTGGCTAAAGAATTTCCAGATTTGCACTTGTTGTTTTGAAATGGTCCTATTGGGCATTGTTTTAGCTTGTGTAAAAGGGGCGTTGTGTGCAAATCAATTTCTGAGCATAATTTCCCGAGCCAGATTTTGTATTCACCTGACCAAATTGTATTTTAAGCACTTTGGCTAAAGAATTTCCAGATTTGCACTTGTTGCTTTGAAATGGTCCTATTGGGCATAGTTTTAGCTTGTGTAAAGGGGGCTTTGTGTGCAAATCATTTTCTAAGCAGAATTTCCCGAGCCAAATTTTGTATTCACCTGACCAAATTGTATTTTAAGCACTTTGGCTAAAGAATTTCCAGATTTGCACTTGTTGCTTTGAAATGGTCCTATTGGGCATAGTTTTAGCTTGTGTAAAGGGGGCTTTGTGTGCAAATCATTTTCTAAGCAGAATTTCCCGAGCCAAATTTTGTATTCACCTGACCAAATTGTATTTTAAGCACTTTGGCTAAGGAATTCCCAGATTTACACTTGTTGTTTTGAAATTGTCCTAGAGGGCGTTGTTTTGACTATGTTTGTGGTGCCTAGGGGTGAGCTGTGAGTTCTGAACATATTTTCCCTAGCCAAACTTTGTATTTACCTGACCAAATTCCATTTTGAATATTTTGGCTAGAGCGGTTTTAATTGTTCAGGTGGTCTACTATGTTTGTGCGCGTGCGTGTTGTGTGGGGCGCCAAGTGTGGGCCGCCCAAGGCGCCAAGTAGTGCGCCGGTGTATTGTATTTCGTTTTTGGTCCTGAAAGTGACAGATTGATTCCTAAGTGCTAGCTTAGTCCTAGAGACGTGATTTGAGATGAGATAATAATTAAGTCGATTTGATGATGAGGCCATGGGGGGCTATGACTGAGATTAATACAGAGGTGATAAATGATATATGGACCGTGTCGTTATGAATTGTGATTGTAATCTTTGTCATGGAGTCTCATGCATACATAAGGCTGAGGTCTGAGTTTATATAGTAATGATAAGGCTGCGGTCTGAGTTGATAAGGCTGCGGTCTGGGTTTGATAGTATGATGATGAGGCTGCGGTCTGGGAAAAATGGTACCACATGCATAACCGTATTGCATACATCCTCATAATAAGCATGTGAGTTGTTGATTGTATGAACTATGCTACTGTGTGACTGTATGAGTGCGATGCTATGATGAAATATACTTCTTATTATAGTCTTTATTATGTAGTTGAGACTCACCCTTCTGTTGTTGTTTACCACAGGTAGCCCTGAGTGAAGGCTTACTCCCTTCATTCCCGAGTCGGTCTGCTCTGATACGTGACACCTAGGGGGTGGGCTTAGGCTTCTAGTGTTATTCATTTGCTGTTGAATTTTTATATGCATTGATTTAATGATTTTGATGAGGCTGTTGTTCGGCATTTTTGAGATTATGTTATTTTCCGCTGCGAGACATTCATTTCCTAGTGTGTGGATTTTATTGAGGAATTATTGAGTATTCCATCCCATTTAAAGGTGTTGCGTATTATAAAGAGTTAATGAACGGTTATGCTGATTTTGTTATTTGTTAGATTAGAGTTATGTGTAGCATTCCATTGAAACGAAATTTTGAAACTCTGATTCTTACAAATAATAGCCGGGTAGAATGGGGTGTTACAGTTACCCTTTGACCTTGTCTGTGGGGTTGATGATTCAGCCACCTTCTTCTTTCCTTTCCAGTACTCTCTTTTCTCTTCATACATTCTATTGAGATCGGCTACGGCAACATAGGCTTGTTGCACCAAAGCAGCATAGTTGGTCATAGGATAAGAGCTAAGACCTTGGGCAATATCAGCACGGAGACCTGTCTTGTACAACTGCATCTTCCATTCATCATTCGGAGCATACCTTGCTAACTGATAGAATTGAGACAACTTCTCAAACTTGGCGGTGAATTCACCCACCGTCATATCACCTTGCCTGAGATTGACAAATTCAGTCTGCTTGCTAAGTTTCATTACCGGAGGAAAGACATGTTCAATAAACAATTCCTTAAAGTTAAACCAGGTAATAGGAGTTTCCTGATTCACCATCAGTTCATGAGCATTGGTTTACCAGGTTTGGGCTTCTTCTTCTAGCATATGAGCTGCAAAGAGTACCTTTTCTTCTTCGCTGCATTGCAGGGTTCTAAAAATTTTCTCCATAGAGTCCAACTAGTAATGAGATACCATCACATCCAGTCCTCTCTTGAAACTTGGGGGATTCATCTTTGGAAACGGAAATAAGCTCTATTCGGATCTTTCGGAGGAGGTTGTTGAACATTAGGCTGCTGTTGATTCATCTGCTGCTGATGCATTTGCATCATGTCTTGCATCATCTTTAGCTGATTCACAATCACATTCTGCATCCACTTGAAATGTGGATCAATGGGTGGGTTTCTCCTACCTCTTCCAGCCATGATTCTGCGAAATATGCACAAAATATTAAGTTGATCAGGCTCAATGTCTAATAGCATACTAAGAAGAATCAGACTTAGAAGACGTAACAGACTCTTAATATCTAAATCCGACTAGGTCGAACCGCTCTGTTACCAAAATGTAACACCCGAATATTTCAAACAAGTGGAAATGCTAAGATGCACGAAATGGCATACATCAGAGTAGGATATCCTGTTTCAGATATTGAACAATCTAAAAACTCTTAAACTTAATCCAAAATCAAGAGTTATACATAGCTCAAGACATCCGAATCATAACAATTCCTATTGTTCAATATCCAACAACAAGAAAATAGCGGAAACGATCATTAACTGGTAGCTAGTACAAGTCATCAAATCAAAGTACAATCACTAAGGGAAAAACATCATGAACATAAGTCTAAAACTTCATGTCCTCCTTAAGGTCTCATCAACCATGCTTCCTTGCCTTATTCCTTCCCTGAGTATCTATAAAACAACAACATATAAAGGGTGAGTTAAACATTATCTCAGTGAGTCCTACCGTAACCCCTCACAATGACTCTCGGTCCATTTATTCTTGTTCATTTAATCGTAGTCCATATAGGTCCTACGTGCATATAGCTTTTCCTGTCATGCCATAGCACATCTTCGGCAAAAGCTCTGCCTTTACCGTCGAACCTCTCCACTAGTTTACACTAGCTTCAAACCTTCTGAAGCCTAGGTTTTGGGGCTCATGACTTCCCCTCCCCTAGTATACTAATCAATTGGGTCGTCACCCATCCTTTGATATAATTTATATATCCTGACCTTGAATGAACATTTAGTTCCATGACTTTAAACAATTGATTTAACATTTAGTTCCATGATAGTAAACATAACCCATGTCCGCTCACGTGTACTACTTTTCGGTTTTCGAAAAATTTATAGGTTTGAAGGTAATTTCCAAAACCATCTTGAACATGTCAAAAACAATGTTTTATAAGTGAAAAATCATCACAAAAGGTTGGAAAGAAGATTAGAAGAGGTTTGGAGTCGAGAGGAGCAGCGAAACGAATTTTTGAAAACTGGTGGCAGAAGGTCTTGCACGACCCGTGCCAAACCTTGCAGGACCCGTGCTAGACTGAGATTCCACATTTCTCAGACAGAAAGGCTAGCACGACCGGTGCTAAAGGTGGCACGATCCGTGCTGCTTGTAGCAGATTTGCGATTCGTTCGTTTCTTTTCGTTTCGCTTCCAATCGGAACCCAATCCAATTTTCATCAAAACAATCAAACATTCACGTAATATTCCAGTCCAATCTCAGTTCATACAATCACATATAAAATTTAATAAAAACCGTCAAATGCTATATTTTCAAAAACGGTTTTCGACTCAAAATCGATTTCAATATCAACCTTTATCCAAATTCGGTAATCACGAACAACTTATTCGGAATACTGAAAACCTAACATAAGTAGAACTCACCGATTGTGATGAGAATCACGAGATACCGAAACTCGCAAAGCTCAACCGCACCAAAACCTCACAACACGTTCCGAACTCGATCCAAATGCGTCCAATCGCTTCCAACCGAAAATGCAACCTCTCCAATTGCTCCTCTTCTACCCAATTTGACCCAAAACATAAATGTAGCTATTGCAAGGGCTCTAGTACTGAATCTTGACTTCACAATTTAATTATGGAGCTTCATCATCCACATGCAAGCTACTAGAGACCCCAGAACTCCATTTTTGCTTCTTGAGAGCTAGAATGTTCAAAAATGGCAACAATGGATAGCAGAGGAAGCAGAGAATGAAATTAGTGTCTTTGTGTAGGGCTTGAAAAATGAGGAAGAATGGGTTGAAGAGAACATGCAAAGAGCTTGATGGTGGTGATGATTCCTTTCTCCTCTCTCCCTTTCGCCTCATTCTCCTCCACTTTTTTTTATTCTGGCTATGTTAAAGTGAAGGTTGTGTTTCAGCTGAAATTGAGAAATGAGAGAGTGTTTCAGCTGAAGGCTTAAATGAGTGGGAAAAGACTAAAGTGCCCCTAACTTAGCTTATCATCTTAGTTTACTTCTAATTAACCACTAACTCATAATTACTTCAAAAATTGTGGTTGTGGTCTTATGGAGTTAAGGAGTATGTTTGGTGTTGTGTAATTTGGGTTAGGGGTTCGAATGATATGGAAATGACCAAAATGCCCTTGGCTCCCTATTCCTCGCATAATTCTATTTCTACCCCAAAACAATCACATAATTCATACAATTAACAATTAAACGTTGCTTTCTTGCTTTTCACATGTCCATGACTTGATTTATTATTTCATCGAATAAAAATTCTCTAGTTAATTTCATAAAACGAAATTAACCGAAAATCAGGGATGTTAAAATTATTTACAATAATTAAACATACTATAGCTATAGAACTCTCAAAATATTTTTTCAATAAAAGCTAACTCTCAAATTTGTCTTGCATAAGAAAAACTCAAATTGTCCAATAATTTCACTCTCCTCACCATTCCCTCCCGATTATTGTTGTTGTTGTTTTATTATTGTTGTTATTATTATTATTATTATTATTATTATTATTATTATTATTATTATTATTATTATTATTATTATAATTAACTTTTTTTTGACTCATTTATTATTATTAACTTATTTTCCTTTTTAAATTTTAATTACCATTATTGTATATATTACTCCACTATATAATTTTTCAAACCTCCCTTTACTTCGACAAACATATTTTCTTTCTTTTTTTCTCTGCTTCTCTTAGTTTGATCGTACCAACTTTTTCTATCATTATTTCTCTGATACTCATCTTTTTCAATTATGCGATCTCTCAGTCGTCAATAGCCTTTCACGGTTGATGCGAAGTAGTGATCGATCGGTATGATCTTTGCTTCATTATTTTTAGCTCGTGTAGTTTTTAAATTTTAACTTTTTGCTTGATAATGTTAAATTCAATTACAAAAGTCTACAAATTTTTCTAGGACTTTACAATTTGCAAGCATATCATATTTTATTTGTTGTGTGTTTTTTATCCCTTTTTTCACCCATTGGATTTCACCATCTAGGGTTTTATTACATCTAAATGGTGGGATCTCAGATACACATCTTTTTCAAATGTGCGATCTCTCAGTCTCATCAATAGCCTTTCACGGTTGATGCGAAGTAGTGATCGATCGGTATGATCTTTGCTTCACTCTTTTTAGCTCATGTTGTTTTTATATTTTAACATTTTTCTTGATAATGTTCAACTCAATTACAAAAGTCTATAAATTTTTCTAGGACTTTACAATTTGCAAGCATATCATATTTTATTTGTTGTGTGATTTTTATCCCTTTTTTCACCCATTGGATTTCAGTGTCTAGGGTTTTTATTACATCTAAATGATGGGATCTCTGATTCCATTGTGCGATCTCTTAGTCTCGTCAATAGCCTTTCACGGTTGATGCGAAGTAGTGATCGATCAGTATGATCTTTGCATCATTCTTTTTAGCTCATGTTGTTTTTAAATTGTACTTTTTATCTTGATAATTTTAAATTCAATTACAAAAGTCAATAAATTTTTCTAGGACTTTTTACAATTTGCAAGCATAACATATTTAATTTGTTGTGTGTTTTTTATTCCTTTTTTCACCCATTGGATTTCACCGTCTAGGGTTTTTATTAAATCTAAATGGTGGGATCTTTGATACTCATCTTTTTCAATTGTGCGATCTCTCAGTCTCGTCAATAGCCTTTCACAGTTGATGCGAAGTAGTGATCGATAGGTATGATCTTTGCTTCATTATTTTTAGCTCATGTTGTTTTTAAATTTTAACTTTTTGCTTGATAATATTAAATTAATTTACAAAAGTCTATAAATTTTTCTAGGACTTTACAATTTGCAAGAATATCATATTTTATTTGTTGTGTATTTTTATCCCTTTTTTTCACCCATTGGATTTCACCGTCTAGGGTTTTTATTACATCTAAATGGTGGGATTTCTGATACTCATCTTTTTCAATTGTGCGATCTCTCACTCTCGTCAATTGCCTTTCACAGTTGCTGCAAAGTAGTGATCGATCAGTATGATCTTTGCTTCATTCTTTTCAACTCATGTTGTTTTTAAATTTTAACTTTTTGCTTGATAATGTTAAATTCAATTACAAAAGTCTATAAATTTTTCTAGGACTTTACAATTTGCAAGGATATCATATTTTATTTGTTGTGTGTTTTTTATCCCTTTTTTCACCCATTGGATTTCAGCGTCTAGGGTTTCAATTACATCTAAATGGTGGGATATGATTTCTGTTTAAAAAGTAATTATTTGTACTAAAATTGACCTTAATATTGGAAATGTGGTAGCTTGTGGTTAGAAATCCAAATGTTATTTCGTTGGAGAGTTTTTTAACTTCTAAATGGTGAGATATAGGTGATTTTAAGAAATTAAATACTCATCTATAATGAATTCAATAATATTCAGATAATGAAAGTTAACTTGTAAATAACAAATGAGTATTGGTCGGTGATAAAAGTCCACTTCCCAACAGAAATGAGAAATTAAAACTGATTTGCGAAATGGATTTCAAAAATAGGATTAAAGGTTGAGAAGAGAAAATATGCATTCTTTTTGTTTGAAATGATCAATGCAATGTATATTTTTTTCATAACAGTTTTTTCTCACATATATGCTTCAATTAAAATTATGAAATGCATAATCGTATCATCCAAGAATTGTTGATTATTTGTTGAGTATAAACAAAATCACAAAGTTATTTGTTGATGATTTTTTGCTTTGTTGATTATTTCAGGAAGGGACACCGAAGTCAACTTATTTGTTAGTAAGACATTCGAGAAGAATATAAAGGTAATTTCATCTCGCAAACTCGGCTGTTCACTGGAACTGGTGTCATTACAATTGAATCCACTTAACGAAGGGATATAAGGAAGGAAAAATGAGCACTCACAATCAAAACCATAAGATGAAGGAAGAAGACGAAAGGTAATGGGTCGGGTTGTAGGTAGTATTTTAAAGAATATGCTAAAGTTAGTGGACTAATGTAGGGTTGAGGGATTTGTTTATGGAATTATTCCTAAGAAAGGAAAACCAATCACTGTTGCTTCTGAAAATCTTTGTCGATGGTGCAAGTAAAAGGTCAAGTTTGGTTGTAATGGTCCCCATGCAATAACCAAGTATAAACATGCAAGGGTAGTTGATTCAAACAAAGAGGAATCAAACTTAAATAAACATAATTATGTGTCTCTTAAATGTTTGCATGAACTTCTAGACACTACCTTAAGGACACTTGTGTCATGTCTCATGCATAGTACCAACCCACTCAGAGAACGTTCCCATTGGACAGTGGTACTTCTCCACCATGGTGGACTAAAGTAGATGAATAATTGTGGCCTCTTTTGGGTTTTCACAAAAATCTGAAGAACCAATAGAGGCTACCATTCTTCATCTTCTTTAGGCCACAATGGTGGAGAAATACCACTCTCCAAAGGGAATGTTCTCTGGGTGGGTTGCAACTATGCATGAGACATGACAAAAGTGTTCGTAGGATAGTTTCTGGAAGTTCATGCAAGGTTTTAAGTGATTCATAATTATCTTTATTTAAGTTTGGTTCCTCTTTATTTGCATCAACTACCTTTTTTTCTACTTGACTATTGTATGAGAACCATAACAATCAAACTTGACCTTTTCCTTCCACCATAGATGGAGATTTTTAAAAGCAATACTAATTGGTTTCCTTTCTCAGGAATAATTCCATACACAAATCCCTCAACATTGCACTCATGCACTAACTTTAACATATTCTTTAATATCCTGCCTATAAACCTACCCATTACCCTTCTTCTTCCTCCTCCTTCATCTAATGGTTTTGATTGTGAGTGCTCATTTTCCCTTTCATTGATCTCTTCGTTAAGCCGCTTCAATTGTAATGACACTATATTCCATTGAATAACCGAGTTTGTGAGAAGGAATTACCTTTATATTCTTCTTGAAATTCTTAATATCAACTGGACTCTATTGCTCCACCTTATAAGAAACCTCGTGATTTGAAGAAGTAATGGAAATTAACTGTTATCACAAGTATGATTAAACACTTTTCACCTGATCTTCGAAAAATAAGAAACATTGTGGGCAAATCCAAGAGGCTTCGGGATATATTGTTTTGTAAGGAGTTTGCTTCCTTACCTGTAATTCTTAATCAAGAGGAATTTTTAGTTCGAGCACACAAACATTCCAAAAGTTTAGGTGATATGATTGATGAGGCAATATTGATATCCATTGTGCCTTGCCAACAATATATAAGATAAGAGATGAAGTTCACATGCAATATATATATATATATATATATATATATATATATATATATATATATATATATATATATATATCGATATCCAATCCATTACCTATAACATTGAAGTCTCTCCCATTTTATTTTTTCGTTCACGATAAGCTATTATTTTAGAAATACACCAACTAACATAATAAAACAAATTTCTATCTCAATTTGAATAGCAGGTATTAGAGATTCAAAGTAGAATAAAAAATGTCAGGAAATATTGCATTGAAAAAGCAAAGAGAAAATCCAATCCCACCAATTCCTCTCCACAAGCGATGGAAAAAAACAAAAAGAAGAGTAGTCTCATATATGGACTCAAGATTGTAGAAGAAATATTCAACTTCTGGGTTAATGGCCTCCATAGCTTTTCATAGAGTATATTAAGGTCACCACTCATAACCAAATCTCGGTTACCTTTCAATGTGGTATATAAAGGGTATGGATTGCAAAACTAGTTTGGAAGACCAAAACTAGTTTGCAAAACTAACAAGCTAGCCCAACAATAAAAAAAGTGAATTAAAAAAGAAGTTTTGGCTATAAAATGGCTAATTGGACCATTCAAGCCTGCCCCGAACCGAGCAAAAGTGGTAGGTTGACCAGCCATAACTCATCATAAATATATTGAAAATATAAAAATGGTTAAAGAAAATGAGAAAAATTGGTAACGAGAAAGTCATAGGTTGGCATGCCCTTTCTTGCTTAAGGTTAAGCAGGCCAAGCTATAATTATGTTGCAAAGTGGGTGGAGGCAATAATCAAGGAAATTTTTCTTTGGCACAGATTTTAGTGGTGTTGAGAATTCAAGTGTGAGTGGTTAGTCCTACATCGACTAAGCTGAGTTAAATGAATGAGATATAAGAGAGGTGACCCATATACCCGTTGCTTTAAGATTTTGGGTGGAGGTTTGTACGTAAGTTATTTATATTTATATTTTTCACTTAGATGTTTATTTTCTATCAAGATAACAAACAAAATGAGCCAAGCAAAGCAAAGGAGTCAAACCGAGCTAACGAATTAAATTGAGCTTGAGTAGGAATAGCCTTGTTGGAATAACAAACTTCAGTAGGAATAGCCTCAGTGGGAATACAAAGGGTATTTCGGTGCTTAGATCATAAGATCCCCCACACTATTTTAACCATGGAATGCAACCATCTTGTAGGATTACAACACCAACCTCATTAACAGAATAGGCCATTGCAGGTACTTAAAACAGAAGTTTCCAAAAAAAAAAATTTACTGCAGCTAATAAACAAAATGAAGTCATTATCAATGAATGGGTTTAAAATTAGTTAATATTTCACATGAACGACAAAAAAGCAATAACAATCCAAGTGACACATAAAAAAGAATTAAAAAGGAAAGGAAAAAGATTGTCAAAAAACTATTATGTAATGCTTGTAGTTAACATTTTGCATCAAAGATGGGAAAAACTTTAGAGAAGTTGATTTCAAATTTATTGGCTTGTAATTGAATGGAAAACACCACTGTAATTAAATTTCAATATATTTTAGCATTGAAACTTAAGTCAGTTCTTCCCGAAACTAAATTTTTGAAGCAATCAAGCAAATGAGCCATGAACCATATCATAGGGAAATCTTCATACCTAAAAATGCAATCAAAGACAATGCATCATTTATTGATCAAGTCATCAAGCTACTGTTGTTCATCCTTCCAACAGATCAAACTGAAACACAAAACCTATACATGCAAATTTGTATTTTGATATTAACCAAATTAGATTCCCTACCGATATATCAGCGAGAAAACACTCTAGACCATCCACGTCAATCTTTGTTGCCGCTTCTGCTACTGTCACATTAGGTTTCTTCGGCTACTTTTGTCTCACTTTCTTCTTCTCCTCCTCAAAATACAATCAATTTATTAGTAGCATCATAGTAACAAACATCAGCACAATATTATTTATGTATTTTAGACGTGCAAAACCACTATACATTGTTCAACCACAACAGCTGGATGGACTCTAGTACATATGCTTGTAGTTATCATTTTGCATCAAAGATGGGAAAAACTTTAGAGAATTTGATTTCAAATTTATTGGCTTGTGATTGAATGGAAAACACCACTGTAATTAAATTTCAATATATTTTAGCACTGAAACTTAACTCAGTTCTTCCCGAAACTAAATTTTTGAAGCAATAAAGCAAATGAGCCATGAACCATAGCATAGCGAATTCTTCATACCTAAAAATGCAATCAAAGACAATGCATCATTTATTGATCAAGTCATCAAGCTACTACTGTTTCTCCTTCCAACAGATCAAACTGAAACACAAAACCTATACATGCAAATTTGTATTTTGATATTAACCAAATTAGATTCCCTACCGATATATCAGCGAGAAAACACTCTAGATCAGCCACGTCAATCTTTGTTGCCGCTTTTGCTACTGTCACATTAGGTTTCTTCGGCTATTTTTGTCTCACTTTCTTCTCCTCCTCTGCTACTGTCTGTATTTCAAATGTACCACTGGTTATGTACTTTAAAAGTTGTTTGTGTACAAATAAGTTCTTGATAAACCGGCATTTATAAAATGAGCATGTAAACCACTCTTAGACCTGTGATTTTATAAAAACAAACCAGTTTTTGATAAACCAACATCTATAAAATTTCTATTCAAGAGAATAAGCTTGAATAGATTGAATAAAACACTGAAACAAAATGCACAAATACAACAAGTAGAAAAACATGATGCGTAGGGAATAGAAGAACACAAAAGCATCATCATCTTCCAAATCAAAAATACCCAAAAATAGAAAATACACAATCGGTGGAGAAGAACCTAAAAACAAACCTGCCATAACTCATCATAAATACATTGAAAATATAAAAATGGTTTAAGAAAATGAGACAAATTAGTAACGAGATGGTCATCGGTTGGCATGCCCTTTCTGGCTTAAGGTTAAGCAGGCCAGGATATAATTATGTTGTAAAGTGGGTGGAGGCAATAATCAAGGAAAATTTTCGTTGGTATAGATTTCAGTGATATTGAGAATTCAAGTGTGAGTGGTTAGTCCTACATCGACTAAGACTGAGTTAAATGAATGAAATATAAGAGAGGTGACCCATATACCCGTTGCTTTAAGATTTTGGGTGGAGGTTTGATGTCCAAGTCTCTTGGTGGTCCTTGTCATTTACTCGTTGTTGCTCTCGATGCTCCCCCGGACTCCCCAACAAGTAGTATTAGAGCCACGGTTCAGCCTGGTGTGAGGGGGGGGGGGGATTGGATCCTTGTTTAAATCAAGTCTAGCGATGTGGGTGACTCACATTTCAGAGGGAGATTGTTGAGAATTCAAGTGTGAGTGGTGACTCCACGTCGGCTATGAACGAGATAAATGAAGGAGATATATGAGAGGTGAGCCATATACCTATTGCCTTAAGATTTTGGGTAGAGATGTGGTGTCCAAATCATTTGGTGATCTTAGTCATTAGCTCGTTGATGTTCTCGGTGTGTACCCAGACTCACCAACAAATGTCTAGAACAATGATTTACTATTTTCTATTAGAGGTATCTTGTCTAGTTGACATTGGCCAGTTTTTGTCTTGTTAAGTTGGAACTATCACTACTAGAAATCTCGGTATTACCTGCGGAATTTCCTGCGGAAATTTTCCACAGGTAATTTCTGAGAAATGTCCTACCAATTTTGTAAATATGCAAAATATTTGCTGGGCAATTTGAGTTGGCAGGTAAGATGGCAGGTAATTTTTGATTTTCCGGTGGATTTTCTTAAGAAATATGGTTCGCAGGAAATTTCTAAATCTTTTTTTTTTAAATTTTTTTTGACTAATTAGGCTTTTTCAAATTTTTTAAAATTTTTAAATCTTTTTTTTTAAAAGTTTTTTTGACTAATTAGGCTTTTTCAATTTTTAAATTTAAATTTTTAAATTTTAAAATTTTTTTAAAATTTTAAAATTTTTAAAATTTTTTAAAAATTTTAAATCTTTTTAAAGCTGATATTATAATTTTTTTAAAACTGATATTATAATTTTAAAAAACACCTCACCAATCATTTCGATATTCACTCTCACTCACTCACTCAAGCTTCGATCTTCACTCAAGCTTCGTTTGCACTCTCACTCACTCACTCACTCAAGCTTCGTTTGCACTCTCACTCACTCACTCACTCAAGCTTCGATCTTCGCTCTCACTCAAGGAATTGATCCACCATTAATCTTCAATCTTCGCTCTCACTCCCCGATCGTCTCTTCGTCGTCTTCGATCAGAGAAAAAAACCCTATATCTTTTTCGTTCCTCTCATCGTCTTCTTCCACCGATCGTGAAATTGAAGCTTCAACGATGTGAACCGTCACACTCACCTCGCGCTCCATCTTCGTTCTGGTTCGTCGTCTTCGTTCTGGTTCGTGCTCCGTACGTCTTCTTCAACCGATCGTGAAATTGAAGCTTCATCGTCTTCGTTCTAGTTCGTGCTCGTCTTCATTCTGGTCTGTGCTCGTCTTCGTCCTTGTTCGTGCTTTCACTCCTGATTTCATCTTCTTCTGTGAAGGTAACCCTAAATCTGTGCTCTCATCTCTTGCGATCATGCTCTACACTTTTTCTGAGAAATTTATTTATGTTAGTTCTTTCCTTATTTTTTTGCTTTAATTTTATGTGCTGTAGGATACATTTTGCTGTGCTCTACCCTTATTTTTTTGCTTAAATGTTTGTTGAATCTGAGTTAATTACTGCTTTAAATGGATCTGTAGCACACCACATATTTGATATTATGTTTATTCTACCTTCCTTAAGCCAACTTGTTGTTTTACTTGCTTGAACCTGTTGTGTATAACCAGTGACATGTTTGGATCCTGTTGTGTTCTGTTATGCACATTTTGCCTTTAACCTGCCTTTGTAGCACTGGTGATGCTAGTGGCTTTTCTTTTTGTAGAACCTGCCTTTGTCATTTCTGTTGTTTATGCAGTATTGTTAGTGGTTGTTGTAATAAAGGAGATGGAAGTGCCTGCACATCGTACATGGATGTATAATAGGCTTCTTCCGGGTCGAAGGGGATATACAACTGAATTTTTAAAAGGAGTAGAAGAATTGATTAGTTTTGCTTGTCAGCAAAAAAAGTATTTGGATGAAGGAGTAATACGGTGTCCGTGTACGCGATGTAAAAACGAGAGGCACTTTACCCCAGATGTTGTAAATGTTCACATTTTTAGAAAGGGGTTTAAACCGGGATATTGGACTTGGACATCCCATGGGGAGAAAGTCTCTCATATTAATGTTGATATTGATACGGATACGCCTAGTAGCAGCAATCAACAATGGTGTGGAAGGGTGTATATGTGAAGCATACTTGGTGCAAGAGACATCCTATTTTGGCTCCCATTATTTTGAGCCTCATGCTCAATGCTCAAGTACAATTGGTGTGAACGAGGGGATCCATCAAGAGCATATAAAACCAACTTTGTCCATCTTTAAACAGTTTGGCCAAATAGCTGGAAAATGCAATGAAAGGTGGCTTGAGGATAGAGAACTATTGGCTGCCCAATTTCATGTTCTCTTAAATTGTAGTGAGGTTAAGCCATTCATTGAGTAAGTATCAAGCACCGCACATATCTCCATTAATCCAACTACCAATTGTATTATCTAACTTGATAAAATACCTTATGTAGTATCTATATACAAAGTTTGAAGGAGGTTTATGAAAATCTCAATGACGATGTTATCAATCAACAAATAGAAGCTGATTTTCCACGGTGGTTTAAAGAATATGTAAGAGTATCTTTAAAATTGTATAACTTACTTGGGTACTCCCTATTCTTTGAATAATTTGTAATTGTTTGTTTATGTGACTAGGTAAAAACGAATCCACAACTTAGGTTACATAATCCTGACTTGTATGACTTGGCAATCGGACATTTGAGACGAGCAAAGTCATGGCCAATTTGTTTTGTTAACGGATACAAATTTCACACACTTTCTCGGGGTGAAGGCAAATCAACTTATAATAGTGGGGTATGTGTTAGTGGAATTGGACATGATGGAACCTCAACTGATTATTATGGTGTTCTCATAGAGATTCTAGAACTTGAATGGCCAAGTCAAGCAACAAAGAAGCTGGTCTTGTTTTACTGTGATTGGTTTGACCCTTCAAATCGTGGGATGAGGACGCATAATCAATATAAGATTGTAGAAGTACGAAAAGGGAGAAAGTATGCAAATTTTGATCCTTTTATTTTTCCCAAGACTGCAACCCAAGTTTACTATTCACCTTATCCTAGACGACAAAGGGATAAAGTTGATTGGTTGGTAGTTATTAAGACCAAGCCAAGAGGAGTTGTTGATGATAGGCATACATTGGAAGCAGCTTTTCCAGTTCAAGAGTCACAAGCGAATGTAACAATAGAGGATGACCCAATTGACCACCTACGAGATGATGAAGTTGGTGGCGATGACGTTAACTTGCAAGAGATAGATGATGAAGACGAAGATGGAGAGGATGCTGATTTCATTGAATGTACGTAAGTTATTTATATTTATATTTTTCAATTAGATGTTTATTTTCTATCAAGATAGCAAATAAAATGAGCCAAGCAGAGAAACAATCTCAATGGTCTAGCCTTGTTTAGAAAAACTGGGGTGAAGAAAGGGTTCGGGAAAATGTCCGCTCGTGAGCCACATTTTCTTCTTTTATAAATTAAATTATTTAAAAAAGATCAAATCTCGATAGTCTTTTATTAACCCAATTGTATTAATTAATGGGAATACAAAGGGTATTTCAGTGCTTAGATCTAGGGCTATTCAAATGAACCACTGAACTGAACTAAACTGCCTAACTGAACTGAACTGTTACGAACCGAACTTTTCGTAACAGTTCAGAACTGAACTGACTTTGTAAAAACAGTTCACTAACTGAATCATTAAACCCATTTCAGTTGGGAACCGACCGAACTGTTTCGAACTGTTAACATTAAGATATTTTCAAATCAGTTCTCAGTTTCTCACTTTGCATCTCACATGGTCACACTCTGTCACTCTCTCAGTTCTCACTTCGCGTCTTTCAGTTCTCAGTTGCGACTTGCGAACCCTAAATCCAGTCCATCTCTTCAATTCATCTGTTCAGTTCTCAGTTGCGAACCCTATGAACCCTAAATCCCTAATCGTTAACGAAACTCCTTCAATCCGTGAACCCAAATCTCGCATTCCCTTCTTCAGTGAAGAACTGAAGTATTTTCGAACTGTGAAGCATTTTTCGAACTTCGAACTGCGAAGAACCACCACAAGCTGTCTTCAACCAGGTAAACGCCATTTCAGTTTCTTATTCTTCATTCTGGCTTCTCGCTTCTGCTTTCTTCTGGGTTTTTTCTGGGTTATTATGGCTTATTTTTCTGGATTTTTTCTAGGTTATTCTTCTGGGTTATTATGGCTTATTTTTCATTCTGGCTTCTTGCTTCTGCTGATTGTATATTTGTATATGTATACATAAAAACCTTTCAAACTCTCATGACCATTTGACTTCTTCTGGCTGCTAGTTGTTGATATATCAAGCAATGATCAGTTTTCATTTCTTTTCCTATTTGAGCAGCTTTAGTCCTCTTATTCTTGACTCACTGTTGATATACCATAAATTTGACTGGATGATAGAACGATATATGTTGACCACGTGGCTTTGTTCTTTGTTTTCATTTTTTTTTACAATGTAGGAGAAATCTATGACGTCGCACGATGATATCCTAGACTTTACATTGCTGGAAAATGATGAAGAGCAAGAGATTCATACCACACCAGTTGCCCCAGGAACTACATTACCGCCTCTTCCTAGATCTTCTAAGCGTAAAACTAGGTCTGATGTGTGGAACCACTTTACTAAACAACCCGGTGATGAAATGTATGGCAAATGTCACTATTGCGGAGACTTAATTAAGTATTTGAGTGGGACAACAGCAATGAAGACCCATTTGACTAGATGCAAGGAGTACCCTCCAAATAGATCAAACAAAAGACAAAGGCAAGCCCCTCCAAATGCCACAGAAGGACAAGTAGCATCTTCGCCAAGTTACTCGAAATTTGACCAAGCAGCATGTCGACTTCAGCTTGCGAAGACAATTGTGAGTGCGGAGCTCCCATTTCGTTTTGTGGAGAATGAAGAATTTCAGAAGTTTTTGAACCTCATGCAACCCCGTTTTGACATCCCATCACGATCTACAGTGAGACGTGATATATGGAATCTTTACATAGAAGAGAAGGAGAAGTCGAAAGCAATTCTCTCAAAACATTGTGGGAGAGTTTGTCTTACAACAGACACATGGACTTCGGCTCAAAATCTCACTTACATGAGTTTGACTGCGCATTATGTTGATTGTGAATGGAAGCTTCAAAAGAAAATTATAAACTTCTGTCAAATTACGGGGCATTCGGGAGAGGCCATTGCGAGGTATATTGAGGAGTTTTTGAATGGGTGGGAGTTAAAACGAGTGTTAACCATAACCGTTGACAATGCTTCTGCAAATGATGCTGGCTTGAAATACTTGAAGAGCAGGATGGAGTCATGGGACAACCCTGTCCTAGAGGGAAATTATATCCATATGCGATGTTGTGCGCATATCTTGAACTTAATTGTCAAGGAGGGGCTAAAAGAGATTGATTACTCCATTATGAGAATTCAGGCTGCTATTAAATATGTCACAGTTACTCCTGCAAGAGAAAAAAAAATTCATGGAGTGTGCAGAGCAAGAGAGGATTACCGAAAAAACTGCTCTAATTCTTGATGTTGATACAAGGTGGAATTCTACGTTCTACATGCTACGGTCGGCCCTAAAATATCAAAATGCCTTTTCTTTGATGCAATTGAGAGACAAGACATTTAAACATGATATGGAAAAGAAAAACAAGGGCCTACTTGTAAAAGAAGATTGGATCATGCTAGGGCCGTGGTACATTTTTTGGAAATGTTTATGGTTTCTAATAAAAGTATGTCCGGAACCTCTTATGTCACTAGTAATCTCTACATGAAAGAGGTTTTTGGTATTGGGACAAAGATCCGGAAATATTTAGAGAGTAGCAAGCAGAGCATAAAGAAAATGGCAAATAGTATGAAAACCAAGTTTGACAAATATTGGGGAGATCCTGACTCAATGAATATTTTGCTATGGATTGCTCTTGTCCTTGATCCTAGGATGAAGTATTCGTTTGTGGAGTATCATATTGGTATTCTATATGTGTTTGATGCTACGAAGGCCACCGAGTTGAAGCTAAAAGTGATGACTTCCCTAAAATCACTTTATGCTCAATATCAAGGTATAGAGCTTAGTAGCCAACCAGAATCACAGCCGAATGATGATGATGATGAAGATGATCTGATGTACCTCTATCTAAAAACCACTGAGCGTAGTAGAACTGATCCACAATCAGAAATTGATAAATATTTAAAGGAAGAAGCTGAAATTTACAACAAACATGTAAGTTTTGATATTTTGAGTTGGTGGAAAGTCAACTCCGCAAGGTTCCCCATCCTTGCAAGCATAGCTCGAGAGGTGTTGGCAATTCCTGTCTCAACGGTAGCATCCGAATGTGCATTCAGCACGGGAGGAAGAGTACTCGGTGACCATCGCTGCTGCTTAAAACACACAATGTTAGAAGGGCTTGTTTGCTTGCAAGATTGATTGAAAGGGCAACCTCACTATCTATTTAACGATGAGAATCCTGAGGAGATCCTTAGATTTGATCAAGGTAAATTTATAACCACATTTTATTTATTTGGTTCATATTGTCGTTTTACGGATGAAATAATTTTCGTTGTGCAGAAATATGCTCTCAAGATCGTGGTGTTAACCTTGATGACTGAGGAAGGAAATAATTTATTTGGTTTGCACATGATGTTGAATGTTGTTGCTGATAAGGAAGGTGCTGGAGCTGATGTTGATGTTGATGCTGATTTTTTTGGATGGTTGTTGCTGAGGGAATGGTTATGGTAAAGTCTTATGTTAACTCTATATTGATTTGCTTGTGAGTTTTGTTTTTATTTTATGATTTTGTTTTTCTGAGTCTTGCACTTTCAGCCTCTGCCAGGGAAAGTGAATGAAGCACTTAAGAAAAGATTCAAAATTTAGACCATTATTATTGTAAAGGTAGTCATATGTATAATTTCACTCTTTATAGGATAATTCAACAACAGGGCTTCTACATACTTAATGCAGGATTTTAGATTGTTACATTGAACTATGGTTTCACTAGCCAATAACTCATTATACCGGGTTCCAATAATCAACCTGATGATGGTCTCTATGCATGCATATCTTTAATTGTGTGTAGGTTCCGTTTTCATGAAAAAGCATCATATTGAGTTGAAAAGTTGGCTAAAAGTTGGCTGAGAACAATTTGAATCCTGTTGTAAGTTTGTTGTCTTAATAATTGCTGAACTGAACCGGTTTGAGGCTTATTACCCTACACTGATATGAATTCTGGATAACCATCTTTATATTTGGAGTGTAAATTTAAGCTTAAGAAAAGATTTAAATCAAGCTAAAGTGATCATCATGTGATATTTAAGTAACTATAATTGCAATCATTCATGTAATAACATCCTCTATAATTTGGGAACTTCCTTTTTGTTCAGTTAGTTAAAAAGTCACTGCATGCAGGTACTCAAGCAGAAAAATGGGATATATGGTGTTGGTGGCGTTTGCAATGGAGGAGGTGGTGCATCCGCCCTTGTAGTGGAGCTTCTCTAACCATTTTTCATATTCTGTAGATGTCGCTTTAGACCCAGCATTTGTGCAAAGTTCTCCTAAGAGCAGAGTAGACCATGGAGCAATAGTATTTAGATGGATGCTAATCAGTTTATAGTTTAGAGATTAATCAACTGGAAATGGAAATTCCTACTGTGTTTGAATTGTTCTTGTGAAACTGAACCGTTCTTGTGAAACTGGAAATGTAAAGAATAATTAATTTGATTTGGTAATGGAATAGTTATTTTGTAATTCAATTTGCTGTTAACAGTTTAGTAGTTCTTTAACAGTTCGATGAAAAGAACTATTAACAGTTCGGTTCGGTTTGGGTTTCAAAGTTCAGATAAAACAGAATAGTTTTTAAACAGTTCGGTTCGTAATTAAAACTGTGAACTAAACTGTTAACGTGGTTCAGTTTGGTTCGGCGAACTGTTAACGTGATTCAGTTCGGTTCGGCGAACTGTTTCTATCAGTTCGGTTTGGTTTGGTTCAGTTCTTTGCCCGAACCGAACCATGAACAGCTCTACTTAGATCATAAGATCCCCCACACTATTTTAACCATGGAATGCAACCATCTTGTAGGATTACAACACCAACCTGATTATTTTAAATGTGTGTCATTACAGAATAAAAAATAGTAGTAATACCTTCAAAAAGGACATTGTTTCGGTTAAGCCACGTATCCCAAACCACGACAAGCCAAATAAGATGCTTGACTGTATAAAAATAAACCAAAAAAATTTAGGGTGCAACATAAAAGTGACTAGTAGCATCACTATGGAGGAAGACTTCAAACCCCAAAAATGCATATGTTGTAGACCATATGTTGAGATACGAAAAAAAAAATGAGAGCTACATTCTTGACATAAAAAGTAGAAAGGGAGGATATAACACCCAAAATGTCGAAGTTTATATAGGTCATAAATTGTGTTCATCTTTAACCATGTGGGTGACATTCCATCAAAAGACTGTTTGGCAAATTATTTCAAAAACAATTTAGGCAAAATTGGTCTCAAGGTCCCTTAACTTAATTTCATTTTTCGATTTAGTCCTTTAAGTTTTTTTTCTTCCAATTTAGTCCTTTAAGTTTCAAAATTTTAGCAACGTTAACCTTTTCCATAGGTTTTGTTTAATTTCCATTTCAAAAATGTCCAAGTAGCTGATATGTTGAGGCAAAATCCCATTACAGTTTTGATGGTTAACAAACTTTGTGTTGAGAAGCTTAAGTTCTCTGATTTCATATGCTACTAATGTTTTTTCTTGAGTGGAATTTAAGAATACGATCTGTTAGCTACCCTCAAGAAGATAATCTGCTTTTAAGAAGCATAAGTGTTGAGAAGACTTGAAGCAATGACAAGACAAAGAATGTTGACTATAACAAACAAGAAAAACATTCCTTGAGATGATGAGAAAGGTCATCATGAGAAGAGTCATGAGAAGAATAAAGATGAGAAGAGTCATCATAAGAAAAGTCTCTTACCCAAAAGCACCCCAACGACTATAAACTTTATGCAACAACTCTTTTTCATGTACCAGCGGTTATTACTCATATATTTGGCTATAAGAAGGGTCACAATTCCAACTCCCTTCCTTGTGACACTCGCTGACTTCATGTTAGGGTGCCTAGGTGTCAGTTATTTATGCTCATGTGTCAGCTGATTCATTATTTATGAATTACTTTTTAATTAAAAATAAAAAATTGCTTCATGTTCATCTTCTTCCTCAAATACTTCAGGTTACAAACCCAGATTTCAATCAAAAACCCAGGAAAAAAATCTTAAATCCCAAATCATGAAAGGAAATTGAAATGAAATAGGAATGAAATCAAAATGCAACTCAGAAACACAAACTCATAAACGCTGCTGAAATGAAACCCAAAAATCCAAATCGAAATTGAAACAGAAACACATAAATGTTGCTGAAACGAAATCTAGAAACACTGCTGAAACAAAATCGGAATGTAAATGAAATGGAAATGAAATCAGAACAGAATCGAAATCAACTGAAATAGAAACAAAAATCGTGACACTCTTTACTCTCATTATCTGCATCATCTTGTCGTCTTTGTTTTTGTTCTTTTTTTCACATGTGAACTTGTAAATCAAGTTGTTTTTTCATTTATCATCCATATCATCTTATTGTTTGTTTTCTCGTCTCTGTTTGTTTCGTTTTCATCAACTAGTTGTTGTCATGTTTACCCTTGATGTAAACATGAAACTGGGTTTTGGTTTTGGTTTTGTTGAGTTTTAATTAAAGATAAATATTGAAGATGTAGCAAAATCTTTGTATCAAGAAGATCTTGTTTTTCGTTTCATTTCATTTTGGATTTCATTTCATTTTTGATTGAAGATCTAGGCTTTTGGCTGTAGACACCCAAAATAATTTAAATTGTTAAGTCGAGGAAAAAAGAGGACACTGAGGCTGGTGTATAGCCGAGGTAAGCCATAAAGACGGGGCTTGGACAATGTAGCACTTGCCAGATGAATAATCATATGAGAAAGCTCAGTTTGAGAGAATAGGAGATATATCAAAAGAGCTTAGTCCCTGAGGGAATGATAAAGTATGCCGAGGTGAGGTAAAACTCGGTTGGAGGGTGCCTCTACTACAGGGCAGCTCGGCTAGGGCACCAACAGTAGAAGGCCGGGGAAGCAACATGGCCGAGGAAGATTGTAGCCGAAGCGAGGAGAGCTTGCTTTGACCGCAAGTATTCAATGCACGTGGACATAACATTGAAGCGATTAAGATCAATGGATAAGAGAACGCCGTTGAAAGAGGAGCGAAGAGGTTTTACCCCACTAACCCATGCTAGTGAGGTTGTGGATAAATGGCTCTGAGTTTCTAGGGACTAGGGATAATCAGGAGCGTTGATCTTAATTGGTCCAATGGTGAGCGGTTGTAGGCTCGAGTAGTGGCCAACGGAAGCTCATGTATATATATATATATATATATAGTAGGACTGTACATCAGTCAAATCAGACTACTATTTTTCAAAGTATTTTTTTATCATTACCGCATTTCTTTATGTTTTCGCCCCGTAGAAAGTCCAACCATATGTCCCTCTCACCTATCCTAACACTCTTTGGAGGAGTTAGGGAACCCATAGGCGAGGAACAGAGTTCCGTCCTCAACGCAATTGCTTGATGAATAGAGGAATCATTGTGTTAAACTTCAAGCAGATCCCGTGGCTAGGAAAAAAATTTTGAATGACAAAAAAAATTGGCACGCTCGGTGGGACCAACGTAGGGAGACAAACGTTTGAGTTTGATTCCGTTGGGCTGGATTATCAGTGGCATATGTACCTACGCTCTGGTCGAAACCTAAGCATGGAGCCAGGTTCCGCGTCCAAAAAGATGGTTACTTCCAATGATCAGTCACAGACTGTTGAAGAGGAACCGCCCTTGGTCATCACCACGTCATTCATTCGTCAGCAGATTCACATGGGCATTCATGACATCGTGTACCAAGTCCCGCAACAATTGGCTGACATAGTAAAACCCATGGAGCACAATGAAGTGCAATTGGCCAAGGAACTGGAGTAGAGGCGTGCTACGCAAGCTAGTAGTGCAACGAGTCTTGGTGTCCTCGGCCAACAACAGGGAGGACAGCCGAGTCCAGTGGGAAGCATGCAACAGGTTCCACCATAGGGTAATATGGCAGGACATCAACAAGAACTTTTTCATTAGGTAAATCCTAACCATGTATTTCCTCAGTCTAATAATTTTGTCAATGCCAACACTAGGGGGCAGTTTATGGCGAATGTTACTAACATATATAATCTTCAACATGGACAGGTGCAGATGGCCAGAAGGCCGCCCGAGGCTACGGGGCCGATCAGTTTACCGCAGGGATCATCTTATGGATGTCCTTCGACGGCTAACCATTGCCCTACGCAGGGGGAAAGCTTTCGGCCGAGAATCAGGGCTGGACAGGTTGGGCGATTACTACCCGAATCAACAGCCATAGGTCCCGAAAACACCTGGCTCGGTTAGTCTGCCACCTAGTCAGCCTTATCTTGAAGTACTCGTGCCATTTCCGGTGGGTTCATAGCTAGACAACTGTTCAAGGAACTGGCCTTGGCAAACTCAGGCCAAGTGATGCTTGGGCAGCGATGGGCTAATTGCCCACCTCAGGTGTACCACCTCAGTCAGGGATGCAGGTCACCTCCAGAAACACTGTGGCGCCTAACTGTTCCAACCGAGCCTAGGCCCTCGGGGTCTCAACTCTTGGACCGGAATCTTATAGCTGACACCATTAAGAAGTTATTTGGTTTACAGTTGAATCCGCTTAACATGCCGGTGTACAGGAAGCCTTACCCAAGTTGGTGGACAGATTTGTGCCTCTACCCAGAGGATTCAAAACACTCGATTTTGCCACATTTTCTGGAGATGATGGAAAGTTGACCGTGGAACACATAGGCCGATTCACGACCCAATGTGTGGAAGTCATTCAAAATGAGTACCACAAACTGCAGCTATTCCCTTTGTCATTGAACGAGCCAATTGTTGAGTTTATTGAAAGATTCAAAAAGACAGCTGGAAAATGTTCAGTTTAGTTCCCTGAATTGCAGCTAACTTCCAAGGCTATCTCTGGAATGTACCCACAATCGAAAGAAAAGCTTGTGGGAGAAGCTTGCACCGACCTCAGTAGTGTTGAGGCAAAATCCCTTGTGGTAGTTTTGATGGAAACAAACCATTTTGATAAGTTTTTAAGTTATCTGATCCAATATGGATCTAATGGTTTTCTTGAGTGATCTAAAGTGCAGGAACTATTCAATCAAATCTCAAAAAGACAGTGTGCTAAGAAAGCACCACATGAGAAGGCATAATTGATGCCTTAGAAGAAAAGAGTAAAGGCTTTGAGGTCATAAGAATATAGAAGAATAGAGATAGCTATAATGGATTCTCATATGTGAAGACAATTTTCAAAGAAGCCTCTCAAGAAGAGTATTGTATAGCTAGCAAGATCCTTCCAAGATGAGAACACATAAGATATAGTAGCTTCACAAGTTAAGAAAACTCTCCTCAAAAAGCCTCATAAAGAAAGAATGCTTAGAAAAGCCTTAGAATATAAGAATGATGTTCAAAGAGGTCGCAAGAAGATGGATAAAAGAATATAGCTAATGTGGTTTCTTAATATGAGAAGTTATTTCTTCAGGAAGCCTCTCAGGAAGAGTTGGTAGTAAGAAGCTTTGCAGATAAAGAAGACACAAGCTATATTGCTTCTCAAGATGAGAAGATGGTTATTCATAAAGCCTAACAATTAGATGGCAAGAATAAGAAGTTTCTCAAAATGAGAAGACACTTAATCCATATGGCCTCTAATGATAAGAAAAGCCAAGTCAAGATACTTCAGCAACTTTAAAAAGACATAGACCATAATGTATCACAATCATGTCAAGAAATCAAAGGCTCAATGGTTCAGAAGATACTTTAGCAGACGTTTAGAAGGTTCTTCCGAAGGCACTACAGAAGACATAAATCAAAAGATACATCAGAAGCTTCTCAAGCATTAAAGTCACATGGTCATATCTTCTCAACGTTTAGAATAATTTATGAAGGTTAATATTAACTTTAGAAGACATGGGATCAGTTTAAGAAGCCTTCAAGATGGTGAAAATCGAGTTCAGAAGGTCTAAAGGAGTTGCTGTCAACTCCTGACAAAAGTACTGCAGAAAGTACAAAAGTGCTGCAGAATTCTGCAGAGTGTAGAAAAGTGCTGCAGAATTTTGGGAAAAGGCCCCAACGACTATAAACCGCCATATTGAGTATCAAGGCCTTTTCCAACGACTCTTTTGGGATAAAACCTCTATAAATACCTTATGGAAGATCTCATTCAATGTGCGAGAGTTGGTTGGAAGCTTGGGTCAATATTTCCTACCATATGGCTTCCAACTTAGCTTCTCAAGCTTGTACAAAAGCTTCTGAAGTTATTTTCCTCTCTCAACCTTACTCGGTGCACTTCAAAGTATTCATGGGAACATTTCTGAGTATATTTGTAGTCTTGGAGATTATATTGTGTTAGAAATCATTTATCAACCCAAGCTATTGTATTCCCAAACACAATCCAAACACTACCTTATCATTGTAACTTCTTAACATGGCATAGGTTTGCCGGAATGTTATGAAGATGACTAAGTAGGTCTTAGGGGCTAGATACCTTCTAAACAACAAGCATTGGTTGATGTGATAAGGAAAGGGTTAAAATTATTGACTAGAAAGGTCATCTAAAGCGGATTGGAAAGGAAATGCTTATTCAGACAAATGCTACAGCAAGGATAAAAGAAATACGGGAGCAAGAACCAGTACACTCAAAGTTTGAAAGCTCGCACTACAAATTTCATATCCTCTACAATGCTTACCAAACCAAGGTCTTGAAAAATATGGTGAGCTCAAATACAACATTGGAGCAAATGAGGTACAAGCTTTATATTCTACATTTAAATGCTAATCTCTGTTGCCTAGTTGTTTTTCACGTTTTATTCATATGCCATGAAAAGTTTTAAAAAACAGCTAGGAACTAAGTATATGTGATTTAGGCCTAAAATGCTACATGTCTAAAATTAACAATTTCTGAAAAATAATCTTCATGTCTAGATGTTTCTCCTTTCAGATATTCTTTGCAAAATCTTTAAGGCAAAATAACATGTATCTTATGCACATTGAAAAAGTTTTCATATGAACAGTGGATAAACTTCATGATGCACTTTTTTAATATTAGTTGATACCGAAGTGATTGTAAAAAAGAATCATATGTCTTAAGCATCAATTAGCTCGGCTGAAGAGGGGCGCGACTTGAGAACACGGGGACGAACCTCTTGTACCTCGTCTTGTCCAGCTTACGAGTCACAACCCAGATCTAGCTCAGTCCAGAGAGGGCATGGCCATCCTACGAGCCACGATGTTGAAACCGGGACGTGTTCCCAAGTGTAACCGTATGACGCTGCGTTGAAGTCGAGAATCGTCCAAACTATTTATTGAATTACAAACAATCAACAGTCCTACATTTGAAACTGAAATACATTTTATTCGTAGCGTATAAACGGGGAATACAACTCGGATCTCGGGCTCCTATCCTTGTTTCCTGGTTCACTTCTTGTTGCAGACCTCCTAAATGTCGACGAACTCCTCTTCCCACTTCAAAGAGAGGAACTGGCATCGTTTAGCCAAAGCCAGGTCACCATCAAGTGTAATCACTTCATTCTCGAGGGAGTAGAACTTCATCTTTAGGTGTATTGTCGATGCGACAACTCCTAGCTGACCTAGAGTAGGGCGGCTTATGATGCAATTGTAAATTAACTTGTAGGGTAGCACTAGGAAGGGGGTTTTTACGGTGCGTAACTTTCCTAGTTGGTCGTCCCCATAGGTCAACATCAGGTCGAGATACCCCAGTGGCTTTTTCTTCGAGCTGTTGAATCCTGAGAGGTTTGTACCTCGGTAGGGGGAGAGGTCTTCCCATGAAATGTTCAGAGTTTCTAGCAGGTCGGAGAAAAGGATTTTTGCTGAGCTTCCCTGATCGACGAGGATCCTGCAGACCTTGAAGTTCTCTATGACGACAGTAACCAGCAGAGGTATGTACCAGTTCAGCTTCTGGTCAAGTAGGTCGGCGTCGGTGAAGGCCAGAGCGGGTCGCCGTGGAGCCGAATTGGAGGAAGCTGCGACAGTCGAAATGCCTAGAATTTGTTTCCACCTTCTCTTCATCGTCTTCATACTCTCCAAGCCTTAGTCGGGGAAGCCACCAGATATGACCATAGCAACCGGCCTCGAACTCAGTTTCCATGTCTCCTTCTCATCCTCGGTATCAGACTCTTCCGACTCTGGGGGCTTAGTGACCTCATTCACGAGCGACTTACCCTTGTGGGGGGATTTTTTTAGGTTCCTCCCATCCTTGCTCCTTTCTTATATACTAGAACAGTTTTCCCTTTTGGATAAGCTCTTCGATGTCGTCCCTTAAAGCGTAACACTTGTTGGTGTTGTGGCCATTGCTCCCGTGGTACCTGCAATAGAGCTTGGAGCCCAGACCCTCCTACGGCGGGAGTGGGTTGGGGCGGTTTATGTCGCGGAACTCGGTGTTCACACATTCAACCAGGATTTTCACGTGGGTTGCGTTGAGCAAAGTGTGTTGGGGTAGCGGCTTCCCTGGGGTCGAGCTCCGGCATGGTCCTTCTTCTGCTGCTGGGTTACCTTGTCAAAGGTCGGCTTAGATATAGCTCGATCCGCCAAGTCGTCTTCCTCATAGTCGATGTATTTCTATGACCGACGTAAGAAGTCGCTTACATCACGGGGTTTTTTTACGACGACGTTGATTTGGAATAAACTTCCCTTTCGTAGGCCATCTTTCATTAAGAAGAGTCGAACTTTGTCCTCTAATCCCCTTACATTCAATGCTTCCTTGTTGAATCGCTCAATGTATTCTCTAAGCGTTTCGTGCTCGCCCTACCTTATCGCCCTCAGGGCATTTTCCGACTTGGGCTTCATTCGAGATGCCATAAATCTCACGGCAAAGAGTTTGCACAGTTGGGGCCAGAACGAGATCGAGTTTGGTTGAAGCTCTCTAAACCAAGCCAATGCTGCCTAGGAGAGGGTCAAGGGGAAGATCTTGTACTTGACCGCCTCGCTTGCACCTTGATATTGAAGCATCAGTTCGAAGTAGTCCAGATGGTCGTCGGGGTCCCCAACTCTGTCGTACATATTCAGAGTGGGTGGTTTCTCTAGGGGGACGGTCGTCGATTCGCGGAGTGAAAGTATCCAGACAGAAATCGGTGACGCCGGGAGGCGATGGTATGGGACGGGGAGGACTCAGACCGGCGTGGTCTCGGGCCTTGCGTAATGTGAGTTCGTGCAGCAACTATATATTCCTTGCTCGATCTGAGTTACGCGGGCCTCATGGTGAGTGATGCTTCGAGCCTGGTTGTTGAGGGCCCCCGAGTATCTACTGCATGACGCCTGCCGACGTTTGAGCGGGCTCTGCTGGCACCTGAGCCGGTGGTGGGGCTTGGCCTACCCCTACCAGAGGAGGTTGACTTGGGACATCTACAACATTGGATACGTGCGGCCTCAACGAGGGTCTACCTCGTGGCGACATAGTGTCGTGAGGTACCTCGATCTAGCAATAGAATGAAGGAATGTGAGAGTCAATCTCCCAATGTGGTCACCAATGTCCTAGGGTAGAACCTGAGATGAGGTTGAGATGGCTTCAATCGACGTACCCTCAGAGTTATGAGCCGTAGACCGACGTGGGTGTGCCACATGCACACACTTCGACGCCCAAGTAGGTATAGTGAAGTTTAGGGTGAGATGAGTTATGAGATCATACCAGGGGGACGGGGACGTGCTGGTAGTTATAGGGTTGGTCACATTTTTTATGCGTCGTTGGATATGACTTGATTATGGCCTTTGATCCTCGTTTGGAACGGATCGTAATCCATGCCTGGAATCGGAAATAAGAGGAAGGCTAGCCTTGGTGGTAAATAGGTCGGGTTACCCAGCACGGCTCCTTTAGGTCGGTCCGAGGTGGAGCTCGGTCCAGAACAAAAATTACCCCAAATTTAAGCATGTTTTTTTTCTTTCAGAAATGATATCCAATAAAAAATGAAATAAAGATAAAAAAAATTAAAAGGATCCTTTTAAAGATTAAGTGTACTATAGATAATGGATCCTTTTTCATCTCAAATCCCAATAACAGTCGACACAAAAAGTGGTCATTCTTCAACTAGTCTTATTGTTAATCGATCATTTTTAATAAGGTTAAATATGTTTTTTGTCCTTATAAAATTTGGATATTTTGGTTTTAGTCTCTCAAAAAAATTTCACCTATCCCAAAGTTTTATATTTTCATCAACTTTTGCCTCTCATGATTTTCAACAGTGCTTCATGACTTTTAAAGAGTGCTATTAAAAGTCATGTGTGAAAAAAAAAAACTTGGAATACAAAAGTATGTAACTCTCTTTAGTATTTATGTCGATGTCTACCCAAAAAAATGGCCGATTTCTCTTCGTACATTTACTTCAAATTTGGTAAAAAAATGTAAGAGGATTTGTCTTACTAATTTCACTTTTTTAAGTATTTTATTACTTGAGAAAATTAAAGTATGTATTAAAGCTCTTTTTGATAGCTGAAAGCGGGTAAACTATTAGATAGCGGATGAGCAAATAGTGGATGAACTAGCGGATAGCAGGTAGCGGATAAGCTAGCTGATAGCAAATGTATTTGGTAAAACTAGTAGTTAAACTAACTGTTAAATATAAAATGACATAAAATGAAATATTTATTGAATTCACGATTAAATTGTTTGGTTTACTTTAATAACGTTAGAAAAGTAATTTAAGAAAAACAATAAGGGTAAAAATGTCAAAAGTGAGACGCTCTATGCTATCGATCCGCTCAAACGCTATTTGAAGTAGGGTTCAAAAGAGTGTTAAATACTACTCGAAAAACGTTAAACGCTAGTAGTTACCAAACACGTATACTCGTCACCCCCTAGTCAAATCCTCTATCCTCTAGCGGATGAGATTTGCCAAACGAGCCAAAATGTTTTTGTGCTCCTGCGTCAAACAAAAAACGCCAACTTACTGCTTTTGTTTTTATTAGTGTGTTAAAATTCTTGTTAAGATTTTCCATAAGAAATATTATCAACGGTCAAAGTTTAAGGGAAATTTAATTAATCTTTATATGACAACTTATTTAGTCATTTTTTTTTGAAAAATAGTCAATTTTGATTGTAAGAAAATGTTTAATTTTTATACAATTATGTACATTTTTTATTTATATAATGTCCTTAATTTCAATTTTTTACTCTCCTTAATTAATTTTCTGTATGTAGAGGAAAATCATTCTTCGTATTGATTGATTATACATAGCAAATAATAAAGACTGGAAAAATAATCTTTTTTTTCCGTGTTTTCACAACAACAGTAAAGGAAATAATAATGGAAAAATAATTTAAAAAAAAAAGAAATAATAATGGAAAAATAGTATAGTTGAATGTAGGGAGCGGGGTGAGATTAACTGGAAATCCACATTAAATTGTTTTTAAACCCTTTAATGCATCTCTTTTTATATATGTTTTAATTAGTCTCTAATTTTATTTTTTTTGTTTGAAATGATACACGATATATATATATATATATATATATATATATATATATATATGAATTTCATATGTTGAGGTTTTTGTTTGCTTTGTTGACTATTTCAGGAAAGGGCACCAAGATCAAGTCTGTTATAATTAAGAATTTAGAAGTAATTCGTTCTCATAAACTCAGTTGTTCAATGGAAACGAGTGGCATTGCAAAACGTAAATCACCAGAACCAGAAACAAATGTTGAAGATAGAGGCAGTGAAGTTAAAGAAATGGAGGAACTTGAGAAGAAGATATCCAGTGGTATTATGCAACTGAAGCGGCTTAATGAAGATATCAATAAAAGGGAAAATGAGCCGTCACAATCAATAACATTAGATGAAGGTGGAAGAAGAAAGGTGATGGGTAGGGTTGTAGGTAGTATATTAAAGAATATGCTTAAGTTAGTGGATGAGTGCAATGTTGAGGGATTTGTCTATGGCATTATTCCTGAGAAAGGGAAGCCAATCAGTGCTGCTTCTGAGAATCTTCGTCATTGGTGGAAGGAAAAGGTCAAATTTGATCGTAATGGTCCTCATGCAATAACCAAGTATAAAGAAACAACTATGCTTGATGCAAACAAAGAAGATACAAACTTAAACAAAGACAATTACGCGTCCCTTAAAACCTTGCATGAACTTCCTGACACTACCCTAGGGGCACTTTTGTCATGTCTCATGCAAAGTTGCAACCCACCCCAGAGAACATTCCCTTTGGAGAGTGGTATTTCTCCACCATGGTGGCCTAAAGGAGACGAAGAATGGTGGCCACTATTGGGTTTTCACAAGGATCCAGGCCCCCCACCTTATAGGAAGCCTCATGATCTGAAGAAGGCTTGGAAAGTTGTTGTTCTCACAAGTGTAATTAAACACTTTTCCCCTGATTTTCAAAAGGTAAGAAACATTGTTCGCCAATCCAAGAGGCTGCAGGATAGAATGTCTGCGAAGGAGATTGCTTCTCTAGCTGCAATTCTTAATCAAGAGGAATTTTTAGCTCGAGCAGATGAACATCCCAAAAGTTTATGTGATATGGTTGATGAGACCAATGATTATGATGTTGATGGATATGCTGGTACAATGAACGTTGAAGGACGCAACAACCAACCCCAAAATGCTAATTTGGTTCAAACTGAAGTAAATTTTCAAAGAAATAGTGGGATTATTAAGCCAATTGCTATGAAGAGAACCATGCAAATGGGTACTGAAGTTTATACGTGTGATAGCCCTCAATGTCCTTATTATTATAACCACAATGGGTTTCATGACAAGGGTATGCGAGACTATCACCAAGTGAATTGTCCTTACAGGACTAAATCATTTGAATTCCATGGTATAGGGTCTTATCCACCGAAAAAACAATGGGAAAAACAACCTGGATTTTTCAAGCATGCGACCACTATTTGGTTTAAACCAACAACAACAAACCCTTGAAAAGCTAAACCAACAACAACAGCAACAAAACCCTCAATTTCACATGGAAACTAAAACATTTCGTGCTTTCAACATAAACCCATCTTCTGAAATAACTGGATTCGCTACACCATCCACTTAATTTGAGCCCAAGGCCTCTATTAGTAGTAAAAGATGGCCACTTTTGTTGTTCGATAATTTTGAAATTGATTTAAACATGTCATATTTATCATTTATGAATATGTTCAACAATTTAGCAATGACGTTATTGTTTTAGTATTTTCATGTTTTTTATGAATTGCTAAATTTAATTATACTCATTTTGTATGGGCGAAAAATATAAACCTCTATATTTGTAAGGATGAAAAAACATATTTAAACGGTCTTGAAATTATGATAGATAAGAGACTATAGTATAACTATTGGAGAGTATTGTTATCCTGTGCAATACCAACAATATAAAAATGAGAGGAAACTTTTTGTAGGCACTAAAGACAATATTTGTTAATTTTATGGGAACTAAAAACATATTTAGCCCTAAAACAAAATAATTTCTCTACTTGAATATCAAGAATTAGAGACTCCAACTAGAATTAAAACTCTCACAAAAAAATGGCAAAGAGAAAACTCAATCCAAGCAGAGAAAAAAAAACTAAGAGAGGAGTCTCATATTTATAGTCAGGATTGCAGAAGAAATTCTCAATCTCCATGTCAAAGGCCTCCATGGCTTTCCTTTATGTTAGTGTCACCATCCATCCAATCTGAACTAGAACTCCATTCCCTTTATAAAAGGTAGCGATGGCCCATCCCTCTTTGCTAGGGGGGTGGGCTGTAAAGTCGATGTCCATCCCAAATGTATACAAGAAAGAACATCCACGATATCACAAGAAAAATAGGTGACAACTAATGTACCCATAACATAAATTTAGATGCTGCACCCAACATGTCAGTTGTGAGTGCATTTTCCAGTTGGTCAAAAAAGAGTCATCAGGTTTTCACTTGGTAAAGAAAACAGAAATGCTATTCAGACCACAAAGTGGACCAATTAATCGACCAATATACGGTACTCTCTACGGATCAGTATGTTTCAATTTTAAAGTGGTTTTTATACATTAATATTAATAATTAATTTTATATTAAAATAATTAAAAACACATAAACATTCGTCTCCTCCTCTGCGAAACCCCTCCACGCTCTCACTCTCTCAATGAAACCAGAAACCCGTCGACCATCAAGCCAAACCCCTCGGCGCTCAACCCAAACCCCACCACGTCCAGTCTTCTCCGCCGTAATCCGCGCTGTCCTCCGCCCTTCTCTGCCGCTCAACCCAAGCCCTTCTTTCTCTCTCACTTTCCATGTTAACACAAAACCCATTTTCTCAGGTTCTTCCTCTCTCTGAAACCCTCAGCTCCTCCGTCACCAACACCGTAAAAGGAAAAAAAACGAAACCACCACGCACGTAGAAACCTGAAATCCACCACCTGAGTCTTCCCTTTGAAGGAGACCACCACGCCCAAACCTCTCCTTCCTCTCTGATTCCTCTTTGATTCAGATTAACATCTTCTCGTTACTCTGTTTGTATTTGATTGATGGTGATAGACGATTCTCCTAGGGCACGCGATCACTCTCCGACAACACCTTCGTGATTTTCAAGTGCCATTGCCGGCAACGGTCACTGCGTAGAACACCCAATTGCAGAGTCAAAGAACACCAGTTAAGGTAACTGATTTTCTCCTCTTTCCTCTCATTCTCGCAAATCTCTTCCACGGATTTGTTCGACATTTGGTTTCTTCCCGTTGTAAGTGCATTTCCTCTGTTTTTGATCAAATAAATTTTATTGTTTTCCTTAAATTTTCCCCTAATTTAACAGAATCCAGAAACCCTAAATGTGTGATATTTAGTTTTTGAAGCCTCATTTTTTGTTATAATTTTTTGTTTTGTAAAATGGAATTAGTGAATATGATAGTTTTTTAGGCCCCATTTTTGGTATTTACGATTTAACAGAGATATTGAGATTTAGTGAATATGATAGTTTTAGTGAATATGATGAATCTCCTCTAGTAAGTAATATGATAGTTTTAGTGAATATGATGAACAACATAGTACACATTGAGATATTTAGACAAATCTAATGGTTTATGCAATGACATAAGACTTGCAAATTGATTATCACCAGAATCATATCCTTGCAAATTCATATATGATTTAAAACTGGATTCTCTTACTCTTGCTATTTTTGTTGGAGAGATTATGAATTCCATTGTTGTACAACAAATTAGTACCACAATGTTCCCTTTACTGATGAAGTTAATTTAGTTGGAGAGATTATGAATTCCTTAGTTTGTCCCTAATTTGAGTGATTGCATAAACCCTAAATGTCCCAAATTGCATTTAAAAAATCTGTTGATCTGGATAGAGTGTTAAGTGTTTTCTGTCGAAATATGAATTTTGAGAAAGTACAAAAGATTCTAAAAGAGAGGAATTTACTTTGTGTACTGAGTTTGCAGGATTTTTTCCAAGGATTATAATTTATCAGCCACTAATTCTTTCTTTTTAGCAACTTAGTGTTACTGGTTTAAATGAAGTTTTTTCCCATGTGTTTCTTGCAGGATGTTGTATATACTGGTATAGAGTTCACTACAAAAAAAGAAAGAATTTTACCTCACCTGACTGGCGGCAACTGCCTTTAACCGATGCTAGGTCGAGGGAGTTGATTTTTACTATAGATACAAGTTTTAATGTTGAAGACATTGGAACAAAATGTGTATATCTGCTATGAATGGAAGATCAAAGATTAGAGTAAAAGGGAGTATTTAAAGCTTACTATAACAATTGTATTATTCTTTAAGCAAGTAGTGCTTCACATTATCTAATATAATACTGAATCATTGGTTCTCATCGCTTTTTGTTGCTTTTTTGTTGCTTTAATTTGAATTGTAGGACCATATATTATCATTTTAATAAATGAAAATGCAATTTTAAAATGCTAAATTATTTTGAATTTTGAACCTATCTAGTCTATTTTCATTTTTTGGCAACAATTTGTTCTCTTTACCTAATTGTGTTCTTCCTATCTACTTTCTCTCATCTTACGCTGCTTCCATGTATTCCACATGCCATCTGGGATTACCTAATGAAGTTTACGGTTCTGATCAAGTTTGCTTATGTTTTGCACTTTGCAGTACCCAATTCCAATGAAGAAAGAAACACAAGGAAGCACTGATATCTATATAAGTTGCTGGTTGAAGTCTCAATCTCACGACAAGGTATCGGTTGTTCAGCTCACAACTCAGTCTATTCTTATTTTTCTACTTTCCTTTAAAACATTAATAGTTAAAAAAGTCATATCACTTGATTACTCCTCATGTGAAATGATGCCATTCAGGTTACACAATTTTTTAAATAGAAGCTACCAATTTCATAGGTTTATGGGACTTTCAATGAGTTGTCTTTGAATTGAGTAAAAGTGTTGCGTACATTGTGTTGTGGTTCTTCCATTATGGTTTCACCACTTGTAAAGGTTGCCAACTAATTAGAAATCAACATCAAAACTGAAAATTCTTATCTATTTAAAGTCTAATATCAGCTCAAAAACACAATCATGCTTTTTTTATTTGTTTAACTAATCTTTGAAAGGTGTTTGTAAAACTTATCAGACATTGGGATTTTGTCTTTTATTTGCCCTTCTTGTGGCATTTTATTTTCACTCTTTTGACTAAGCCATGCAGCATAATAAATTATCCAGATAGTTGTTTATGTGTGTCATGCGAGATATTAGATGTTTTATTTTAACTATAGTCTCAGGCACAAATGCAAGCTATGGTGAGTGCAAATTCTGTGTGTGCTAATATGGACTTCTGATGGTGAAGAATGTTAGGAATGTGGGCAACATCATTTGGCTCTAAGTTGGGACATTTCATATGTGTAAGCTCTTTTGGGAATGACCAAGGAAAGATATTGTACTCTTTCCAAACACAATATCATTGTGTTTTGTATATTTGACTTTTACTTTTGCTCTTTCCTTTACTATTGAGTTTCATTCAAAAGCGTTCTTTTAGGAAAGTTTGTTCTCCTTTAAATAATTTTTTTACTTGATTATTATAAAGGATGATAATGGGCTGTCAAAGGGTTTCATTTTCAAATCATATTTACCATGCTTATTCTAAAAATAGATTTTTTTTTACAATTGGTGGTGACTGATGCCAACTAATATCTGATTTTCAACCATATCACCAAGTGGTCTTCACAATTACCCAAGTTTTTATTAAAACTGACCAACCTGTTATTTTCATATTTTCCTTGTGAAACAAACCATGAGACTTCAAGTGTGTACTAAACGAGTGGTTTTGGACCCATAAATGTAAGCACAGTGACATGAGGTGTTCAAATAACATCTAATTTCTGATTTTGAACCATATCACCAAGTGTTCTTCAAAATTACCCAAGTTTTTAATAAAAGTGATCAACCTGTTATTTTCATATTTTCCTTCTGAACCTGACTATGAAACTTCAAGTGGGTACTAAATGAGTGGGTTGAGACCCGTAAATGTAAGCACAATGACATGAGATGTTCAAATGACATCTAATATCTGATTTTGAACCATATCACCAAGTGTTTTTCAAAATTACCCATGTTTTTAATAAAAGTGACCAACCTGTTATTTTCATATTTTCCTTGTGAAACAAACCATGAGACTTGAAGTGTGTACTAAACGAGTGGGTTGGGACCCATAAATGTAAGCACAATGACATGAGGTGTTCAAATAACATCTAATTTCTGATTTTGAACAATATCACCAAGTGTTCTTCAAAATTACCCAAGTTTTTAATAAAAGTGACCAACCTGTTATTTTCATATTTTCCTTCTGAAACTGACTATGAAACTTCAAGTGGGTACTAAATGAGTGGGTTGAGACCCATAAATGTAAGCACAATGACATGAGATGTTCAAATGACATCTAATATCTGATTTTGAACCATATCACCAAGTGTTTTTCAAATTTACCCATGTTTTTAATAAAAGTGACCAACCTGTTATTTTCATATTTTCCTTGTGAAACAAACCATGAGACTTCAAGTGTGTACTAAACGAGTGGGTTGGGACCCATAAATGTAAGCACAATGACATGAGGTGTTCAAATAACATCTAATTTCTGATTTTGACCATATCAATAGTCCCCCTTCACAATTACCCAAGTTTTTATTAAAATTAGCCAACCTGTTATTTCCATATTTTCCTTCCGAAACTGACTATGAAACTTCAAGTGGGTACTAAGTGAGTGGGTTGAGACCCATAAATGTAAGCACAATGACATGAGATGTTCAAATGACATCTAATATATGATTTTGAACTATATCACCAAGTGTTCTTCAAAATTACCCAAGTTTTTAATAAAATTGACCAACCTGTTATTTTCATATTTTCGTTGTGAAACAAACCATGAGACTTCAAGTGTGTATTAAATGAGTGGGTTGGGACCCATAAATGTAAGCACAATGACATGAGGTGTTCAAATAACATCTAATTTCTGATTTTGAACTATATTCCCAGTCCCCTTTCACAATTACCCAAGTTTTTATTAAAATTAACCAACCTGTTATTTTCATATTTTTCTTCTGAAACTGACTATGAAACTTCAAGTGGGTACTAAAGGAGTTGGTTGAGACCCATAAATGTAAGTTCAAAAAATGACATGAGATGTTCAAATGACATCTAGTATCTATTTTTGAACCATATCACCAACTGTGTTTCACAATTACCCACATTTTTATTAAAATTGACCAACCTGTAATTTTCATCTTTTACTTGTGAAACTGACCATGAGACTACAAGTGGGTACTAAATGAGTGGGTTGGGACCTATAAATGTATGCACAAGGACATGAGTGTTCAAATGACATGTAATTTCTCAGTTTGGGTCCCAATCCACTGTCATTTGAACACCCAATGTACTTGTTCTTACATTTATGGTTCCCAATTCACTCATTTTGTACCCACTTGGCCATTTATAAGAAAAACTTGGGTATTTGTGTAGGTGAGTTAGTGATATGATTCAAACTAAGAAATTGAATGTCATTTGAACACCCAATGTCCCAATCCACTCGTTTAGTACCCACTTGAAGTCTAATGGTCAGCTTCAGAAGAAAAATATGAAAATAACTAGTTGGTCAATTTTAATTAAAACATGGGTAATTGTAAAGGGAAGTTGGTGATCTGTTTCAAATTGAGAAATTATATGCCATTTGGTGAGCTTAAGCATATATGAATGGAACATTCCTATTCAAGTAAGGAATTCATTTATACCATTAAGTAATCATATGCTTAAATATTACACAAATGAAATAAAATTCATATATAACATGCTTAAATAATAGCCAACCAATGGTTTGATTACATTACATTAAGAAATAACCTTATCAAAGAAGGTTATCATGCAGAATAAGCTACATATGTCCAAACTTCACAATGGCTAAGAGACTGAGAGATCCTTGAAAAGATGCATCTAGCAATGCAACAAGAGCACTCTATTGAACTAAAAGCATAATACAAAATTTACAATCACAATAGTGGTCAAGTAAATCCTCTTAATCCCTTTTTACAACAATTGACCCAAACTTACAATCAAAATAATAACAACAATAGTCCAACAACACAACCATTCGCTTGATGTGGCTTCCATGTACTAATAACTTACGACTTCGTCTACCTATCACTTACAGGGCTATAAATGTTTATCGCCACAATTTTAGAACTAAGGAAAATTTAAGCACAACCATTCGCATGATGTGGCATCTGAGTACACTGTGAAGGCGCTTAACCAATTTCAGAAATAAGGAAAATCATGTCCAAAGTTCATCATCTGCAGAAATGATCGTAGCACCGGATCCTCAAGCCTCTGCAAATGTGAAACATGACATAGAATCAACCATTAGAAATAAAAAGAAAATAACCACTTAAGTCATGATTGAGATACTGAGATTAACTACCTCCTGCATACTATAAAAATTGGCAAAAAGAAGTTCATTAATAAAATCTTCAGGAACATTGGGCTGCATTAAACAAAATAATGGCCAGTTATTTGGTTTCATGTGAAAAACATTGAAACCTTTTAGAAAACCTTGATACAGGTGATTGTATGCCACTAGCATCACCAAACTACAGAACAAAATTTCATTGTTTTAATATTACTTTATAGATTTTAGATGACTTAGTTTCATAAAGGCTTTGTAAGTGTAAACGGTAATTTACCTGTAAAACTCTATTAAAACCCTAGCACATAAAAATTGAAAATTCACACCATCAAGCAGATAATCAATAATACTAATTATTATAACTTTTCATAACCATTATCTAGAAGCTTACCAATGACACAAGGCCTAAAAGTGTTGAACCATAAAATCATTATTAGATGGGAACTTAAAAGTTGAATCAATATTTGCAGTTGACGTTCATGATGACTATAACCAACAAAATTCACAGCATCTCTATGTAGCAAATAAGTTAAGAAAAGACATGTAAATAAGACATTGTTAAAGAAATTAAGGTTAACAGATCTTTTATAATAGACAGGAAAAATCATTCTTACCAGTTTCATCAGTTGGAAATATTGGAGATGTTGTGGTGGCAGGTTTCTCATTCAATTGTGGTATGGACCAGACTGTACGGAACATGCCACTTACAGGTGCATTACTACCTTCTTCGGTAAATGCAGGAACAGACCGGGGACGATGAATTGGTAATTGTAGTCCTTTCTCCTGTAAAATGAGGGAAATATAAATCAGATGCAATCAAATAAGTGTTGCAGACTTCAGAGTATATATTTTTAAGAATATTTTTAAGAATATTTTTAAGTATTCCAAAAATATGAAAATAACAGGTTGGTCAATTTTACTAAAAACTTGGGTAATTTGAAGAACACTTAGTGATATGGTTCAAAAACAGATATTAGATGTCATTTGAACATCTCATGTCATTGTGGTTACATTTATGGGTCTCAACCCACTCCTTTAGTACCCACTTGAAGTTTCATAGTCAGTTTCAGAAGGAAAATATGAAAATAACAGGTTGGTTACTTTTAATAAAAACTTGGGTAATTGTGAAGGGGGACTGGTGATATAGTTCAAAATCAGAAATTAGTTGTTATTTGAACAACTCATGTCATTGTGCTTACATTTATGGGTCCCAACCCACTCGTTTAGTACACACTTGAAGTCTCATGGTGTGTTTCACAACGAAAATATGAAAATAACAGGTTGGTCAATTTTAATAGAAACTTGGGTAATTGTGAAGAACACTTGGTGATATGGTTCAAAATCAGAAATTTTTAAATGAAGGATACCAACAGCTTTAAGTTGTAGCAGCACACTTATTCCTATTTATAACATACACTGGAGGTTGGTGGATAGATTTAAACAAGAAAAGGCAAAAGGGCTTGTTTATCTCCATTCAAGTTTCGATGTTGGAATTCCTATTTTTCATAGAGGTTTCAAAATGGTCAAAATTCTCTTAGATACCAACTTTGAAGCAAAGGTATATAAATAACTTTCCAATAATGACTTAAAATACTTCCTTTTAACAATATGTACAGAGCTATTTATAATTATCAGAGCTATTTATAATTATCAGTGTTTTGTAGATACCTGATTTTGTGCTTGCCAAGTTAATGCTAGAAGGGGAGGAGACACATGTGACAGCCAGAGTTATTGATTCCTTTGGCTATTTTGATCCTGAGTATAACCTATGCCATAAGCATATTCATTTGCTTAAAAGTATCAATACTTTCACATAAAGTTTCTTCCATAACTTTCATCTTATTAACTCTTAAAAACAAAACAAAACAAAAAAGGAGATTTTACTATAGAGTACACATTCTTGCAGAAACAGATGAAGCCAAAGATGAAACAAATAACCAAAATAAAACTTTTAGTAAAAGATGCAAACAATTAGTGCTTGAATATGAACTAAAAGATGCAAACAATTCATTTGCTGTAAATATATGTTAAATAACTAAATATGATATAATTACAATCAATGCAACATATTGCAAAAGTTGGCAAGCTACTCACACTAGCCATTGCTTTCCCCCCATGTACAGACGCTGGATTTGAATGAGCAATTGGGCTTACGGGTAAGGATGATCTTTTCCTCCCTGAGGGTTATCAACAACCAACAGCTTCAACTATATTGAGCGATGAGATAAGACTTCTCGTAAGAACCAAACCTTGCACGAATGGATGCAACAAAAAGCTTCAACTAATGGAAATTATATAGACACACATCATCAATTCATGAATGGAAACTACCTAAACCCCCAATCTCTACAAATTAAAATCCCTAAAAATAGAAATGGGCAAGAACCGAACCTTGTTCAAAAAAAAAGAACCGAACCTGAAGGTTAAGGCCATTGACCGACGACAATGAAATGACGCTAGGATCCGTCTTTGTTGTAGTGGAAGATGAATCAAACACTTACAGTAACAGTGAAAATAGAATTGATGAAGCAGAATCCAAGCTGAAACTCACCAACGAAGAGACGAAGAAGCTGAAACTCACCAATGACGAGATGTTGCAGCGAATGAAACTCTGATTTGGTTCGATTTGATGCAATAAACGCTAAGTTCTAACCAGCGAATGCGATGTCACTGCGATTTGGTGCGACGTTAGCAAATGCGATTTCGTGCGGTTAGGGTTTTTTTGGAAGAAAAAGGAATACGATTAGAGATTTGAGGGAGGAATACAACTCTAACTTATCTATAATACGATTAGGTTCTGGAAGAGAATGGATGAGAAGAGAAGAAGGGTTTGGTTGGAAGAGAGGAGAAGAAGGGTTTCGTGAGAATGGAAGAGAAGAAGGCATTCAGTTCTTTTTTTAATTTTAACACTTATTTAATTAAAATAAATTAATTAATTATACAAATGGGTATGTATACAGATCCGTAGAGAGTAGAAGTATTTGGTCCACTTTCTGGTCCACTTTGTGGTCAAGATAGCATTTCTGTAAAAAAAAACCCATCACATTTTGCCTTGCAGGTGCAGTACCCAACTAATTGACAAGAGTACTTAATAATTTGCCGGAAAAATATTAATAATATAAACAGTTGAAAATGTTTATTAATATATTTTAAAAAAAATAACAATGTAGTCTTTATATATCACTACTAGAAAAAGCTTAGATAGCAACAAAACTTTAGAGATGGAATCGTGGCGATTATTTGTCTGAAGCCGACATATGAAGAAGACCTTTAGGTTAATCAAAATCATAGATTTTGAATGGCCTATCTAATTTAATTTTGTTTATTGACTTTTAATTTGTGTGGCGTGTTATTTGTAACAGGTGAAAAACCAAAAGGGCAAGCAAAATGCATCGAAGAATCTCTAGTCCGGCAAAACATCTTGTGGGATTTAGATGAAGCTGAAGGCCTCCATCATGGAAGTGATGAAGAAAAATTGTTGGAAAAGGGAGTGTTGAACAATCGATATAATGACATTATTGATAATTACCTTAAATACATCAAAGAATTCATTCCAAGAATTGTCATCCACATCCGACCACTTCGCCAGGATTTTCGCCACTTTTTCTCTAGCGAATAGGTGATTGTCTTCAAAGCGATGTTCAAAGGAAGCAACCTATATAATAAAAGGTAATTCAACAATCAATCAAATATATAAGTTGTAGGACCCGCGGAGGATGATCATCCTGGGGAAAGGGACGTAACCCAGGTGTGGGCATCATAGTGAAATGAGGTATGGGGGTGGGAGACATAGTAGTGGGTATCAGTGGGATACAGGGTGGGGGGATCCCAACTGGAATAGAACGCAATGTCTCCCCAGCTGGAATATAACGTGATGTCTCCCCAATATCTACGGCTTTAATATCTTCTTCATCTTCAATATCTTCTAAAGAATTTTTGTCTTAAGCTCCTATCTCTTCTTCAACTTCAATATCTTCTAAAAAATCTTTGTCTTCATCCTCTTCATCTGTCAAGCAAGTTAATGTAAATTAGACTTTGTCCAACTTGTCCAGGACTCTCTCGTTCCTGAGGAGGGTAGGCAAGTTCTGCTTGAATTGAGGCTAAGAAGATTCAGAAGGCATCTTCAAACTCCATTCAGAAAATGACTATTGCTACTCTCTCGAGTACTCCGGTAGCAACTAAATTTAATGTTGTGCAAAGTTGTCCTAGATCTGATACTATCAGTGGCCGTAATATTGAAACCCACGTTGTTCATTCTAATAGAAAGGTGGTTAAAGATATGCAAATTGCTATTCGGTTTTTGGGTGATTCTGTTAGTGAATCCGACGAGGACCAAATTTCGGAATCAGGAGACTCTCGGGCCGTGTCTTCTAAGTATTTGACTGATGAAAATAACAATTACAAGTTCAAAGAGGTTTTGTTTAAATTTTTGAAAAAAGCTGAGAAAGAAACTATTACAAATTCAAAAAAAGGCTGGCTATTGTTTGCCGTGGTTTTTGGTAAACACCGCTAGTTACACGTGTGTGTTGCTCGCGAGACCAACTAGAAACATCTCAGAACATTTGTGTTAAAGTCTTTATTGAAAATAGTTAAGGTACTTACGGTTTGTTTGAAAATGATGGTGATAACCGTTTAATGAAGGAAAAACGATAACGAAATGGCGAGTGAAGTAGAAAAGTGTTTAAGAAGAAGAGCAGAAACGTGAAGGGCTTCAGAAACTTAAACAAATAAGGAAAATAAGATCAAATGCAGTAAAGTGCAGGAATCGTAAAGAAACAAAGAAAATAAGATCAAAAAAGCAAGTAAATTGCAGGAATTTTAAAGGAATGGTAAAGACATTGCATTGAATTTAAAGTTGGTACGCAGGATCATACATTGTTCGTGATTTGACTCGCTTTTCTCTGATATGCGGAAGTAGGAGTGTTTTCAGAACTTTGTAGAAATGATTCGCGACCCTTGTTCTATGTAAAACACACCTATTTATAAAGAAAAACTAATAACCGCACAGCGGTTTCAAAACTAAGCTAACTGTTTGGCTAATTCGACTAAGTAACTGCTCCATCTCTCGACTACATTGCTATTGTCTCTTTCGACCAGCACTCTTTGACTTGACCTGTTATCTGGATATTGTTCATCTTCCTGTCGAACTACTGGCTTCAGCTTTCCAAATTTCGCTAAGTTATGCGCTACGCTGATTCTCCCTGTTTGCAGCTTCTTGCTGTTGAAATGGTAGTTTCTCTTCTTAAATCCACCAAGTCAAACCTCGTTGACTGCATTTAAGTTTAGCCTGTCGAAAATGCAGGCTAACAAATTGCCCCCCAAAAAGACTTTTTCGATTGAGTCTTGAACGAAGATAGAGAATGACTTTTTGAAGTGTCTTTCGACTACTCTGTACCAAAACTTTATCACATCATTTAATATCTTCTCTCAGAGTATGAGGAGACGTTTCTGTGCCAATCGATAGTTTGCTGTCGCTTTCCCCCACTGATATCACGCCACGCGTGAAAAGTAACTGTTGGGATCTTCCATGATCCCACGTTTCCCCACCAACGCTGTGGGTACCCACGTTCCTTAATTCTTTTCAATTTAAAACTCAGCCAGAACAGATATAAAAGGTAACCGTACTCTACCATTTTCTTTTTTCCAGAATCTTCATCTTCTTCCCCTTTTCTTCTGCGAATACCCATTATCCTCTTCTCTGCGAATCCTCTGTTCTCTTCTTCTTTTCCAGTACTCGCTATAGAACACGCCTACGAAGACTCCATTTTCTCTGTTAGCTCTATTCCTACAACAATGGCGTCTTCTTCCAAGATCGTTTCTTCTACAGTTGCTCCTGGGAAACAAATTCTGGTGTCCGAACCGGTTCTAAGCAAAGAGGAAACCTTGATTTATCAGTCTCAGGTACTAATCCCCTCCCCTAAACCTTTAAAGTATGCATTCTTGGGCCCTCTTCCTGTCCCTGGCGATGATTCAACCAAAGTTAAGGAGGTATTCCCTAACTATCACAAGTATAACCCTAGGGTCTTTGGAGAGGGTCCACACATAATAGATTTCATGGGCAACCCAAATAGAGTTTTTAGATCTTCTCCACCAGTCGAAAAGAACATGTCTTATCTCGATTGGCTCAATAAAGTAGAGTCGAAAAAGGGAGACATTTGGAAAAATCAGGGAATCTTCGACCTGATTCAATTGTCAAGATATGGGCCTAAATACCAAAGCCCAATGCTCTTCGCAGCTCTGCATTTCTGGGAGCTTACCACCAATAGCCTTCACTTGAAGTGTGGCATGCTTGCCCCCCACTTTACTTGACGTGGCTGCTATCACGGGTTTGAAGCCATTAGGGGAGGTTTTCGACCCAGCTACCACTGGTGACCAACATGAGTTCGACTTCAAGCGTGCCACCTCTAAATGGTCATTGAAGACAACCATGTTACTGATTCTGATGAGGAACACATCGCTTTTCTTGCCTTCTGGATTTCTCTTTATGTATTTTGCTCCTTTTCACTCCAAGTGGCCAAGATGTATATTCCCTTGGCTATTCAACTGCATGAATGTCGAGAGATAAATTTGGCCACCCTCATTCTAGGGTCTCTTTACGACAGCCTGAAACAGAAGTTCTTGCCCTAAAAGGACTTCGACCAGAGGAGAAATTTTTGGTCTCTGGACCAATCTGGTTATTTCAATTGTGGCTTCTTGCCACTTTTGAGTCGAAGCTGCAAATGTACATCCCTGATGACTATGCCAGCATGGTCAAAAACAGGGGGGGTCGAAGGTGAAAGACTTGCTGCTCTGAAGCCCAGAGAGATAGTATTGTCTACTCAAGATTTGTTTTCTCAGTCCTTCACTATGTTCTTGGATTGTGTAGATTTTATTCCTTCAATGGCACCTTTTGCCGAGAGGACTTATGGACCATCTTGGTTCACCAGAGAGTTTCCCGCGACTACTTCTGTCGACGAGGAGGAAACTAACCAAATTTGGGAAGCTTTTTTAACTCCCAAGTTCTTGTCGGCCAGGATTTCTCTTGGGAAATCTGCAGCTTCATATGGTGTATACTCCTATCACCCTAGCTTATTAGCAAGGCAATTTGGGTTATGCCAACTTCGACCCAGTCCTTTCTTCAGGTCGAAGAAAGAAATAATACCTCCAAGGAACGAAGAAGCATGGAGAGAGTGTCTTGACTGGTTTATCCCAGGCTCTATCATCTTCAAGCCTATTCCTTTCCACCCATTTTACTCTTGTACCAACGAGTTTTCTAAGTGGTAGAAGGAGTATATCACCAGAAAATTCGCTGGTGTCGAAGAGGCTACTTTGCTGCCAAGTCTAATTTCTGCTTTTCCTTCTTCGCAGAAAAAGACGACTAAGTCGAAAGGTACACATATTCAAGAAATTCAAGCATTTCAAAAACACTTCGAAACTGTGTATGACCCAAATGAACTTAGTCGAACTGTTTCTCGAACTGCAAAAGTTTTAAAAGACAAATATATCGAAAAAATTCCAACAATGGTCTTTCCCTCTTATGTGACCGATAGGTATTCTTTTGCTTTGGCACACAACAAACTCAAATTTCCGTCTTTGCCAACTAGTCCATTGGCTTTGGCATTTTCACCACCATTCCCACCATGGTTTATCTGTGGTTCGATCGGGGCACTTTACAATTTTCTTTCGAATAAGACAGCTAAGAAAATAGTTTCGACTAAGCATACCTTACACACGTTTGAAGGTCACCTTCATTTGGACATTCGACATGTTCGAGTCAACTCTATGATCGGGGAAGGTGATATATCAAACTCTTTTGTGCATGATTTGTGCTTACTGGTATGTGGAAAACATGTGCAAGTATACACAGTCCATAACAAGTAATACAGTGTTTAGAACAGGTCGAACCCACAGGGATTGATGAACTCTTTCAAAAGTCAATATTATGTAATTTAGATGAAAGTAACCAAATAACAAGATAGTTGATATTGGTGAGTATCACAAGTAAGTTAGAATAAAGCAAGGTATAAGTAGTTGTAATGCAATAGAGAAAAGCTAGTTGGAATGTCTTCCCCAAGTAATTTACTTATAAGTGTTTAATGTAGTTATGATGCAGTTGCACTGAATGCTGTTGCATTAGTTGTGTGCCTTTCAGTCACTTTTCTTCAGAGTTTCATTACAAGCTTCCTATGTCTAGGCTTTCTAAATAAGTTCACTCCTGTTTTTTAAAGTACCCACAGTATCACCCTATGGACTATACTATCCTATGTCTAGGACTTAGTATGGTTTTCACAAAGTTTCCTTTATGTAAAACACTCACCCATATTAGTTCTTGAGTTCTTAATTGTAAACCATGTCTGCTTTTACAAATCTACTTATTCTAAGTGATCAACCTCAAAATAAGTGTTGAAAGTATTATCCAGCAAGAACTAAAGTGCACACATCATATACTTGTATTAAACTTACTTAAAAGCTCATTAAATGGTTAGAACATTCCAACTAAGAGAGGTTTAGCTCAACATAGACATTGCAAGGCAAATATAAACAGAATAGAACATGTTTATATAATTGAAATCACAAAAGAGAAACAACAAGATAGAAGTTACACAAGTTGAAGCTCTTAGCATGAATCCTCCTAGCAATGTAGTTGCATTAGCTCCTTAGCCCGAATGGCTAGTTTTAATTTAGTATAAGTTACTAAGTAAATGACTTAGTATCACAAGCCGTAGCCCAGTGGAACCTATACAATTTCATTCCCATCCAAAACTATATATTTTTTTAGATACGCAAAATTTATTGAGAGGAGAACTAGGAGTGCTCCAACCCGTTACATCGAAAGTGAGGTCTCGTTAAAACCTCTCTAGGCCAAAACTCATTGGGAATAAAACTCAAGAAGGAAAAAGAATACCTCACATATAGAATGCATTACACCGAAAGAAGGCAACACATAGGGCAATTGAACCAATCTGAAAAAGACAAGCGCGAGAGAGGCCCCTTGGGTACTCTTTTTTCTCCTTGGGTCTTTTTCCCATGGGATTTTGGCCCAGTGAGGTTTTTATGAGGCCCCTTGTATATGAACCGGTTGGGGTGCCTGCTTGCACACCCCCTTTAATATAATTTTTGCTTATAAAAAAAGCGTGAGAGAGACTGAGAGGGAGAAGAAGGTTACGCATACGTGAGAGACAGAGAGGGAAGAGGGAAGGTTGCCTAAGAGTAGCGACAGACCTAGGAAAAACACAATCAAAATAAATAAATATAAATTAAATATTTTTTTGATAAACCCGGGTATCCACCGCACGGACAGCAGTGACTAATCCCTCGCTCATTGTAGGTGCCTCGAGGGGCAGGACAGCTGGCCCAGAGTTTATTTTTAAACAAAATTGAATGACTAAAAAAGTAATTTTGATTTCACGTAAGACTCAATTGAAGTTATTTGTAAAAAGATAATTTGAAATTTATTTGATTTTAATTATAAAGTGCCAAAAAAAATTTTTAAAAAATTATCCACCTTTTATTCATAATGTCTTATTCTAATCAAGATATGTGAAAAAAATGTTATTGTATAATATTAAAAATATGGATAAATATTATAAGAAGTTTTTTTTTATAGCCAATGTTAGTGGTTAGTAATTAGTTAAGGGGAGGGGGAAATATTAGTTTCCAGTGTTTGAACTGGTGACCTTCTTGCAACTCCTTTATGTCCCTTAGGTCGCCAACTGAACTAACTTGGGACGGATAAATATAAGAAGTATTTGTACCGAATGAACATATTAGACTTTTATATGATAAAATAAACATAAGACTTTGTACTTATTAATTAATACAGTAAATTTTGTTTTTACAAAATATTTAAGTCAATTGTTATTTTAGCATCTTTGATGGGTAAAGTTTGAAGGTACACGAATGGAAGGAAAGAAAGAAAGTGAAAAATATGAAGTAAAAGAGTGAATAAAATAAAGGGGCTAAGAAAATTCACAATAAGAATAAGAAGACAAAATAAACAAATATAGCTACTTAGAGTTAATTATGCATAAATATGTTTGAACATTTTAAAAGAAGAACACAAAATAAATAAAGTAAGACAAAACAAACAAATATAGCTACTTAATTAGAGTTAATTATGCATAAATACCTCAAAATAAATAAAGTGGTGCCAGTGGAATACGGAATCTAGCACCCCTCAAAATTTAAATAATACTTAGAGAAATGTTATTTGGATTGGTCAAAAAAAAAGAATGAAAAAGACACAAATGCATGCGTATAACATGTCAGCCACTCCATCTACTATATTCAGCAAATAGGTTAGTCCATTGCACGTTAAACCGCGTTACGCATTACTAAACTTCAACCCTTCTTACAAAATACACACATATATACATATAAATCTATATATACTTTGACAAACATGTTAGTGTTACAAAACATTATAACCACAACAAGCCAACCCTAATAAAACTAACCATGTCTTCCTTTAAGGCCTATGGTAAAGTTGATGAAACCGACCAAGCCATGCTTCAAGTTCATAGGAAAACCCGAAAGAGAATCATCATAATAACCTTATCCACAATGGTCCTCATTGGTATTGTGTTAGCTGCTGTGTTTGGAACCACTGCTAGAAACAATGATAATGATAATGAAAACTCAAAGGGTGGCAAAAATAATGCGCAATCTCTTTCGAGTTTTGTGAAGACTGTCTGTGATGTGACATTGTACAAGGATGCATGTTATAGTAGCATTAGTCCTCTTGTGCATTCTGGTCAGCAGGTTCGACCTGAGGAATTGTTTGTGTTGTCAATCCAAGTGGCTTTAAATGAGGTTTCAAATGCTGTTCAGTATTTTTCTGAGCATGGAGCTTTTAATGGCTTGAATGTTGATAATAGGACTAAGGAAGCTTTGAGCAATTGTAAGGATCTTTTGGGTCTTGCTGTTGATCATTTGAATAGCTCTTTGTCTTCTGGTGGGAAGTCTTCCTTGCTTGGTGTTTTGGAGGATCTTGAAACTTGGTTGAGTGCTGCTGGTATGTAGTTTATATATATGCAATTGTACTTGTGCAAATTTATATGCTACATTGATAATTATTGCAATTTTATATTTCATTCCCCATCGTTCCCCTATACAATGTTTTAGACCCATGACAACTCTCTTCTCCATTACCAACATTTACGTTTTTGTTCACCGACATTAAATTTTTTTTCACGTTAAAGTATACCCATAAACAAGTTTCCGAACATGTTAATTTAGGATTCGTGGGGTATGGTTATCGAGAGTCATGTGTCAACACAAATAGACATTTGAAACCTAATTCTAAAATCTCACGAAAACTTGTTTCTAGAGACGGGAATTGGGGGTGAGAATGAAATGTACGCATCTAGAAATAAGCTCTCAAGAGCCAGAAATAAGTTTTCAGGTTTATATGGGTTCACTTACAAAATTAATCAGAACTCATAACATACACATCTATATAGGGTTGTGGAGTAGTATCCACGGGGATCCCCACACACGAGAAGAAATTGTCACCGCTAAGAGTGGGAAGGGTTTTAGAAGATGGGGTTAAGCAATTTTTACAATATATTTATGAACAAGTAGCATTTTAGAAAGTGATTTAAAAACCGAACTATCTGTAAATGTAAATTAAAATCTAATAAAATTGAAAAAAGAAAATTATAGCAAAGTAAAACTAAAAAAATTAACATTTTTAATTAAAAACACATATAAAAGACTATAAAACTATTATAATATATATATATATATATATATATATATATATATATATATATATAATAAGAGTACTTATATAATATACTCGAGGGAGGTTCCTGCATAACGAGGGCATGGACCTAGTCCACATCCAAAAAATGACCACTATAGAATTTTCTCTCCTTTCCTCGTCCCTATAGGAAATTCCTCCGCCCCACAGGCCCAAAATATGGCAGACCTTGCAAGGATCCCTACACACCAATAGAAATGGGTTTAAGCAATTTTCACAATATATTTACGAACAAGTATTATTTGAAACATATTTAAGTAATTTAAACTGGAAAAAGAAAAATAGAAGTTATGATAGGGGGTGTATCCTAATAAAATTGGGAGTGTCGATAACAGCATCCAAAAGAGCATACAAGATGGATAAGCCTTGCCGTAAGGGGGGTGTATCTTATACGGGCTTGTTAAGTGGATTGGGCCAGCTCTCCAAAATACAAGTTAAACATTCTTGACAAAAAAAACAACCTAAACATTAGTTTTTATTTGTTTTTCACTTACAGGAACTTACCAGCAAACTTGCATTGATGGGTTTGAGGAGGCAGAAAAATCATTGAAGTCTAATATTGCAAGCAATCTAAAAAACTCAACAGAGTTCACTAGCAACAGTCTTGCAATTATTACTTGGCTTAACAAAGCAACAAGCTCAGTTAACTTTAGGCGCTTATTGAGTTTGTCTAATCAAAACATAGAACCAATGTGGTTTCATTCTAAAGACAGAAAGCTACACCAAAAAACAGATGATTTGAAGAAGAATGCTGATATTGTTGTGGCTAAAGATGATAGTGGGAAATACAAAACAATTTCAGCTGCATTGAAAGATGTTCCTGAAAAAAGTGATAAGAGGACTGTGATTTATGTGAAGAAAGGGATTTATTATGAAAATGTGAGGGTGGAAAAGACCCAATGGAATGTTATGATCATCGGTGATGGTATGAATGTTACTATTGTCTCTGCAAGCCTTAACTTTGTTGATGGCACCCCAACATTTTCAAGTGCAACATTTGGTAAGCAACACTTTCAATTAAGTTTAAATTAAATATTTCTATTTTTTACGTGTCAAAGGTGTGAAATTTCTACCGACTTTGTTCATGACTACTCTATGTATGAAATTTTAACCGTTTACCTTAAATAAATGTGTTAATTTTGGCCCAGCCCAACAGACCAATCCAATGGTCTAATGTTCTAGGTTGAGCGCGAACCGGAACATTTTGGCCCGGTTCAGTTGTCGCATGGGCAAGGCCGGGCCTACATTTTTATGCTTCTTTTGAATACTTTTTGTCTTTTCCTTTGTTCAAAATTGGATTGAGCTGGAGGCTTAGTGTTTTAGGTTGGACTGGGCTACAAAATACATAGCTTAATAGATAATTGGACTGGCCCAGCCCAACTCACTTTTGCGCTTTGGCGCCCATTTGGTTGGGATGGGCCAAGCGGCCCAGTTTGACAGCTCTAATTATATGTTTTATTCATAATGCTTGAACTCGAGACTTTGTTTATGATATCTGAGCTAAGTTACTCTTGTTCTAACATTTTTGGTACATAATTGATTTTCATGGCAACTTTTTGAGTATGCTACAACCAATCAAAAATTCTAGATACATTAAAATAGTAAAAAAAAAGGCATAAAAATGAACCAAAATTATGTGTTTTTTTTTGTTTTTGTTTGTTGTGCTTAAAGAAATTGTGATCATCTAAGAATTGTTGTTAAATAGTTTCTTAACACAATTTTAATGACTGAAAGATTATGTATTGTTTCTTTTGTTTGCTGCAATATATTCAGCTGTATTTGGGAAAAACTTCATTGCAAGGGATATGGGTTTTAGAAACACAGCAGGTCCACAAAAACACCAAGCAGTAGCACTAATGACAAGTGCTGATCAAGCAATTTTCTACAGATGTCAAATTGATGCATATCAAGACACACTTTATACACATTCAAATCGCCAATTTTATAAAGAATGCAACATTTATGGAACAGTTGATTTCATTTTTGGCAATTCAGCAGTTGTGTTACAAAACTGCAACATTTTACCAAGGGTACCTATGATAGGACAACAGAATACAATAACAGCACAAGGGAAAACTGATCCTAATATGAACACTGGAATTTCAATTCAAAATTGCAATATATTACCCATTGGGAATTTGAGTTCTGTACAAACATATTTAGGAAGACCTTGGAAGAATTATTCAACTACTGTTTTTATGCAATCTACATTGGGAGGATTTATTAATTCAAATGGGTGGTTACCTTGGGTAGGAAACTCAGCACCAGATACTATTTTTTATGCTGAATTTCAGAATTATGGAGCTGGTGCTTCAACTAAGAATAGGGTAAAATGGATGGGTGTCAAAAATATTACTAGTAAACAAGCTAACATGTTTACTGTTAAGGCCTTTCTTTCAGGAGATAAATGGATTCCTGCTTCTGGTGCTCCCTTTAAATCTTCTCTGTAATAACTATGATATATATACACAACAAAATACATGTATGATGCAAACTTGGCTTAGCCCTAGAACTCAACAGCTCTCTCTCCATTTCATCTCTCTTGAAGATTCAAGGCTTGGGAACAAGATTTGGAGTTTCAAATGAGTTCATCTTCTCCATTAAGTTGTAATTTGTGTTTTTCCCTTTCTTCTACTATGTCTAGCTAAATCAATCTCTTTTTGTTAGGGATGAATGAATATTGATGAGTCACTATTGTAACTGATTTTGTTTGTTCTTAATGTCATATTCTCTCTTACTTTGTGTGTTTAATCTCTGTTCTTAATGCTTTTCATGATTTGATCAACCATGGAATGATCTATAGTTCATTTATGGAATGGAAATTTTATACTTGAATGCTTGAGATTGAACACCTTCAACTTTTAGCTTAGGAATAATCTTTAAGCTGTTGTATCTTGCAAACTCTTGATTCTAATGTTTGTTGTCATCTATAATCACCTAAGCAATTAGGGTTTTTAGTTCTGAATAAAGGATAGTTGCCTAAGAAATTAAGGATTAATTAATGTTGTGGGTTTGATAGCAAAGTTAAAGAGAGAGTAACTTTTCAATACAAATCAGTTGCAATAGTGTGGAATCAATAGGAGTTCATCACTATCAGCTTTTATCATCTCATCTCTTCAAAGCGTTCTTCGGTTTCTATTATCAAAAATACAAAAACAATTTATTGTGTCAACTTTAAAGTTCAGTTACTCGATTATATCAACCAACTTCGTTTAGTTGTTGTTATCATTTATTGGTAATTGCATTCGATCCTTGAGGACGATATTCGGTTCTTACCAATTTTATTACCTGCGACGTTTTGTTACACTTGCCGAAATTCTAACAATACACAAACTCACATGACAAATGAAGAAAGATAAAATATGGAAGAGAGTAGGAATGAATTGGAGATTGAAGATCACCACACCTTTCACTACAAAAAACGAAACAAATTGCGGGGGTTTAACCCGCAACGTATTCTGCGGGAGTTTTAAAAAACGCCGGAGAATCAAGTGCCGCAATCTGTTTGCGGGGGTTTTAAGGAAACGCTGGTATCGTGCCTTTTAGCAGAGTTTTTACTGCGGGGGTTTTTAACCACCACAATTAGTGGAGGTTTTTTGAGGGGGTTATAAACCTCCCTAACCCGAGTGATTTGTAGGAGTTTTATTTTTGTGGAGATTTTTGATTGCCATATAGTTTATAAGACTTTTTTGTGGGGGTTACAACCTCCTAAAATATTAGAGACAATATTTCTTTTGCAATTTGAGAATTTTTTTCCTTATCTCATTACCATATTTTTATCACTAATGACTATACATACATCTTACATAACACTTCCTAAACTTAATCAAAAAACTGAAAATTTCATTAAAAATATAATTGTGATAACATAAATGTAATGTCAATTATCTAAAATATTTGATATCATCCAACTCAAAAACATAATCAAAAGAAACACATTGTAGCTCAAATATCTATTGTCAGACAGCTCAAAATGATGATAGCATCAAAGAAATCCTATACTAAAGGATCCTAAAACTATTAAATGTTGCTAGCACCGAATAATCCACTTGCATCCATTGGAGAATGAGGCTCACTTGCATGATCACTTGCCTGAAATAACAAAAGAAAAATTGACTCATTTCAAATATCAAAAACCAAAGTAAATGTCTATAATCAGAGAGAGATAAAGAGTCTGACAGAGATGCAAAATTGACATACACACACACACACCCTCAATTAAGCGACATATCACACACATGGAGATGAAAGAGACAAATTCAGAAGTGGTATATTCCTCCTTAGTAAGTAAAATGCAGCAAAAGCTTGACATGTGTGTGATAACTAAATAAAATAATATGGCAAATGAAATTGCCACATTCTGCCAACTTCATATTCACCACATTTTGTAGCTAAATCAAATACATGTGTCTCGTGAAATTGCACAAAATATGGAAGAATGTGGTAATAACTAATAAAGGCATACCTAAACAACAATCAAATAATTAAACCAACAAAAAAATATAAACAATAGCTATTCCAAGGAATCAGAACTGGGAGCAAACCAACCCAACCGATGTATGCCAGATTCATTTGCCATCCATCAATCCCAAATGTTACTTCTCCACTCCAAACAGAATAATAAATACATACAATAAATCACCTCAATTCAGTAGTAGTAACAATAGTAGTAGTAGTAACTTTGAAAACTTATGCCTAACTTCTAACCATAAATGAGTGAAACAGGAGATTCAAATTTTTCAACAATTAATTCAAACTTGATTGAAATTTGAAAACTTACATTTGATGAATCAAAGACACCAATAAATTCTTCAGTGATCTCTCCTTCTTTCCGTATCACGTAAGCATTAATTGCACGTTCCAAGTTTGTGTACTTCTTTTGCCATATGTTAGGAGATGATGTGACAACAGTGGATGTAGAAAGATTCAAATTTGAATGTCGAAGTGTAGTATTTCTAAATGCAACAGTAGGAGGTACTGCCATACCCATACACCGCGTTCTCCCGGAGTGTTCAGGCGCCAACACTATACCCAAGACGTCATTTGGAGAAACTTCAGCCTCATCAATATTACTTTGAGTCAAACCCACTTCAATTTGTTCCTACCATCATATAAGATTTTCAAATTAAAAACTCATGATTAAAATAAAAAATGCAACCTAAAGACGATATTGTTTAAGTGAAACTTACCACTATAAATTTTGCTGCATCGTTAACAACTGATCCGTCCTTCTTTTTATGGGTTTCAATATACATTTTTCGTCGACTCGGTAGTTGTCCAGTTTCCAAAAACTAAAATAGATAAAAAATGTCAAAATAGATATAATTAAATATACTAGATCATAAACTCTATTAGGTTAATTAATATAATTAAATAGATATATGATGTTTGATAGTAAGACTGAGAAGAATGTCCATCACTCTAATTTGAAGAATTAGTTGGAGCTTGATTTGTAATTGGATGGTATCCTGCACTTTGAGTGTGGGGTAAACAATGGTTTGTAGCTTGAGTTGGATAATGTGTTGGGGCTTGAGTTGGAGGATGTGTTTGAGGACCATAACTAGTTGGGGCTTGATTTGGAGTTGGAGGGTACCTTCCACTCTGAGTGTGAGTTGGAGGATGTTCTCGAGGTGAAGAATTAGTTGGAGCCTAATTTGTAGTTGGATGGTATCATGCACTTTGAGTGTGGAGTAAACAATGGTTTGAAGCTTGAGTTGGATAATGTGTTGGGGCTTGAGTTGGAGGATGTGTTTGAGGACCATAATTAGTTGGGGCTTGATTTGGAGTTGGAGGGCACCTTGCCGCTTGAGTTGGAGGATGTGCTTGAGGTGAATAATTAGTTGGGGCTTGATTTGGAGTTGGAGGGTACCTTGCCGCTTGAGTTGGAGGATGTGTTTGAGGTGAATAATTAGTTGGGGCTTGATTTGGAGTTGGAGGGTACCTTGCACTCTGAGTGTGAGTTGGAGGATATATTTGAGAAGACTCAATTAGAGCTTGAGTTGGAGTAGGAGGGTGTGTTGCACAATGAGTCTTAGGTGCTGACTTTAGTGGATTTTGGAAACGTCTATTCTTTGCCATCATTGCATATTCACGAAAAAGGAGAAACATAGAAGGTTAAATTCAAATCAAATGTCATATTGTCAAAATTTTTAACATGCATAGAAAGCGTAATGTATCTATTACCTTATTTACAACACAATATTAACTAATTTATTCTACTCAGACATGTGTGTGTCTGTTGCAAAGTCAGCAGGCATATTTGACTCAATTACATCATCAATAAAGTGGTTTGTAGCCAATTGCACGTACTCATTATCAATATTACAAAATTGTTCAAGTTGTTGCTCTTGGTACAGTTCATTTTCATACACTTCATCTTCTATTTCTTCTCCCCATTTCATACAAATCTCTTGGTTTTAAATGCACTGCAACACTCCATCCTTTATTAACCACGTCATCTACATAATACACTGGTTGTGCTTGAGATGCCTCAATGTAAGGATCATGTTATTCACGATCACCATTATGAATCAATCTTTCAAAATTTACACAATTAAAATTCCAACTATCCTTTTTATACCCTCTATCTCGTGTAGTTTCCGCCCACTTGCATTTAAAAAGAACAACATTGAATTGCCCATAGAAGTTAATCTCAATAATATCTTCCAACTTCCCATAATAAGGTATCTCTGATTGTCTTGAGTTCCTATCAACACTACTCGAAACACAAGATGTGTTGGTTGTTAAAAAAAACTCCACTATTTTGTGTTCTCAGCCCCTCTTCTCGAGCCAAAGTTCGAAATTTGAACCCATTAATGTTGTAACCACTAAATCTCTTTGCATTGTCCAAAGGACCACGTGCTAGAAATTTTAGATCAGCAGTCACGTTATTCGTTGTTTCTAGATTCGTAACCTAGATAATGTAATGCAATTTTGTCAGTCAAATTTGGAAGTAAATTAACATGACAAATAGGAACATGACTATTGAATGATCACATACCTGCTTTCGAAACCAATCAACAAATTCCTTAGATACTCTCTTTTCTATCTCTGTTGCTGAAGGTCTTCTTGACCTTGAACTTCTTTTTATGAATTGTCTAAATTCCCTACATGAATTAATATGACAGTTCAATGCATATGATTAGTATATTTAAAAGTCTAATAATGAATGATCTGAGTTTATTCTAATTACTCACTCAACAAAGGGTTCAACTATTGAACAATTCAGAAGCACGTATCGATGAGCTTGTAGTTTTTGCATTTGAGTTAATGTGAACATTGAGGAAGCTCCACTAGTGCAAAAAAGGGATTTAAAGTCAGGCGAAAAGGGGATTTAAAGTCAGGCGCCAGCTTGACTTTTATTAAGTCGACTTTGTATGTCAGGAGTTTTAAAGTCAAGCGATAGCCTGACTTCGTAAGTCTGATTTAAAGTCAAGCATTTATTTCGCCTGACTTCGTAAGTCAGTTTTAAAGTCAAACATTTATTTTGCCTGACTTCGTAAGTCTGTTTTAAAGTCAAGCATGTATTATTGCCTGACTTCGTAAGTATGTTTTAAAGTCAAGCATTTATTTCGCCTGACTTCGTAAGTCAGTTTTAAAGTCAAGCATTTATTTTGCCTGACTTCGTAAGTCTGTTTTAAAGTCAAGCATGTATTATTGCCTGACTTCGTAAGTATGTTTTAATGTCAAGCATTTATGGCCTGACTTCGTAAGTTTTTTTTTTTTTTCAAATCTATACTTAAGTCAGGCATTATTGCGCCTGACTTTAAAAGTTTTTTTTTTTTTCAAATTTTGGTTTAATCTCCTACATACACCCTGGTTATACGAATTTGGTCATTCTCCCAGCAAAACCAGCAAATAAAATTCTACACTTAAATTCATCACATTCTACTTTAAGTACATCCAAAGCTAAAATTCATCACTTTAAGTAGAATTCTACACTTTAAGTACAAAATACATCCAAAGCTAAATTACATTAAAACTAAGTACATCCAAATAGAATTCTACACTTAAATTCATCACATTGTACTTAAATTCATCATATACAACAATTCTCTATGAACATGCCAGTGATTTAGTCATATGACAATGTCAAGCAATAAAAACATAAAAGATAAGTAATCAACAAAACCAGTGAACAGCAGCAACTATGAACATACCCTTGATGATCCATCCATGAAATTCTAATTTTGACTGAAATCATTAATTCCAAAAAATTCATCAACTGTCCACTTTGACATATTTCCAGATGTAGAACCACCACCATAAGACATCTGGAAATATGCTTTTACGCTGCTGCCTTCCATTCCATGAAACTCGAAGCTCAATACTCGCCACTTCTTATGTTGTTCTACCACTCCAATTATTGTCTTGGGTATTTCCATGAACCATTTCTCCAATAGTGGTAGAGTTCATGAACTTGAAGCAACCCATTTTTGTGAATCTATTGATAACAAAAAGGCCTCTGTTAGAAGAATATCAGATATTGAAAGTGCTTGAAAGAAACCCATTTTTGGACAGATTAAATACACTTGAGTTTTTTTTGGTGGAGATTAAATAAATAAATAAAACACTTGAGTGCACACTGAAAGAAAAAGGAAAAAACAGTACTATTGCCATGCATGGATCAGAAACATGGTTTGTAAATTTCTGGAGGAGAATGTAACAACAAAAATATATATAATAGTAGTACCTTCTGGAGGAGATCCTGAGCTTCTGTAGATCAGCTTGCTCCTCTAGTTTCCTCCAAATCCAAATCCAAACATAACTAAATATTACCATGCAACAGCAGCAGCAGTAGCCACAGGTCTTGTGGGAGTTCCATTAGGAGGTGAACCTCTTACAGTGCTACCAGAGTTCTGCTCCATAATCAAAATGAAGTTAGTACCTACATGTTCAGCAACAGAGTGCATTTAGCAGTATAGTCAATCTGGGAGAGCAACTCAAAAACAAATCAGCACAGAAGTGACCCAAGAAAAGCCAACACCCAACAATGGAGACAATACAACAAAACAAGAGTTAACACATGAAAAGAAATGGCTTACATTTGTAGAATTTATCACAATGGGTTTTCCCGAGGTGTTGTTGGTGCAATCATCTAACGGGGGAGGCAACGCATTCCCTGACCGTCGATGCATATTGCTTGTAGCACCAGTAATTTGCTGAACACGACTTCTTCAAAACAACAAAGCAAGTGACTAAACCATCATAAGAAAAGCATTACATGCAGTTCATGCAATAGAAAATGTGGAAACATATAAGCACAAATTAGGGAAACACAAATTATGCAATTGAACCCCTTCTTCTTGACCCATTCCAAAGGTAAATGAAGTCGTTAGTTAACTATCACAAATTACCTCAACTGCCAATTAACCGTAAAATTGATATGGGAAGTTTCAACTATTACAGTCCTTGTCTTTTATCATTCATTTTTTCTAAGATGACAGAGTCATCAGGTTTTCCAAATATTTAACCAGTCAACACGATATTCACAAAATGAAAATTTCAACTATACTCATATAGTTTATTGTTACAAAAAAAAAGTATGGTAGATCAATCAGTGTTAACTAAAAACTAAATACTGGTGTAAAATGCATTCATGACAAGGGCTAAGAAACATTCTATTAAACAAGATGAAGGTATATACTCTCCTATACTTGAGCAAATTAAAAAAGATTGAATGGCAGGACAATAGACGTCCAAATCCAACATATGATTTATCACTCAACCAAATCATAATAATCCTCACATCAAAATTCATATAAAAAAGTACCTAGTGTATGCTGAAACTATTTCATCTTTTGTGAAACTGTCTTCTTGAGAGCCAATCTCATGCAGATATAGACAATCCGGATTGCTGCAAGGCTGGTAACCAAGATCTATACTCAATTAAAAGCTTAACTAGTCAAGGAGCGAGGTAAAAACCTATATAGGAATCAGAAATTTACAAACCATGTTTCTGATCCATGCATGGCAATATTTAGTTGTTCCACGCTGGAAGAGAAATATATATAATAGTAGTACCTTCTGGAGGAGATTCTGAGCTTTTGTAGATCAGCTTGCTCCTCTAGTTTCCTCCTCCACAACATGTCTTGAGTATTGTAGAACATTCTCCTATGTAAAATCATACATTTAGTTGTTCCACGCTGGAAGAGACTATCTGTTTGAGATGAAAAACTTCGTACTGTACAACCAACAACAAAATGTTTAACAGGTCCAAGGAAGTTTGGTCAAAACATCAATAACAACCTAATCAAACCAACTCAGACGAGAGTATGGACAAATAGCATCAATAAACTCAAACACAATCAGCATTCATTTGAACATCACATCAGCTACAGCTAAAGATTACTAATCAATCTAAAGATGTAGATGTACCTATAGTTGGAATGCCCTGGCTCTTTCTCCTGCAATAACTCCTCTAGTTGAGTGCAACTCCTGAAACATACTTCAATCAGCTAACAATAAACATGTATAAAGGCATCCAGGTGCTTCAATTAACTGATGTGTGTGCCAGCACCATGTGCCTTCTGCGTGTCATCGAGAACAGCCTTGAGGAAGGCCACATCATGCTCGAGCCGAACGTTGTCTGAGTGGACAATGTTTGATACATTGTTGGCCTCTTCTTGAGCCATCTCTAGACTGGCTAGTCTCTCTCTCAGCAATTCCATCTCCTTCACTGCATCGGTCAATTTTTTCTCCATTTCCTGCCTGCTTTTAAGAACAGATGTTAAGCTTTTCTCTGCCAATTGACCCTCCAGAATTCCATTTTTCCTTATTAGGGTGGCCACTTTACTTTCGTAATAATGATATATATTTGAAGTAGTAGACAGTAATCCTGATTTATCATTTTCAGGAAACGACACATCACTTTCTAGCGTGTCGTTTTCAAATGCTTGGTTTTGTTGATTTGAAATTTCGGGTACAGGCAACACCTGCTGCTCTTCCATGCTGATCTTGGCTCTGTGAACATTCATCTGTTTACCACGGTCACTTTCATTTGTTCTATGATCTGGCCCCTGAAATGAATCACAAGTTTAGCAGCACATTACAATATACGGTTCTTACATCCTAGTGTTAATAAGTAATGTTTTTCCCTATATGCAACAATGTGAGTGAATATTATCGGAAAAATAAACTAGGCACAGACTTATTGTGTGTGAGATAACAGAATCCTACGAAAGAACATGGAAAAAAGGGTATGACCCAACCCAATTTTTTTGACATATCCAGAAAAGAACCTGCTTGTATATGTGGTGTATGTGCATGTGTTTGTGATTGTGATTGTGATTGTGTGTGTAGTAGAGAACGTTTTGTGGTTTGGGACTGGATGAGGTAATTAGATCGGAAAATCTTAAAAAAAGTGCATAGGGTAAAGAAATCCTTATTTACATTTATGCATGTTCAAACAAAGTGGGAAAAATTCTAGGATATGCAGAAGGTAAATGCCCAAGGACTGTCCATCATCTTTAAAGACACTAAAAAGGTATCCAATGCTTTGAGGAGTCCAAAAATAGAACACAAGGCTAACATTAATGAAAAAAAACATGTTTTACCCGAGGGAAAGGACTTTCATCTGAGTTCTTGTCTATCTTGACATCTGTATTATATACTTCATCACGACCAAATTGCTTTCGAAGGGAGGTATCAGTTGGGGAATAATTGGGATCTACAACCAGGGATTCTGACAGAGATTTCCTTCCAGAACCATGTTCAACTGCAGCTGCTAGATTTTGTCTAGCAACAGAGTCAACTAAACGCTGGGACAAGGTTATCAATCTAGTGGATGATGAATGTTTCTCAAGAAGTATAGATGCGGGACCTTTGATGGGAGCTGATCGTCTTCTCAGTGTCAATTCATTCCTATCCATTCTCAACACTTCCACCTGGTAGGATAAGAAGCTAGGTTAAGCTCCGTAAGAATGAACTAAAACAATTAACTTCATACTTTATGTCAAACCTGATTTGATGGCTCTTTTTTGGATCCACCAAATGCAACAAGAAAGTCCTTTTCCTTGTGCTGCACAGATTTATAAACATCGTTTTAGAATCATAAGCAAAGCATGGTGGTCACCCAAGACATTTAGAAATAATAACATTATTAGGGTTCTTCTTAATAAATTCATCATAAAATCTCAGTTCCAGTCATATGTTGACAGAGCCAATGAAGAACCATGGCTATTTATCACGGCAAATGAAGAAACAAAGAATATATTAACAAAGCTTTATATCTGAAGGCCCAAGGACCATTTTCCAATGGCAATATTTAGTTGTTCCACGTTGGAAGAGAAATATATATAATAGTAGTACCTTCTGGAGGAGATTCTGAGCTTTTGTAAACTCCTCCATATTTTCTCAGTACTGGTAACTGTTCCATATTTTCTCTGTACTGGTAACTGTTCCAGCTTGTGTTACTGTGCCAATGTTAATTCACATTAAACTTCCTTTGAAACTTTTATTTTCTGCAACATAGAAAACATGAGTCAAAAATTGCAAGAAAAGTTGATACTAGTTTTTAACCTCTAATGCTTCATATAAATGAATCTGCTTTTTACCTGCTACTTTGGCCACACCAAGACCCAATCCAACTAAATTACATATTTCCAGCTTCCTATCCTTCCTTGCCTCTAGCCTCAAATAAATATGTGAACATACAACAAAAACAGATCAATCAGTGAACATACAACACAAATAGATCAATCGATCAATGAACATTACATAAAGCCAGAGACTTAAAAGGCACAAAAATACAAACTCAAAGCCACGACTACAAATTAAAGGCACACACAAAAATTACACCCATGAATCTTAAAATGAAAACCCTAAAAGCTGAAACCCTCAAAGCAGAAACTAATACTCAGAGAAACCCTAAACTTGAAACCAAACATGTTACTGTCAAACCCAGAAAACGAAAATCCCTAAGAAATGAAAATGTAAGAATAGAGAAACGGAAAGCCCTAAAAACGGAAATGAAAACCCTAAAAACGGAAAGCCCTAACACACAGAAATGAAGATTGGGAGGGGAAACAGAGAAATAAAACAAAAACGAGAGAAATCTTGTGCTATAAACCCTAAAAAATGAAAGACAACAAACGGATATGCTTACTAGTGTAGAAGATGTGTAATGCACCGCCGAAGATGTGTAGAAGACGACGAACAGAGCGCAGCCGGAGCAGGGTGGAACTGGCTTTGTGAAATGAAAGACAACGAACATAGGTTTACGGCGATGGTGAGAGGAGAGAGCAACTCACAGAGAGAGAGAGATGGAGTGGGTACTTACTTGCCTTGGCGAAATTGCTGAGACGATGAAGAGGAAGGAGCGCACCTCACCATGGTTGTCAAAATGGCGGCCTCACTCCTCTCGCGATAGGGTGGGTTCTGAGTGGTTGAGCTCTGAGAAGAGAGAGGGTTCAGAGGAAAGGAGCAACTCACGAGTGTTGGGTCTGATAGAAAGATAGGGTTTGCGTTTTTTCGAATGAAAGAGTGAAATAATTTGTTTTATTTTAGTACTTTAGAAGTCAGGCGTGTAAGCGCTTGACTTTAAAACGCTACTTCTTAATTACAAGTTTGCCACCGTGTCTACTTATGTAGTCAGGCGCATGATAGCATGACTTTAAAAGTCTAATTTTTTTCCTATTTTTTCACTTTAGAAGTCAGGCGTGTATTCGCTTGACTTTAAAACTCGCGAGTTTTGCCTCTTATTTACAAGTTTGCCACCGCCTCAACATATAAAGTCAGGCATCTGAGCGCCTGACTTTAAATGTCTAATTCTTTTCCTGATTTTGCACTAGTGCTCCTACTGGTTTTCCAAGTTGAGGGAAGATACAGGATGCATAGGAGAACTCATTCTCATTTGGGTCATCACAAACACGCCCAGGTCTATTGAATCTTGTCTCTATATCTTCAATATAGCGAGAACAAAAACTAAGAGACTGTTCAGCTAAGTAACCTTCAGCTATAGACCCTTCTGGTTGAGCCTTGTTACGTACAAATTAAGGACTTCAAGTGACCTAGTTCCCTACAAGAATGATAGATAATTAGTGTATACAAGTGGCATATATTGAACAAGATAGCTTCGACTGAAGGAGCAGTTCTTTTACCTCTCTACAGGATACATGTATCTATAATGTACTGGACCTCCAAACTTGGCTTCCTCTATTAAATGGACAGTTAAATGAACCATAACTGTGAAGAATGAAGGAGGGAATAACATTTCCAAATGACAAAGTGTAATCACAATGCGTTCTTGGAGAATTTGACACTAGTGGAAAAATGGGATTCAAAGTCGGACCTTTCGGACATTTAAAGTCGGACATTCACCCGACTTCTATCAAAGCGATTTAGAAAGTATGTTTTTTTAAAGTCGGATTAAGGTCCGACTTAAAAAGTAGGTTTTTAAGTCGGATTATTAGTGCGTCCGACTTTAATTATGGCTTGTGGAAAACCTTTAAGGTTGGGTTTTTTCTGAAGTCCGACTTTAATTATGGTCTGTGGAAAACCTTTTAAAGTCGGACGTTAGTTGCGCCCGACTTTAAATGTTCCTTTTTTTAAAAAAAAAAAAACTTTAAATCCCTCTGCATATACATAAATTTTCAACAAATTCACATATACTACCAACTACCAACTAGTAAGAGGAACAATTATTAGCTTTCATAACCAAAATTACGTAAAAGTAACCACATTCACATCTACCAATATAAATAAAATCAAACAAGAGTCAACAAAAATCACTCAACATCAGGCCATGTATCTATAATGAATTCCACAATGTCATAAGATATATCCCCCTGAACATCAATTTGATCTAACCACAAAATAATATAGGACAATCACATCCATCTACTACACAATGTCTACTCGTCGAAAGAAGCTCCTGTGGCAAACTTTTTCCCAAGTTTTTTTGAAGAATCACTGAGCTTGACACCTAAATTGTAATGAAAAGATGAGTTAAATGCCAACGTCACCTGTGTAATGATAACTTAAGGCATGGAACAAAGGAACATGGAATGACATTAGTTCATACTTTTTGGTTAGTTTAAGGCTGAACATAATAGTAAAACAATATGTAAAATACGCTCACTCCTTCACAGACACAACACACATAGAACCTTTAATTCTAAAAGCCAATTAGCACAAACAAATGCTGAAGGGAATCAATATGCTATTTTGCAATATAAATTCATACATACTTAACACTCACAAGAATGTGAAAAAATAAGGATAAAATTTAAATAAATAGTAAGCAAAGTCATGTGAAAAAAACTCAAATAGTAACCAATAAATAGGAGCCATACCTGTATGAGATTGAAATAAATAAAGATAAGTAACAAGGTCAAGCCATAGAGCAGGGGAGTGCAAATACAGCTGATTGTTTCCCTGTATAGTCTATGACCGTGTCTTTCTCATTTGCATCATACCTACCATAGACATAGTCACACAAATCATTGTCATTCAAATTGAAACATCAAAAAGGGATCAGGTAAAAAAGGGCCCATGAAAGATATCTTATTTGATCAGGAATTTGAAAAGAAGAGCTCATTAACATTTAGGGATCAAGTTATATGAATTGTTAAGTAAATCACAAAAAGTAGTTTAGTAATCATGCAGTTTAGTCAATCACAAGGTTCCTAGTCATCTCCTCAAGTTGAATGAGAAAGCCTATAAACCACAGTTAATAAGTTGGAGTAAAGTCAGCAATAGAGAAACCAAGAACAACCAGTTTTGGCTTGAAACATTGGCCATTTGTCGTTTCTATTCTTTTCTTAGATTTAGGACCAGCACTTCTTATTGGCGATTGGAACAAAAGTTCCTTTTAATCAATACAACAAGTCAGCCCAACAATGCCAGATTTTCACATTAATTAATGGAACCAAAAGACTTGCGGGACACATGCTTTTTCCATGGAGGGGTCGAGATTGGGAGTGAATCGGCCTTTTTTAATGGAACCAAAAGGCGGAAGTAATCAAGTCCTATATGTCCTCACTTAGATTCATAGTCCAGACCTAGCATTCTACTGCAGCAAGAAAGAAAGTTGCGAGGACATGTAGAAAATAACAATTTTGTTGAGCAGCAAAAGCAAAAGAAGAATCTCAAGCAAACTACGAAAAAGATTCTCAAACACAACAAACTGCCATGTCCAATATTTTAGAAGCTTAACTGTATCAAGTAACCATTGAACACATAAACACATGCAAGGAAATAATAAGCATAGTTAATGATAAAGGAGCAATTAAAAAAAGCAATATAGAAAAATAATTTACCAAGGAATTCTCCTCTTGCATCCCAAGGGCGATTATCAAAAGACTTCCCAACAATACTGCCTTTCTTATTTAGATTTCCCTGCTCACCACAGTATTGTGGAAAGTAGTCATTGAACTTTTTGCTTCCTAGTTCATCAACTCCATTAAAGAGAAAGCTTCTTAATAAATCCTGTAGTATAAAACAGAAAATGAGGATTTGTAATACTAGATTCTAGAAGAATCAAACAGACCTCAAATTCGGTTTACCTTTGCAAGTGTCTCCCCAATCAGCTTCTTCAAAACACCTTGCCCTGGATCCTAATTTCCAAATATTTCAGTGAACCATGTTTGATTTAATAAAAAAAAATATAATTTTTAAAATCGGTTGTTCTAGATAACCGTGTTAAAAACACATGTTAAATACAAACAGAAGCACTTCTTAAAATAAAAATTTGATATAATGCAAACTACCTTTTCGCCTCTCCATGTCAGATATCTATGTTGTGCTTCAAGATTGTGGAAAATTTGAGATTCATCTGTTTCTTCTACTGCATTTACAGCGTCAACTATTTTAGAGTTTAGTGAACAAATTACAATTAGAAGCATATGAATTGTTGTGTTCATAAAAGTTTACCATGGTGCTTGGAGGTTAATACCTTGTAGTAATCTCTGAATGCTGAATACAGAATATCATATATTTGTTGGCTTGAAGTAAACTTTGTCCAAATGACAATTGGTGAAAAAAATTTTATAGACTCAGTTGTTAGCTTCCCTCCCCATGGAAAAAGCTGCATGAAATCTGTGTTAAGTCAACACACTAAGTCCCTTTAGGAAAATACAACTATAAATCAACACTAATAATTAGGTCAAGAAGTAGTTTTAGCAGTAAATCTTTTCATGTAAACTTCCATAATATATTTGCAGTTACCTCAGCATATTTAAGGCCAAGAGGAATTAAGCTTTTAAAGTATTTTTCCTTGTAGTAATCCTGATTGATGATATCATGCAAATGGTTAAGGTCCCTGAAAACATTAATGTAAGGTTAGTGTTTTACATTATTGTTCTTAATCTTTGAAGGAAGCTATAAATGGCACAGTGGAAAAATTTTGTCAAAAAAAATAAAATTGCTAGAGTAGATTACTCCACAAATAAAATAAAGAATGAAGGAGAATATCATTTATAGTTTATACATTTATACTATTGCAATAACAAATGGAGAAAGTGCTAACTTACAAGACAACAATGTTCGTTTTAGCCGACGTGAAAAAGTTAGCACAAAATATGGGGACATCATACTCTGCTTTTGGAAAGACAGTGAAATCCAAAACCTGTAAAAAGGGTTCAAGACAAGAAAAAATAAAGAAAATTAGCAGTAAGCATGTCATAAATTACTAGCTACTAGTAGTTTCTACAAAGGCTTGAGATTTTAGATAGTGGAAGAAACCATTCATGTATCAATTTGTTAATCAATAGACATTCCGGTCCAATATCAAGTATCATGTCTTCCATTCGGTCATCCATATTTGCATCTATGAAATTCTCTCTTTCCGACACAATTGGGATATCTAACTTCTCACCATGCCATGTCCACGTTGTATAACCACGACAAATCCCATCAACAAGATGATCTTTAATCGTTTCAGCGGGTTGTGGTGTTAGGTTCACACAATTAACACAAGGACAAACCAAAATTCCACCACAACTTTCAAGGTTTGTATGAGCAAACTTTAAAAACTCTTCCACCCCGTTCGCATACTCATCACTCAACTTATTACTTTGCATCCAACTACGATCCATAGCTACATTAAAAAAAATAGTAAAAAGATCTATTTTATATACAGTTTATAGATAGAAAGAGGTTCACATGTGAAGTTGCTACAAATGGTCATTGTTCATAAACTAAGCGAACTAAAATATCACGCAGCATACAGCTAATCTAAAAAGTAATCATCCCAAGCAACAGTCAAACCAATAGGCTACATAAATTCTGAGAAATTGTAATCTAGATGTTGACCATTCTTTCATAGTTTCTACGCACATGTCATGCGTATACTAGTATGCATACTAGTTACAACAAGGAAAGATATTTTGTTATTACAATTTTCAGAATCTTCATACAAAGAGACGAAAAAAATTTGGTAAAAATGGATAAGATGACACCAGCAACTAGCATATTAACAACCATGGGCGCATAGAATCTTGATGAACAAATCACAAGAATTTCCAGACTGCAGTAAAGATTAAATCTAGATCCCTTTTGATGACCTTTTACTTACAACACTGTTGATGTCAATCAAAACATAAAAAAGCTTTAACATATTTGTTATTACAACACAGCAAACTAGGATCAGGGCAAACCATATTTTCTCCAAAACAAATTACAAACAAGTCAAGCAATATATTTGCACGAAGAATAAGCAACCTCAATAAAACCTTGGCAAATAATAATTTCAACAGTAACAAAACTTTTTCATATACTGTAGGCTGTAGCCCGTTAGCATTAATAACTGAGAATTCATACATCCAGATGCCAATAGGAGATAGTAAATGATACTTACAAAAGAGAATTGGTACTTAAATAGATAAACCCTACCTGCTTTAGAAAACTAACTCTGTCGTGCAGACTCTCTATAGCTTTATCATTATCATGCTCATTTATTTCAGGTAACTCTGTTTCAGTTTTGTGTATTTGTGGCCAGAAAACTAATGGATGATTTTTCAGATCACTTGGGGGTATCCATAAACCTCTAGTCAAAAAAATAAGAAAGTGATTCAAATTACTATGAGTGGTATCAAATTACACCAAATAAGAAAGTGATTCTTGCAAAATCAGAATGGGAAAACTATCAATTCTAAAAACTCAGAATCAAAAAACAACAAACCCTAACAAATTTCACAAAACAAAGATTTCCGAAAAGAACCAACAAATAGGTAACGAACCCTTATCTATTTGAATAGGTACACAAATAAAGGGGTTACCTTTAACAGTAGCGACGGAGGAAGACAGCGCGGCAGGGAGGAGAGAGGGAGCTTTGGCGGAGGAAGAAAAACCAGAAGCAACGGTGACTGGGAGAGAGACGGTGACAACGAAATAGATGGCGACGGCGCGGCAGGGAGGAGAGAGCGACGGAGGAAGGCAGCGAGATGACGGAGAGAGGGAGCTTTGGCGGAGAGAGCGATGGGTAGAGATGGAACGATGACGGAGAGAGGGAGTTTTTCTGGAGAGCGTGGAACGATGGAAAGCGTGGAAGTGGAACGATGGAAGAGCTAGTTTAGGGATTTTGGTTTTCTGGAAGTGGAAAGCGTGGAACGATGGAAGAGCTAGTTTAGGGATTTTGGTTTTCTGTAAAAAAAAATTGTGCTTTAAGTTTTTATTATTTTTTTAGATTAATTATAAGTGTTTTGGTTTTTGGATAGGGAACAAAGTAAAAAAATAGATTACACATGTCAAGTCGGACGTAGTACGTATCCGACTTAAAAGGGTGAGCGCCAGAATTTTTTCCCTACGTTTATTACAAAATTGCCACCGCCTCCACTTTTTAAGTCGGATATTTGGGAGTCCGACTTAAAATCACCAATTCTTTTCTTGTTCTTGCACTAGTGTGAAGATCTGAAAGACTCAGACTTTTACCACAAAGGACTCTAAAAAATGAACAGAACTCCACCAAGACGGCCGTAACATGGTTTGGCAACAAATTGCGGATGGCTAATGGTAGTAGTTGTTCATTATAATATGAGAATCATGGCTTTTCAATCCAAATATATTTTTGTTGTGCCTCATCAACACATCTAGAAATGTTACTTGAGTAACCATCCGGTACTTTAACATTCTTCAAGGTTTTAAAGAACAACTTTTTTGTATCGCGTGTAGGTGAAAACAAAGCAAGGCGATATCTCCCTTTATCATCGGGCCAAAGATCACGCCTTATACCCATATCTTGCAAATCTTTTCGAGCATTAAGATTGTCTTTTGATCTAGGCATCTCGTGGAGCAAAGTATACAAAACATTGTCACATACATTTTTTTCAATATGCATGAAATCCAAATTATGACGCAACAAATTAGATTCCCAATATGGAAGTTCAAAGAATGTGCTTCTTTTATTCCATTGCTTAGTTGGTTGTCTTGATCTTTTTCCTGTACCATTCAACACTGCTTCTCTTCCAAATGGAACATCAAGGTTTTCCACTTGCTTCAAAACATCAGATCCTCATATAATTGAGGGTGGACTTCACTCCTCTGTGCTTCCATCGAAGCGAACACGATTCAGTCTAAATCTATGATTTCTGCTCAAAAAACGACGATGGCCCATAAAACACCATTTTCTACTATGAGGGAGACGACAGGGCTCTGCATCAAAATTACAAGTTGGACAAGCCAAACCTGTATGAGTGTTCCAACCAGACAAATTTCCTAAGCCAGGAAAGTCACTAATTGTCCACATAAGAGCCGCCCGCATTCTAAAGTTTTCATTCATTGATTCATCAAAAGTAACCACGCCATCATTCCATAGCTCCTTTAACTCATTTATAAGGGGTTGTAAGTAAACATCTATATTATTTCCAGGCATCTTCTTTCCTGGAATGATCATCGATAAGATGAAGGAAGTATGCTTCATGCACATCCAAGGAGGAAAGTTATACGGAATCAAAAACACTGGCCAAATGCTATAGGCAAAACTCATGGCTCCAAAAGGGTTAAACCCATCACTAGCAAGGCCTAAGCAAACATTTCGAGGATTTAAAACAAATTCAGGATGCATCAAATCAAATGACTTCCATGCCTCACCATCCCTCGGATGCCTCAGCAACCCATCCTTATTACTCTCTTTAGATGCCCATCTCATATGCTCAGCAGTCTTACAACACATGAACAATCTTTGCAATCTTGCTTTTAATGGAAAGTAACGCAGAACTTTTACAGGTTGTTTTTTCTTCTTCTTAGGGTTCCATCGAGTCATTCCACAATGCTTACATGCTTGCAAGTCTTTGTCTTCATCTCCCAAATATAACATGCAATCTTGTGGACATGCATCTATTTTGGTATAATTAAGACCTAGTTTGTTGATGATTTTCTTTGCCTCATAAAAATAAGGGGGAAACTTTGCTTGTTGAAACACATCTCTGAACAAATCTAGTATCATAGTCATTGCCTTGTCACTCAATCCACACAAAACCTTTATATGATATAATTTGATAACAAATTCTAGTTTTGTATACTTGCTCCCTTTGTGCAACATCTGATTTCCATCATTGATAAACTCATCAAAATCACTATAATCCTCCCTTGGCCCTTCGTTTAATGCCTCATTTGCGCCTACTGCTTGTGCTTCATGTCTATTAGTGTCTTGTTGCCTATGGTGCCCAAATGCATCATTAACCATTGTGTCTAGCGGGTTCTCATAATGAAATGTCTCTTGCACATGATCTTCATTTCTAGTAGATTGCGGTACTTGTTTCTCACCATGGCGAGTCCATATGATATAGTTTTTAGGGAATGGTTTTGATTCTAAGTGTGATTGGACTATATCTCTGGTTTGCCAATCAACAATCCCGTAATCAGGACACGGGCATTGCATTGTATCTCTAATAGCACCATGCTTAAAAGCAAAATCCAAGAATTGACTTATGCCATTTAAGTACTCACTTGTATTTCTTGGCTTTGCAATCCAAAATTTGTCCATAGTTAACTGTCTTCTAAATAATGATGATAAGAAGGTATAAAACAAATTAAGAAAACCTCAAGAAGTGAATTAAAGAATATAAACAATTAAAGAACACTAGTAACACAGTTGACAATAAGGTGAAAGTGTATTTGGTTCTAATAATCTTTAATAATCATTCACTTTCACTAGAATGAAAATGCAACTGAATGTAACAAAATCATCTTTTGGTTAAATAATTTTCACTGCATACCAACTTCTTTACTCCAATAATTAAATAAGCAGAAGATCATACTAAAGTATACATTGTTCCTGAAGTGAATTTTGAAAGTTGAAAAATGACAGTAACATTAACCATGGACAACATATAACTATCCTACTGGAGTGATAGTTTATTGGGTGTCCAAATATCTTTTCTAACTACATTGTGAAACTAAACTTTACTTCCATTGTAACAGGTGCTTGTAATTGGTCCATCTTTGTATGTAGTAGAACTAAGGAAGTCTAATGGAGATGCTTCTATATATAGACAAGTAAGTATATATACCCTTCTCTCTCTCACTCTTTCTCTCTCCCTTTTTTAGAAAATCAGAAGCTGTTTTATTTTTCTTATGATGTAGTTATGCAAGAGGTTATCAAATGACTTGGGTACACCTTAGTGAGCTCAGAAGTGATAAGTGTGTGAAGAAAAGAATTTTGAAGCCAGATAATGTATATTTTGCATTTTTGTTTTCTGGCGACTTGGGTTAGTTTTGTTAGATGCATATTGAACATATCAATTATATATACCATTTTAATTGATGAAAATGTATATAGGTGAATTCAGTAGCTATAAGTTCCTCCAAATATCCAGTATCCATTAATAATACTTCCCAGTTAAACCACGATATAATCCACAAGTATGCAGACTGAAATTAGTAGGAGCAATTTTCTGATATAGTAGTATCCATTAACTTCAATATAAGTAGTATCCATTACCTTCAATTTAAATAAAAACCAGTTTAAAAGAACTACAAATATCATGACAGATTATGTTATAAGATTAGAAAAATAAGAAAATATGTCATGACAGATTATGGGATTAGAAACATGACGGCGACGGCGATAAAAGACGACAACAACGTTAAAAGATGGCCACAATAAGAGACAACAACGACAATTAGAGACGGCAACGACAATAAGAGACGGCGACGAAAATGAGCAACAGCGACAACAATAAGCCATACGACAACGAAACAAGGCATATTTATACAAACAAATAATCAAACATCACAAAATCAATTAACTAAAATCTCATAATCACAGAATAACAAAATCAATGTGCAAAATCTCACTAATGTTGTATTTATATCACAAAATCAAAGCAAAAAAGGAAGCCAACACATTTACCTCAAAATAGCAAAAGATTAAAAGAGTAGCAGAGTCGCACGCAAGGAGTCGAACACTACAAGAATAAGCCCCGTTTCCTGCGAAACTTTCTGACGAACTCTTATTCGTCGCAATTTCCGACGGATTTCCGATAAAAAAGTCGTCGCAAATGCTCAGCAGAAGAGGCGCTAAAATTCCCGCTCACGTTTGCGACGAAGTTGTTGTCCGTCGCAAATTTCCGACGGATATTTTCGTCGGAAACGTCAAAAAGTCCGTCGCAAACTGTAAAAACAAATAAAAGAAATCGCACCTTCATCGAACCCTCTCATTTTAACATATTCACTCATTCACTCTCCACTGTCCTCTCTTCCACGAAATGCTTCCCTCAGTCTCCACCGTCCTCCTCCCTCCACTCTTTCTCTCTCACTCACTCTCTTCACCCTCACCCTCCACCGCATAACCACTTGCTTCCCTCTCTAGCTCTCTCAGTCGCAAAAACAGTTGGTCTAGATCCCAATCAAATCGAATCAAACGAGAACGAATTCGAGAGTCAAAACCCAATCAACTATCCACCTCCTAGAACTCCTTTGAATTCCATACCAGGTATGTTTCGTGGATCGGTTCTTGTTTTACTTCAATTACGATTCGTTTTTGTGAGATTAGGGTTTTGGTGTTGTGTTTAGGTATTAATTAGGATTCGACCATTGAGTAATACAGAGAAGTTTTCACTCTCCATTTCCGTCTTCTTCTTCTTCCCCTTTCGCTTTCAGATCTCGTTCTCCTTTTCATTCTCCTTCTCCGTTTTCTTCAAACGAAGGATCCCTCTCGTTGCATCACTGTCTTCTCATAGCACCATGGGTGAAACTCCCGTCGTCGTCAATACCGGCATGGACGAAGTCCAGCGCTGCCTCATGTTTGATGATGAGTCCGTTTCTCTCTCCTTCTTAATCTTATTTTGTTTACATTTATTTCCTTCTCGTAGTATGTGAATTCTCTTACGTTTCTAATACTATGATTTTATCATGTGTGTGATTTATTGGTGTTGGATTTGAATTAGATGCGTCGTGCTTGTTTTCATTTGATTTATCATCGGCTATCTACGATTCTCTGTAATTACGTTTCTAATGCTGTTGTGGTTAAAATTTCATGTTGAATTACTCTCTTTGGTTATCACACAAAAGGGGAATGGTTGTGTTTTTTAGCAATTGCTGAAATTGTATCTATTTTTGTATTTATAAAAAAAGAAATGATTTTGAGTTATGAATCAATGACCCTTTTGCGTTGTGAACATGGAAGAAACTAGGGGAGAGTTTAGAAGAAAATCTATAGAGAAAAGTTGTTAACTTTCTTAGAAACATGCAAAGGGTATTATTATTCATTAAGATTCCATTTTAATTAATCTTTTTACGTGTTTTGCAGGTTTGAGAGGTGAGGATGATTTGTATACAGAACTATGGATCAAGAGTTGAACCAGGAAATTCCCCATTTCAATCTACCATCAAAGATATTCTGTCGTGTTGTTAACATTCACTTGTTGGTACTGTTGTTTGATTCCTTTTGTTGTTGTTGTTTTTGTTGTGAAAATAATTGTTTTTAATTCTGTGTGTTTACACTTTGAATCTTTGTTTTTCAATTTCTTTGTAGGCTGATCAAGAAGCTGATGAGGTTTATGCTTGGATTTGCTTTGCTTCCAGAATCAGATGTGAGAATATATCTATCTTCTACCTTTTTTTGGTTTAGCCTGGTCTATCTATTTGGTTACTAAAAGAATTAGTTTACATTTTCATTCATTTTGCAAGATATTAACCGCCTCCGATACTAGTACACATGGAGGATTTTCGGTTCTGAGGAAGCATGCTACTGAGTGCTTGCCCCCTTTGGTAATTAGCTCACTGAGTTTCATTTGGTTGAGGCAATCAAATTTTCCTGAGTTCTCATATGCTTATCATTTACATATTTTAGGATATGACTCAAGCAACCGCAACTCAAGAGCTTGCAGCAAAGGATCTTCATGGATATGAGTGGAAGTTTAAGCATATATATAGAGGTAATTTGGCACTTACATTGGAAGCCTTATTTCTTTGATTTTATTTGCATATTCAACTTCTGGAATGGATGAATATTATGACTTGGATTGAAATTAAAATTGAACACCAAAGCCTCCTCCTCAGTATTCTTGGGGGTGGTAGTTTTTCTTCTGTTTTATGTGCTCTAGTTTTGCATCTCCTAAATGTGTATACTTGAATGAGGGTGTGTATACTTGATTACTTGGTTTGCTAGTATTCTAGCTCATTCTTCTAGTTTGTGTTTAATGGTAATTCAATAAGTAAATTTTTGTGTATACTCCAATATGGGTATTCAATAATGGTAATTTTGTGTTTATCGTCGATTTTGTTGTAGTGGAAAGGAATGTGTTCCAATGCTATGTTTTTGGTTCTAAAAATGCTGGGAAATCTGCTCTGTTGGATGCATTATTGGGAAGGTGTGCTTCTAAACCATATAGGGTTACTAGGAAAACTCTTGTATTGCGGGAGATACCAGAGGATGAAGTATCAAAAGTTCTGTCAAATTCATATTTTATACCTTTAAAAGGTGATTCATACTTGTATTAGTATCGCTTCACCAAATTCTGAGGGGGGCTCTACTCCATGCCTTATATTATTGAGGCATCATGGAATAAATTTCCCTTAACGATCTAATCTAGTCTAATATTTTTTAAGCTAGTTTAATTCTTAGTTGCTTATTTGTTTATTATTTGCTTTATGCATTTTCTTAATTTTTGCTCTTTTCTCATTGTTTTCCAGCTCTGATGAATACTCATGGAAGAAATCCAGAGATCTGCTTGAGAAGGTTGCAAGCCAAGGAGACCTTACTGGTTATAGAGTTCCTTGCCTCCTTACCGCTGCTAAGGACGATCTAACTCCATATCCCAGGGCAGTCCAAGATTCAGTTAAGGTATTGCATTTTCAGCCCAGTGTTCGGCGTGATTCATGTCATTAAACATATTGTGTATAATTTCATAGCTAAACCTGTCAGTTCAGGATGTGATTATCTATTTAATTTTGGTATAGGTTACTCAGGAGTTGGGAATAGAGGCACCTATTCACGTAAGTATGAAATTGTCAACCTCTATATGTGTGTGTATCTGTTGTTTGTTGTATCTGTAGATTATATTGTTTACTTAGTGTTATAATATATATATATATATATATATATGTACTAAGAATCAGAATTGGAAGATGAAGGTATAAATCCTGTTACAAATGTAAAAACAAATTTTCTTGACTGCAACAATCGGTCAAATTTTCTTGACAGCAACAAATTGATATTTTATTTTTGTGAAATCACCAGATACTTTAATGTGATTGGATCCAACCTTGAAGGAAGATTGGGTGAGGCTCCAAGACCTGAATTACGGGAGCAGGGTCGAATATCCGGCCTGCTTTGATGCAGCTCGTGGTATTATACCCGGCTTAAAGGTATGCTGATATTTCCTTTTTTGTTTTGGCTCAAAAAGGATTGTTTACAGAAGTCAGAGGGTACAAAAATGGGACTTGTTAAGTAGATCGGCAGGGTACCAAAATGGGTATTGTTAAGGAGACTGGCATGGTATATTTGATGCATTGCTACTAGGAGAATCAATAAAGTGGAAACCAGCTTAAGCTGTTATGTTTTCAAGAGTTTGAGTTATCAAACACTTCATGATTCTTCTATATGCATGATATCATTCTCTAGAAATGCATTGTTCTTCATCAATATGATATCATTCTACATTAGAACTGCATTGTTCTTCATCAATATGATATCTTGAATATTCATTCATATGTGACAGTGAAAATTGGTATTGGAGGCTTCAACATTATACTCTGCAGTGCACTTGTTTTGCAATGGGAAGGTATGGAAATGGCATCCCATACCCTGTCAACTTAAGAACAGTTGTTGGACTAAGTGGTTGGCTTCCAGGATTAAGGTATATATTTTTTAAGTATTTTTGGGGATGTGATTTGGAACTATGATTTAAAGTTAATTAGTGTTTTAAGGCTTGACAGTTTTTGTGTATTTTTTCAAGATGTTTCTCATTTTGATTGTTTCTGAAATGATTTGAGAGAGTTGTTTTTTCTCTTTGTGTCTCAGTATGTGTTATCTTTCATAGATCTGCTGAATTAGTTATGCCAAATTCAAGCTCTGCATATATTTTAATGCGTTTTGTTCCATCTACAAAGTTGATAGATTACATGGTATAGTAAAATAGTTTCTGTTCTTACTGGATTTGATGCAGTCCTTTAGTTTACATTCTGGAAGATAAACTTTTAGTGTGTGCTTTGATATTACAGTATATTATATTATATCAATTGTGTTTGTGTCTCAGTTTCAATTTTGGTTATCTCCAGGAAGTACAACAAAACTTCATGCTATATTTGCATTATGATTTCATTGTTGTTGACAATTTTTCTGCATGTTGCTTAAATATCAAAACATGATCTGAAGTTCTGTCATAAGGAACTTGCTTCATGTTAAAAGAGGTCAAACATAATCAAAAAGAATTTAGTGATTGAGGAACTTGTGGGAATAAGGTTTTATTGATGTTTGGAAACTCTTGATTCTGTTGCTTTCTTGCTTTAGGCTCTTAATTCCGAGGAACTTGTGGGAATAAGGTTTTCTTGCTTTAGTGTTTTGTCAATTCAAGGATGAGTTACTATGATTTTCTTCCTATGTAGGTATTGACCCATGCAAATGGGATTCTGTGTTTGAAAGCTTTGAGCAAGCTGATCCATCAACTACTCGACTGTAAGCAATTTAGTTTCTTCACATAGACAAAATAAGCCTTCTATTACTACAAATTAATTTTAGCTAAAAAATGATCATGATATTAGTCATTAAACTTCTAAACTAAAATGAAACTTATATCCAATGGTGTGAAAACCTTTTGATTGCTATGTACTGAAGATTTATAAAGTTTTGAAACCTTGACTTATTTCAGGCATGGAGGCACTGGTCTTGGTCTTTGCATTGTGAGGATGAGCAACTGCACAGTTGTAAATATTATTTATATGTAAATAGTCTAGAATCAGTTTTGTAATGCACAGTTGTACATTGGAATATTTGATATTCAGTATAGTGGCCCAATCCCACAGTTGTACCTTCTGAGGACGGTAGTTGTCTTGTCCCAAATAAAAAACATGAAAATTCCTTCACGTCTACATTTATGTTACAATGAGTTACAAAACTAATTGATTTTGGCTGTGTAAAGTTACAATCAGTTACAAAAATAATTGATTTTGGTTACACAGTGTTAGATGTTTAGCTTGTGGCTTCAAGCCTGCAACAAATATGTTGAAATAAGATAGGTTTTGTATAATTTAATTTTTTTTTAATTTTTTTTTAAAATTTCCAACGGATTTGCGACGAAAATGTGTTAGCGTTTGCGACGACTTTGCCACGGATATTTGCGACGGGTTTCCGACGACTTTGCGACGAAAAAAAATCGTCGGAAACGATTTGCAACGAGCGATTTTGCGACGACTTTTTGTCCGTCGAAAAGTTCGTCGGAAACGTCAATTTCCGACGAAAATCGCTGCATTTGCGACGGATTTTGCCGTCGGAAATCGTCGATTTTCTTGTAGTGGAAGATGTCACACCGAGCAGCAGTGTACGTGACTGATTCACAGTGGGTTTCTCTCAGAGAGAGTTGAAGACGTCGCTGGTTTCACTAAACTGAAGAAAGAAACTCGATTTCAGAAATTTCACCCAAACAGTGGGTTTCACGAAACTGAGGAAAGAGAGAGGGGTTAGGGTTTCGCGAGATTGAGGGAACCCAATTTCATCTTGAGAAATCTGAAGCAAGGTGGGGAAAGAATGAATCGAATAGGGAGATATTGAAGAGGGAAAGATTGAAGAAAGGTAGCGAGAAGAGGGAAAGATTTTGGTAAAAGGGGTTTTTTTTTTACTAAGGTAAAAGGTTTTTTGTTAATGGGTATAGGGATTTTTTGCAATTTGGGGAGGTTTTTTCTTTGCAAACAGCGGGGTTTTAAACCTCCTCAAATTGAAACAATTTTTTTGATCCAGGACACGGACGGTTCCTTTTTTAACGCTAAACTGGGGGGTTTTTAAAACCTCCGCAAAAAAAACCCCGCAATCTGTTCAATTTTTTGTAGTGTTTGGTGATAAGATCACATTATCCTTAGGCTCTCCTAGCCTCAAGGAAGTGAGCTATGGTTCTCATCTCAAGAACCAATGAGAATCCTCTAGATGAACCCCACCCTCACAAGCATGAACTAGCCCTCACCACACTCTAGGTATTTTGGCTCTCAACTTTGCTAAAATGAGAAAAGTGATTTCATTCATCAAAGGAGTTCTACCTATTACATTGAAAGGAAAAGTATATTAGGTTGGACTCTTGGATCCTAAGCCCAACACTCTCAAGTCCACTAAGGAAAGAAATAAGGCCCAAGGTATAAACTAAATGGCCAACATTAATGCTCAAAAACAAATGTTCATTACAATTAGGAATGAAATCCTAAATTTATTGAAAAGAAAATACAAATAAATAGGGAACCCTAGAGTTTGGATATTCTATAAATTCCCTAAGGTATCCTTGCTCACCTTTAGTGTGTCATTGTCAATTATCAAGGTTGACACACTAAAGTATATTCCCTTAAGTGTTGAATCTTTTTTTGGTCTTTTGAGTCTTTATCTTTGTGACCTTCATTCAAACTCCATGATTAGGCTGGGAATGCATGTGGGCTCACGTCAGTTACATATTGAAAAAGAAGTGATTTTCACATTCAATAATTTAGAGGTCATTTTTTAGAAGTTCTTAAGAGAAATAGAAGTTATTTTTTTGTCTATTTATCGTAATTAAAATCATTTTTTTTAGTTATTTTTAGAAATTTTCAAAAACTACTCAAACAGTTTCTCATTTGACGCCATTTTTTATTTTTTCAGATATTCATTTTTTTTAAAAGAATGTAACAAACAGATGAAATACTCTTAAAACTGGTTACTTTTTTTAAAATGAAAATTTTCCTTTAAAAAGCCAAAGGTATATTTTCTTTTTTACCGTGTTATTGGTGCGTAGTATCCACTGACTTTGTCGGTGGCTAATCTACACCGGGTAACTTGATTGGCCAAATGTACCCGATTTTACTGGTTCGTGTGGTCCTCTCTTACCGATAAAGTATTTGTCACACTTAAGACTCGAACAGACCTTTGGGTGGGATCTGAACTCAATTACCCCTCGGACAAACCATTATTGGAAAGGCAAAGGTATATTAATCACACTATATAGCTTAAAAATAAAATTGTCAAGGAAAAAATTGTAGCATAGGAGCTCTATACCTAGAAGCATTTTCTTGACCCAAACATTGTTTTTTTTTTGTGAGTGGCGGGCACCGACGGAGGTATCGCCCCGGACCATGCAGTGTCCCAACGTTGACAACAAAAGACTAATCTACACCGGGTTGAAATCGCCAACCCTGGCCAACGTGATTTGCTCTGACTGGGAATCGAACAGGGGAGCAAACCTTGACAACCCCCAACAGGACTCAGCGAACAAGACCAACTGAGCCAACCACGTTGGTTTGACCCAAACATTGTTGAAATAAGCTGAAATTTAATGAGATATATGCAGGATCGATGATAACTTTATTTTTAGATACAAATTTTCAACTTCATCCAAACATTTATTCCATTCCTTTGTAAAGCTCTTAAAAATTAAAATAGTTACATCAATGGTAGCGTCGAGAAAAATTAAATATTTTTCTTCCTTGAAGGAAGGCGTTTTGAGACTTTCAAATCGCATTACCCAACACCTTTTTAGTCTACTGGCCAAATCTTTTGCTAGGATTTTGTAAAGGCAGCCAGCAGTCGATGAGAGAAATAGGCCTATAACCCCCTAAAGATTGAGGTTGGTCCTTCTTAGGCAGAAGAGCAATGAAAGAGGCAGTACACTGAGATATATGCAGGATCCATGACAACTTTATTTTCAGACAGAACTTTTCATTTTCATCCAATCATTTATTCCATCGGCCGTTTGGAAAGCTCATAAAAAATAAAATAGTTACATTACATCTAGAAAATAATGAATCAAAATTATTACTTCAATACAAGTTCACTTATCTAATCAAGTCCTCCAGTGTAAGGTATATCTGTATCTGGAAGCCAAGTATTCCCTAAAGTAAAATTAAGGACAGTGAAGTTCCAAGCTTGAGTAGTACTCAACAAATTATAACCATGCCACTGTACCCTATTATTAGTATTAGCACCAGGTCCATGATTATTAAACTCACCATAAAATAATGTATCTAACCCAAAAGTGCCATTCCATTCTAACCATCCAGCTGGACAAATTAGATCTCCAATATATGATTGCATAAACACAGTTCTTGAATAAACTTTCCATGGTCTTCCTAAGTAATTTATAGTAGACCCCAAATCTGCAGCTAAATCTGGTGCCGCATCAATCTTACAATTCTGTATAGAAATTCCTGTGTTTTGATTTGGATCTGTTCTTCCTTGTGCTGTCACTGAATTCTTTTGATATGGTAATGGTTTTCTTGCATAGATGTTGCAACTTTGAAGGACTACAGCTGCATTGCCAAAAATGAAATCTACTGTGCCGTAAATGTCACATTCTCTGTAGAATTGTCTTAGTGAGTGAACATAGAGTGTGTCTTGGTATCCTTCGAAACTGCAACGGTAGAATATTGATAGGTCAGCATTGTTTCTTACTGCTACTGCTTGATGTTTTTCTGGACCTGCTGTGTTTCTGAATGTGATGTCTACAGCAATAAATCTCTTTCCTGAGACAGCTGTATTTAACAAATAGAATAACCAAAGCATTATTAAAATCATTACATTGACTTTTCTCACAAAAAATCAGAAATATTCACATTTGGGTTTTATGGTCAACTATCTTGTAGGTGGTCTATGTAGATAGACAGTTAAAAAGTCGTATGAAACATTGATGATAATTATCCTTAGAGGTAGGTGTTAATTTTGGCCCAGCTCGATGGTACCGTGTTTTGGACTGGTTAAATAGAGGCTTAGAATAGAATCAGACCATTTTGTCCTAGCCCAGTTGGCCAGAATTGGTCTGTTTTTTTTTATACTTTCTTATGGTTTCATTCTTATAAAGTTGGACTCGGTCGGTACGGTCCACTAGCCCAGTATTTTAGGCTGGACTGGACTAAAAAAACATAGTCCATCAGAGAAATTGGGCCGGTGCATCCCAATTCGCTTTTACATTTTAACCTAGTGGGCCTGGCTAGGCAGCCCAACTTGTCAACCCTAATTATGATGCCTCTCAAAAATAGAAGCTCACGCTTCTCATTCTCACAATTGAGAATGTTATCTGATTGGTGTTAGTTCGACAAAAAACAAAAGAAAATATAAGTTGACTTTTGAGGTAAAAAAAAAAAATAGAAGCTCACACTTCTTATTCTCACAATTGACAATGTAACCCGAATGGTGTCGGTTCGACAAAAAACAAAAGAAACGAATAAAGTTGTGTTTTCGGACACTCATATTCGTTTCTTGTTTTTTTTTTTGTCAAAAAACCACACCAATCTAATCATCGTCTCAACTGACAAGATATATAGAAGACTCTGAGTCTTATCAGTCATCTTCTAAACGATTTTTCAAGTATGGATAATTTTTTTAAAGGCTTTCAAGTATGGATGTACATGGAACACCTAATAAGGTGGTCTACTCTAGAATTTGCCACAATTACTTACCAAAGGTCGAAGAATTGAAAGTTGTCCAACCATCAACAACACTATGATTTCCTGTAACGCAAGTCTTGTTGATACCATCACCAATAAGCAAGATATTCCTCTTCTTTTTGTGAATAGTGATATATTCCTCATATGTTCCTTCTCTAACATAGATAACAAAATAGCCATCATGGGGGTTTAAACTTGAAGGTGCAGTAGCAATAGCGTCTCCAATGGAAGTGAAATTTTCTGTGCCATCAAGACTCACAATGACATAGTCTTTCACTATAATTCCTTTGCTTTCTTTTTCTTCTAGCATCCTTTCGCTTCTAGTACAATTCGATGATTTATTGCAATTATGTTTTGTTCGAAGTTGCTGCAAAATAGCAATGTAACAAATTTAGCCTTTTGTGGTAACAAATATAGCCTCTGACTCTTAAATAACAGTTTTTCATTTACCAAATATATATGGTCTTATTTTCTTTACAGGTGTAACATAGGGGAATGAATCTTCTTATGTTATTTTCTCTCCTAGAATCCCAATCTCTCATATAATATGTAAAAAGAGAGAGAAAAAACGTGTTTAAAATATTCAAATTAATTGTAGATAAAAGAATCCAATGGTGGAAATTAAAAACATAACCCCTATGTTTGATTCCAACATGAGAGTCTCCCCTAAGATCGTATGATGATTTAGGAATGTTTTTTTAAAATCTAGTTTAATCAAATATCTTCAAAGAGCTTAATTTATATACACAACATGTGTATACATGTTTTACACTATCTATCAATTATAGATTGACACGTTATTAAAAAGAAGTTATTCAATTAGTAACCACTTAATGCAGTGGCGGATCCAGAAAATTTTATCAGTGGGGGCAAGAAAATAATTTATCTATAGTATATTTTAAAATAAAAATATTAAAAGTTTTCAAAAAAGACACGATCACGTAAGTGAAGAAAAAACTCCAAAAAACATCCAAATTAATTTCTACTAATTAATTACACTAATTATTTAGGCATTTTTATATTCTAAAAATGTTGTATGATACTTTCATTATCAATACTATAAAAAAAATCTCTCTAATAATACTAACCAAATAATTATTCAACTATTGATCTTTTATGCTTACACGATCCATTTTTCACAAAACTCAATGGAGAGAAACTTCTTTCAACCGTTATAGTTGCTAGAAGTCTATTTTTTACTTGGGATTGTATACTAAAGTGAATTGGACTTGTATATTTGGGTAATTAGTTATTAATGGAGGCAAAACTAATTTTTTAATGGGGGCAAATACAAGTTTATTGTGTGCTAGCTTGTATATTAATTTCTTTTTGTTGGTGGGGGCATGCAAATGCCCCCATACAACATAGCTTGTATCCGCCACTGACCTAATGTGTCATCCCTACAATGTATTGTGATTGGTGGATAGTGTAATAAGTTTTACAAAGAATGTGTATACTAGTTAAACTCTTGGTTCAAATTAATCGTGTGTTCGGTTCAACCATTCAAAAAAAACCTATTTTTGATTTAAAAATTAGATAGTATAAATGTTTTTTTCCAGTACTTCAAGTCTTTAATGGTATGCCATAAAACCAAAATTTTGTTTTCCCACCAATAGAGTTGGTCTGAGTGATAATCAGGCTCGGATCCCACCCCAAGATCTCGAGTTCGAATCTTAGGTGTGGCTAAATATCTGCTGGGAGGAGAGAACTGCACGAATCAACAAAGCTGTGTATACATCGGGTCAGTCAGGCTTCCCAGCATAGGTTAGTCACTAACAAAGTAGATAAATACTGCGAACCAATAACACGGTAAAAGAACATTGTTTTCCCACCGTTGCATAGAATTGTTAATCAAAAAATTATTTTTTTATTACTAAATAATTTACCAAAATAAATCTAAGAAGAATTATAATTATATTTGTATGGTGAGTAGGGCGAGACAAAAACTTGTACCCGCCCGAAAACCGTGATAACTGCGTGGGAAAATTATGCAAGCGGGCGGTTGGTTGCGGATTTTCGGGTCAGCGGGTGAAGCCATCGAGTTGACTTGGACAAGGGTGGGCGGGTTCGGATTATAGAAAACAACTCGCTGCTATCCATTTCCGACCGAACTACTACCACACTTAATTCTTGCACCGTTGGATTACAAGCTGAGGATCAATGACATGGCATAATGGATGGTTGATGCAATCACCTTTTGTGTTTCTTTAACAATCAAATTCAATATATATTTTAATCAACAACCCGTTCAGTATATTTCAATTTAACATTTCATAAAACCATTTAACATTCTTTCCAGTTCTTTCTCTCAATATCTTCACCGTGTCTCTCTATCTCTCTCGGCTGTCAATCAATCTCTTCACATCTCATTTTTTTCTTAATGTTTGATTCTCTTTTGTTAGGTGAAGGTAACCACGTCTGTTTTTCAGGCTTCAGATCTATGATTTCAAGTGCATGATATGTTCTTTAAGCTTCAAATTAGTTCTTAATCTGGATTTTTAGTACCAGATCTATGCTTTTCTTCAGATCTACCTTTTTCTTCTTCGATTTTCAAGCTTCAAGCTTCAAGCTTCAAGCTTCAGATTTAGTGCCTCAGATCTATGCTTTTCTTCAAGCTTCAGTTTCATACAGTTGAACTTGTATTTTTTATTCTAAACTAGGGTTTTTTTCAAGTCTTGAAGTTGTATTTTTAGTTTTCATTTGTTTTGTTCCTGAAAAGGAAGGGTTGATCCCTAGTAAATCTGTAATGACATTGTACATGGCCTATTATTGTTAAATCTGAAATGCCCAATCTATTTTATTACAGCATTTTCCTTTGATTTTGTTATTTTAGTTAGTAAACCAAATTCCAGTTTATTGAAATTTTGTAAAAAAAAAAGAACAAAAAATGTGATATAAGGTAATAGGCTAAAAATCATGAAAAGGCTTAATAGTGGCCCAAACCGCATAAAATCACCCGTTAAACCGTGTAATCCGCTTACCCGACATCCAACCAAACCGACTCTGTAAATGGTCGGAATTCGGCCTTATTTATAGAACTACGGTTTGGACTGGATTGGCTTTATTGAAACCGAATTCGAACTACCCGACCGTTTGTCCAGCCCTAATGGGGAGGGTTTCTTGCGAGCTGCACATGCATGGTCTTACCATATAGGCATAACGAACATGATCCACATGACTAATCATCAAGTTGTCAGATTATTAACCGAGAGTTTAACGAAAAATTAGGTCAGCAACCAACCTATCAATAGATCTGGTTGACATTGCCTATATTAGTATTAACCAACTAAATTTATTGTCTGACTATGAGTTCGGTGTTTTTATATGACATTGTGTCAGTCTTTTGGCTTAGAAAGCACTTTGCGAGTATTTGAGTATACTAAATACTCCCTCTGTCCCATATCATATGATTTTTTAGTCAAAAAAATTGTCTGATAATACATGACTTTTTAGAATCCCAATGAAACATTAATGTTTCTCTTCCTTCCATATCCTTCATTATTTAATAATATCTCTTTCATAACTCTACTAATTTATCTTCCCAATATCATTAATGAAGGATAATTTTGTAAACAAACTCACAATTTCTCTTTTCCATACAAAATTAACTACTTTTCTTAATATGTGTGAAATGACCCAAAACGACATATAATATGGGATGAAGGGGGTAACAATTTTCAGATTAATTCTCCATTTGGGGTTTGATCAAACTAATAAGTACTCTTAGCTCATCTTTAAAAGGGTGTTTTGAGATTGAAAATTGAACCTAGGCTGTCAACTAATTGATGTCTTATTTTTAGTTCACCCATTTTCTACTTTCCCGACATTGTTTTTTTATAAGCAAAATCTGTTATAGAGAATACTAAAATTTTAAGCAATGTCCAACGTATAATTTACAGCAACTAAATATCAAAATATAATTATTTATTAATCAACAAGGAAAAAATATAAATATTTAAGGTCAACTGTAGTTATTTTTTTATATTTTGGAATGGCAAAGTATATATTATTTATTTTTGTGTTTGAGTAACTAAAATAAGCTATATATTTGAAACAAGTGTCAGTTAATACAATATATATTTGAAACAACAAAATACAAACTAGATCAAGTACAATGCGATTTAAGTATGAGTTGCTTATATTTACTAAAAAAAGTGTCAGTTACAATGCAACTACCATTAAAGTAAAAATTACTTGAGTTGCTTATGCGTTTCTTAAATCCTATATCCCAATTTGTGCCCATAAAAAACAACTTAAGTAATCCACTTAGTTTCTCCCTTTGGATATGATCTTACAAGTTCAACTTGTGATGTGAACTAAACTGCCCTCTAGAATTCCGGTTTCGACGACTTTGCGACGGAAACATTTGCGGCGAAAATAACCGTCGGAAACGATTTGCGACGAGCGATATTGCGACGAAATTTTGTCCCTCGGAAACGTTAATTTGCGACGGATTTCGCCGTCGGAATTGAAATCGTCGATTTTCTTGTAGTGTGGGTGGGAGGGAGTGTGTTTTTTATTTAAACAAGTTGTTTATCTTCTTAAACAACACACTACTTACTTACTTAGGAAAATTCTTTGGTACGGTCGGAAAAAAAGTGGGTACCAGTACTGGTTGTGAGCTCGACCAATAGCGCGCATTTTAGAAGCCATGTCAGTTTTTGACTTATCCACATCATTGCTTAGTGAGGTCAACTGATGGTTTAACATTCATTTCGATTTGCTACTCCAAAACTAATAAATTTTGCAGGTTAGTCCTTCTACTCATTTAAGTATTAAAATTAAAATAGCAAAATACAAATTAAACTACTGAAATTTCTTGTCTTCTTATTCTCTCATCGTCTTCTTCCTCACCTCCATGACAGAGACAGTCGTTGTTCTTAATCCATCATCGTCTTCTTCCTCACTTCTATTGCAGAGTCAGGTTTTTTCTCTCTATTTTTTACTTGATTAATATTTGCTCTGCTTATGCTAATTTCGCATTTAAAGGTATCACCTCTGTAGTGTTAGGTTTATTTCAAACTTTAGATTATTAGTTAGGGTAAGGATTATTTCGGACTTTTCATTATTATCCCCTTTGTTACGGTTAGGTTTTTCTTTGAACTTATCATAACCCTAAAAGAGGCGATAATAATCAAAAGTTCGAAGAAATTACAAACCCTAAAAGAGACGACAATAATCAAAAGAGGCGATAATAATCAAAAGTTCGAAGAAATTACGAACCCTAAGAGAGGCGACAATAATCAAAAGTTTGAGAAAACCTAACCGTAACGGAGGCGATAATAATGAAAAGTCCGAAATAATTCTAACCCTAACTAATAATCTAATGTTTGAAGTAAACCTAGGCGATACCTTTATAGAAAATGTTATTATACTAGCATTTATAGAAAATGTTATCGGTTGATCTAGCTACCCTACTTTTCCTACCGTAGTGTTTTCCCAACTTAGAGTAACTAGCTAGGACTTTATAATAGTTTCATATATATGTCGTTCTCTGGGCTATTTGGGAAACAAAAATGAGATTCTTTTCACAAATGGAATCATTAACGACCCTTCAAAGATTTGTGATTAAACTTTACCATGGAATGGTTCACTAAATAAGACTAAGTCGAGTCAATACATTTTCTGTGAACTGATTGAGTGTCGATCTTTTGGAGGGTTTGTCCAAGAAATACGAGTAATTGTCATGTGCTTCTGATGTTTTTTGTTTTGGGTGGCCCTCTCCTCGTGGAGTGTTTTGGGATGAGCCTTCAGCGGAACTTATCACCCTCTTTCTACTCAAAAAATGTTATTTAGACCAATTTTTTGTACCAAAAGTGTATCAAAATACGAATACGTATGAGATTATTAGTGTATATATATATATATATATAGAGTGTATGTTATTAAACTTAAAATAAATAAAGAACTCACTTTAAAAAAAAGTAAGAATTCTACGTAAAAATAAACAAATAAATAAGAGACAAAAGTGAAGCAGTTACCTTAATGAGCTTCTCAAGTGGCTGTCTGACTTTGTTAGTCTCAAAATTAAGGCCATGTTTACTGTTCTTATACTTCTTAGTCGTTTTATTCAAAGACTGTGTAACCAACCCAAGTGAAACACTATAAAGTTGCGTGACATTGCTAAGAGGAACAGCAAGTGCATTAGCAATATTACTCTTAGTAACCTTTAACCCATCAAAACAAGTATATTGATTAGTAGCCACAGCACTCAAATACGTTTCAACATCTTCAACCAATTCATCTCTATCAGAAGAAGTTGCTACATTTGCTGATTTCAACTCTTCTTGGACTAACTCCAAATAGTCAACGTTGAGCTGATTCAGCTCACTACAATCATCTAATGCTGAAATCTCAGCTTGGTTAAGAGAAGTAGAAGATTTGTGGCGTTTTTTTATGAAGTCTTTGTATACTTTGGATAGTTTCTTTGCTTGTTTTAGGCTTTGTTTGATAGAGAATTTACCTAAGTGGTAGGGATCTGAAGGCGATGAACGGATGGAGGAAAGAATTGAACGGCAGAGTTTTGGATATAATGTGGATTTACATGCTGTAGAGGAAGAAGGGGGTGGTTGAGCTAGGAGTAAGGGTATGAGGAGGAAGAGAGATAGAAGGAAGGGAATGAAAGAGAAGGACATTATGAGAGGAATGAAAATGAGAGTTGAGGTTTTTGTTTTGGTTTTTGAATGTGATGTGTTTTTTGTGATGGTGGAATGAGAGGGATTTATAGGGATGAAGAGTTATTATGAGTGGAAGCGTGTAAATGGGAGTGATGAATTATTATTATGGAAAAGAATAAGAGCACGTGATTGAGGTTGTCGGTTTTAGCATGCAGAAAAACGCGCGAGAGTTAATGCACATTGTAGACGGTGCAAGAACGTGATCATTATTAAGGGTTTTGCTTATACACAAGGTAAAATTCTTTTGATTAGAAAGAGTAAGAGTAATTTCATTGTACAAGAAAAAACAAAGTATTTTCATGGTTACTTTCTATACCATAATACAGCTAGCCAACCCATATGAAAGTTATGGACAGGAACTTCAAATCTATAAGGTATAGTGGTCGCTATTTCCTTTCCATATCTGAGATGCAAAGAAGCTTCATATATATGCCCAATGCACGTTCCACATATATAGGCCATCCCTTTTGCCTGGTCAACTGGTCAAACGAAAGATAATACTGTCAACTTGCTAAAACAACTTCAACTGGATTATAATCTACACTCAACTAATTAGCTGTACTCTCCCAAGTCAAATATGAAACTATTTGCGAGTTTTGAAGTTCTATCCCAATTTCAAAGCCTTAACATAGTACTATTGTGATTATAAAAGTAATATAGGTTGTTCTGCATGTATGACCATGTGAATCTTTTAAATATTGTTACGGATTGGGTCTTTGTGCTTGAGGCCCAACACCAAATGCAAGTCCATCAACCATTGGAGGAGATCAAAGACCTAGATCCAATGGTTCCCAGACTCGAATTGATCAGGAGCTTAATTACCAACTATCTCGGATCTGACTAGGTATTTAGGATCGGATATCAGTCTCGAATTCCACCACCTCCTCAGACCGTCCAGGTACCGGTCGATGCTGTTCAACAGCTCGTCCAACTGCTGACGAGGCAGGCCGAGGCTGAGCAGGAAAGAAGTCAACGTTACACACAGCTCGAGGCTGAAATTGCCGAGATCCGTGCCTGTAATATCCCAGACCGTTCATCTCCCCAATACCATTCTCCCAGCAGGGAGACGTATGGTCGAAGGCGTCACCGGTCTCCAGCCTGGAGAAGGCATCATCACCGATCTCCTCCTCGGCGCAGGGGGCACATGGATCGGGGACTCTTCCAAGCGAGACCTACGACGACACCTATTATCCCGAGGGTTCCCCTCATCGGAGCTCGTCATTGGCATCCTCATCTCCAAGGCGGCGCTCCTTAAGCCGGGAGAGATCCCCACGTCATCGAGCTCGTGGCCCACACTCCCGAAGATCCCCTGCCAGACGAGCTACCCGAAGATCTCCCGAAAGGGCAAGACCGACGGCCAGAAAGGGACCTTTCATCGACGTGATAAACTACTTCCCGGTACCAAGGCATCTTGAGAAGCCCTCGGGTGGTCTAAAGATGTATGATGGGACTACTGACCCAGATCGCCACCTAGATTACTTCGACACAGTGATGCAGTATCGGAATGTCCCGAGTGAAATCAAATCTCAGATTTTCCCTCTGACCCTTGAGAAGTTGGCCCTGGACTGGTTCAGAGCCCTGAGACCAAATTCAATATCCCCCTGGGACCAGCTAGCCCAGTCATTCCCCTCCCATTTTGCCCACTCCAAAATGAAGCCGAAATCCCGGAAGGTCCTGCAGGTTATCCGGCAAGGAGAAAAGGAGAAAATGGATCGCTCCGGGATTACATCGAGAGGTTCAACAGAGAGGCCGCCCAGGTCAGGAATCTCGATGACTCTTTCCGGCTCTACTTCATGGAGGCCGGCCTCCATGAGGGAAGTCTTTTCCAGATCGATATCGGAGTCAATCAGACTGAGTCACTCGCTGATTTTCTCCAGCGATCTCAGAAGTACATTGACCATGAAGAAGGAGTGATCGCGAGAAGGAAGGATATCGACCCCGGAACCTCCAAACCTCGGGGAGAAAAGGAGTTTCGGTACGAGAAGGAAACCCGGAGAGACGGTAAGCCAAGACCTCGAAACCGTCACCAGCTTTACTCCGAGCTTAATGAGACCCGGGATACGATCCTTGCGAATTGTATGAACACAGACTTCAAGGAAGTTAAATTTCCCGATCCACTCCCACACAGACCGGGCCAGCGATCAAACAAATACTGTCGGTATCACCGAAGCAAAGGCCATGATACCAATCGTTGTAATGCTCTTAAAGATGACATTGAAGACCTAATCAAGAAAGGGAAGCTGAGCCAGTACGTGGCTAAAGTACCTCGGAAGGAGGTAGAGATTAAAGAAGAAAAGGACGACCACAAGAAGAAGGGTAAAGCCCGTCAAGAAAGAGAGGAAAGCTCGGAGGACGAGCGTGACTTCCGAAAGTCTAAAGGTCGACCGGTAATGATAGTTATCTCTGGGGGCTACCCCGACGAAGCTTCAGGAAAAACCATGAAAAGAAAGTGGAAGGAAATCATGTGCGCTGCTTCGACCTCAGCAATAACCTCAGCCCCGGAGCGGTCCCTCTTGGCCTTTGGCGACCAAGACCTCCTTGATGGCAAGCCCAACAAGCACGTACCTCTTTTTATCAGGGCAGTCATGGCAAATCACGAGATAAGGAGAATCTTGGTTGACCAGGGAAGCTCGGCAGATATAATCTTTCTCGATCTGGTGAGGAAGCTGAAGATCTCGGAGGAGGACTTCACTCCTTACCGAGGATCGGACCTTTCGGGCTTCAACGGGTCCCGAACCAAGCCGCTCGGCTATTTCGAGCTGATGGCCGCCTACGGCGAAGAACCGTTGGAAAGGACAGTCAAGACCAAATTCCTGGTTTTGTCATGCCCTTCGGTCTACAACTGCATCATCGGAAGACCGATTCTGTGAAGGCTTGGGGCTGTAACCTCGACAGTCCACCTGGAGATGAAATTCTACTCTTTGTGCAACAAAGTAATTACCCTCGATGCGGATCTAGAGTCCGCCCAGAGATGTTTCTATCTGCACGTAAAGGCAGATAGGCAAGCCTCGGAGGAGGAGGTTCCCACCGAAGAAGCGGAAGCCCAGCATGATCCCAAGAAGAGAAGGAACAGCAGAGCTGCCGAGGTCAATGTCACAGATCTCGATGCGAGGTACGACCCCGACAGCTCCGAGGAAGAAAGCGACGACGACCTGACTCGTGAGCTGAAGAAGAAAATCAGGCGACCTCAACCCGATGGCGAATTCGTAAAGATCCAACTGGGGGAGGATCCAACCCAAGCTGTCCAGATTGGATCCGAACTCCCTGATGAAGTAAAAACAAAGCTCGCCCTATGTCTGAAAGCTCATGTTGATCTTTTCGCCTGGTCGGCAGAAGATATGCCCGGGATCCTTGCAGAAGTCGCCTGTCACTAGCTGACAGCTAACCCTGGGGCTAAATGGGTTGTGTAACGCCCTAAATATTTAATTAATTTATTTAATTAAGTATTTAGGAATTTATTTAATTTATTGGGTATAATTTAATTAATTAAATTTTTATTAATTTTGTGATGGTATTAGGAAAAGGAGGCGCCACTTGGGTGAGCTGGGCTTAAGTGAAAAAGCCCAAGCCCATGATCCAAGTGACATGCGAAGTAGTGAGACCTTGAGAGGCTAGGGTTTTGGTGTTGGCATTTGCGAAAAATTGAGAATAGAGAGAAAAGAAAGAAGTAGAGCGCCGTAGGGAGAAGAGAAGGAAGAGAAGAAGTCGCAAGCTCCAAGGAGAAAAGAGGAACGTGATCTTGTTGCTGGGTTCTGTTCGTGACTATCTCTAGGGCTCCTATTCTTCTAATTCGAGGTTAGGGGAGTTCTATCTTTCTATATAATAGATATTCATGATAGGTTTTAAGGTAGAGTTAGCCTAGATCTACCCATAATCACGAATTTGTATGTGATGTTCATGTTTTGTTAATGTTTTATGCGTGATGTTCATGAATTGTGGTTGAAAAATTCGTTTGGTTGCTGTATGGGCGCCTAGGGCGCCATATGTGTGATGATGCGTTGCTGGAATTTCTGTTGCTGTCGAAATTGTTGCCTGTCAAAATGTTGCTGCCGAAATTGTTGCCTGTCAAAATGTTGCTGTCGAAATTGTGGCCTGTCAAAATGTTGCTGTCGAAATTGTTGCCTGTCAAAATGTTGCTGTCGAAATTGTTGCCTGTTGGCATGTTGCTGTCGAAATTGTTGCCTGTTGAAATGTTGCTGTCGAAATTGCTGCCTGTTGAAATGTTGCTGTCGAAAATTCGTTGCCTGTCGAAATGTTGTTGTCGAAATTGTTGCCTGTTGAAAGGTTGCTGTCGAAATGTTGCCTGTCGAAGGCGCCCTATTGCTGGGCGCCAGTTTTGCATTTTGCGCTCAGGGCGCCAGTTTCAGGATGTTCCCAAATTTTTATGAAAACTGTTTTCGCTATATCTTTTGACTCGGGCATCCGTTTTGAACGTTTCAAAAAGTGTTGGGAAGCTTTTTCAATTATCTATCTGTGTGTCCCATTTTTAAAAATAAAAACTTATAATTTCTGAAGGTTGCTGGGCGCCCCAAGTGGCTGTTCCCGGAGGTCGTTGCTGTGACATTGAAAAATCGTTTTAGTGTCTTTAAAAATCCTCTTTTGCGTATAACCAGTGGTTTTAACGTTTTAGTGTCAAAAGTGATGATTTTGACGATGATGCCCTTGGTGGCTAGTAAATGACGTTTTGCCCTCAGTGGCTATTGTTTGAGTTGATGATGTTTATGAATAAGTGACGATGAAAACAAGTGATGTTGAGGCCCAAAAGGCTAAGTGATGATAAGGCCCAAAAGGCTAAGTGACGTTGTGGTGTGTAAATTGTGAATTGACAGGTGCTGTGCCTCTTATTTGGCAAATTGGTAAGTGACGGGTCACATGGTTGACCGTGAATGTGTGTTTGTGCGTGGTGCATGTCATAGTGTCTCATGCCTCCCATATGCATAAACCCAGTGCCGTTTTGAGGCCCAAAAGGCTAAGTGACGATGAGGCCATAATGGCTAAGCGACGTTTGTGAAAAGGTACCTCATGCATATGCCCGCGAGTGGGTTGCATTTCATATGCCTACATGACATAGTGATGAGTTATTGTAATGATGTAATTGATGATTGTGATATGATTACTCTAGAGCTGCGACTTGACTTATTGCTTATCATGTGATTTATTATATGGATTGAATTGGACTCACCCTTCTGTTTGAATGTTACCCCTATGCGGTAACGTGCAGGTGATTGCGAGTGAAGGACTAGGTACCTTCACTACTTCGAGTCGAGTCGTCACGCTCTGATACGTAGCACTCAGGGGGGGGACGAACTTAATGTTTATGAATGATTTCGGTTGTTATGTCTTTGTTGACAATTCTGTTTTATTTTGTTATTCCGCTGCGTAGTTGTTTTAATTGACGTTAAGTCTTATTTGCGATGATAACTGTGGTTTGAGGCTCTCCTTTTAGTGACGTGCTACGTGATGCATGATTATTGTGTTTGACCTGTTTTATTGAGAAGCGTTGTTTTACTGAAGTAAGTGTAACATTCCTCGTGCGAAATAAATTTTGAAAACTCTGATAATTTTTTCCAATTAAATTAATGGGTAGAAAAGGGGTGTTACATTAGTGGTATCAAAGCAGTTCGGTCTGTCCGGACAATGTCGTCCTGTCATAGTGTCTTATGACAATAGATTAGTTCTGAATTTTTGGTTTGTGCTGCAGTGATAGTTCGAAATGGCTGGGAGAAACGACGCTGCTCTTGCTGCTGCATTGCAAGCTATGGCTCAGGCTGTGCAGAATCAGCATAATGCTGGGGAGAACGCTGGTTTTCGGAGTCTGACTACTTTCCAGAGAGAGAATCCGCCCACATTTAAGGGCAAATATGATCCAGATGGTGCTATGGCTTGGTTGAAGGAGATCGAGAGGATTTTCAGGGTGATGGACTGCACTGTTGAGCAGAAGGTCCGTTTTGGTACCCACATGTTAGCCGAGGAGGCTGACGACTGGTGGTTGGCTACTAGGCAGAGGTTGGAGGCTGTGTGTTGCACCCCAAAAAATCCGGTTCGGACTTCTCATTGTACAACGTGGAAAAGGTATGGAGCCGCCACCAATATTTTAATTTTAAGACCAAAACATTGAAAAAAGGTCTTTTAGACAAGGCGGATGGTCTTTCGAAAACTAGAGATATGGGTTCGGGGGTCGGTTAGGCATGGGGAAGGTATTAGCACCCCGTACCTCCTTTCTACCGAAAGGGAACCTTTAATTAAATGTGTGGTTTGAAGTGTTGATTTGAAAATGCTTTTATTTTGCCTCTTTATTGAAAAGGGAGTGAGAAGACTTAATGAAAATTTTTATTTTTGGCGCTTGACGAGAGTTGGCCTCTCGCTCCTACGTATCTTCTGGTGCGATGGAGAATTCAAAGCTACGTAGTTCTTGGTTGTCCTAAAAAGGTTTTTGTTTTTTAGTCTGTTTAGATGAGTTTTCGCAGTAGGAGTGAGGATTCGCGATGACCAAACAACAACGGTTTAGAGTGGCCGCGCTACTAACTCTTTTGAAAATGAAATTATCATTAACAACCAAACGGCAACGGCGCGAGTGATCATTAACGATAATCGGTTTTGCTTTTGATTCGCGTGTTCGCGACGACCAAACAACAACGGTTTAGAGTGGCCGCGCTACTAACTCTTTTGAAAATGAAATTATCATTAACAACCAAACGGCAACGGCGCGAGTGATCATTAATGATAATCGGTTTTTATTTTAGATGATCAAAAAGGGCTTTCGTAATCGAATTAATTTTGGTTTGTTGTGCTTGACGAGGACGTGACTCGCTCCTACGTATCCCAAATGGGAATCAAAGCGACGTAGTTCTAGAGCCTTGAAAATGAAAGTCTTTTTGTTTTGATTTTAAAAAGTGAAGGGGGTTCATAATGATCAAACTAACAAAGGTTATGGGTGATCATTACTAAAACTCCTTTAAGTGCATGTAAAAATCTCTTTTGAAAAATGAAAGCCTTCATGATGACCAAACTAACAAAGGTTATGGGTGGTCATCATTAACACTTGCTATGACTTTTGATGCTTAAGAAAATATTTTTGGAAATTGAAAGCATTCATGATAATCAAACTAACAAAGGTTATGGGTGATTATCACTAGTAGCTCATGCATATGAAAACATCTTTTTTGAAACTTAGGCTCTTAGGACAATCAAACTAACAAAGGTTATGGGTGATTGTCACTAGTCACCATTTTCATGCTAGGCCCTTTAGAAAAGAAAGTAATGAATGCAAATCGAATCCTTAGGCAAACAACAATCTCGTTTGAATTCTTGAGCAAATATTAGCCTAGACTACACATATTAGACCACAACACATAAATAGGCAAAGAAGGAACTTGAATTGGGCATTGATCAAAAATACAAGAATAGGCAAGATTGAACCTAAATGCATATCTAGTGGAAGATGCTAGGCGAGAACCATACGCAAATATTTCTACAAAACGCAAGGGAATCTAAATGCACATCTAGTGGAAGATGCAATGTATGGAGTTGACCTATCTAAGTGTTGATGATATTTTTATATGAGAGTGGACAATGAAATTGTTAGCTTAAGGAAAAGAGTCGCCTCCATCATGATCATAGGCAAGCATAAGCAAGAAAATTATTTAGCAACCAAAGTATCAAAGAATGTTGAATCACTTTGGTCAATCCTCACACTTAAGATTAAGTGCACAAGTGCACAAGTGTGAATCACCTTGCCAATCATCAACAAAAACAAGTTTATTAAAGCAAACCCAAACCCTAATTTTTTATGTTAAAACCTAGGAGCGTACATACCCTAAATCAACTATTATTCATCCCCAAATCATGAAATAAACAAAAGCGTTCAAGAATCCTAAACCTAGGCCCATGGCCGAATGTTATCATGCTTGAGATGGGTTTCTTATTTTGTGAAAATTATGCAAACATGAGTGAATATGAAAAGAAATGTGAGAAAACACAACAACAACTAGCAAATCACATTATTATGAGAGTATGCGAAATACAACATGCCATAAAACCATATTTTATTTCATGAAAGGCAAAGATTAAGATCAACATAAATCAACATTTATCAAAGGGTGAGAGGCACCATAAGCACCCAAGCCTCCCTAAGTGCTTGTCAAAGTGCTTATGACACCTCTCACCAACAACAATCAACAATATGAGAATGTGAAGATGATAGGGTGAATGCTTTTTATATTTTTGAGGAAATATTCAAAAATGATGCAAGGTTTTAAGGATTACCTTAGCTTTGAGCTAGAAAGTGAGATAAGAAGATGGAGCTAGACACAAATCAACACAACTCCAATATTCTTCAAAGAAGTACCTACTTGATGATGATGCTCGAACTGTGAATGAGAAATGGAGAGAGTATGTGAAAGAGGGATGCAAATGAGGTGAGTTGTTTGTTAGGGTTTTTGGTGTAGGAGAGAATGGGAAGGTTTCTTTGAGATGAAAAAAAAACAAGAGGAAGTGAGGGAGAGGAGAGGGGCTACGAATTTCTTGGCTCTTTTGGGGAGGAGAGGAGTGAGTTGTCCTTATTCAAATCCTTGGGAGGCCAAAGATCTAATGGGTTTAAGGTTGTGAGAGGGAAATAAAGAAATTAGTGTGTATTTAGTGGTGTAGAGAGAAAGAAGGTAAAAATATGTTGTGTATTGAATGTTATTGGATTCAAAGGTGTGCTTGTCATGATGAAAGGCTTTTTTGTGATGTGCACTTGATGGGGGCTGAAGTGAGGGTGGAGTGAGGGAGGTTGTTTGCTTGTAAAATTGGTGCTTACTTTGGCCAAAAATGGATAAAAGCAAAAAGCACCTAAAAGGAATTAGCCCTAATTCTAAAAATACAATAAGCATCCAATATTATTTTGTTATTATTTTTTTATTTTGATTTCAGATTTCATATTTTTAATTATACATATTTTTTGAGCCTTTTTGAAAAAAACCGTTACAATTGACCAAAATACCCTTTTTGACGCTAAAACCCTAATTTGCCCGAAAAATGCGTTTCAACCCTAAAAATGATTTCAAGAACCTTGGAATGCCTTCTAGGATCCGAAATGCAGTGCATAAGGCTCTTCGCTCTTCAATTTATTCATTTTTGTGGAAAATTAGGGTTTTGACCTAAGTCGGACAAAATTGGGGTATGACAGCTGCCCCTCTTTATTTGGATTTTACCAAGAAATATGAATTGCGCGAGACATATTTCGAAGGTAAAATAGAAATAAAGAATTCAGAAATTATACCAATTTTGTCCATTTGGAGAAACCCGAATTTTCTTTTTTTGAAAAGATGGACACTTTCGTGTCGATGCGAAAACAGTAAATGAACACTAACGTGCTGACAGAAAAGGTAAAATGGGCACTTGCGTGCATACAGAAAAGTAAAACGGGCACTTGGCGTGCAGACAGAAAAGTAAAACGGGCACTTGGCGCGCAGAAAGCGGTAAATTGGGAATTCGGAGGCTGCCTAAAACCTTCTAACGGACTCTTGTCGAGTCCGAGCTCTGGGGGTGGCCTTTTCGAGCGACCGATCAACATCAGGTCCGGAACTGATTTGATCGATGGATTTACGCTATGCCTTAGGCTGACACAACTAATCCGAAGGACTTGACGAAGTCTGATGGATCCATTGCGTGCTCGTACGCAATGTTGTGATCTGTGGAAGGAGTTCACTAACTCGGTGGGAGTTCACTAACTCTGTGGGAGTTCACTAACTCTGTGTTGAGGGAGTTTACTAACTCAGGGTTGATGGAGTTCTAAAAATGAGATTTTTGGGATTCTCTAGTCCGAAGTAACTTTTCTCTTGGATGGTGCATGAAATGCGTGCACTTGGATGTTTGGGGTGCACATGAATGCAATGATTGACTTTGGTGGGATGCCTTTTCTGTTTGATTTTTCTCTTCTTTTCCTTTTGTTATTCTTTCGCTCTTCTGAGATGCGAATTTGAAGGCGTAATGTACTGTTTGATGCCATGGAGTGATGACTGGTATGGATGATATGAGAATGATGAATGATGTGAAAATGTTGTGTTCTTTTATGTTCCGTCTTCTGTGATTTTCTTCTCTCCTTTCTTATTTGCTCTTTTTTTCTATCGAATGCAGATATCTATGTAAATGGAGTGTGAATGTATGTTATGCAAAGTGTATGTGATGTGATGATTTCAATGGAATGATGGATGCTATGAGATGCTATTTTTGATTTTCTTCCTTTTTATTTTGGTTAAGGATCAACACTTCAAGTGCCTACAAGGTAAACATCCTAATCCCCAAGGATTAAGGTGAGCACCAAAGCCCTACAAGATAACAACCTAATCCCTGAGGATCCAGGCGAGCACTAAAACCCTACAAGATAACAACCTAATCCCTAAGGGTCCAGGCGAGCTCCGAAGCCCTACAAGATAACAACCTAATCCCTAAGGATCCAGGCGAGCACTGAAGCCCTACAAGATAACAACCTAATCCCTAAGGATCCAGGCGAGCACTGAAGCCCTACAAGATAACAACCTAATCCCTAAGGATCCAGGCGAGCACTGAAGCCCTACAAGACAACAACCTAATCCCTAAGGATCCGGGCGAGCACCGAAGCCCTACAAGATAACAACCTAATCCCTAAGGGTTAAGGCGAGCACTAAAGCCCTACAAGATAACAACCTAATCCCTAAGGGTTAAGGCGAGCACTAAAGCCCTACAAGCGGCCAACTTTAGGCGACCCCCTCATGTGCTGAGATAGCTGGTTAAAGAGTTTTTCCTATTTGTCTTTTCGCTATGTGAGGATGCAAACGCAGTATTTTGATGCATGATATGACAAAATTTTTTGGGGTATTCAAATACTTTTTTTGTGAATACTTTCATAATGATGAGACGCGAGACTTTGGATGCAAAAGTGGGGGTGAATTTGATCATCCTTTTTCTTTGGAAAAACTAGTTTTGATTTAAACCGCGGTGTTCTCAAGGTTATTATTTACAAGCAAACCCATTTATGTTTTCCTCCATTCCATGATAACTGAACCTTCAATAACAATCTTGTGCTTTCTCTATGAAACATTGCCAAGTGAACACACATGAACATGCAGACGCCAGGTGAGTGTTTAGGATGAATGCCAGACTGCCCCCGATTCGGGCCTTCGGCGACTGTGAATGAATGACTTGCCCCTGTCCGGAGTGTGAAAGGAAGCGGAGTGAAAGAGCAAATACGCAGGAACTAGTGTCATGGCTGACACCGGGTGAAAGGATGAATGGCCATGGATGGACACTGAACAGACTCTCCCCGGACTAGGGTGGGCAGGTGGTGAAGAGAATACTCCAACTTTTAGATCTGAGTAGTGTTCTCAGTGCAAATCTTTGGTTCTCTGTGAATGTCTCAACTTTTGGCATGAAAGAAACCTTACTTGGTGATCACTAAACCTTGTTTTAATGCAACTTGAGTGTGTTTTGGAGTGCAAGTCCCTCTTTTTTTTTATTTGGTCAGCTTTCTTTTTTCTGACTGTTCGTTTTTGTTTCCTCAGTTCTCTTTTTTTCTGAGGGTTTATTCTTTCTTGATCAGCTTTCTTTTTTCTGATCGTTTATTTTTTTCTTTTGAGCAAACACATTGTACATAGATAAGCTTGTTCGTCCTAAGATTAGAATCTGAGAGAACAAAAGCAATCGGTCATTGATCGGAATGGACTTTTCAGGATTGTGGTGTTTTGTGGAGGAAGGATAGTTAGGCTTAATGAAGTGTTTGAGGCTAATGGGAGGATGAGTTTTGTTCGGCGTTGGTTGACGGTTAACGGTCTATGAGGGAGATGGTTATTGGGCTTATTTGGGCTTTGTTAAGGCAAATTTGTGTCTCATGGTAGAATGGCTGAGGGGTTTGGTGTTGGGGCCAAAGGAAGTGTTTGAAGGTTTATGGAACCAGGTGTTGGAAGATTTATCGAGACAAGGGTCTCTTGTGCTTTGTGGCAACATGTATCAGCTCACAACTTATTATTTTTTGTCTTTTTGATTTTTTTTTTGACTCATTTGTTTCATTTTTCGGACTTTTCTTCTTTCTTTGCTTTTGAGTCGAGTGAGCTGATGCACTATTTTTGTTTTTGATATTTGAAGTGATCCTTGTCTAGGGTGATTAGAGGGTATATTTTTGAGTTTGGTTTTTCTTGGCTTAAGGTAGGTAGGAAAGGGACTTTCTGGGATTTTGGGTTCTTGAGGGTATAGGGAGGTGGCCACACTTCATCTCAAATCCCGATGGCTTATTTATTTTTGTAAAACAAGATAACGGTTCATCTATCTATATGTGTTTGCTCCTTTCTTTGCATTTTTTTCTCTTTTTTATGCCCTAACTTTTGCCTGGACCGCCCTTTGCGGGTTTTCGATCCATCGGGCGCTTTTTCTGCCTAGGCCGCCCTTTGCGGGTTTTCCACCTAGCGAGCTTATTTTCTTGTTTATTATTATCTTTTGAAAGACTTGCACTGAAGGAATATGATATTAACAAGGAAAATTAGTGATCACAGTCTTGCCCCAGCATGGAGGACTTAAAGCGTTAGACTGAACTAAAAGTCAAATATGCACTGACGGACTTATGATAAAACAGGGCAATGACGATCTTGAACAAAAGTGACTGAAAAGGGTAACTTTTATAGATGACGATGCTGAAAAGGAAACATGTGCCCTTATTGAAATATCCTAAGGCCTTGGGCAGAGCCAGAGGATTGCATTACATAAAATTTGCTTTGAACTGAAAACTACGTGAAAATGCATGACGAAGACACAAATGCTTGACGATCAACACCTCGATCCTCTTCAACTACTGCCATCCCGGCCTGACAGCCCTGATCTCAAAGGGTTTAGTCCTTCACCTCCCTCATCAAAGGTCAACTGTTTTGTATCAATAAGATCCTGAACCGACTGCTTCAAAGGATGACAGTTCTCAGTAGAGTGACCAATTGCCCCAGAATGGAATTCACAGGTAGCCTTTGCATTATACCTTCTTGGGAATGGAGGTTGGACTGGCTTCATCCCACGAGGAGAGATCAACCTATGGTTGATTAGATAGCTGCACAAATCAGTGTACGACACAGGAATGGGGTCGTACTGACGTGACTTTCCTTGTCCCACTATAGCATTGATTTCTCCATTTTTCCTTGCAGGCAAATCACTAGCATTGTCGGCGCCAGTAGGATTGCAGGGGATTCTTCCTCTCTTCATCCCGACTTCAAGTCTTGCCCCTACTTTGATCACATCTGAGAAGCTTGAGGACCCACTTCCAACCAGACGTTCATAGAAAACAGCTGGGAGAGTCTCCATAAACATGTACACCATCTCCTTTTCAGTCAATGGTGGCTTCACCTGAGCAGCTATGCTCCTCCATCTTTGAGCATATTCCTTAAAGGACTCATGATCTTTCTTGCTCATATACTGCAGCTGAATCCGATCTGGAGCCATGTCTTTGTTGTATTCGTACTCCTTTAAGAAAGCTTCAGAAAGGTCCTTCCAACTGTGGATGTCGGAAGGCTGCAACTGCATGTACCAATCCAGAGATGCCCCAGTTAGGCTATACTTGAAGTAGTGGATGAGCAGTTTGTCGTCGTGATTGTATGCGGTCATCCTTCGGGCGTACATGGTTACGTGTCTATTTGGGCAGCTGGTACCACAATATTGGTCAAAGACTGGCACCTTCATCTTTGGGGGAATAACCAAGTCTGGAACAAGACATAGATCACGGGCGTCTTTAGCTTTGGTCTTTGAATCCTCTAGGGCTTTTAAACGCTTTTCCAACTCATGCAACTGATCTCTGGGTTGAGAGTTCTCAAATAGGTGACCTTGAGGATCACTATCCATATTGAAAAGAGAAACCTCATGTGGATCAGCACCTCCCAGGGCGTGAGCAGGATAATTAACCCCAGATCCCGGATGGGGAATAGCAGTCCCAGCTTCAGCGGGTCCCGAGGTAGGAAGGATGGTTGCGGCCCCACCTGGGTTTACAACAGCAGTATCTTCGGTAGTGGTCCCGTTTTTCAAAGCTTGCAGGGTGCCCATCATTTCAGTCATCTGCATTCTTATCGCATCCATCTGCATTTCTATCACCCCGACTTTATTATTTAACGCCTGATTCTCTTGGACTAGTGCCTGATTCCCTTGGACTAGCTGCTTGAGGACTTCCATAATCGGATTATCTAGACCTGAATTGCCGGGATTCTCAATCACTAGGTTTCCTTGATTGGTCGCCATGAATCTTGAGTCTGAAGCGGATATCGGCAAACCCGTTGGCCTTTTTCTAGAGATAACAGGGCACACAACATAAGCGCAAGAACGAATGACTGAACAAATGCATGCGACACTTTAGGCTTTACGGGCGGGGCTAGACTAGGACGGAGGATGATGATAAAGCAGGGAAACTGACGGACACGGACAGGGGCGACTGCACATGGCATGCATGCCTAGAAGAATGCTTCACATGATAGAAAAAATTTATGAACAATTTTAATCTTTTATCATGGGATGGATGAGATGCAAAAATTTTGAAGTTATGTGAATGAGCTGCTGACTCGAGAACTGGGTACTTTGGAACACCTTGAGTTTTTTTTTTTTTTTTTTTTTTTTTTGGGGAATGACTATTTTGCAAAACCGTCTCGCCTCTCATCAAAACCTTTATTGTACAGATCATGATATGCAAATGCATGGAAAAATGACCACTTGAGAAGTGTACTTATTCTAAAAAATAAAAAAAATTGTTTTTTTTTTTGGTGCAAGATGAAATACAAAATTTCAATGCATTTTTGAATGCAAGAATGATGCTTTTTCAAAATGGCTTTTTTTCATTTGTTATGCTTGACGGGGCGGACCCGCTCCTACGTATCCTCACTGTGATGAGGATCAAAGCATACGTAGTTCTACCGTGTCTTTTTTGAAATAATGCTTATGTATGAATGCCTCGTCTTGGATGAACTTGACGAAGATTTTTTGCATGATTATAAATGAAATGCTTATGCTATGCAGATGATAATTGTTTTTTGTTTTATCTTTATGTAATGAAAGGGAATGCAAGATGAATGATTCTTTTCAAAATGGGAACTTTATTTAATGCAAATGACGCAATGATGTAATGATGCAATGATGCAGGATGCAAGATACTTCTTTTTGTTTTTTTTTTTGAAAAATGCGGGCTATACGTGGTTTCATATGGCCCTAGTAAGAGAAAGGCTACAACGGCAGCTCGTTCTCTCTTTTTTTGAAAAGAGTGGGCCATATGTCACTTCGTACGGACCGGCAGAAGAAAGGCTACAACGGCAGCTCTTTCTCTACTTTTTTTTGAAAAATCTCCTGCTCTTTTTTGAAAACATGTCTATATTACGATGCAACACACAATTTGGTATGCCCCTTGTGTCCTACGAAGGTGGGGACCTAAGTTCTAGGACAACTCAAATGTTCCTCCCATGTGGGTTCTAGTCACTTCCTCACCAGGTTACCAAAGCTAATTCTCTTTCACAGTAGCACCCACAACGATGGAACACCATCTGGTGTGAGGCATCATGAAAGAGCATACTCTGGCTGAAACTTTCGTGAGAGTCGGAAGGACAACAGTCCAATTGCCAGTCACTACTCGTTTCCACTCCCCTAAGTCTTGTCAGACCTTGGGTTTTAGGCCTCTCTCAAAGCACATAATCATAAGGGTGTGAGTGTGTGTGGTAAGGGCGTACCACTTAAAACTACCCGACACATATTACCCCACTTGCAAGTGAGACGCCAGAACAGTCCAAAAAAAGCAAGGTAACAACATGTCGTCTACACTAGGGTTCAATATCAAATAAGCTAGCCTGGGGTTTCAACAACAATCAGGTACATTGCTTACCTCAAGAAAGGGAGCCAAGAAGGGGGGATCCGGATAGAATTGGGGAGAAATGCATGAGCATAAGCAATAAAAGAAAAGGAGATAGGGAACAAACATAGAAGAAGACAAATGCGTATGCCTACAATTAATGATAAGAAAGAAAGGAAAAAGAATGAAGGCAAACAAGGTATCAGTCAAATCAACAATACATTAAACCACACATCTTAATTAGTTAGGCTTGACCCACTTAAAAAAAGAAAAGTCCCCAGTGGAGTCGCCAGCTGTTGCACCCCAAAAAATCCGGTTCGGACTTCTCATTGTACAACGTGGAAAAGGTATGGAGCCGCCACCAATATTTTAATTTTAAGACCAAAACATTGAAAAAAGGTCTTTTAGACAAGGCGGATGGTCTTTCGAAAACTAGAGATATGGGTTCGGGGGTCGGTTAGGCATGGGGAAGGTATTAGCACCCCGTACCTCCTTTCTACCGAAAGAGAACCTTTAATTAAATGTGTGGTTTGAAGTGTTGATTTGAAAATGCTTTTATTTTGCCTCTTTATTGAAAAGGGAGTGAGAAGACTTAATGAAAATTTTTATTTTTGGCGCTTGACGAGAGTTGGCCTCTCGCTCCTACGTATCTCCTGGTGCGATGGAGAATTCAAAGCTACGTAGTTCTTGGTTGTCCTAAAAAGGTTTTTGTTTTTTAGTCTGTTTAGATGAGTTTTCGCAGTAGGAGTGAGGATTCGCGATGACCAAACAACAACGGTTTAGAGTGGCCGCGCTACTAACTCTTTTGAAAATGAAATTATCATTAACAACCAAACGGCAACGGCGCGAGTGATCATTAACGATAATCGGTTTTGCTTTTGATTCGCGTGTTCGCGACGACCAAACAACAACGGTTTAGAGTGGCCGCGCTACTAACTCTTTTGAAAATGAAATTATCATTAACAACCAAACGGCAACGGCGCGAGTGATCATTAATGATAATCGGTTTTTATTTTAGATGATCAAAAAGGGCTTTCGTAATCGAATTAATTTTGGTTTGTTGTGCTTGACGAGGACGTGACTCGCTCCTACGTATCCCAAATGGGAATCAAAGCGACGTAGTTCTAGAGCCTTGAAAATGAAAGTCTTTTTGTTTTGATTTTAAAAAGTGAAGGGGGTTCATAATGATCAAACTAACAAAGGTTATGGGTGATCATTACTAAAACTCCTTTAAGTGCATGTAAAAATCTCTTTTGAAAAATGAAAGCCTTCATGATGACCAAACTAACAAAGGTTATGGGTGGTCATCATTAACACTTGCTATGACTTTTGATGCTTAAGAAAATATTTTTGGAAATTGAAAGCATTCATGATAATCAAACTAACAAAGGTTATGGGTGATTATCACTAGTAGCTCATGCATATGAAAACATCTTTTTTGAAACTTAGGCTCTTAGGACAATCAAACTAACAAAGGTTATGGGTGATTGTCACTAGTCACCATTTTCATGCTAGGCCCTTTAGAAAAGAAAGTAATGAATGCAAATCGAATCCTTAGGCAAACAACAATCTCGTTTGAATTCTTGAGCAAATATTAGCCTAGACTACACATATTAGACCACAACACATAAATAGGCAAAGAAGGAACTTGAATTGGGCATTGAGCAAAAATACAAGAATAGGCAAGATTGAACCTAAATGCATATCTAGTGGAAGATGCTAGGCGAGAACCATACACAAATATTTCTACAAAACGCAAGGGAATCTAAATGCACATCTAGTGGAAGATGCAATGTATGGAGTTGACCTATCTAAGTGTTGATGATATTTTTATATGAGAGTGGACAATGAAATTGTTAGCTTAAGGAAAAGAGTCGCCTCCATCATGATCATAGGCAAGCATAAGCAAGAAAATTATTTAGCAACCAAAGTATCAAAGAATGTTGAATCACTTTGGTCAATCCTCACACTTAAGATTAAGTGCACAAGTGCACAAGTGTGAATCACCTTGCCAATCATCAACAAAAACAAGTTTATTAAAGCAAACCCAAACCCTAATTTTTTATGTTAAAACCTAGGAGCGTACATACCCTAAATCAACTATTATTCATCCCCAAATCATGAAATAAACAAAAGCGTTCAAGAATCCTAAACCTAGGCCCATGGCCGAATGTTATCATGCTTGAGATGGGTTTCTTATTTTGTGAAAATTATGCAAACATGAGTGAATATGAAAAGAAATGTGAGAAAACACAACAACAACTAGCAAATCACATTTTTATGAGAGTATGCGAAATACAACATGCCATAAAACCATATTTTATTTCATGAAAGGCAAGGATTAAGATCAACATAAATCAACATTTATCAAAGGGTGAGAGGCACCATAAGCACCCAAGCCTCCCTAAGTGCTTGTCAAAGTGCTTATGACACCTCTCACCAACAACAATCAACAATATGAGAATGTGAAGATGATAGGGTGAATGCTTTTTATATTTTTGAGGAAATATTCAAAAATGATGCAAGGTTTTAAGGATTACCTTAGCTTTGAGCTAGAAAGTGAGATAAGAAGATGGAGCTAGACACAAATCAACACAACTCCAATATTCTTCAAAGAAGTACCTACTTGATGATGATGCTTGAACTTTGAATGAGAAATGGAGAGAGTATGTGAAAGAGGGATGCAAATGAGGTGAGTTGTTTGTTAGGGTTTTTGGTGTAGGAGAGAATGGGAAGGTTTCTTTGAGATGAAAAAAAACAAGAGGAAGTGAGGGAGAGGAGAGGGGCTACGAATTTCTTGGCTCTTTTGGGGAGGAGAGGAGTGAGTTGTCCTTATTCAAATCCTTGGGAGGCCAAAGATCTAATGGGTTTAAGGTTGTGAGAGGGAAATAAAGAAATTAGTGTGTATTTAGTGGTGTAGAGAGAAAGAAGGTAAAAATATGTTGTGTATTGAATGTTATTGGATTCAAAGGTGTGCTTGTCATGATGAAAGGCTTTTTTGTGATGTGCACTTGATGGGGGCTGAAGTGAGGGTGGAGTGAGGGAGGTTGTTTGCTTGTAAAATTGGTGCTTACTTTGGCCAAAAATGGATAAAAGCAAAAAGCACCTAAAAGGAATTAGCCCTAATTCTAAAAATACAATAAGCATCCAATATTATTTTGTTATTATTTTTTTTATTTTGATTTCAGATTTCATATTTTTAATTATACATATTTTTTGAGCCTTTTTGAAAAAAACCGTTACAATTGACCAAAATACCCTTTTTGACGCTAAAACCCTAATTTGCCCGAAAAATGCGTTTCAACCCTAAAAATGATTTCAAGAACCTTGGAATGCCTTCTAGGATCCGAAATGCAGTGCATAAGGCTCTTCGCTCTTCAATTTATTCATTTTTGTGGAAAATTAGGGTTTTGACCTAAGTCGGACAAAATTGGGGTATGACACTGTGCAGGAAGAGATTACTTGGGAGGTATTCAGCAGGGAATTTCTGAGAAAATATTTTCCTGAAGACGTCCGAGGAAAGAAAGAGATAGAGTTCCTGGAACTGAAGCAGGGTGGTATGTCTGTGACTGCATATGCGGCGAAGTTTGTGGAATTGGCAAAATTCTATCTGCACTACAGTGAGGCGACAGCTGAGTTCTCAAAATGCATCAAGTTCGAGAATGGGTTGAGGCCTGATATCAAAAAGGCCATTGGTTACCAGAAGATCTGTGTGTTCGCTGATCTGGTTGACAGTTGTAGAATCTTTGAGGAGGACAGTACTGCTCATTACAAAGCTACGTCTGAGAAAAAGGGTAAGTTTCAGAGTCGAAGCAAGCCGTATGAGGTTCCTGCGGGTAAGAGTTATCAGAAGGCTGCTGGAGGTAAGAATTCTAGTGGGGGAGATGCTCCTGCTAGCATTGTCTGTTATAAGTGTGGCAAGCCTGGCCACAAGAGTACTACATGCAGGTCTGATGAGAGAGTTTGCTATCGTTGTGGTAAAAAGGGTCATATGGCGGCCGAGTGTAAGGTCAAGGATGTGGTGTGCTTCAACTGTGGTGAGTCTGGGCATATCAGTACAAAATGCACAAAGCCGAAGAAGGAAAGGTCTAGTGGGAAAGTGTTCGCATTGGCAGGAGAGGAGCCTGATGAGAAGGATGGTCTGATTAGAGGTACGTGTTTTATTAACGGTATTTCTCTGAAATCTCTTATTGATACTGGTGCTACCCATTGCTTTATATCTGTTGATTGTTGTAAAAGATTGGGTCTTGTTTTATCTGCTATGTGTGGGGATATGGTTGTCGATACTCCTGCGAAGGGGTCGGTGATTACTTCCCAGGTGTGTTCTTAGTGTCCCGTGTCGATCTTCGGCAGGGACTTTGTTGTGAATTTTGTTTGCTTGCCGTTGAGAGGTCTGGATGTAATCTTGGGCATGGACTGGTTAGAGAATAACCACGTTCATATCAACTGTCGTAGCAAGTCGGTCAGTTTCGGGGAAGAAGATTCTGTTTTGGTATCTGCTGGTCAGTTGAAGAAGTTGAAGAAAGAAGGAGTTCAGCTATTTGCGTTGATGGCATCGTTGTCTGCTGAGAGTCAGGCTGTTATTGAAGAACTGCAAGTGGTACGCGAATTCCCTGAGGTTTTTCCTGATGAAATTCCGGGTGTGCCACCAGAAAGAGAGGTTGAGTTTTCGATTGATCTTGTACCTGGTACGAGGCCTGTGTCTATGGCGCCGTACAGGATGTCGGCGTCGGAATTGTCTGAGTTGAAGACGCAACTCGAAGAATTGCTTGAGAAAAAGTTTGTAAGACCGAGTGTATCAACGTGGGGAGCTCCGGTATTGTTGGTAAAGAAGAAGGATGGGAGTATGAGGTTATGTGTGGACTATCGTCAGTTGAATAAGGTAACTATCAAGAATAAGTATCCGCTCCCGAGGATCGACGATCTGATGGATCAGTTAGTGGGTGCCCGTGTTTTCAGCAAAATTGATTTGAGGTCCGGATATCATCAGATTAAAGTAAAGGATGAAGATGTTCAGAAGACAGCGTTCAGGACAAGGTATGGGCATTATGAATATTCAGTGATGCCGTTCGGTGTGACCAATGCACCTGGTGTATTTATGGAATATATGAATCGTATTTTCCATAATTACCTAGATCGGTTTGTGGTGATCTTCATAGATGACATTCTAGTTTATTCTAAGTCGGAGGAAGAGCATGCTGAGCACCTGAAGACAGTATTGGAAGTTCTTAAAGAGAAAAAGTTGTATGCTAAGTTATCAAAGTGTGAGTTCTGGCTGAAAGAGGTGAGTTTCCTTGAGCACGTGATTTCTGGTAATGGTATTGCGGTTGATCCGGCAAAAGTGGAAGCAGTATTGGAGTGGGAGGCTCCGAAGTCCGCAACAGAGATTAGAAGCTTTTATGGTTTGGCTGGGTACTACAGGAGGTTCATCGAGGGTTTTTCCAAGTTGGCCCTTCCGTTGACTCCGTTGACTTGTAAGGGTAAAGTTTTTGTTTGGGATGCTCGGTGTGAGGAAAGTTTTATGGAACTGAAAAAGAGATTGACAACGTCGCCTGTCTTGATGTTGCCTAATCCGGAGGAACCGTTTGTTGTATATTGTGACGCTTCGAAGATGGGTCTTGGTGGTGTACTGATGCAAGATGGGAAAGTCGTTGCGTATGCGTCGAGGCAGTTGCGGGTTCATGAGAAAAATTACCCTACGCATGATTTGGAATTGGCTGCTGTGGTATTTGTGCTTAAGATTTGGAGGCACTACCTTTATGGTTCGAGGTTTGAAGTGTTCAGTGATCATAAGAGTCTAAAGTATCTGTTCGATCAGAAAGAGTTGAATATGAGACAGCGTCGGTGGTTGGAGCTCTTGAAGGATTATGACTTTGGTTTGAATTATCATCCCGCAAAGCTAATGTCGTGGCTGATGCTTTAAGCAGAAAGTCTTTGCATATGTCGGCAATGATGGTGAAAGAATTAGAGTTGATTGAGGAATTCAGAGATTTGAGTTTGGTTTGTAAAATGACACCTCGCAGTGTCAAGCTGGGAATGTTAAAGATCGATAATGATTTCCTGGGCAGCATCAGAGAGGCTCAGAAGTCAGATGTCAAGTTAGTAGATTTAATTAATGGGGTTGGTCAATCTGAGGATGAAGATTTCAAATTGGATTCTCGTGGTGTGTTGAGGTTCCGGGGTAGGATTTGTGTTCCGGATGATGCGGAAATGAGAAAAGCAATTTTGGAGGAGGGTCACCGTAGCAAGTTGAGTATCCATCCTAGAGCGACGAAAATGTATCAAGATTTGAAAAATATGTTTTGGTGGTATGGTATGAAGAGAGATGTGGCGCAGTTTGTGTAAGCCTGTTTGACCTGTCAGAAATCGAAGGTTGAGCATCAGAAGCCTGCGGGGTTGATGCAACCATTGGAAGTTCCAGAGCGGAAGTGGGATAGCATTGCGATGGACTTTGTGTCGGGATTGCCGAATACAGTTAGGGGTCATGACGCTATTTGGGTGATCGTTGATAGGTTAACGAAGTCTGCTCACTTTATTCCTATTAATATCACTTATCCGGTGTCGAGGTTGGCAGAGGTTTATGTCAAAGAAATTGTGAAGTTGCACGGTGTTCCGAAGAGTATTGTGTCAGATAGGGATCTGAGGTTCACTTCTGAGTTTTGGACGGGTTTGTAGAAGGAATTGGGTTCAAAGTTGAAAATGAGTTCGGCGTATCATCCCCAGACAGATGGCCAGTCAGAGACAACAATTCAGTCGTTAGAAGATTTGTTGAGGGCTTGTGTATTGGAACAACGGGGTTCATGGGATTCCTACCTTGCGTTGATTGAGTTTACCTATAACAACAGTTACCATTCCAGTATCGGGATGGCACCGTTTGAAGCATTGTTTGGTCGAAAGTGTAGAACGCCATTGTGTTGGTATGAGTCAGGAGAGAGTGTAGTGTTGGGACCGGAGATTGTCCGGGAGACTACAGAGAAAATCAAGATGATCCGTGAAAAGATGAAGACTTCGCAGAGTCGCCAGAAGAGTTATCATGACAAGCGGAGGAAAGATTTAGAGTTCCAAGAGGGTGAGCATGTGTTCCTGAGGGTTTCTCCTATTACCGGTGTTGGTCGAGCGTTTAAATCGAAGAAGCTCACTCCTCGATTTGTTGGTCCTTATCAGATTTCTGAGAGAATCGGAAATGTGGCTTATAGAGTGGCTTTACCGCCAAATCTTTCGAATTTGCACGACGTGTTTCATGTGTCGCAACTTCGGAAGTATGTTTCGGATCCATCTCATGTGATCCATATGGATGATGTAGAGGTGCGGGATAATCTCACGGTGGAGACGATGCCCGTACGGATTGAGGATCGTGAAGTGAAAGTGCTTAGAGGCAAAGAGATTGCATTAGTGAAAGTGGTTTGGCTAGGAGCTGCCGGTGAGAGTATGACTTGGGAGCTGGAGAGCAAGATGCGAGAGTCCTACCCAGAGTTGTTTGATCAGGTAAATTTCGAGGACGAAATATTCTAAGTGGGGGAGAGTTGTAACGCCCTAAATATTTAATTAATTTATTTAATTAAGTATTTAGGAATTTATTTAATTTACTGGGTATAATTTAATTAATTAAATTTTTATTAATTTTGTGATGGTATTAGGAAAAGGAGGCGCCACTTGGGTGAGCTGGGCTTAAGTGAAAAAGCCCAAGCCCATGATCCAAGTGACATGCGAAGTAGTGAGACCTTGAGAGGCTAGGGTTTTGGTGTTGGCATTTGCGAAAAATTGAGAATAGAGAGAAAAGAAAGAAGTAGAGCGCCGTAGGGAGAAGAGAAGGAGGAGAAGAAGTCGCAAGCTCCAAGGAGAAAAGAGGAACGTGATCTTGTTGCTGGGTTCTGTTCGTGACTATCTCTAGGGCTCCTATTCTTCTAATTCGAGGTTAGGGGAGTTCTATCTTTCTATATAATAGATATTCATGATAGGTTTTAAGGTAGAGTTAGCCTAGATCTACCCATAATCACGAATTTGTATGTGATGTTCATGTTTTGTTAATGTTTTATGCGTGATGTTCATGAATTGTGGTTGAAAAATTCGTTTGGTTGCTGTATGGGCGCCTAGGGCGCCATATGTGTGATGATGCGTTGCTGGAATTTCTATTGCTGTCGAAATTGTTGCCTGTCAAAATGTTGCCGTCGAAATTGTTGCCTGTCAAAATGTTGCTGTCGAAATTGTGGCCTGTCAAAATGTTGCTGTCGAAATTGTTGCCTGTCAAAATGTTGCTGTCGAAATTGTTTTCTGTTGGCATGTTGCTGTCGAAATTGTTGCCTGTTGAAATGTTGCTGTCGAAATTGCTGCCTGTTGAAATGTTGCTGTCGAAAATTCGTTGCCTGTCGAAATGTTGTTGTCGAAATTGTTGCCTGTTGAAAGGTTGCTGTCGAAATGTTGCCTGTCGAAGGCGCCCTGTTGCTGGGCGCCAGTTTTGCATTTTGCGCTCAGGGCGCCAGTTTCAGGATGTTCCCAAATTTTTATGAAAACTGTTTTCGCTATATCTTTTGACTCGGGCATCCGTTTTGAACGTTTCAAAAAGTGTTGGGAAGATTTTTCAATTATCTATCTGTGTGTCCCATTTTTAAAAATAAAAACTTATAATTTCTGAAGGTTGCTGGGCGCCCCAAGTGGCTGTTCCCGGAGGTCATTGCTGTGACATTGAAAAATCGTTTTAGTGTCTTTAAAAATCCTCTTTTGCGTATAACCAGTGGTTTTAACGTTTTAGTGTCAAAAGTGATGATTTTGACGATGATGCCCTTGGTGGCTAGTAAATGACGTTTTGCCCTCAGTGGCTATTGTTTGAGTTGATGATGTTTATGAATAAGTGACGATGAAAACAAGTGATGTTGAGGCCCAAAAGGCTAAGTGATGATAAGGCCCAAAAGGCTAAGTGACGTTGTGGTGTGTAAATTGTGAATTGACAGGTGCTGTGCCTCTTATTTGGCAAATTGGTAAGTGACGGGTCACATGGTTGACCGTGAATGTGTGTTTGTGCGTGGTGCATGTCATAGTGTCTCATGCCTCCCATATGCATAAACCCAGTGACGTTTTGAGGCCCAAAAGGCTAAGTGACGATGAGGCCATAATGGCTAAGCGACGTTTGTGAAATGGTACCTCATGCATATGCCCGCGAGTGGGTTGCATTTCATATGCCTACATGACATAGTGATGAGTTATTGTAATGATGTAATTGATGATTGTGATATGATTACTCTAGAGCTGCGACTTGACTTATTGCTTATCATGTGATTTATTATATGGATTGAATTGGACTCACCCTTCTGTTTGAATGTTACCCCTATGCGGTAACGTGCAGGTGATTGCGAGTGAAGGACTAGGTACCTTCACTACTTCGAGTCGAGTCGTCATGCTCTGATACGTAGCACTCAGGGGGGACGAACTTAATGTTTATGAATGATTTCGGTTGTTATGTCTTTGTTGACAATTCTGTTTTATTTTGTTATTCCGCTGCGTAGTTGTTTTAATTGACGTTAAGTCTTATTTGCGATGATAACTGTGGTTTGAGGCTCTCCTTTTAGTGACGTGCTACGTGATGCATGATTATTGTGTTTGAGCTGTTTTATTGAGAAGCGTTGTTTTACTGAAGTAAGTATAACATTCCTCGTGCGAAATAAATTTTGAAAACTCTGATAATTTTTTCCAATTAAATTAACGGGTAGAAAAGGGGTGTTACAGGTTGCCCAGCGTAAGAGAGCTCAAAGTAAAGAGAAAGCAGCTGCTAAAGCCAAGGCCGCAGATGATTTAATTAAAGCTGATTTTGTAAAGGAAGTCAAGTACACAACTTGGCTTTCAAACCCTGTACTTGTTAAGAAAAGCAATGGAAAATAGCGAATGTGCGTTGATTATACCGATCTTAATAAGGCCTGTCCTAAGGACGCCTTCCCTGTTCCCAGTATTGATCGGCTCGTCGATAATGCTTCAGGTTTTCGCTTACTATCTTTTATGGATGCATATTCCGGGTATAACCAAATTCCGATGTTTCCCCCCGACCAGGAAAAAACGGCCTTCATGACTGACCGCGGTAATTTCTGCTACCGGGTCATGCCATTTGGTTTAAAAAATGCGGGGGCTACCTATCAAAGAATGATGAACAAGGTGTTCTGAAGGCAAATCGGGCGTAATGTGGAAGTATACCTCGACGACATGATCGCAAAAAGCGAAAGCGAGGACCTCCACATAACCGACCTCGAAGAGATCTTCGCGGAAATCCGAAAAAACAATATGAGGTTGAACCCGGAGAAATGCACTTTCGGGGTCCGGGCTGGAAAATTCCTTGGTTTCTTCCTCACGGAAAGGGGAATTGAAGGTAACCCGGACAAGTGCCGAGCCGTGACCGAAATGCGCACCCCGTCTACCAAGAAAGAGCTTCAAAAGCTCAACGGCATGATTGCTGCGCTATCTCGTTTCATTTCCAATACTGCTTTCAAATCACTTCCACTGTTTAAACTGCTTAAGAAAGAAGCAAAATTCGAATGGACCCCGGAGCGGGACGAGGCCCTCTCCCAGCTTAAAAAAGCTTTGACCGGGCCACCGATACTAACTCAGCCAAGCCCGGGGGAAACCTTATATCTGTACTTAGCAATCTCGGAAGAGGCCATTGGCGCCGTGCTCGTTCGGGAGACAGGGACCGGTCAAAGTCCGGTATACTTTGTAAGCAAAGCTTTGTAGTGTCATACCCCAATTTTGTCCGCCTTCTTTTAGTCACTTGTTTTACTTAATTTGTATTTTGAGTAGTTAGAATAGCGTCTTTTTTTTATTTAAGCCAATTTCAATTATCCGTTCAATTAAGCCGAAATACCGTTACTTAAGCTAGGCATGCGTGCGAATGATCGATCTTTTCGCGCATTCTTCAGTTTAATCTTGATATTTGGGCCTAGTTGAACCTAAGTGGGCTTATTTAAGTCGCTTTTCTCACTATTGGGCTTATCATTTTGATTTGGGCCTACAAACGTGGTTCCAATTCGTTTTTTAGTATTTATCGCTTAATGGGCCTATTCCTTCTATTTGGGTTTCATTCTAAGCACTTTTGTTCAGTCTGGCCCGTTCTCGTCTTTGTATTTGGCCCGACTCCTTTTTCTTGTTATTAATCTTATTTTGTTTATTTAATTTATTTAAGCAATATAATATCAAAAAATGGCAAAAAAAAATTGTATTTATTTTTATTTACAATTTAATAGTGTTTAGGAGTCCAAATGTCCAAAAAAAATACAAAAATGATAATACTAAAAATACCAAAAAATACAAATCCGAAAAGGCAAACAATAATAGGCAGCAGCAGCAGATTCAGGGTTTCCAGCAGCTGCTCCCCAAGCTGCTGGGCCTAGGTCGATCCGCTCCAAAACCTGAAAAATAATTCAAAGCCCGGTCAAAAGCAATCAATGCCCAAACCTAAAAATGCAGTATAAATTAGCAGTCAAACAGCAGTAGCAGGACACGGAATTCAAGGCAGAAATAATACTGCGAAGATCACAAAAAAAGGGGGTTAGAGTTTCACACTGAAACCCTAATCCACCAAACACAGTTCTGAGTTCCTAAATATAAAAGAGGGAAGGTGCAGCAGTCAGGAGGACAATTTCAGGAAGAAATTCGCATAGCAGAAAAAATATAGTAACAGGGAAAAGAAAGGAGTGGTAGCAGTGGTTCTGTTTTCGGTGAGCAAAGGGAGTTTTCTTTTCAGAAGCTGGAGATTCAGGTTGGTCTCGTATGTACGTATACATGTAGATATTTCTGTATGTTTAGATGAATGTTTAGTAAAAAAAAAAAATCAGAAATCGGACTAGAGAAATTAGGTTCAGATTTAGTTTTTTTTATTATTAAAAAAGAAACGAAAAACATAACAGATTAGTGTCTCAGATAAAATATTGGGATCTAAAATATAAATATATATTAGGGTTTTCGGTTTCAAAAGGGGGGAGGAACGAAACTTAGTTTTAGGTTTAAACAATCTTCTGTGATGAAAAATAATAAAAAAGAAGGACAGCAAAGGTTGAAAGCAAGTTTTTTGTTGTGAGGGAAATTAATTTAAACATGATTAATTAGATTCAGTAATGAAAAAATTCAAAAAAAATGAAAACAAGTAAATAAAAAAAAAACACAGCAACAAAACCGTAAGCAGGGGTTTCATAGAAATAAACAAAAAAATAATAATAATAAAAAAATAATAATAAAAATACCTGCTAGCTCCGGCCACCGTAGACGGTGGCCGTCCGCTCCTAGCCTCCTCCGGTCGTCTTCTCCGGCGACGTCACTGTTAGTCCGCTGCGAAACCGAGCCAAACCGAAGCCAGCTGCCACCCTCTCCATCAGCTCCGTCACCTTCGCCGGAGACGAGCCACCAAACCGAAGCCAACAACTTCGCCCCTTTTCCACCACCAACCGAACGCCCACAGTCACCTTAAAAATCACCCTCAGCCCCAACCGAACCAGCCACCATTGTCCATCCCTGTCCTCGTACAACAACGGTGGCCACCACCGCAAAACCGCGCCTTCACCCGTCAAAATATTAAACGACCACCACGGCGCCGCCCCGTTTTGGTCATGAATAGCGCGGTGGAGAGAAGAGAGGAGATCGGTGTAAGGAGAGGGAGAGAGGGGGAGTGTGCGCACGGCCGTGGAGGAGAGGAAGAGAGGGAGAGGTTATGGTGGTTGAGGAAAAGTGGGGCGGCGCAGTGAGGGAGAGGAGAAGAAAGACGGGGTCAAGGATAGGGGGGAGTGGGCGAGGAACGGCTGAGAGAGAGAGGGAAGATTAGAGAAATTAGGGTTGAGAGGTTTGGGGAGTGGGACGGCGCCGCAGCTGAAAGGAGGGGAAGAGTGAATTAGGTTTAGTTTTTAGGGTTTGGCTTTATATAGTTAGGTTTTTTTATTTATTTATTTATTTATTTATTTATTTTTAGTATTCAGATTACTGCTAACACCCCCCTCCATTCATGTGCGCACCTCCCTCACTTAAGCCCAGTTTCGCATACTGGGCCCTCAGATGCGAACTGGGCTTCTTTTTTTTACACCACCTATTTAATTATACCACTCCCCACAGCTAATAACACCCTATTTTACCATTTCACCCCCTTTCTCGTTTTTTTCTAATTTAATTTAATTCTCTTCAAGACAAAATAATTTCTCATAAATCAAAAACTTTGTTAATAGTCTTGTGAAGCCTTTGCTTGCATGATTATTAACAACGAGGTACTAGTGGCGATCACTTGGAGCCTTTGCTCAATTGATCATCATGAACGCCTAATTTTCCTAAAGATTTTCACTAAGTCAAAAACTTTGTTAGTAGTCTTGCGAAGCCTTTGCTTGCATGATGATTAACAATGGAGTGCTAATGGTGGTCACTTGGAGCCTTTGCTCAATTGATCATCATGAAAGCTCAATTCTCACAATTAAAATAAAAATCATTTTCACAATAAGTTTTCAACAATCATTTTCAAAAGAGCCTAGAACTACGTCGCCTTTGATTCTCCACCCGGAGATACGTAGGAGCAGGGCCACGCCCCTGTCAAGCGCAAAAATAAATAATTTCTAAGTAAAAAATACAAACACATCTCTTTCAAAAATCAAAAATCTTATTTTCAAAGTAGGGGATTAAGTCGGTCGTACGGCCGGGTTAATCATTGTTTTAGGATAAGTGAACTGTGGTCCTTCAGAGCCCCAGCGCTCCTTCAGCCCCCAGCGGCCCTTCAGACCCCCAGTGGTCCTTCAACACAGATCACACAATCCTAAAACCCCTATATTAAAAAACACCAAACACACGAACATTTTCTACAAGAACTACGTAGCTTTGAATTCTCCATCGCACCGGGAGATACGTAGGAGCGGGCCACGTCCCGTCAAGCACTTCTTTCTAAAAACCCTTTTTTTCTCCTTTCTCGCCAAAAAATAAAAAATTTATTAAGTTCTTTAATTCATTTTCAATAAGAAATAAAGAGGCAAATTAGGTATTTTTCAGGTCAACATATAAAAACCACACATTTAATTAAAGGTTCCCTCTCAGTAGAGAGGACGTGTGAGGTGCTAATACCTTCCCCGCGCGTAACCGACCCCCGAACCCTAATCTCTAGTTTTGCAAGACCAATCGCTTTCCAAAAAAGGTTTTCCTAATATTTTCCTTAATAAATATTGGTGGCGGCTTCATTGTTTTTTAGAAAAGTTGTGAACGAGGAAGGTTCTCCCTCGGGGACTTTTTCGGGCGCAACATGTAGGGATCAGAGGTTAGATATCAGAAAATGGAAAAAATTGCTTTCGCTCTACTAGTCGCGGCACGACGCCTCCGACCTTACTTCGTCGCCCACCATGTCGTGGTACGGACAAATCACCCGATCTGGCAGATCTTACACCGACTCGACTTAGCAGGACGAATGATTAAATGGGCAGTAGAACTCTCTGAGTTCGGCATCAAGTACGAGACTAGACCGGCCTTGAAAGCTCAGATACTTGCCGACTTCGTCACCGAAATGACCCCCACCGACCTTGAGGGCGAGTGGTGGACCCTCCATATGGACGGATCCTCAAATCCAAAAGGGAGCGGTGCAGGGCTAATGTTGGAAAGCCCGACGGGCGTTGTAATCGAGGCTTCCCTCACTTTTGGTTTCCCTACCTCAAACAACCAGGCAGAGTACGAGGCATGTATAGCAGGACTCCGACTTGCCATAGACCTCCGACTTACTCGGCTCACCTTAAACACGGACTCGCTGTTGGTAGTCTCGCAAATTGGGAAGCAATACGAAGCTAAAGACCCGACTTTGCAGAAGTTTTTAGCCCGTGTGCGGGAATTACTTTCATGTTTCGTATTTGCGGAAGTCAAGCACGTTCCCAGGACGGAAAACACCAGAGCGGACGTCCTTTCCAAGCTCGCCAGCACTAAAATTCCAGGAAATCACCGATCGATCATCCAAGAAACGCTGAGCAAACCAAGCGTCCTACCCAATCCCGAGCCCATCTTTCCTGTCTATGTAATTGAGGAAAGCAAAGGTTGGATCTCGCCTCTGGTGGAGTATATCAAGTTGGGGAACGAGCCCCCTGACTCGCGCGAAGCGAAAATGTTGAGGAGAAGGGCCTCGTCTTTCTCCGTAATCAATGGAACGCTCTACAGAAGGAGTCTCTCCGCGCCACTACTAAAATGCATTGAAGGAGAGGAAGCAGATTACGTCTTGGCCGAGATCCATGAGGGGATCTGCGGGCAACACCTTGGGGCTCGGTTTCTAGCCCGGAAGGCTTTAAGAGCAGAATATTTCTGGCCAACCATGGAGACCGACGCAAGAAACTATGTCAAGAAATGCAAGAAGTGTCAGATCCATGCCAAAGTACACATAGCACCTCCTGCCGAACTCACCAGTCTCACCTCGCCATGGCCTTTCGGGTGGTGGGGGATCGACCTTCTGGGACCATTCCCAACCGCCCCCGGTCAGGTCAAATACCTGATAGTAGCGGTAGATTACTTCACCAAATGGATTGAGGCTGAGCCCTTAGCTATTATCCGCGCAAAGAACTGTATCAAATTCTTCAAAAAGAATATAATGACCAGATTCTGGATCCCCGAAGTAATTGTCACCAACAACGGAACTTAGTTCACCGAGAAGGATTTCAGAAGCTCATGACCGACCTTCAAATCAAACATCGGTTTACCTCGGTGGAGCACCCTCAAACTAATGGCCAGGCCAAGGCTGCAAACAAAGTACTCCTCAATGGACTAAGGAAGCGACTTGATGAAGACAAAGGCAAATGGTGTGAGGAGTTACCTTATGTGCTATGGGCTTACCGCACAACCCCCCAAAGTTCCACGGGGGAAACTCCTTTCCGGCTCTCATATGGGAGCGAGGCTGTAATCCCGGTCGAGATCGGAGAGTTAAGTTGGAGAACCCTCCATCCAAAGTCACCAGGGGACAACAATCAAGATTAAAAGAGAACCTCGACCTCATCGACGAAGTGCGAGGCCAAGCCTCCCTTAAAGAGGCACTAGTCAAGCAAATGGTAGCAACCCGGTATAACTCAAAAGTTATCCCGAGGGACTTTGAAGTCGGTGACCTGGTTTTCCGAAGAGCCGATGTCGGTTTAATAAACGCCGCCCAAGGCAAGCTCGCCCCAAATTGGGAAGGGCCATACCGAGTTATATCCAAGACTGGTAACAGCGCCTACGAGTTGGAGACACTGGTTGGGAAAACGATCCCAAGGACTTGGAACGCAACCAAATTAAAAAAGTATTACAGTTGAGTTACGCTTTGGAAGAAGAACGGTGTATACCGATTTTACCATTTCCTTTATATGAAGAACGGTGTATACCGATTTTACCATTTCCTTTATATGAAGAACGGTGTATACCGATTTTACCATTTCCTTTATATGAAGAACGGTGTATATCGATTTTACCATTTCCTTTATATGAAAAGCGGTGTATACCGATGTTATCATCTCCTTATATGAAGAACTGTGTATACCGATTTTACCATTTCCTTTATATGAAGAACGGTGTATACCGATTTTACCATTTCCTTTATATGAAGAACGGTGTATATCGATTTTACCATTTCCTTTATATGAAAAGCGGTGTATACCGATGTTATCATCTCCTTATATGAGGAATGGTCTATACCGAAAATGTCAATCTACACTTCGACCAAAGACGGTTTTCCACCGACGTACTGGTTGAACGAGGTTGCCACCACCCTAAGGGGCGAGTTCGATCTGGGCCGAGTCCCGGTAAACTGCCCCGAAGGCGATACACGTTATGTTCCAAGATTCAAAGGAACGTACTGGTAGGCCGAGGTTGCCACCACCCTAAGGGGCGAGTTCGATCTGGGTTGAGTCCCGGTAAACTGCCCCGAATGCGATACACGTTATGTTCCAATATTCAAAGGAACGTACTGGGTGGCCGAGGTTGCCACCACCCCAAGGGGCGAGTTCGATCTGGGCCGAGTCCCGGTAAACTGCCCCGAAGGCGAATCAAAACACAAGTGCACAAATTTAACCAGCAGAACAAAGCACAACCAAAGTAGAGAAAACCGGAAATCCGGGCAAATAAACAAATATTACAGGCCACCCCGGATACCGGGCCCTCAAGTTCAGAAAGGTTACAAAATATTTCATAACTCCAGTTCCGACCGGAACCTGGGACTTCCCTCGCCACCGGTTCTGCCGGGAACTCAAAAATTAACCCTAAAAATCCGCCCAAGAGAATCACTTCTGCCCACAGGTCAGGCCGAGGATGGGCGCGGATAAACGACGTCACACTCCTCAGAGCTGGAGTTGACCTTAACAATACGCCCCCCATCCACAGTGTGATCCACACTCAATCTCCTGGTCTAGTGCCAGAGAAGGGTGAATCACGGCGACCTGGGCAAGCGCCTTTTCAAAGCTCTCCGCAGCCACCTCAACATCCATATCGGCCACCTCGACCATTTCAAGCTCGGTGTCTCGGATCTTCTCGCGAGCCAGCCTAAGCTCCTCTTCCAGTTCAACGACCCGGAACGAGGGATCCACGCTGGACCCAACCGTGACCTGCCCGACTTTCCGAAGGTCAGCTTCAAGCTCGGAAATCCGGACCCTCAGCGAGGCAACCACCTCCACTGCGTGCCTATCTTGGCTCTCGAGTTCAGAGATCCGGAGCTCGAGCTCCTTGTTCAGGTTCAGGGCAGAGACCCTTTCCCCTTCTAGCCTATCCCTCTCCGCCTGGAGTGCGGAAAGGTCTTCCTGGGTCTTCGTTAGAGTCGAAGACAGGGACTCATATTTTCTCTGCAGCTTAGCCCGGAGCTCCCGTTCGACGTCCCTCTCCGCCAGGGCATCTGAAATTATGGAAATAAGAAAGTTAAGAATGAGACTACCAAAAGAGAAATCAAGAAGTAATATGACCCTTTTATTTACTTTTGGCCTGGCTTTCAGCCTCCGCCCTTTGTAATTTGGAAACGTCGGCCAAATGCCGAAACAGCCTGGCAGCGGCCTCCACCGGATCAACCCGGGAATTTTCAAGGTGCTTCTTCAAAAATTCGCTGTCTATCGAGATCCCGGAAGATCTCGAAGCTTTATGCTTCCCATGACGACCTTTCTTTGAAGCTCGAGGGCCCTGAGATGCGGAGGCAAGGTCTTCCTGCGGCACAGGGCACTGCCTTTTCCGATGTTGAAGGTCAGCCGTCCGATCCTCGGCGTAGGTGGCTACGGTGACAGTATTGATCAGAACGGCAGGCAGAGGCTCAGTTCGGTGAGGCGTGGCTTGGGGATTCTGCGGGATGCCAGCTCTCCTCTCCGAAATCGCTTTCAAGCGGGAAAATTTGTCAGTCCCCATGCTATCGGCAAAGTAAAGAGAAGAAGGAATGTTATGACAGAAAAGGCGACAATTAAAAATTATGGTCATTGTAAGCTGTCAAAACCTACAAAGCACGGCCATCACTTGGGACCTAGAGCCCGCCCCGACCAGACGGGCTACATCGATGCCGAACTTTTTGGGATCCCGGTAGGTAATCAGGTCAGCAAAATTAGTCAGGATCGCCAGAGACTCCTGATCTATGGGAGTTAACCTGCTCAAGCCGACCGTATACGCATGAGGTCGCCGGTTGAAGTGAGACAGGGACCACCCTATCTGGAACTTAGTGGACTCTAGAGACTCCCCATCAGCACCATATTTGCCAACAAACCTCACGGCCTCCTCATTCACCGGCTCGACAAAGAAGTACTTGTTTTTCCAATTTTTCAAGGAATCGGAGTAGGGCATGAAAATTGTAAGCCCCCCCGAGCGCGGAAACTCACATGCTCCCACCGATCCTGGGTCCCATCCTCGTGCCTCCGATTGACCTCGAAGAGGTGGAAAAACAGATCAGAGGAGATCGGCCTCTCCAAGTGAATGCACATAAGCTCGAAAGCCCGCAAGAACGCCCATGCATTGGGGTGAAGCTGGGAAGGCGCGAGGTTCAGAATCCCCAAGGCCTCTTGCTGAAAGGCAGTGAAAGGGGGGGTAATCTTCATGTCAAAGATCGTCACTCCATACATGACGAACTTCAACGCTTTTGGCCAAACCGCTACATGTTGACCATCGGCCATCCCCTCCACGTTCCATAACTGATCTTCCTTGCTGGAAATCCGGTGCACGATATGGCTCAAATCATCTCCGATCTGGTAGACTGACTGAATCTCCCTCAGCGCTTCCGACACCCAAGAGTACTCCCGAGGGACATTCAGAGGGAGCGTCAGGGGAACATCAACCGGCTCAACCCCGATACTGGGATATTGATCGGAGTAACCTCCTTCGCAAACGAGATTCCCTTGGCGATCGAGCTCATCTTCATGGTTCCAACTTTCGGAAATCTCGGCTTCGTTGTCATTGGAACTCCAGCTGCTGCTCCCTTGCTCTTCGTCGTCTGGTTCAACATCGGACCCCTCCGAGTCAAGAACAACTACCTCAGGTTGGTCGGCCTTTGGCAGCTCATTGCTAGGAACCCCGGGAGAGCGGTTATCAGCATGAAAACTGGTAGGAGCGAAGCCCAGACCGTCTTGAACATCGGGCCCAACCGACCCAGAGCACCAGTACGATTCTCCACCGAATCTCTAGGATCAGAAGCCATCGCTTTGGCAACAATGGGGCGGTCTGCGTTAGCAACCCGACAGGTTTGTTTCGTCCTCGCCAGATCGGACCTGTAGAAATGGGGGCTTGACGGTCAGGTTGATACTAAACAGTGGGTCCACAACCAAGTCGGAACCCGACCTGACGACCCCCACTCTGTATCGATAAGTACGGGCTCCGGGAGACCCCGACCATAGCCTAAAACAAGAAGCGGCAAATAAAAGTAGGGGGACTAACCTTGCAAGATTGAAAGCTCGCCGGCATGTGAACCTGATCGCGTACTTCAACGATCCCACTGAGACTCACTACAGAACTCTGAAATGAGAAGCTATGAGACGAGATTAAGATCGGAGGTCAGAGCAACTTCAAGAAATCAGTACAAGTGAGGGAGGTCCCCTCCATATATATAGGAATCTGAGGACTTCAAAGTGGGCCTGGGCCTACGCCACGCGGCCCAATGCTAGCCCCTAGACAGGCGCGTCCTTCCAAGCGCCATCATTCTCCAATCACCCTCGAACGGCGCGTCCCATGAATGACATCAGTCAAAAGCGTGGAAATCGAGGTGCCACTTTAAATGAAACGCCTCGAGTCACTCGGCTTACCTCGGTCTCAAGCAAAGCGCCTCGAGATGCTCGGCGTACCTCGGTCTCAAGCAAAGCGCCTCAAGTCACTCGGCTTACCTCGGTCTCAAGCAAAGTGCCTCGAGACGCTCGGCGTACCTCGGTCTCAAGCGAGTCACTCGGCTTACCTCGGTCTCAAGTGAGTCACTCGGCTTACCTCGGTCTCAAGCAAAGCGCCTCGAGACGCTCGGCGTACCTCGGTCTCAAGCGAGTCACTCGTCGTACTTCGGTCTCCAGCGAAACGCCTCAAGTCTCTCGACTTACCCCGACTTTGAAGGATCATCACGGTTTTCCAAGAACAACAAGTCTAGCCCGCCCAAGGGCGACCCGACTTGGGGGGCAACTGTTACGGATTGGGCCTTTGTGCTTAAGGCCCAACACCAAATGCAAGTCCATCAACCAATGGAGGAGATCAAAGACCTAGATCCAATGGTTCCCATCGATCCCCAAAACCTATAAATAAGCATTCAATGCAAGCACTAAAGGTACACACTCTCCAACCATCTAACTTGCAATCAGTCCACTTGCTGACTTGAGCGTCGGAGTGTCATTGCAGGTACACACCACCCCAGATCGGAGCCAGACTCGGATTGATCAGGAGCTTAATTACCAACTATATCGGATCTGACTAGGTATCTAGGATCGGATATCAGTCTCAAGGTAAGGTACAGAACAAATATATTCGTGTTTACGTAGAATGAGTTGTTATATAGAACTCAAATTTCATACAAAGTGCATTTTTTTAACAAAAAAATATTATACTTCACGTAGTTGACTCTAGGAGGTTATTAGGACCTTACCTTAAATACGAGTTTAGACCCCTAAGATTCCTTGGAATTTCAAGGACGAAGTGTAGAATTGTAACACCCTGTTTTCCATACACTACAAAAAAAAAATGCTGATTAGCGAGGGACCAATCAGTCGCTAATTCCCTTGCTAATTAGCGAGGGATTCAAATTTCCCTCGCTAACTCTGGGTGCCACGTGTCAAAAATGTGACTGCCGCGTGTTGCATTTAGCGACGGATTTCCGTCGCTAATTCCCTTTTGATTTTTTTTTTTGATAAACCTGCTTATTTTATTAATAAATAATAAAATTTAAAATAGCTAAAACAATTTAAATAAAAGAATATACGAATCAACAAGTCTGACTCATCATCAAGTCCTAATAAAATCTGACTCAACAAGTCTGTGTCATCCGAATAAAACAACATAACTTAGTCTGAAATGTTAAAACAAAATACCAAAATGTCGAAGTAAGAATACAACAAGTCCTAATAGGCGCTATCGGAATCATCAGAGTCCTTAGGCCCCTGAGGTTGATGTTGTTGTTGTTGCTGCATCGTCTTAAAATACTTATACATCAAGTTCTGCTTATTTGCCACCCACCCGAAGTCATCCTGCATCTGCTTCATAGTCTGCACATAAGTCTGTCTGCATCTCCTGCTGACTGCAGCTCCTGCCACATAGCCTGCAGCTCCTGCTGCTGAGCCTGCACTAGTTGCCTAAGCTGCTCTGTCTCTTCAGCTGAAGGAGTAGGAGCTGGTCGACTGCTAGAACCTCCGCTGGCGCCAACCCCAAACTCGGCCATAACTGGAGCCAAGGGCCCTAAACCATACAAGCGACCCTTATTCCAACCTTCCAAGTTTGCCCAGTTGCGGTTCGCCAAAGCTATCATCTCAGGGGAAAGTTGACCAAGTGAGTCAGGGTTCCAGCTCCCCTAAGTCGCCGGAGTCATGATCTCATTAATTTGCTCCTGTTTTGCATAACATAAAAACATAGCATAATTAACTCTCCATTTTAACAAAACATTATATAATACAAATCAAGTTGTATATTTACCGGAGTCATCCTCGAGCGTTCATCAACAAACTCCTTAGTATCCTTTCTCACATGTGTGACCTTGTGCAGCTCAGGAATAGTTACAGGGCGTTCAGTCTTCTTATTCTGTAAAATGAAACACATTTTCAACGAGTGCTAACTAATTAACTAAAGTAAAAAAAGAAACAGATTTTTAAAATAATTTACCATCTAACAGCATGCTGAGCCTGGTTGATGGAGCCACAGCAGTGAAGCGAGCCACCCTTTTTTGAGTTTCTATTCTTCTTGGCTTTTTCAGCATTTCTTTTGAACTTTTCTGTAGCCCAATGTGCCTTGAAGGCATTCCAAACTTCATGACTCTTGTAATCCAGCTGCTTATCTCTACGTCGCAACTTATAGAGCAAATCTGACAATCGACAGCCCATCCTAATAAAAAAATTTCCGCACCTTTGCATCATATTCTGAATCCCATGTCACGTTGCTCTGTATTAAGCAAAATGAAAATATGTATTAGTAATTACATTAAACATTAAATTAAAATTAACAATATAGGTAATGACATAATTGACACTTACCTTATAGAAGTCCAAAAGATCTTCGTTGTACTCGTCAGTCACTTTAGTCCATTTTGGATGGAAATTTTGAAAATACATTTTCTGAATGACATAGGTGATGTTTGATGAAGCCGTCTTCGCAGGAAGAAGTCTGCATAATGGAAGATATATTAAACAATCAAATATATATATATATATATATATATATATATATATATATATATATATATATATATAAGTCTCTGCATAAGCCAAACAATATAATACTTATGTGTCACCATTGGGATAAATGACTTTGTGACGAACACCATTCTCTTCAACTATGTGCACTCTCTCGTCACCGCTCGATGAATCTAAATCAGCATGATCATCACCAATATCTGGCTCGGTATGATCATCCTTGGCCTGGGGCTTTGTATGATCCACCTGGGCTGAGTATGTAGCTTGGGTGTAGGCATAGATAATCTAGCTGGTGTACTCACATACTCAGCTGGTGTACTCATATACACAGCTGGTGTGTCCATATGCCCAGCTGGTGTGCCCATAAAATACCTAGGTGGGTGAAGAGGATACCAATTGGGGCTCGAGGGAGACCCAACTGGTGGGGCAACCAGAGCGGAATGTGAACTCTCTCCAGGCCTCTAGCAATAGTGGTACTCTGGGGCAACTCGATATACCTATGATCCCTCATATTCCCAATATTAATTACCACCTCATCTCCTCTACCTCAATGACGCCTCCTCGTGGGAGGTTCATCGACCGCCATCTGCTTCCCATGATCACGTCTCGGTGGGTCAGAACCTCCTACTGGATGCATATCTATGAAAAACGAGAAACAGAATGTGATACAAATAACATTAATGATATATATTAATAAAAGAAATTAAATAAAGTAAATTAACAAGAACAATAATGATATATATTAATAAATAAATTTAAAGACAACACAAGAACAATAATGAGTCTAATTAATTTAAAGACAACATAAGACTAATCTAATTATTCATCTTCTTCATGTTCATTCTATTCTTCATAAGACTAATCTAATTATTCATCTTCTTCATCTTCATTCTCTTCTTCATCTTCTTCATCTTCATTCTCTTCTTCATTTTCATTCTCTTCTAATACTGCTTCAACTTCTTCAACATGGAGTCGATCATCACGTAAGGTATCAACCCGTTCAACTTCAATTACCTCATTTACTCCCGACATTTCATCCACCCGATAAGGAACCTCATCCTCCACATCAGTGCCTTCAATGCGACCCCGTGGTTTTGTCTTAATTGCAACACACCATCCTCTCTTAGTTGATGCATATGGAACATAATACATCTGCCTCACATTTTGCGCTAATAAACAGATCATAAAGTTTATACCTTCTATCCATTCGAATGTCCACGGTATTACATTTTGGATTCAATTTCTTTCCTTTAACCGATGGATCATACCAACTACAATAAAACAAAACTATTCTTTTATCATAGTCTAACCGTGGGTATTCAAATTCATATATGTGTTGGATCACACCGTAGTAGTTATCTTCACCTCCTCCTGTTTCCCTTTTAACATATACCCCACTATTAATTGTTTGTTTTCCCTCACTCCATGATTGGGTGTCAAATTTGTAACCGTTAACTACGTACGTGTGCCACTCAGTCACCTCACGAAAAGGACCATCAACTAAGTTCCTCAAGTGTCTCATTAGGGGAGTTGGTTCCGCTTCATAAACCTATGTAATCACATATGAAAAAAATAAGTTATGTCTCATATCGACTTTAAACGTTTGACATTAAAACATTACTTTTATTTACTTACTCTAGCCTTAAACCAGGATGGAAAACTTTCATGTATACGAACAGAAGATTCTTTAGCGTGAATACCCTCAATTCGTAAGAATGCACTGAAAAGGAATTATTCATACTCTTTAGATTAAAACATGATTTAACTTCATACTCTAAAGGTGTATTGATTAAAAACTGAATTGAAGCATACTTACTCAATATATGGTTTAACTTCAGTGCATTGGATCAAGACATGAACATGTGCTGATTTATACTCTTTATCTGATAAGAAGTTGGTTGACTTCTTTCCTGAAGGGCGACCAGGTTTGCTAAACACAGATAAATTGAGCGCGTGTCTTTCTTCTTCAACCTCCATTTCGTTTCTATTATTACTTGACAACATAAAGTTGTTGAAATAATATGAATAGAAATATATTGTTTCACGGTGTAAGTAAACTGTGCAGATGGATCCTTCGACTCTAGCTTTATTCTTCACCGATCGTTTATAATCACCCATTAATCTACACTTGAAGGAAGAACATTTGATTAAACAAATAGTCATAATAAGATAACTTTAATTCAAATGTTGAAATAGATAATTACCTCTCAAATGGATACATCCACCTATAATGAACTGGTCCACCAAGCCTTGCTTCGTATGCAAGGTGAACTGGGAGATACTCCATGGAATCAAAGAAACTGGGAGGTAATATTCTCTCCAACTTACAGATAATGAAAGGAATATTCTGCTCCATCTTAATAATATCATCCTTTCTCAATGTTGAAGAGCACATATTCTTAAAAAATTGACTCACTTCAGTAAGTGGTTCCAAACCACACTTTGGTAACGAACTAAAAGCAATTGGAAGCAAACACTCCATGAATACATGGAAATCATGACTTTTCATCACATACATCTTCCCGGTGTTCACATCCTCACATCTTGCAAGGTTAGAAGAATAACCATCTGGCATCCTCAATCTTTTCAACCATCGACAAACATCTTTCGCTTCATCGGATGTTAGACAGAAGTTGGCTTTGGGTTTTAACATCTTCCCATTAGGAATTTTCACAAAATTCAAATCGGATCGATGTTTGCTACAGTAAAGAGCAGAATCGAATCTAGCCTTATTATTGTCTTTGGTTTTATCTTTCACATTCATCACGGTGACAAATAGGTTGTCAAAGAAATTCTTCTTGATGTGCATAACATCAAGATTGTGTCTCAACAGATTATCTTTCCAATATGAGAGATTCCAAAATATGCTTTTTTTTTGCCCAGTTATACACCCGTCCAAAACCATCCAATCGGGTGAGCACACCTACCTCTGTGGCTTGAAGCAAATCCTTAACTCTTGTCCATATTTCACTTGATGTCAACAAAGGCGGTGGTCCATTTGTTTCAACTACCCTGTCCTTGAAAGCCTTCTTGTTCTTTCTAAATACATGATTAGGCGGTAAGAATCTACGATGCGAGTCAAACCAAGAAATTTTGCCGTCGTATTTCAGCGTAAACACCTTTGTGTGTTCCATGCAGTGGGGACATGCCAATTTACCGTGAGTCCCCCAACCAGACAACATACCATAAGCAGGAAACACTACAAAAAAATTGCCCATTAGCGAGGGATTTTTCCCTTGCTAAATGCCCCAAATCCGTCGCTAATTCCCATTAGCAAGGGAATTAGCGACGGAATCAGTCCCTCACTAATCTGCTCCTCACTAGTGGTAATTAGCGAGGGAACATTCCGTCGCTAATTCCCTCACTAATTAGCGAGGGAATATTCCGTCGCTAACTCTGACAGCCACGTTTTTTTTTATATCAGCCTATTTTTTATATAGTTATTATTATTATTATTATCATTATTATTATGGTGTGGTGATGGTGGTGGTGGTGGTGGGGAAGGGTATTATGGTAGTAGAAAGAGAATGAGAGAGGGAGAGAGAGAGAGAGAGAGAGAGAGAGAGAGAGAGAGAGAGAGAGAGAGAGAGAGAGAGAGAGAGAAATGAGCTATGTGGTGGTGTGGTGGTGGTCGTGGTGGTCGTGGTTGTGGTGGTGGTGGTGGTGGTGAAGGGTATTACGGTAGAGAGAGAAGGAGAATAGTAAGGGAGAAGGAGAGAAAGAGAGAGAGAAATGAGTGGTGGTGGTGGTGGTGGTGGTGTGGTGGTGGTGGTGGTGAAGGGTATTAGGGTAGAGAGAGAAGATAGAGTGAGAGAAGAGTGTGAGGAGGTGGTGATGTTGGTGTGGTGGTGGTGGAAGAGTGAAGAGAGAAGAAGAGTGTGAGAGGAGGTGGTGGTGTGGTGGTGGAAGAGTGAAGAGAGAAGAAGAGTGTGAGAGGAGGTGGTGGTGTGGTGGTGGTGTGGTGGTGGAAGAGTGAAGAGAGAAGAAGAGTGTGAGGAGAGAAAAAGAGAGAAGAGTGTGAGGAGAGTAGGAGAGAAGAGTGTGTGTGAGAGGATAAATAAGCTGAAAAGTCAGAAATTTAGCGAGGGAATTAGCGAGGGACTGGCAATTCCGTCGCTAATCACCTGCACGAAGTCCTATCATCTAAAAGCTGTCAGAAATTAGCGAGGGACTGACAATTCCGTCGCTAATCACCTGCACGAAGTCCTATCATCTAAAAGCTGTCAGAAATTAGCGAGGGACTGAAAAATCCGTCGCTAATTAGCGAGGGACCTAAAAATCCGTCGCTAATGACAGAATTAGCGAGGGACTAAAAATTCCCTCGCTAATAAGCATTTTTTTTGCAGTGAAAGTCGTTAATTGTCCACATCAATGCCGCTCTCATCATAAAATTCTTCTTTCGTGTTGCATCATATGTCAAAACAACCCACCACAATCTCTTGAGATCATCAATTAGAGGTTCCAAAAAGATATCAATGTTAGATTTTGGATTGGATGGACCAGGTATCAGACAAGTCAAAACATATACGGTTTAGTCATGCATATCTCGGGAGGAAGATTGTAATGGATAACAATGACTGGCCAGCAAGAGTAGGGTGTCGCAAATGCTTGGATATATGGAGTAAATCCATCAGAGCACAAGCCAAAGTGCTTGGATATATGGAGTAAATCCATCTGAATGCACTTGATCAAAGTGCTTCCACGCTTCACCGTCAGATCTGTGGCGTAAAATGTCTGAGGTACGCCTATTCTCATAATGCCAAGTCATTTTCTGTGCAATTTTGGTCGATGTAAACATTCTTTGCAACCTTGGAACTATAGGCAAATATAACATCGACTTTACAGGGATGGGTTTATAATTACGTTTTCCCCCTCTACGAACATGGTACCTCAACTTTCCACAGAATTTGCATTGAAGAAGCTCACCGTCGTTTTTACCAAATTCGTTGTTATCCACACAACAAACAATCTTTTTAAATTCCAATCCCAGCTTCGAAACTAACATCTTTGCTTCATAATACCTTTTTGGCAAATTATCCATATTAGGTGTCGCTTCCAACATCATTTCAATCACATAGTCTAAACCCAACTCAAAAATATTACTCATGGATTTTGATTGTGGCGAGCCTTCAAACAACGGTTTGTTTGAATCTCTTAACAAATTATAAAATCTATGTGCTTATTCATTAGGAAGTTCATCATGATCGTCATACTAAGGCTCATCAAATAGCACATTCACCCCGAGATCATCACAAATCATGTTTTCCATCAATTCAAAAATTTCATTACATGGAACACCAACACCAGAACTGCTTGAAGCCCCTACGTCAAAAATTGGAAATCGTTCTCCATGGTCCAAAAAAATCCACCAATTAGGCCTAAACCCCCAATGATACAAGTACTCCCTGATTTCATCATCGGTCCTAATAGGTACACCGTCGCATTTTAAACATGGACATCTAACCCCCTTTTCCAGTTTACCAAAATCATGTTGCCACGCTACCACAAGAAACTGTTCAACCCCAATTACAAAATATTCCTTCAAACACGTTCTTCTCAAAAATAACCGATCATACACCCAACCACGATTCAATTGATACCAGGTCATCTACACACATTTAAAAAAATGCGTTAGATTCCCATAACATTCCCAATAACCTATATCAAGTTAGTGGCATCGATATGATCTCAGTGGAGATGATTTCGAGCCGAATATGGGGGTCAAGGACAACACAAACCCCTTTTCCATCCAAGTAGTGAAGGAAGTTATTTCTAACTCCCAACCTTATTGTTGTTAGTATCGTCTTTGTTAGTATCGTCTCGCAATTATCTCAATGGAGATGATTTCGAGCAAAATATGGGGGTGAGGGACAACACCTCACCCTTTTCCATCAACAGCACACAATAACAACTACATCCAATATAGTCATCTAGCCTATGGTTCATCAAACATTTTAACAACAATTAGAAACTTTTCAATTAACAACTCTAAAATCATATAATTTTCAATAACACATTTCAGTTAACATCTTTAAGTCTCTAACAACACACACTTTTCAATTTCAATTCAATTTCAATTCAATTTCAATTTCAATTACACTTTTCATTTTTAATTTCAACAATTTAACACAATTTCAATTAATATCTCTAACAACATACACAATTTTCAATTCTCAACAATTTTCAATCTAACTCTTCTCAACAATTTCAATTTAGCAATTTCAAATTCACATTTCAATTACTAACAACTATCATCCCTAACATAGTTTCCCAAACAACATTCACTTCTAACAACTACAAATTTATTCTAACTCACATTTCACACTCAATCCTACAACCTTAAAAACAACAAGTTTATTTTAACAACCACAACAACAACAAATTCTAACTCACATTTCACACTCAATTCTAACTCACATTTCACAACAACACTCAATTCTAACACACAACAACAACAAATTTATTTTAACAAGTTTATTCTAACAACTACAACCTTTCTAACAACAACATCAATCCTAAACATTTAAAAATCACATTTCACATTTCAATAATAAATTATAAAAACAACAAAACAAAAATAATACTTAAAAATGAAAATAAAGAAAACTAACCGTTATGAGATTGAGGTCCGGTGACAGTGACACTCTGGTGCGGTGGTTCGGTGACGGTGCACATTCTGGTGCGGTGGTGAGCTAGAGATTGAGCTTGTGGTTGTGTGGTTGAGTGGTTGTGTGGTTGAGGTTGTGGTTGTGTGGTTAAGGAGAGAGAGGAGAGAAGGAGAGAGGGTGACGGTTCGTGATAGTGGTGGTGGTGGTGGAAGTTATGGGAAGGTGGGAGAGAAGAAGAGAGAAGAGTGTGAGGTTCGTAGGAGAGAGAGGGTGACGGTTCGTGGTGGTGGTGTGGTCGTAGGAGAGATAAACGGAGAAGAGGAGAGAAAGCTGAAATAAGAGTGTGGTGTGTGGTTCGGGTAGGGTAATTTTTTTTAGGGTTTGCGAGGGAATGATATCTGTCGCTAATCACCTTGATTCTGTTGCTATCTGTCTTCCCACTTCCCAAGGACTGCAACGGTCAGATCAGGGTTTGCGAGGGAATGAGATCCGTCGCTAATCTGTCGCTACTCACCTTGATTTTCGTGCCAATTTTTTCAAATTCCCGCCCCCACGTAGCGAGGGACGAGACCCGTTGCTAATCCCAGTAATTTCATCGCTAACGTGGAGCAGAAACGACATTCCACATTCCCTCGCAAATTCCCTCGCTAACGTCAGTTTTAGCGACGGAATATCTTTCCCTCTAATGTCCGTCGCTACTAAGGATTTTTTTTGTAGTGATAATTTGTATTTGTTCGAATCCTAATTCGTATACTTTGTTTTCATTCTTGTTTAGGCCTCTTTAAAAACTAAAATAAATTGATTTACATTCATTAAACTTCTACCTTACGTTTCATCTTTCATTTGGCTTTGGTTTGACTCCATTCTGATATACACAACTCTTGATACACTCCCTCAAAGCAACATGACACAAGTGTTTATCTTGATAAACACATAGAAAATTTAAAAGGATATATCAACATATATCTCTATTCAGGCCAAATATATTTCATAAATTTATATATTTTTCTCTTTGCTTTCTAACGCCACCAAGAGTGCCTCAATCGGACACCTATAGCTCAAGTTATGACCAAAACAGTGTCAGGTGCGTTTTTTGATGCTTTGGGCCTCCATTCCGACCCGTTATTGGATCCAAATCTGAGTGTAAGCTATAAATAGGTGCTGGGCTCAATAATTTTGACCTAAACCCTAATTTACATTACACCTGAGCAATCGGAATTCTCTTTGATGGATTTGAGTCTCTATTATTCTTGTGTTTCACCGTTGTTGTTACTTGTGAGCACTACCTATGAGGATTCACATTCTTTTCTTTTCTCTGTCCTTGAGAGACTTTATAATCATCTAAGAATCCTCTCCCCTTGTTATTTTAGATTAAAATTTTGTGGTATTAACTTCAAAATTTGTGGTAAGCACATGTTCTTCATATTCAAATCCTTTCACGAGTTTTATAAACCGTAAGAAACTCTATCTGACATATGTTCTTCATATTCATGTCTTTTCTTAAAGTTTTATAAACCATTAGAACCTGTTTCTGACATATCTTCTTCTGCCAGTGTCAGAATCACGTGTCGTTTAAAGCTACACGCTCGCTGAACCGTCTTTATTGGACTAGAAAATCATGGTAAACATTTATTCCCTAGCTTTTTGATCATTTTTAGTCCCTATGAAAAAGATCTAATACCGTACCTTTGTCATTTGTTATTTGTGACTTCTGGTATCATCAAGGGACTAATATATGTGTTATATATAATACTGTTTAGAGCGCATCAATTGTTGTTTTCACTTAACACTCCTGTTCAGGATCACTTGGATTCGAGGCAAGAAGAGGGGGATGATAACTAGGGAAAATGGTAGTTTAGAATGCAATTGACATAACTAGGATGTCTGATGATCCCTATGTCTTACCCTGACAATATATTTGTGTGTAAATCATTGTATGGGTAATGGTGAAACCCAGTGAAAAGGTTAGAAAATCAGAATCTGCACCGATGCCATTTTAGTTTTGTAGAGATATTAAAAAGAGAGATTTGGGAGAAGTCATCTTCTCACTTTCTTGACGGTAACAGCTTGTACATAGTTTGTTTATATAGAAACTATCAAGATAAAATCATAAAACTACCTCCTAACAATAAACTAATAGATAGAACTAGGTTACATAACAAACTAATCTAAATGGTTAAATTACATTGGTAACACACTTTAAATAAAACACCCCGCATTTAATTAGTACTCGTTTAACCTTAATTTTGGAAGTTTATCTACAAACAATTTTTACAGACCAAAAACGAACTTCCAGAAAATTGGGAATCTTGCCAACAAAGGTTGGTCCAATTGGTAAGAATTTAGCTCACATCTCACAAGGACGTGGGTTCAAATCTTGCTGCAGATGTGAGGACCTTGTTGGTAGGTAATATGTAAATACTTCTGTAAGCGTTCAAAGAGTGTTGAGGCTATCTTTGACCCTGTTGAGCCCCCAGGACCAACCTCGCCTAAACTTTCAGTAACCAAAAAAGAAAAGGAGAATCTTACTTCAACGTACAAAAAAGAAAAGGGGAATCTTAGAAAAAGTAGGAGTGTCGATAGTCATTTTTTATCCTCGGTTTGGACAAAGGCGCTGCCAAGGGGGGTGCCTGGTGGGGCCATGGTCACCCCCAAAATTTTAAAAATATTTAATAGTTATATAAAAAGTGGTTAAGGCCCCACCACTATTTTGGCACAACCTTTCAGATCACAGAAACCAGCATTTTTCGACATGTCATTCTGCAAACAACTTGTCAAAATGTTATGTTTGTCTTCTCCTTATAAAGTTATTCTAATATTACCTCGATGGAGTCTGAAGCTTCTCTCAAGGCACAAAACTACATATTATTATTTAAAAGTCACATTTTTTATTGAGTCATACATTCCCTGGATAAATATCCTGGCTTCGCCAACTGGACTTCATTCTCTTACATCTTTCCTCAAGTTCAACTGGGTTTCTGGGCTGGCTCATGCTTCTTTCCCGAACCACTAAGGCCTCATCGTGTCTGTTTTTTATGGTTTTTCACTTCATACCCTCCAATTTATACTTCATATATCTAATTAAACTTTTTCTTTTCAATTACCCTTCTCATATTTCAGTAAAACTCATCTACTCCCAATTTTTAATATTAACACATTTCGAAAATTAAAATTATTGAAATTTCTAGTATGTTATTTTTATTTAACATTAGAAATTTTTTTTTTGGTCAAGATGTATTGATTTCCATAGAAATGGGCAAGGCCCCAACCAATGCAATCCAAAGAAAGAACAACAACCTAAATAGATTATGGCACCACACAAGATATGGGCTCAGATAATCAATAAAATAAAAAGGCCAGTCCAAACATTACTAAAGACCAGACTAAAACTAAACGGATCCCTTAACCCGGTTGGTGAGAAAAACAAGTGAAACAGTAAAGATTCAATTCAAAGCTGACACCAACCCTAGAAAGGAGAAGACAAGAGAGTCACTGATAGATCCAATCTAACCACAGACACCAAAAGAGGAATAAAAAAAACCATAAAATAGAACAAAAGAAAAGTAACCAACAAGATCAACACGATCAACAACTACATCACACAATAGGATCATAATCAACAAAATCTATCAGATATCATTGAAGCTACTATTGATACAATCCTCCGTAATTGCATGCCTTAATTCATCAGGAGGTTTAGACATCCAATTGCTCAATAACAAACCCTTCGACGCAAGATTTGCAATAACATGAGCAGCTTTGTTTCCACCACGCTTCGTCCAGGTAATCTCACAATTTGAAATAGATTCAGCGATGTTTGCTATATCACAAACAATAGAATTGATTTCTTTGTGCAATTTGTTCTTTTTGCAAACCTCAACGAGAGTGAGATTATCTGATTCCAAGATCACATGCTGAAGAAGAAGTGTCGTAGCCATCGAAGCTGCCTCTCTGAGTCCAAAAGCTTCAGCAACAATTGCAGATTCCGCAAACATTCTCTTGATAGATGCGGTAAGAACAGGCCCTTTATTATCTCTGCATATAATACCTATGAAAGAAATCCCAGTAGCTTTATCAAAAGCTGCATCACAGTTTAGTTTTGTAACATGAGAAAGAGGAGGTCTCCAAAATGAAGGAACTTCTCTAGATCTGGGCATTGGGGAAATTTGGTTATCAGAGGGTAATTTAACAGTAGAAAAAATGTACTCTGAGAATAGTGCATTGATTTTATGGAGAACTTCTATAGGCTTAGGCAATTTATCATTGAAAATAGCATCATTCCTAGATTTCCAGATGTTCCATAAGGTGAAAATTAGCCTAGTCATACTTTCTTTAGATCCTTGAAATAGAGAATTATTCAAATTCATGCACCAATTATGAAAAGAAGTGAGACCATAGGCATTAGGTGTAGGAACAAACTGAAGACCAAACCAAAGGGGTCTAGTCCAAGGGCAAAGAAGCAGAAGGTGTTCAATAGTTTCATTCTCAGTAGAACAGAACACACATTTAGGAGAAGTAGCAATCCTCTTCTTATAAAGAGCTTCTTTAGTTGGGAGGAAGTTATGTGATGCTCTCCACATAAAATGCTTCATCTTAGATGGAACATTAGAATTCCAGATAAGATCCCAATATTCCGAAGGAATGGAATTAGAAGAAGAAGGATTATGGCTAACCTGAGTAGAATTGAGAAGACATCTATAGCCAAACTTTACTGAGTAAACACCATTCTGAGAGTGTGGCCATATAAGAGAATCAGAATTTTTAGACCAAGAAATTGGAGTCTTAATTGCTTCAATGGCAGAAGCAGGAGTAAGATTGGTCCTGAGTTTAGAAATATCCCATTCCTTATCAAGACTAATAAGATCACCCACCTTGGTAACAGTAGCTAAGATATGAGGAATAGCTTTAGAACCCGATGCTAACCAATTATCATTTGCAATGCTAACATTCAAACCATTTCCAATTTCCCATCTAGCTTCCTTCATAATTAGAGTTCTTCCATGCATTAAACTTTTCCAGACCCAAGAAGAGTTTCTTCCAATACTAGCTTGCCAAAGCTCTATTGAAGGATAATAGATTGCTTTGAGAGTAGAAGCCCAATAAGAATTAGGTTCACGAATAAGTCTCCACACTTGTTTAACCAAGAAAGACCCGGAATCTTAGAACCACCCCCACTCAGCAGGGATACCAAGGTACTTCCTTGGGTGATTCCAACGAGGAATGTTAGTAATGTTAGCAATATTAGCTTTAGTTGCAGGATCAACCCTAGAGCTACAAATAATCCCAGATTTGGATAAGTTGAGTTTTTGCCAGAAGCTTTTGTAAATAGGTTCAAAATATTTATGATTTGAAAAACATCTTCTTGAGAGTCTTTAGTAAACAAGATAGCATCATCAGCAAAGAATAGGTAAGATAGAGTAGGAGCATTGTCAGCCAGATTAATGCCATGCAGAATGTTGTTATTGCAAGCATCATAAATTAACCTTGTTAGAACATCAAACACCAAAATAAACAGATATGGAGAGAGAGGATCTCCCTACCTTAATCCTCTTTTAGGATAAACTTTCTTAGATGCAAAACCATTCACTTGGTAAGAGTAGGAGACTGTAGAAACCAAATACATGACAGATTTAACCCAAACCTCCATCAAAACCATAGGCCAATAAAACTTTTTCTAGAAACTCCCAATTGACTCTATCATATGCCTTATTCATATCCAACTTAAGAGCCACCCCTTTCCCTCCTTTCCCCTGCTTTCTTTTGAGAAAATGGAATGCTTCATGGGCTATAATTAGATTGTCTTGAATCATACGACCCCCAACAAAAGCACTTTGTTGGGGAGAGACAATTTTAGAAAGATACGGTTTCAACCTTAGCTATATATCTTAGCTATTACTTTATAAATGAAAGTACAGCAGCTAATAGGCCTTAATTGAGAAATAGATTCTGGGTGAGGAACTTTTGAAATGAGAGCAACATTAGTGAAGTTAACTCCATCACCCAGAATACCTTCATTGAAGAATTTCCTCACAGAGTTGAAAACATCATCTTTAACTGTTTCCCAGTTTTTCTGGAAAAACAATCCATTAAGGCCATCAGGGCCTGGAGCTTTATGAGATCCTAGATCAAAAACAGCATCTTTGACCTCCTTGAAAGTGGCTGGACTAGTAATAGAGTTATTCATAGATCTATCAATACACTTAGGAACAACTCTTAGACATTGATCAATACAATTAGGAGATTCAACATTATATAAATCATTATAAAAGTTGACAATACCATTCATAACATCTAATTGTCCTTCAAGCCAGACTCCATTCCCATCTTGAATCCTTAGAAGCTTGTTCCTATCTCTTCTTTGAATTGTAGATGCATGAAAGAAGGAAGTGTTCTTGTCACCAAAATTAAGCCATTTAATTCTTGAACGTTGACCCCAGTAATGTTCTTCCTGACTCCACAAATTGTCAATATTACACCTTAATTGAGCAACTTGTTCCCAGTTAACAAGGTGAGAAGGAGAATTCAATGCCTTTTGAAGCTGCTGCTTGAGAGTAAAGATCTCTTTAGAGGCATTTTTAAATGTTTTAGAGTGCCAAATTTGAAGCTGCCTCTTACAAGTTTTAACCTTCTTTGTCCACACATCCCACGAATCATTAGCATGAACATCTTGCCAAGCAGAAGAAACCACATTCCTACACTCCTCATGTTCCTCCCAAAAAGATTCATATTTGAAGGATTGACCACTTGCCATAGAAGGTTTAGGCTTTAAGATAATAGGAGAATGGTCAGAACTAATGATTGGAAGAGCATTTGCTAAAGCATGAGGAAAATTCACTCTCCAAAGTCCAATTAGCAAGCACTCTATCAATTTTTTGCCTTGTTATAATACCATCCCTTGGATTACTCATCCAAGTAAATCTATTCCCTTGAAATGTCATATCCATAAGATCAGCATTACTAAGAAATTCTTTGAAAAGTCTCATTCTGATTGGTTCCACAGGATGCATTCCATCTTTGTCTAGATCAGATGTCATCTCATTAAAATCACCCAAACAACATCAAGCTCCACCATGTCTAGGTTTAAAATTAGCAAGTTTATCCCACAGATTCCTCCTTGCAGCAAAGGTAGGATTTCCGTATACAAAAGTGATCTCAAATAGAGACCCAGATCTCCTTTCCTTAGCTATAGTATGAATATAGTTAGAACTAGAGTCTGTGATTTGAATTTCATAGTAATCATTCCAAAATAAACAAATACCCCCAGAGGTACCAACAGATTCAACACAAAAAGAGTGTTGGTAACGAAATTTCCTTCTAACACGATCAACTCTAACCTTATGGGCTCTAGTTTCCATAAGGAAGATGATGGCAGGCTTATGATCTTTAAAAAGATCATAAAGTTCCCTATTAATTTGACCCCGGCAATTCCAACTGATGCAAGTCATTTGATCATTGGGGGCAAGGGTAGGCCCGCCTCCTCAACCATTTCAATTGTTTCCAAGATAATCTCACCATCAATCACAGCCACTAATCTTGCCTTTTTTGGATCATTTTCATTGACTTCTTCTTCACCCCCATTAGTAAGACAAAGATTAAGAGGCTCTCTGTCTCTCTTTAAACTGAGGCAAGAGGCAAGTTCTACACATAAGGTTTCCTCCACCACATCAGGAACAGATATAGTTGTTTTATCGGAACAAGATTCATTTTCTGGTGGAAAAACCACATAGTACGGAGGAGGGGTTAAACGATGCGGCAGAACGAAATCTTTGCAAGGAAGTCTTTTAAAAACTCTGATAACTCTAGGTTGTTCTGTTGTAGGATTAACTTGCTCAGAATTGTTATTTGAATTGTTGACATTGTTATTTTCCTGAATATCAGCTGTAGCATTTCTATTCACTGATGCTTGAGACTGACTTTGCTCATTAACTTCTAGTGCAGGTTCTTCATAATTTCTCTCTAGTTGTACTCCAGAACTGGAGCCACATTCATTAGCATTTGGACTTTGTTGCTGTGCTTGAGATCTCCTTTTGAACTCATCATAAGATAGATTTTGAAAAGATCTAGGTTTTGAAGCATTCATAAAGGAACCATACTTAGGAAGTTCTTTGTTATTTGCAGCCATAACCATAGGTAATTCACAGCTTTTTTGATCATGCCCAAACTTACCACATTTATAACATATTCCTTGTAGTCTCTCGTACCTGAACTGAACCCAAGACCTATTGCTGCCTGGTTTTTGTAGCCAACACCCTGACCACAAAGGTTTTGTGACATCCACAGCAACCCTTGCCCTTAAATAATAAGTAGCTACATCTCCTGTTTTCAAAGGATCATCAACTTCCAAAATCCTACCCACTTTGTTCAGAATGATTGGAGCATTTTCAAAGGATCATCAACTTCCAAAACCCGATCTGAGATAACTTTCCCTACCACAGCTCTTAAAGCATATTCTTTGTTACTCTTTGTTGCAGGAACTAGATTTTCCAGAATAGGATCTCTCTCATCCTCAGGAATCTCTGGCCGAATAGGATCCTCCATGATGGGTTGCTCCGGAATAGCAATATTCGACATGAAACACACACAAACAGCTTGAATAGCTGCTTAACCTTTGCTCTTTAGCTGTTGAAAGGCCCGGTTTCTCTTAGTTTAATCCACGCGGGCTGTTACCTGTTACATCATTGAGCTTACTATGTATAAATTTGGGCTATTATTAAGAAAACCCCTCAATTTTGAGGTGCACCCTCTCGTTTTGTAAATACCGAAATACCCCTCAAAGATATTACCTTATTGAAACCCCACCATACAAAAATTAGTTACGAGAATAAAAAATCTCACCATGTAAATAACCAATTTATGGTATGTATAATTTCACGGCTTCCATAAATAAGATATTTACAATATACGTATTTTCATGACTATGCGTGACTATACATTATGACATAGTAATTAACCGCTCTTTGTTTACTATCATTAAAATCCAGCACAACTTTTTCTTTTATAATGAAACTTCCCAAAGTCACCGGGTGCTTGAGGGTGTGCAGGAGGAGCGATCGCACAAGACCCCAAATTTTTGGGGTTCCAAATTTTTTTTATATGCTTTATATACATATATATTAGGCTAAAGTATAGTTTTAGTCTCCCTATTTTCACAAATCCAGACATTTGGTCCCCCTATATTAAAACTCAGACATTTAGTCCTCCAATTTTAAAAAAACTCAAAACATTTAGTATAAAGAGGGATTTTTCATTTTTTTTTTGCTGATTTGGCATTCTGTCCAAAAAAATGCTGACGTGGTACTCATTAAATGACGTGTCAGCTGACACAACTTATAGACATGCCACGTCATATTACAATACTTAAATAATTAAAGTAATTTATATTATTAACAAATAAATTATTAAAACATAAAACCAAATAACAATACTAAATCTGAATTCCGTAAACCCAGAAAATCATCTATCAAGATGCAATAACACCATGGAACTTCAAAAACTTCAAAACCCAGAAAGAAGAAATTTCTCCATATCGAACTTCGGTTCCACCCCCCTCGCTCTCTCTCTGTTTTTGCTTCTGAGATTAGGTGCGAACCAGAGAGAGAAAGGTGCGATTTTTTGTTGCTCATAGGAAAGGGAAAGGTGCGAAACAGAGGGAGAAAGGTGCGATTGAAGCAGGAAATAGAACGTAAGAGAGAATCAGAGGAAAGGTGCGGTTGTTTGGAACAATCGATGTCATCGCAGCGAGAGATGGGGACCTCGCATCGTCTCCCTTTGTCTCGCGTAGGTAAGAGAAAGCGAGTTCGATAGATCCAGAAGATACACGCTCAAAATCAAGAACAGAAACTTGGTTCTATTTGATTTCAGAGAGGGTTTCGATTTGATTTCAGAAAGAGGGTTTCGATTTCAGAAATTCCAAAACCGTCATGGATATGATGCTGTGAAGAAGAAGAAAGGAAGAGGAAGAGGAGAAGAAAAGAAAAGAAAAGGAAGAGGAAGTTGTGAACGATGATGTTGAATTTGTTCCTCTAATATTGTTGCTGGGAATGTTCTTTGAATATCGTTAAATGTTGAATTTGTTCTTTGAATATTGTTGCTGGTTCTGTTGGTGAATTTGTTCTTTGAATGTTGAATTTGTTCCTCTAATATCTGTTGTGAATCTGTTCTGTTGCTGGGTTCTTTGTTTTGGCCAAAGAACATTCGATCTGATCTGATCTTCAATTTTTACTTTTTGTTTTAAATGATTTAAGTTAATATAATATAGTTTATTAATTATTTTAGTTATCATAAATAATAAATGTGATGTGGCAACTTATGTGGCATCATTAAATGATGTGGCACAAGTTGTGTCAGCTCCCACGTCATTTAATAAGTGCCACGTCGGCATTTTTTTGGACACAATGCCAAATCAACAAAAAAAATAAAAAATGCCTATTTGGACTAAATGTTCTGAGTTTTTTAAAATTGGGGGACTAAATGTCTGAGTTTTAAAATAGGGGGACCAAATGTCCGAATTTTTGAAAATAGGGAGACCAAAACTATAACTTAGCCTATATATATATATATATATATATATATATATATATATATATATATATATATATATATATGAAATTTAAAAAATATATTTAACATAACCATTTTTTTGTTAGACTTTAGTACACCTTGTGCTAAGTATTTTTTTTGTTACCGTGTTATTGGTGTGCACAGAGAACCTGACTGGCCACATGTATACCCCGCAAAAAGGCTCCCATTTTTTGTAACCCCATAAGGAGACATGATACCCCCACTATTTTTAATATCCCCAAAATACCCGTCTCATTTATTACACCTTTTGACTTTGTGGTCCAATTCTCTGCTGGGGCCCACAATTTTTGGCCGTCGGATTTACCTCTCAAAAAGGTAAATCCGTTTTATCATTAAATACGATTTTAACGGATTTATCTTTTTAAAATGTTAAATCTGTTGTATAATTTTTTTAACAAACAGATTTATCATTTAAAAAGATAAATCCGTTGTTATATTTTATTCGTGACAAACGGATTTATGTTAAATCCGTTATTTTATTATGTGTAACAGATTTACCTTTTGAAAAGATAAATCCGTCACACAAAAATGCAATAATGGATTTACCTTTATATAACATAAATCTGTTATTATTTAAATATGCAACGGATCTATGTTTTAAATACATAAATCCGTTTTGTAAAAAACAACAATAGATTTATGTATTTAAGACATAAATCCGTTTTGTAATTATTTTATAGATTTAACTTTATTTAAAATGAAACAGATATGTATCCGGATGAGGAGTTCGTTCTGTTCTCGGTAGATACATCAGGGTCATTCACGACGACAACTGTATATTTAATTAATTTTGTTATCAAATGTATGTTGATATTTAATTAAATAACTAACTCTCAATTGTATATTTTGTAGCTATTTCTAACACGTGATGAGGTTGTATGTTGGGTCAAAGAAGCGTAATTGTTCGTTTAAGTTAGAGAGATACATATACAGTTCGTGACGGGGTTGGCGTTTGAGGGTTAGGTGTGGACTCCACGCACATGAGCTCCTTACAACCTTAACGGGCATTGCATTCTTTGGACGGTTAACGAAGGAGGAGAAGGCTATGGTGGATGAACACACTGCATTCAAGGTTTCCCCAAGAGACAGTATGAATGCTTTGAAGAAGAAATTTGTGGGTAATGTGACTTCTATGCCCAACTATATAGGCAGCGTACCATGTACCGGTCTTCTTTGAGGGGTCCTGGAACCGAGATTCAGGAGCTGATGAGATTAATAGAAGCTGAGAAGTATTTATGTTGGAGCAGGAAAGTTGAGGGAACATTTGTTGTCAATGACATCATGTGGGCACATCCCACTTCTATCAAATTATTCATATTGTTTCCTAGGGTTCTTATTCTTGACAGCACATACAAGACCAACAAATACAAAATACCTTTGTTGGAGATTGTGGGTGTCACTTCAACTGAGATATCCTTCTCGGTTGCATTTGCATATTTGGCACATGAGCACAAAACTCACTTTACTTGGGCACTGCAGATGTTGAAAGATTTATTTGATATACGTGGCCTATCAATTTAGCTGGCCTTTAATTCGACAAGACTGTATTCAAGAAATAGGCTCACTTATGATCTATCTGCTGAATTACTTGGGGCTAACCGACTTGCAATTATTAAGCAGTCATTGTTTGTTAGGGATATGGGAAAGCAGGATGCAGACAAGTGGCTGTCGATGCCGAAGATGGGGTACATTATAGTACCAAGTATAATGTCGCCCTAGTTTCATTGTCGTTGAGAGATTCATATACTTATTTTCCGTTGAGAGGTTCATATTTGACTAGTAAGAGTAGCAGCATCATATGTATTCTTTTCGTGGACAGCATTCATGGGCGCATGTTTCGCTTTTGCCTGAATGTCCATTGCCTCCAGTTGCTCTTCAGTGGGAGCGTTTTTCATCCGACGATGCTACTACATGGTTGGATCCTTTTATAGGGCGTATTCAACTACGGGGGTCTTTAGCTTCCGTCCCCAAACCACCGCTTCATCCACCGGTAGTTGTCGACATAGCAGCTGATTCTGATTGAGGTTACAAGAATATTCAACGTTTTTTTGTATATGATATTCCTTATATACAATATTTTTTGCTTTAAAATTGTAAAATAATGCTGAATTTAATTTTTTTGATTAATTGCAAAACGGATTTATGTAATTGTTAGATAAATCCGCAGTTAAATTATTAACTACGGATTTATCTAATTGTTAGATAAATCCGTTATATACTTTTTGCACAACGGATTTATGTAATTGTTAGATAAATCCGCAAAAAGTAATTAACGGATTTATCTAACAAGTAGATAAATCTGTTATGTATTTTTTACTAAACGGATTTATCTACCAATTAGATAAATCTGTCGTTAAACAATTAACTGCGGATTTATCTGACAAATAGATAAATCCGTTATGTAAAAAATATATAACAGATTTATCTACTTGTTAATAAATCCGTTTCACCAAAAAGAAAATTTCGTTGTGGGGGTATGATGTATCAAGGTGGGGGTACAAAAATTGGGACCCCGACAAAAATTGCCGATCCATGTAGTTTTCCCCTCCCAACAAAGTGAGATCTAAGCTCAATTACCACTTGGACCAACCCTTGTTCATTCTTGTACTAAGTATCTATATATAACTAGTAATCTAGTATCGGTAAATTTATTTTGCTTATGAAAAAAAAAGAGCCAAATCAAACTCTACTACCAAAATTCTTTGCAAAATCAACAATCTCATGTGCAGCAATTTTTGTCTCTTTTGACACTAACAACATGAGTGTTTTTAAGTGATTAAGAAGATCAATCCAATCCAAGATGACGTACCATATATGCAATTAACATCAGATCAAGAAAGAAAAGAAATAAAACAAAATTCTCAATCTTACACCAAAAATTTATGGTTTTGAGTTTGACATTTTAGTGGTTACTATTTTTCTCCTTTACATGTACTGCCTCCTATACTCTCTATAATCTAAAACATGTAGGTAGAGAACATAAAACTACAAAATATCTAAACTCAACTCAACTATATCACTCTCACTAACAAACCTAAGAAACATGAATCTAGGAAACATCAAAAATAAATAAACAAACAAAACTATAGCAACACAGTTCATGCTACAAATCTGAACCTAAGAGCTCCATGTACCACAAGTTCCTCAGCTCAGTCCTTTATCCTAGGCTTTAACCTGCTACAAACACACCTTTTGTTGTCAATTTAATTCCATACATAATGGAAAACAGAATGAGCAGACACATAATGAAGAAAAGGGAATATATTACTTGTTCTGAATAGGATTTGCTCTGCTAGGTGGTATCCTTCTAAGGCTAGCTTCTACCTTAGGCTCTTGAGTTGAATTTGGCCCTTTTTCCAATGGTGAGTTTGAGAGAGATTTGGAAGATGGATAACTCCTAGCTTGTGAAACATTAACCTTAAGTGAAAAGATCAATGTTATGGCAAAGATCACAGCAATAATTGAACTGCACAAGGACTTCATGTTGGTCTTTATTGACTTGGATTGGAGGTATGTCTTTCACTTTGTCTATGGTTGTTTGTTGCAATGATGAGGTATGGACATATATATTATTTACACTTGAATATCTTTGTCTAATATTTATTTTATAAATTAAATATCTAGTTGATTATATTTATATAAATTTTATTGTTTTGTAGTTTGGACTAAAAATATCAAAATTCAGCAGTGGGTGCAGGTGTGTCATGTGCCAAATCTTTGACTAATTTAACTTACAAGTCCCAAAGCTAAATCAGCACAAGATTACACTGATTTTAACCTTCATGGGGCTCACGTGATTTGGAACGTGATTCATTTACATGTGGTTGGTTGGCAGCTTTGGATCCTACTATTTCAGAAGTTTATATTGCATTCCACTGATCATTGTTGATCCAACCAAGGTAATGCAAATGACTCTGGTTTAAAAAAGTCTGGTGAAAAATTAAAAACAATTGTGCCTCGTGATTTGTAGTGATCAGAAAATAGTACACATGTTTGTAATTGATGATTCTATAACAGTTGTCCAGAAGAACATCACGATGGCGTGGTTCGTCTAACACTTCGTGGTTTAAGAAATAGTGATTTCGGTAAATGAAAGACATTTTAATTCCCGACTTCAAAGAAACTACAAATTAATAGTGAATATCTCATCTCTTAGTCACTTTGGTCTTTACTATTAACTCAGTTAACTCTGTCAATTTTGATTATGTGGCACGTTTTTGGAAAATTGGATGCCTACGTGACAAGGTTACTTGAGTAACTAACCAACTTGAGAAAACGCATCATATGAACCATTTTGACAATAACGAATAACAAAAATGACATTAAAATAGTAAAAGTTTTTTTAATAAAAATTTCTCTCTCTTTCTCCCTCTCTCCTCTCTATATCTCTTTTCTCTCCCTCTCTCATTCATCTCTCTCTGTCTCTCCTCTCTCGCTCTCTCTCCTCCCCCTCTCTCCTCTTTATATCTCTTCACTCCCTTTCTCCTCCCCCTCTCCTCTATCTCTATCTCTCTCCTCTCCCCTTCCCCCCTCTCCTCTATCTCTCTCCTCTCTCTCCCCTTTCCCACTATCACTATCGTATTTCATTCTCTCCCCTTGCCTCTCTCGCTCCCATTTCTCCCACCTCTATCCGATATCTCTCTCTTATCTCCCTTCCTCTCTATATCACGCCTCCCATTTTTCTTCTCTTCTCCCTCTCCCTCCTCCTGAGAATGAGGAAGGACAATGGAGAGAGAGGAGGGGAGAGGCAGAGAAAAGAGATATAAAGAGGAGGGAGAGGGAGACGGAAGAGACAGAGATGGGGGAATGAGAGATTTTTTATCAAAAAAATTGTTTTAATGTCATTTTGATTTTTGGTTATTGTCAAAATGCTCCCTATGTCATGTGCTGCCAAGTGGGTTAGTGTAACTCAAGTAAGTGTGCCATGTAGGCATCCAATTCGGCAAAAATTGTGACATATAAGCAGAATATATGAAATTAACAAATTGAGTTAACAACGGCAGTCAAAGTGACTGAAAAATGAGACATTTTGAAAACTAATTGGTACTTTCTTTGAAGTTCGAGACTAAAATGACGTTTAACCTTGTGGTCTATATAGTGGTCAAACGCCTGAAAATTCCTTCAATCTCTAACAACTATTGATGTTGTTGCCAGGTCCGAATGATCCTCAATAGTGACATATCGGTGTTAGCTCGTCCAAAAGTAACATAAATGAATATGAGTGTCTAAGTTTAGGCAAGGTTGGTTTTTCGTTATTTTTTGTCAAATCGGCGCCAGATCACTAGTGAGGACTGTGCGAATGTAGAGGATCACAAAGTTATACTTAATAGGAGAAACGTTGGTTATCGTGGTAGTTTTGTGTGATTTTCAAGCATTTGAAGCGGTGGACAATCCTTGGTGCCATTTATTTATCTTCTGTTTTGTCTCACTGATGGCATTAAAGATTAAACAGACACACGGAATTTAGGAGCGAGCTTATGGTAAGCTTGTTGCCGAGCAGTTACATGCCTATAGGGCTGCAATTTGAGAAATAGAGTCACCAATTTCAAACACTCGCTCAATACGATGTTTATTTGCTTGTTGAGCCATCCGGTTCCTTGCTCTAAGCAAATGGAACTGCAACAACTTAATAACTGATTCTCTAGTTGATAAAGTACGATCAACTTCCTGATTTGGGGACTCTCCCAGAAGGTAAGGCACGTGAATGTGAGGACTTTGACAATAGACAACTTCATAAGGGCTAGTTTGGATTGATGAATGATGACGGGTGTTATACCACCATTCAGCTAGAGGGAGCCACTTGGACCATGAGGATGGTTTATCAGTACACATACATCTGAGGTATGTTTCTAGACATTTGTTCACAACTTCTGTTTGCCCATCACTCTGAGGGTGATAAGCTGTGGACTTGTTCAACAATACACCTTGAAGTTTAAAGAGTTCATTCTAAACAGTACTCATGAAAACAGGATCTCTATCACTAACCACTATGCTTGGCATGCCATGTAGTTTAAAGACATTATCCAAGAACACATTAGCAACATGAATGGCAATATAAGGATGAGATAGAGTGAGGAAATGGGCATACTTACTCAAGCGATCTTCAACTACAAAAATCACTTGCTTTCCTTGTGAAGATGGCAACCCTTCAATGAAATCCATGCTGATTTCATCCCAAATTTTGTGACGAATGGGTAGTGGTTGAAGGAGGCCAGGAGTGCTCACTAACTCTGGTTTGTTGCTCTGACAAACATACAAGTGCGTACATATTGTTGAATTTCATTGTTCATGCACTTCCAATAAAATAGTGATTTGATCCTAGAAGTTGTGATGTCCCTACCAGAATGTCCACCAATAAAAGAATCATGAAGCCAGTGAAATATCTTGAGTTTCAGTTCATTGGAGTCACCAACCACCAGTTTGCCCTTCCTTCTAAGTTCATCACGAAACCAAGTGAACTTTGGGTGACATTTAGCATCAGTTTTGAGATCAGTGACAATTCTGAGTAAAACAGAATCTTTGAGCCAAGACTCTTTAATAAGGCCCAATAGTCCTTCATAAGCATTGTCTATCATAGTGGTAGCAACTCTGCACCAGATTGCCTTGATAAGGCATCAGCAGCAACATTAGAGGCGCCAGTTTGGTATTGAATTTCAAAATTGAATCCCATTAACTTAGACATCCAAATTTGTTGAAATGGTGTGTTAAGCTTCTGGTCAAGCAAATGCTTGATGCTCTTCTGATCTGATTTAATTATGAAAGGACTGTGAGAAAGATATGCTCCCCACTCTTGAACTGCATACATTATAGCCAGCAGCTCTCTCTCATAAACTGAAAGAGCTTGATGCCTGAGACCAAGTGACTTGCTAATATAAGCTATAGGGTGCCTATTTTGCATAAGAACAACCCCTATTCCCTTGCCAGATGCATCCGTCTCAACAATGAATGTCTTGGAGAAGTCTGGTAGAGCCAGGACCGGAGAGGAAATTAGAGCAGCCTTCAATGCATTGAATGAAATGGTAGCTGCTTCAGACCAGATAAAATTGTCCTTCTTTAGTAATTCAGTCAATGGGTTTGCAATTTTGCCAAAGTCCCTAACAAATCGCCTGTAGTAACCAGCTATCCCCAAAAATCGTCTAAGTTGTTTGAGATTTAAAGGAAGTGGCCAATCTCTAACAGCTTGAATCTTGGTAGGATCAGTGAACACCTCCCCATAAGAGATGTAGTGCCCCAGGTATTCAACTATTGAAGTAGCAAAGTGACATTTTTGCTTCTTAAGAAAAAGTTGATTAAACCTGATAGTGGAAAAAACTTGTTGCAAATGATCAATATGTGTTTCTAAGTTAGGGCTATATACCAAAATATCATCAAAAAACACAATAACAAACTTTCTTAAGAAAGATTTGAAAATGTGATTCATCAAAGCTTGGAAGGAAGCAGGAGCATTAGTGAGCCCAAAAGGTATCACTAAGTATTCAAAATGTCCTCCATGAGTTTTAAAGGCTGTCTTGAACTCTTCTCCTCTTCAATTCTCAATTGATTGAAACCTGACCTCAAGTCAATTTTAGAAAAAGCTGATGATGTGCCCAACTCATCCATTAGGTCTTCAATTAATGGAATAGGGTACCTATCCTTGATGGTATGTTGGTTGAGCTTCCTATAGTCAACACATAGCCTCCACGAACCATCCTTTTTCCTCACCAATACAGCTGGTGAAGCCTAAGGGCTGTTACTGTGTCTGATGATTCCCTGATCTAACATCTCAGCCACTAACTTATCCACCACATCTTTTTGCACGATTGAGTACCTATAGGGCCTGAGATTGAAAGGAGTGATGCCCTCCTTCATTGGAATCTTATGATCAAACCCAGGACGTTTAGGAGGAAGAGCTGTAGGCTCATCAAAAATATCAGCATATTCATCAATAAGGGACTGTAACTCATAGGGTAAGTTCTCTGGTTCTGTTTCCATTGAAAATAATTGGCACTTTGGGACATCTAATGATGGATTCTCATTATTCAAATAGAGGAAAGAGACCTGTGCACCATCTTGGAGATTCTGAGCAAGCTTTTTGTTACTAATGAATTTAGTAGAAGGTGTTTTAGCACTCCTCAAGAGACTTCTGACCATTAACACAAAACTCCATTTGTAGATTTGAGAAATCCCACATTATCTTCCCAAGTGATTTGAGCCATTGCACACCCAATATTAAATCACAATAGACAATTGGCAAAACAATAACATTGTAGCGACCGAAAAATGCAGGTGAGGATTCTTCGAAGTTCAAAAATGAAGCCGCCACCAAAGTTTAGTTTAAGGGCAAATATTGGAAAATCCCTTTGAGTTTGGATAAGGGTCCTTGAGACCAGATTTGGGTTCGGGAGTCGGTTATGCGTGGGGAAGGTGTTAGCACCCCACGACATCCTTCCTAAGGAAGGTTACCTGCTAATTAGTTGTATAAAAAAGGAAGTTAATTTTTAAAATGTTTATTTTACCCCTTTTATTTTGAATCAAAAAGAAGAAAAAAAGACTTAATAATAATTTTAGTTTTTTGTGCTTGACAGGAGTGGGCCCCTGCTCCTACGTATCTCCAGGTGCGATGTAGAAATCAAAGCTACGTAGTTCTTAGGTAAAAAAGGTTTGTTGGTTGGTATTTTTTAATATAGGGGTTTTAGGATTATTGAGCTGTACAGCTCATTCATACTAGAACGCTGACTAACCCGTCTGTACAGTCGACTTAGTCCCCTATTTTATAAAAATGGAGTTTTCGAAGTTTGGAAAAATGGTTTGATGTATGTTGGTTTGTTTTTATTTGAATAGATATTTTAGGACTCTGGAGCCGTACGGTTCATTCATCCTAAAACGATGACTAACCCGGCCGTACGGCCGACTTAATCCCTTATTTTGAAGATTTGATTTTTTTTAAGAGAAAGAACGATTTGTATATTTGTATTATTTGTTTTTAGGCTAAAGTGCTCTCGGGGTCCCTTATCTTTATTTAAAGTAACGAATTAGTCCTTTATGTTTTTTTTGTCCCAAATAAGTCTTTTATCTTTCAAATTTTTGACACATAAATCCTTTTCCGTTAACAGTGCTGATTTATGTGTCAAAAAAAAAGGATTTATGTGTTAAAACTTTGAAACATAAAGGACTGATTTGGGACAGAAAAGGATTTATGTGTCAAATATTTAAAACATAAAGGACTGATTTGGGACAAAAAAAAGATAAAGGACCAAATCGTTACTTTAAATAAAGATAAGGGACCCCGGGAGCACTTTAGCCTTGTTTTTAATAGGTATTTTAGGACTCTTGAGCCGTACGGCTTATTCATCCTAAAACAATGACTAACCCGGCCGTACGGCCGATTTAATCCCCTATTTTGAAAATTTGATTTTCGAAAAGAAATGTGTTTGTATTTTTTTAATTTAGACATTATTTGTTTTGAATAGGGATTTTACGACCTGATCCGTACGGTTCATTCGTGGTCCTAAAAAGCAGACTAACTCGACTGTACAGTCGACTTAATCCCCTATTTATATTTTTGAAGAAAGAAAATAATTTGTGTATTTAAAAAACTAATGACAAAACTAACAATTAATAAAGAGTAAAGTAATAATAAATAAATAAATAAATGAATAACTATACATATAAATAATAAATATCTACATAAATAAATAAATGAATAAATAATTATATACATAGATAAATAAACAATATAAATAATAAATAAATATGTACGTAAATAAAAAATAAATAAATACAAAACAAACCTCAAGCTAATCAATGCGATGAACGTCAAACCGGACCGAACAGTCTGACCACGTCAACCGTGAACTGGACTCCTATCTGGTCCATATTGACCCGAAAACCGCCAAGTAATGGACCGCAAAAGCTAGTCCCAAAAATAATCAAAGACAGGCTTTTAGTCTAATGGACCGCAAAGACTAGCCCAAAAGAATCAAAGACAGGCTTTTAATTTAATGGACCGCAAAGACTAGCCCAGAAGATCACTTACGCCGTCAATTGCTGATGTCCATAGTCTTTGCATCTCAATCTCTTTTATAGCCAAAGGCTAGGTAGTTCTTGCTTCTCCCAAGCAATGTGGGACTAAAACAAGATAGAGGAAGCAATTCCCATTTTTCTCAAATCAGCCCCCGTAAAAGTGCGATTCCGGATTCGTTAACCGTTGGATCGTCTTCGTTTTTTGACAGCCGGTTCGTGAGACATATATCTTCACTTTCACCGTTCGGATCGTCGAGAAGAGGTCTGAGAAGAGAGAAATTGAATTCGCAAAGTAGCTGAAAACAAATCCCGTTTTTTCTCAAACCAGCCACCTTGACAGTGCGATTTCGGATTCGTTAACCGTTGGATCGTCTTCGTATTTTGACGGCAGGTTCGTGAGACATATATCTTCACTTTCCCCGTTAGGATCGTCGTAACGAGATCTGAGAAGAGAGAAATGGCATTCGCAAAGTAGCTGAAAACAACTCCCGTTTTTTCTCAAACCAGCCACCTTGATAGTGCGATTCCGGATTCGTTAACCGTTGGATCGTCTTCGTCTTTTGACGGCAAGTTCGTGAGACATATATGTTCACTTTCACCGTTCGGATCGTCAAGACGAGGTTCGGGAAGAGAGAAATTGCACTCGCAAAGTAGCTACAGTTTTGGGTATTTTGGTCTATTTTTATATTTTTTGTAACTTTGACATTTTTGGGCCAAGTCATGTACATGGACATTTTTGTAATAATTTTAATTTTTGTTTAACCACTAAAAAAAAGAAATAACGACGCAAAATCGGTAAATGAGCGCGTAACGACCTATTCGAGGGACTAGGAATCGAATATACGCGAAAAAACATTTTTTTGTTATTTTTTCGAAAAAGTGAAATACCGGATAAAATTGGGTATCCACAATACAGAAAGTTTTGATATTGTTTTTTTCCTTTATTTAAAATTAGCCGGACAAAATTAGGGTATAATAGCTGCCCCTCTTTATTTATATTTTGCTCGAAAATTTGAATGACTTCCAGAATTTTCAAAGTAAAATAGAAATAAAGATAAAAGGACACTAATTTTGTCCTAAAACACGAAAAAAGGGGATCACCGGGGATCTGAAGGAGCCGCGGGCTCTAAAGGACCACTGTGGTCTGAAGGATCACTGGGGATCTGAAGGTCTAGTTCAAAATCAATGCTTTGTGCATTGACTTGAGTTCAACTGAAGGACCGATGGGGTCTGAAGGGCATGCCTAAGCCTGATGGACCAATAGGTCTGATGGAGCGCAACTAGCTATGGTACTAGTAATACGGTCTGAGGGGGCCTTTTTCGAGCGGCCATTAAGGTCAAAATCAGATCCGGAACTGATATGACCATGAAGGACGTGCACTGTGTTTTTTAGGCTGACACAGCTAGTCAGAAGGACCTGGGGTCGGATGATCCGTCGGTTGCTCAATAACACGACGTGCGATCTGGATTGAAGGGCCATTGATGGTCTGAAGGAGCGCTTGGGCTCTGGAGGGCCGCTGGGGGTCTGAAAGAGCGCTGGGGCTCTAAGGTCTAATTCAAAATCAATGCTTAGCGCTTTGACCTGAATTCGACTAAAGGGCCGTTGGGGTCAGATGGAGTGCAAACTAGCTATGATACTAGTAATACGCTCTGAGGGTGGCCTTTTTCGAGCGGCCATTAAAGTCAAAATCAGATCCGGAACTGATATGACACGAAGGACTTGTACTATGTCTTAGGTTGACACAGCTAGTCTGAAGGACCTGGGGTCGGATGATCCGTCGGTTGCTCGATAACGCGACGTGCGATCTGGATTGAAGGACCATTGTTGGACTGAAGGAGTGCTAGGGCTCTGAAGGACCACCCGGGGTCTGAAGGAGTACTGGGACTCTGAATTGATATGAGATCAACGCCTGGAGCGTTGATTTCGAGGGAACAAAATATAGGGATAGACACTTGGCGTACTTGCCCTGAACATACCTAATAAATGAATTTACCTGAGAAGGGAAAAACTATCTATACTTGGCATGTCTAACGATGCAATGGATGATGTATGTGTGCATGCAATGTAAGCATGTGCAATGATAGGTGTTCGTTGGGGTAATGAGTGAGATGTGACAGATGATGGGTGTTTGAAGCTGATGGAATATGAAAGTTGACGAACAACGTATGTGGACGAATGCGATTGTAATGATTATAAGCAAATGATATGATGAATGAAAGGAAGCACACAAATGCATGGTACAATGATATGATTAGTGATGTAGAAAGTTTTTGGCAACGATGAGACCGACACTTGGCACGTCTATCGAAGAAAAATTTTATATGTGTGCATGCGTGTAATGTGATGAATGTGTAATGTGAAAGCAGATAAACTACAAAAGCCCATGAATTGTGGATGCTAGAGCTGATCGGAAACAAAAATTGATCAGCCGTGTATGCGAATGCAGATAACATGTGAATGCAAATGTATTGCTTAGATGCAAGTGCTATAGTAGATGCATGATTGCATGATGGAATGATTTATGCTATGATTTATTGATGATGCAGAGAGATTTTTTTTGTAATGATGAGAAATGAGACTTTTGATGCGAGAGGCAGAGAAGTAATCATTCCTTGGAAAAAGGTTTGAACTCATACGTGACAACCTCAAGGTTGTCATTCACATGCACTGATGCACAAAAGTATTTGATTGCATTTGCAAGCTCGTTCACATTGTTCTTCCATTTGATTATCATGTCCCATGACGATTGAAATTTAGGTCCACAAAGTTAACTGAGTGAGTTTCCAACTTCATATTAGTAACTTGTGTTCCCTCTCTTTGAAGCATTGTTTTAGTGAACATGTAGAGTAGTGCAAATACAGATGAATGAGTCAGTTGACTCGTGGTATGGACAGATATGACACGTGAGGGGATGAATGGTAGGTTTTTGCCAAAGTCATGAAAGGTAGCTTCTCCCCAACTCTAGAAATGTGGGACTGCCCTAATTCATAGTTGATGACGGTGAATGCATAAGTTGCCCCTGTCTAGTGGTGACAACAACTAGGGGTCTAGAGGAAATTATGAATTGGTAATGCCTTGACTTTGGATTGACAGAAGGAAGGCAAAAGATTTTGTCTCAACCCATGACGTTTGGTGTTGCCCCAACTATGACAAGGACAAGGTTGCCCTGACTAGAGTTTGCGAAAAGCTGTATTTAGGATGGTGGGTTGAGAAATTGCCCCGGTATGGTTTTATGAATGTGAATAAGGGAATGAAATGGGTGTAGGGCAAATTTCCCCAATTTTGAGCAGAGTGAGGGGTTAATAGTGATAGGATTGCCCCACTTTGGAATGATATTTCTAGTTCGAGTGAGGTAGGGGAAAGGTGACAGAGTTAGGGTAATGGGTTTGTGAGTTGGTCGTATGGCTATATAGACTGGGTGTGGTATATGGATGGGATGGACGCTGGAAAATTTCCCCAAGTTCAAGAAGAATGAAGGGTGAAGGGACTGCTCCACTTTGAGATCTAGGTGATGGTCCTAGTATAAACTTTTGTTTCTTTTAAGATGATTCCCACAGACTATGATAATCCTGATATGATGAAAATTTCATTTGGTGATCGCTAAACCTTGTCTTGATATCAGTGCAAGCCTTTTGAATTTTTATTTTTATTTTTTTTGGAGCAAATATATCGTAAATAAATAAACTTACTAGTCCCAAAATTAAAACTTTTAGAAAACGAAAGCAACCAGTCGTTGATCAAAATGGACTTGTTAGGGTTGTAACGGGGCCAACGGTTAGGGGTTTATGTAAGAAAGGGTTGGTAATGTGGCCAATGGTTAGGGATTCATGAAAGAAAACGTTTGTAATGGGGCCAATGGTTGGGGGTAATGTACCAATCGTTAGGGATTTAAGAAAAGAAATGATAATTGGGCCCAAAGAAGTGTTTGGGGGTTTAGACAATGATCTTTCATGAAAGAAAGGATAAGTAGGCCCAAAGGAGTGTTTGAGGTCCATTTTTGAGTTTCATGAAAAAAGTGCTAATTTGGCACAATAAGGTGTTTGAGGGCTTTAGACAAAGATCTTTTTATTTGCGGTGCAATGTGGCTAGTGGTTGATAATTTATGAAAGAATGGGTGATTGGGCTCAAAGTGTTTGGGGATTGATAAGACAAATGATCTTTTTATTCAGTGGTGCACTTCATGATATGATGTATCAGCTCAAAGATTTATGCCGTCTTTTTATTCAAGACTTTTGTCTTCTTTTTTTTTTTGAAATATGATTCTCATTCTTTCATTCTTTGACAACCTATTTCTCTTGAGCTGAATAAACTGAAGAAAGTAGTGCACCATCTTTAAATGGGGAATAGATCATTGTCTAGGGTAATTGAAAGATTTTTTTGATTTTTTGGCTCAAAGTGGGTTGCAAATGGTATTTTTTTTATGCTTTTTGAGGATGTGAGAAGATGACCAAACTTCATTTCAAATCATGATTGCTTGTTTTCTCAAAGACTAACTCAAGGACAAAAAATTATTTATTTTTATATATCTGCTCTTTTTATTTATTTCTTCTTATATGCCCTAATTTTTGCTTAGGCTGCTCTCGCGAGTTTTCAACCAAACAGGCTTTTTTTGATTATTTTTTTTGTAAAGGACTTGCACCAAGGGAATACAATGTTGACAAGATATCAAGTGATCACAAATTTGCCCCAGTTTGGAGGATCCAAGTGTTAGTTTATGAAATTTCATCATTGGGAACAAAACCAAAGAGTCAACCAAGAACTTGTGTGGAGAATATGCACTTTATGGAGTGGTCGGAGTGAGACTGGACATGAACAAGGGATGGTGATAGGATGGAAAGGTGTGGACACTAACTGACGCAAACAAGAGCAAATGCACATTGCATACAAGTTCACTATACAAATGATTCACAGAGAGTTAACATAGTTAGAGACATGATAGAAGAATTTTTGATAACACATTAGTTAAAAAAATGGACTATTTTGATCGTTTATCATGGGATGGATGAGATGCATCGTTTTGCTGACAAAAATTGTGGAAGAGCTGCAACATTGAAATTTTTTTTGAAAATTGAGTGTCTTGAAACACCTTGAGTTTGCAGCTAAGTTCGACCTTGTAAAGCTAAACTTTTACAAAGAAGAATAATCAATTTCGTCTCATCTCTCATCAATTTTGTGAAAAAGTATGCTCATATTTTTTTAACACATGATAATGTATATGCATGATGGAAATGCAAAGGCAAATGCATGAAATGCGTGAATGAATGATCACTTGGAAAAACCAATTATTCTAAATGATTTTTGGAGGCAACGCAACATGTAGATGATGCAAAATGCTAACTAAAAATAGTTTTTTTTTATGATGAGATGCATGTTGGTACGGTGATAATGGGATGTATATGAAAGCAATGATTTTATCCTATTGTGAATGCATGGTGATTTTTTTCTAGAAAAATGTAATGCACATGATGATAGATATGTATGATGGGAACGCAAATGCATGAAACGCGTGAAGGAATTGATCACCTGAAAAGATCAATTATTCTAAACAATTTTTTGGAGACAATGTAGCATGTAGATGATGCAAATCGTCGTTTATTGCTAACTGAAATATATATTTTGGATGATGAATGATGCAAGAATAATGACACGACTTTTTATTTTATTTAGAAAATGATACATGCCCGGAGGAATGATGCATTTGAACATGAATGAAATGATGTATGAATGTTATGTGTTCTTTTTTGAAATGTAATGACGTTACAAGTGATGTGATGCCTACACTATGTGATGGTGATTTTTGGGAATGATTATGAATGAACGGTGGTGCATGATAAATGAGATGCTTATATTATATGGCTTAAACATTTTTTTTATATGCGAGGAAATAAAATGCATGATACTCACAATGATTTTTTAAATGCATGGAAAGAATGCATGATGCTTGACATGATTTTGAATATTTTTGTTTGTTTTTTGGAGAAAGGAAACCAGACGCATGAGTGTTGACGAACCGGCTTACCTTTTTGCTCGTGAATGAATGAATGAATGTGCATGAAATGCGAATGTATGGTTCATCTCGTCGGGGAATTGTAAGCTTTTTATTCGAAGAATAAAGTATGATTTCGGTGGTCTAACTTGCATGTTTTTTTGTTTTCTTTATACTTTCATCCACCTCTCTTAAAAAAGGTCTTATAATTCCCCGACGGTCATTGAGATGCATGCAACATGAGTTTATTTATATATTCCTTTTTTATGATATGTGGAGAAGAAGGAAAATAAGAATGCATGAGAAATGCTTGCAAGAATAAAATAGGTTTTTTTTATGTATTAGTGTTTGTTTGAGTGCAGGGGTATGAAGCTCCTTTGTGTCCTACAAGGGTTCCTTAGAGAATAGGTCTAGGGCTTGTCTGTTGAGTGAACCTTTCAAATGGTAGCTCTAAAGAGTCCTACATAAGGTTCCTAGAGCCAACGACCCCAGTTAAGAACACGGATCACAACAATAGGCAAGCTATTAGGAGTGCCAGCATCCTCAAGAGGGACCAAACTCTAGGTGAGACTTTCGTGACCACCCAACAGGACGCACATCCAGTAAGCCATCACTACGCAGTCTCGTTCTAACTTAGGCTATTCTCCAGCCTGGGTATAGGACTACTCTCACGTGTGTACAAAAGTGTGATAGTGGAGTGTGTGAAGGAGTGAAATATCAAGAATACCCCTCAAGCTGCAAAACAAACAAACATATATACAAAAAAGTGGTCTTTTATCCTAGGGTTTTCATATCACAAAAGAAAAATATGCAATAAAAATAAAAGACAAAAGGGGACGGGTAAAAATAAACATTAAATTAACGACTAATCCTACAACTAATTTAGACTAGGTTTGACTCTCTAAATGTCCCCAGTGAAGTCGCCAGCTGTAGCGACCGAAAAATCCGGGTGAGGATTCTTCGAAGTTCAAAAATGAAGCCGCCACCAAAGTTTAGTTTAAGGGCAAATATTGGAAAATCCCTTTGAGTTTGGATAAGGGTCCTTAAGACCAGATTTGGGTCCGGGAGTCGGTTATGCGTGGGGAAGGTGTTAGCACCCCACGACATCCTTCTTAAAGAAGGCTACCTGCTAATTAGTTGTATAAAAAAGAAAGTAAATTTTTAAAATGTTTATTTTACCCCTTTTATTTTGAATCAAAAAGAAGAAAAAAAAGACTTAATAATAATTTTAGTTTTTTGTGCTTGACAGGAGTGGGCCCCTGCTCCTAAGTATCTCCAGGTGCGATGGAGAAATCAAAGCTACGTAGTTCTTGGGTAAAAAAGGTTTGTTGGTTGGTATTTTTCAATATAGGGGTTTTAGGATTACTGAACTGTACAGCTCATTCATCCTAGAACGCTGACTAACCCGTCTGTACAGTCGACTTAGTCCACTATTTTATAAAAATGGTGTTTTCGAAGTTTGGAAAAATGGTTTGATGTATGTTGGTTTGTTTTTATTTGAATAGAGATTTTAGGACTTTTGAGCCGTACGGTTCATTCATCCTAAAACGATGACTAACCCGGCCGTACGGCAGACTTAATCCCTTATTTTGAAGATTTGATTTTTTTTAAGAGAAAGAACGATTTGTATATTTGTATTATTTGTTTTTAATAGGTATTTTAGGACTCTTGAGCCGTACGGCTTATTCATCCTAAAATAATGACTAACCCGGCCGTACGGCCGACTTAATCCCCTATTTTGAAAATTTGATTTTCGAAAAGAAATGTGTTTGTATTTTTTTAATTTAGAGATTATTTGTTTTGAGTAGGAATTTTAGGACCTGATCCGTACAGTTCATTCGTGGTCCTAAAAAGCAGACTAACTCGACTGTACAGTCGACTTAATCCCCTATTTATATTTTTGAAGAAAGAAAATAATTTGTGTATTTAAAAAACTAATGACAAAACTAACAATTAATAAAGAGTAAAGTAATAATAAATAAATAAATGAATAACTATACATATAAATAATAAATATCTACATAAATAAATAAATAAATGAATAAATAATTATATACATAGATAAATAAACAATATAAATAATAAATAAATATGTACGTAAATAAAAAAAAATACAAAACAAACCTCAAGCTAATCAATGCGATGAACGCCAAACCGGCAGTTACTGACATTGGTTTGACAGCATCAAGTTTGCACCCTAGTCTCTTGGCTGTATTGAGGTCAAGGAAATTGTGTGTGCTACCACTTTCAATGAGGATTTGGATTGGTTTCTTGTTATAGAATCCTGTGACTCTCATGGTTTGATGTGTAGATGTACCAGACAGGGCATTTAGGGACAGTTGGGGTGTATCAGGTTCTTCTGTTGGGGTGGTTTCAAGCACTGTGTCATTGTAATCCTATTCTTCACTCTCACCATCCATTTCTAACATAAAAACCTCAACTCGTTTATGTTTCAAATGGTGACCAGGAGTGTAAAGATCTCAACAAAACATACATAGCCCTTTTGGTGATGGGTTGATTTTTGGTGAAAGGGGTATAAGAACTGGAAGATGCTGGGTATTTCTGTGGATTACAATTAGTGCCGCCCTTCGATGACTCATATAATCGAGCTAAATTAGCAGCATGTGCAATATCAGTGGGATTAAACATCCTAACTTGCATTTGAGTGTTGTGCTCTAAACTAGATAAAAATATAGTTAGTGCATGATCAGGGAGCAGTGATACCTGTGTTTGCACCATCTCGAATGCCTCAATGTACTCTTGCACTTTGCCTGTGTGTTTTACTTGTATCAAAGAAGAGAGAGAATCTTTATAGGCGTTGCCGAACCTTGCTGCTACATCAACTACATATTGGTCCCATGGTGGATAGAAATCAAACTTGCGACGAATATAGTTCAAATGCCACTGCAATGCCAAGCCCTCCAAGTGAATAGAAGTCAAACGTACCTTATCGTCCGGTGGTGTTTCGTCAAGCCGGAAAAACTGATCGCAACGATACAACCACTCTTTCACATTCTTACCGTTGAATTTAGGGAAGTCCAACTTCAAAATCCTAGTCGCGTACAAGCTCCCAGTGTTGCGACCTTGCTGATTCCCTCGCGATCCATTATCGGAGCCATTGTTAGATCGAACTTAGATTTCTTCTATGCTATGTTCCCTTAGTAACGATCGCATTTCCTCCATCATCTGATCCATTTGACTACTGAGCTCAGCATAACGATCGTCATTCTTCTTGTCGACCTCAACTATGGAAGTAGCACCGCGTGTTCCAGCTGCCATCGGAAGCAGAATCAAGCACCAGGAAAGGGTGCTTTGATACCAGTTGAGAAGGGAAATTGTACTCTAGGAAGAATGAACTTCGAAGAGAACACTACTGTGCTAGGAGTCCTGAAATTGAAGAACAGAATTCGAAGGTAACAAGAGAGAGGGGAAACAATTGCAATAGAGAAAAGAGAAGGGAGTAAAATTCTATTGAAAGTACAATATGCTGTGCACCGCTTCATTTATTTCATTAAGTAGTGGAATGCGGTTACATGGCTATTCTCCTAATCATAAGAGATACGTAGTGGGAAAAAGTAAAATGAGGTGTGATATGCCAAGTCATCAAAAACCCATACTGAAAATTACAATAAAACTGAAATGAAAATAAGCTGAAATCAAACATAGTGAAATGCAAATGTCTTAAGTCACTATCTATGACAAACTTGAATCTTCACTATAAGAGTTTATAGCTGCTGAGTACATTCAAAGCTTGAAGACAAGCTATGAGCGAAACCAACCCTTCTACATTGTTTTCCCACTCACCAATCACTCAATCTTCTCTCAAGTGTCTCTCTTGTTTCAATTGCCCAAAAATTATGCCCAAAAGCCTCACCTAGTGAACTAGCTCATAAGCTTCCCAAAGGACTTAAGCTGTTACAACTAAATAACAAAATTAACTAACTGTTTCATAACAAAAAAGCTAAAAAAGCAGCAATAAAAGCTATAGCAGATATCACACAAGAGATGCTATGGCATCAAAGCCCAACTGATGTTGAGGTGCCCCACGAGATGCTATAGCACTAAAAGCTCAAGAATGTATATGATGCTACAGCATCATAACCCAACAATGTTAATGCAACATAGGGCGGCTCTCCTCTCCACTAGGAAAGTTATGACAAATACATGTTACAATTTTCTTTATGAATCTGACAAAGCCATTTTTCTTTGGCTTTTTCTTTGACTCCGGAGAACACTCCATTGGATCCAGAGAGGACTCCATTGGCTCCAGAGAGGGCTCCAGAGAGGACTCCATTGGGTCCAGAGAAGACTCCATTTCCGAGTTAATTGAATCATCATATATTAGATAAACAACTGTCTTCTTGATGGTCAATCCATGCCCAAATGTAACAAAAATCTCCACTTTGTCACCTGATCCTAGATTTGACAGTATGCCCTGCCAATCTCCATTATTAAAGGAAACTGTCGTGTCTCGCTTGTGTATATAGATGGTGCACTTTGTGTGGTTAACGATGAAGACACTAACAAGACATTCATCTGCTGTGTTTTCCAGGGTAGATGAATAAACAACACACAAAGTTAATCCCTTCAAACCACAATGAACATCTTGAGGCACCGTTAAAAGCACTGAATGTCCTTCGCCTGTATGGGTCAACCAATAAGGAGGATTTTCACCTGGCAGATTAATCTCATTGGTTGCCAATCCCTGTGCCATAAGTAAAAAAAACTTGGGTTATTTTTTAATATCGTATTCCAATGAACTTCTTTCATTATATTGTCATTCTATATACCAGATTGTGCATTCTTACGATAACAGCTTAAAGAAAAGATACACGTGAATCGTGATAACTAATTGAAACAAAACCAGTCAATAACTAATGTTATGTTACATATCCATCAAGAGCATAGCACATTTTTGTTATGTCAGACATGTCATTTTAGTTATATTTCAAATTTCAATTATCAATGGAGATATAACAAACATGAAGTAAGCTTGCAAGAAGTAAGTTGAAATTTTTATCTAGTGCTTATACCAGAATAATATCTTGGCATATTGAATATTGGAATATGTATTTTAGATGAAGCCAAAAGGCTCTAAAAGAAGCAAAGAGGTTAAGTTTCCTAAAACTACTTTATGTACTCTAATTAATGGCAAAAATGAATAGTAAGGTTAAAAAGATAGAGTTAGAGAGAAGGAACCTTCGAAATGCTGTTGTTGAGAGTATTAAAGACTCTTTGGTAATTTCCCATTCCAATCAAATAAGACCTCAAGGAATGGTTTGAGATTTGGTGTTCATGTGATGTTATTTGTAATTCAGTAAAATTTACACCACTTATGTCATCCAATATTGTTCTTAGCTCCTTAGATAGTTGAAACTCGGTTTCAAATTGCACCCAAACACTTCTAAGTTCTGAAAGACTACTAAGCATTGGTGAGAGATTGTCCCAAGAATCATTCACCCGAGTAATTGAAACTTGAGCCGGTGGCATGACTCCAAATGGGTTAGAACTGGAACGGGGCGTCACTGTAGGTGACATCCAAGACCAAATGAGTGAAGGAAAAAGATCACGAGGTAATCCTTCATATCCACATAGGGATATATATCCAATGCTTTTTGATGTTACTATAGAAAATGGCACTTGTTTAACAGCAGTATTTTCTGCAATTAGAGTTGTCAAGGATTCCATTTGCACTATATCTTCTTCCAATTTGTCAATCTTTGAACAACCAGAAAGGATAAGGGTTTTCACAGATTTCAATTGATAGATCTCCCTTGGGAGATTGCCAAGACTTGTGCAGTCCTTCAAATTTACCAGAAGAAGTTTCTTGAGATCTCCAATAGACTCATGTACCTTGCACAAACTCGGACAATCTTTGAGAATGAGGTTTTCCAGATTTGGTACTTTTGAAAAGTCAGGGGTATTTTTCAGGTACTTGGAATGGCTAAGATTGAGAAATTTTAGCCACTCCAACAGCTGCAAGAAGACAAATTGTGTGTTGAAAAATTTTAACAAGACAATAATGGAAAAAGAAAGGGAAGCAGGTTACCATACAATGTATACCTGGGGTTCCTTCCAGACTAGTTTAAGATTACTGTGTCTTAAGTCCATAGCAACTACATTTCCCTGATAGAATTTGTTGGGTATGTACTTTAAAGGAAATCCTTTCCAATGGATCCATCTCAATTGCTTAGAAAGATACCCATAATCTCCTATGAGTTTTATATGATCAAGTTGCAACAGCCTCAATCTTTCCATTCCTTTAAAAGCATTAGCATCGAAGCAATATCTAGTGGTTCCTCGCAAACTCAACGCCAATCCCTCGATAGCTTCCGTCCCCTGCGATATATAAAAACAAAAGCAGCTTGAAAGTGAAGCTAGAAACACATATAATGCACATGACAAGGAAAAAGACTCTCGAGAATAGTTTGAAAGCTGTATATATGGAGAATGAATGAATGTTCTTACAGAATTTTTTGTCAACACATCAAGTGCATCATCATGAAACCACAATCGACTACGCTTCTCTAGATTCTTTGTGGAACATCTGCGAACAATCTCTCTACCCATGTCTCGTAGCAAATCATGCATTCCAATCTTGTTATTTCTTTGAACTGTTATGAGGCTCCTTTCTACCAAGACTGTTATTCCAATATCAGCATGTAGGCCACAACCATTTAGTATCTCCCTAACATAGGTTTTATCTTTGCCAATAAAGAAACAACATATATCAAGAAATATATCCCTCTCCATATCATCCTTTAAACCATCAAAACTTATCTTTAGTTTCTCTTGTATTTGATCATCTGGTATTTTTTCTAGTTTTGATAATACACTTTTCCACTCTTTCGTACTCCTCTTGTATAAGTAAGACCCAATGACTTCAAGAGCTAATGGTAATCCTCCACAGTATGAAATTACATCTCTTGAGAGACTAAGGAAACCTTCTGTTGGTGTTGCCTCCCTAAAAGCATGCCAACTTAAAAGCTCAAGTGACTCAAATCCATTCAATTCCTCCACTTTATATATATGGTCAACTGAGAGGGCACCAAGTAGACGAACATCTCTCGTTGTAATGATTATTATACTTCCAGGACCAATTACCTCATGATTCACACACAGTGCTTTTAATTGCTCAGACTTATTCACATCATCAAGTACAACAAATGCTCTTTTTGTGCAAAGTTTTTCCTTGATCATAGCTTTCCCCCATTCAGTGCTATGCAATTTGATCTCATTTGTTTTTAGAATATCCGAAAGAAGTTGTTCTTGTAAATCAATATGCCCCCTATCTTTCTCCCAAGCTACTCTAATATTTCCAAGGAAACATTGATCTTCAAATTCATGAAAAAGTTCATTGTAGATGAATTTGGCTAGAGTGCTTTTACCAGACCCTCCCATTCCCCAAATCCCTAATATACAAACTCCTCTTGTTTTCATCTTTAAAAGTTCCATCAATTTCTTCGCACGAGATCTTAATCCAACTGGAAAGTCTGGAATGGGTAAGCACTTTTGGTCCAGTTTTTTCATAACTTGGCCAACAATTTCCTTCACAACACTGCTTTCATTACTGCCACAAGAAATATCCCAAAGACAAAAATTAACGGTCATAAAGGAGCTTATCATTAATTGATATTTGACTCAATTCTCAATAAGTTCAAATACTTTCTATATGAAGTCTTAAATTGTAAGTTGTTCCGGACTAGGCCGATGGCCCATCCCTCTAGCTGGGCCGAGAAGGGCCCACGATCAAGCCACTACGCAAACCGCGAAGCAAGATGCGCGGAGACTGATATCAACGGCCAGGATCGAATCCTTTGATCCAACGGCTGAATCGCATCAATCACCTCTATAAATATGGGTCAACCCCCGACAGGTACACTTTTTCCATCACTTTAATACCTCACTTTGACTTCTAGCCCCCGACTTGGGCGTCAAAGTGTGTGACCCTACCTGAGCTCTGCTCCCGACTACATTGCTTAGGCAGACGACCCGATTCCTGATCGCCCCATTTACCAGACCGATCAGGTACGGATCATATGTTATGACAAAAAGTCTTATAAATTGTAAGTTCGTTTGAGTAGTTTTCAAAAATAAAAAAAAATTATAGATATACCTGTAATTTTTGATATCCCAACCAGCCAAACGCGAAGCATCATTAAGTGTTTTCACCCATTGATCTCCCTTAGGATTTATATTCTTCTGATTTCCTTTGAAAGTTGATGTTCCAAAAGTGTCGCCGGCATATTCACGTAGAGTCGATGGGGCAATACCATGAAATACAGGAAGAACAAGGTAATCAGATTTTGCGTGGCATTCCATGATCTGAACAAGTTCATCAAGACACCAACTAGAAAGAACATAGTTCTTGGAGAAAACAACTATGGATATCCGAGACCCGTGTATTGCTCGCAATAGCTCTGGTCCTAACTCTTTTCCCTTTTGAAGCTTTTCATCGTCGAGAAAAGTGTTGATTCCCGCGTTTGAAAGTGCAGCATACAGATGGGAAACAAAATTTCCACGAGTATCCTCTCCCCTGAAATTAATGAACACATCGTATATCCACTGGGGATTGGAGGTTGAAGAAGTCATCGAATTGATTGGATGAAAATATACTTATCTATTAAGCCAGCCAAAATTATAATGAGAGAATATGGATTGCATTCATTCCCATCGGTATAAAATGCAGGAATGGATCACTATTGACTACTGTGAGCATTCATGGGAGTCAATGCATCCACCAACATTTTATCACACCAACTACTACTTTTTTATTTATATATTTGTCCCCATACGACCCACGGATCAGATTTCTGTGCAGTTGGAGACGGCGCGAATTTGGATCCTCTCAATCACTTTACGCTTTCTATCTCTCTCATAAATTCTTGCATTCTCTCTTACATTTTCTCTCTCTTAAATATATTATTTTAAATATTTTAAGAGAGAGATAGAGAGTGTTGAATGAGATGATTCAAATCTGTGATTGCAGCTTTGACATTCTGACTACTCCACAGTCAATTCGACTGCACTAGATCCAAATCTGAAATGTTGCGGTCTTAATCCAACATTGGCCTTATATGTGAGTAATTATGTGTTATGGACTGTCACTTATGATTAAGCTCAATTAAAGTGGTCTAATAATGTTAGGCTAATATGGGCTTTTGAGTATCTAATAGGATGTAGGTCTTTAATGTGTAGAGACTAAAGGGTAATTCTAATTTTGTGATGGGCTAAATTAGAAATACCAATAGATAACTGCTTTCCAGTATTTTTTGTTAGTATTTTCTGTCAAACAAATAAATTCGAAATGGATGAGATAAGAGGACTCAAATTAGGTCCTAGGTTCACCGGTTGACAAGTTTACACTGCAAATCCCAAATTGTGTGGTTTTCGAGAAGGAAGATGGTATCGGGAGAGAATTCGGTCACACAATAAAAGGAATCAGGGATTTAAGGTTTTTGTCCGACTAAATTCGAAGTACTGGTACTAGAACAAAACACGGGAATCACACCCGAAGATGGAGTACTCGGCACGACAGTTATCGAAATGTAAATAAAATAAAGACAAAAACTACAGCAAGTCACAGAAATCAATCCTCAGTAAGAGAGAGCAACATGAATTCCCTGAGTGTAAAGGTTTAAGTAAGTAAAAACTAGTTATAAAAGCAAGATAAAAGAGGACAAGAGTGAAGCACTCGATTGTCAAAGAGAAATTGCATTGAATTGAAAATAGTTTGGAGATAGAAGGGGTTGTTGTCTCAGAGATACATTGTTCACTGCTTTTAGCGAGAGATCCTGTGTGATCAGATGTGTTAGGTGTAATGGGTTACTGAATATTATGAAATCGCTTTGAGTTCTTCGTACGAACTATTATTTATAGAGTTATAAGCAAGCAAGTGCTACATTGCATGATGGACACGTGTCCTTATTGAAAGCGAATAAAAACTAAACTAACTATTGCTTGATGATGATTGATTCCAGGTGTCTTCTGGATTCTGGATTCTTTGCACTTGTCCCTTCGTGTTGAATCTTGTCTAAGGCAACTACCTAAACCGCTATTGTGTAGTGTTTTGGTTTTCGAACAATCAACTTGCCAAGTCTTCTCGCCTTTCAAGCGTTCCCACCTTCGAATGCTCTTCGAGCTTTATTTGATAGTCTCTGTTGACCCGTCCTTATAGAAAACTTCGAAAGAAATTTAACTATAACAGATGCCCCCCAAATGTTTGGTCTCGTTTGTAGGGAAAGAGGGTAAACATTTTGATAAGTTAAACTTGTAGTTCACATGAAACGTCTCCTCTTATAATTACAGTGATAGCAGTCATTAGTCTCCCCCAATGATGTACACATCGCTCTATGCTTTTAACATCGTTTCCAAGAGGAATATTAACCACTCTTGCACGCTGTCATTAGTGAAAGTTACCTCTTTTATTACCTACTTTTAAGAGTACCGTAGATTCTTGGTATTACTTTGGAGACCGTGTAGGTCACTTGTGGACGTTTTCAATTTACCAGCGATCGGTCAAGCATCTCAACCGGATAAATAGGCAAGTCTTTGGGTGGTTGACGCAATTGTCTAAGTAATCTTCCTTTATTCACTCCTGAAAATTATTTCTAGAATACCTTTTTATAGAAATAATGATACGAAGTGGAGGTAACAAATGTTCGATCTCAACAAGCTGTAGGAGCACTGCCATGTCCCTTTTCAGTATTCTGTGGAAGAATCTTGAGCAATATGGGTGTGGCACTTTTGGGGCTCTTAATGAAATACCGGACTTTAAACAAAAACTACACAACTTAATCAAGGATATTTCTGATTATCAAGAAAGTCTTTCCATGCAAAAACGATCAGAGTTTCAGAGGCTTGCTCCACTTCTTTCTCAACTAATCACTATTCACACAAACTTGGAACACCATAATGCTAAAGCCGGGGCTTCGGAGTTTGAGGACTTTCATTAGATGCGAAGATACTTGTTCTGTACCGTACCTTTAGACCGGTATCCGATCTTAGACACCAAGTCTGATCCGAGGTAGTTGGTAGTTAATGGTCTCGATCGACCGAGCTCCGCTTCCGATCCGGGACAGGTGGTACCTGCGAGGACACTCCGACGCTCAAGTCAGCCAGAGAGCTAATTAGAGGTGAAGAGTAGGAAAGAGTGTGTACCTTTAATGAAGCATTCAATGCTTATTTATAGAGTTTGATGGTGTTTGACCTGATGAATCAGGACCGTCCGATCTTGCGTTGCGATCTCAACCATCGGTTGATGGATCTGCATTTGGTGTTGGGCCTCATTATTGTGGATTGGGCCAATCCATAACAGTTGCCCCCCAAGTCGGGTCGTCTTGGGGCGGGCTAGACTTGATGCCTTATATGGACTTTGTGAGAGTTTTTGAAATTGAGGTCGGACCTTCGTGGCGACCTTCTTCAAGGCCGGGCTTATAGCTACAAATAGGGCTGCCCCCAGCCTCGGAGTGCCCGAGATACGGGTCTTGTCAAAGATCTTTGAGGCCGGGCTTATACCAGCAAGGGTGTTTGCCACCAGCCTCGGCTATGTTAAAAACGTGACCAACTGAGGGACTCGAGGTGTCAATTTAAAGTCGCATTCAGGGCAGTTTACCGGGACTCGGCCCAGATCGAACTCGCCCTTCAGGGTAATGGAAAACTCGGCCATTTAAAACGTGACCACCTGAGGGACTCGAGGTGTCAATTTAAAGTCGCCTTCAGGGCAGTTTACCGGGACTCGGCCCAGATCGAACTCGCCCTTCAGGGTAATGGCAACTTCGGCCATTCAAAACGTGACCACCTGAGGGACTCGAGGTGTCGATTTAAAGTCGCCTTCAGGGCAGTTTACCGGGACTCGGCCCAGATCGAACTCGCCCTTCAGGGTAATGGCAACCTCGGCCATTTAAAACGTGACCACCTGAGGGACTCGAGGTGTCAATTTAAAGTCGCCTTCAGGGCAGTTTACCGGGACTCGGCCCAGATCGAACTCGCCCTTCAGGGTAATGGCAACCTCGGCCATTCAAAACGTGACCACCTGAGGGACTCGAGGTGTCAATTTAAAGTCGGAGGATCTTTGTGAGCAAAGGCGCCGACGTTCCTGCCTCGGGAATTTTTCCCGGCTTCTGGAAAGTCGCTTCGAGGAAGAGGAAGCTAGAGACGAGCAGGACCGAGGGGAACCCTCGGATCCGTAGGAATCATCAGGAGTTCTAATCCTAGGTGGAGTTCCGGTATTAGCGTGAAACTTTAAGGCGATCGCTCGACCGGTCCCAAATCCTTCCATCCAACCTCGGAACTTATTTTTACTAAGCAATAAATGTGAGGAAAATTGTAGTCGACCCATATATATTAGATGGTTAAACATTTACAAAGTCGGATTACATCACGCCCGTCAGCTCATTCCGAGACCTAGGAGAAACGTGGCCTTCCTGCGTTAATCCCTTCTTCATGATCGATATACTTCTGAGATCGCTGGAGGAACTCGGCAAGCGACTCGACTTGGTTGACCCCGACGTCTATCTGAAATAGACTTCCTTCACGAAGGCCAGCCTCCATGAAGTAAAGACGGAAGGAGTCGTCGAGGTTCCGGACTTGAGCAGCTTCTCTATTGAATCTCTCTATGTAGTCCCGGAGGGACTCATTTTCTCCTTGCCGAATTGCCTGCAATACCTTCCGAGATTTAGGCTTCATCTTCGAGTGGGCGAAGTGTGCAGAAAAGAGCTTGGCCAACTGATCCCAAGAGGAGATTGTATTTGGCTTTAGAGCCCTGAACCAGTCTAGAGCCGCCTTCTCTAGAGTGAGGGGAAAGGTTCGGCACTTTATCTCCTCTGGAACGTTACGGTATTGCATAACCGTGTCAAAGTAGTCGAGGTGGCGATCCGGATCGCCAGTCCCATCATGCATTTTCAAACTCTCAGGTGGCTTCTCGAGGTGCTTTGGCACCGGGAAGTAGTCGATCTTAGCTGTGAAAGGTCATTTACGCTTTGCCGACCTCTCAAGGGGTGGAGATCGTCGGTAGCCATACTTGCCGGGGGACCCCCGCGAGCTAGGGCGTCGACGTTCCTGCCTCGGAAACCTTTTCCGACTTCTGGAACGTCGCCTCGGAGAAGAGGAAAACAGAAGCGAGCTAGGCCGAGGGGAACCCTCAGGACCATAGGAATCATCTGGGGTCCGACTTGGGGGAATCTCCGATCCCCACGCTCCTCTACAACAAGGTGGAGTGCGGTGATGGTATCTCCTCCAAGCCGGAGATCGGCGGCGGCCGCGGCCATGAGTCGTTCCACTTGAAGAGTTGCGGAGAGAGGAACTCCGATCCGGAATGTTACGAGCTCGGGTCTCAGCAACCTGAGCTTCTAACTGGGTGTAGCGTTGTCTTTCCTACTAGTCGACCTCGGCTCGTCGATTTAGAAACAGGATGAGCTGTTGAACAGCATCGACCGGTACCTGGACGGTCGGAGGGGGAGGTGGAAGCCGGTTCCGAGATGGGCTCCCATGCACCATAGCCGTAGCCGAGCTTCGAGCATGCACCGGGCTAAGGGGTAAGATGACCGCCACTTCTTCCGAAGTCACCTGCTGCAGGACCGGCCCTTCACCGACATTCAGGATAGTCCTATGACGTAAGGTCGGAGCCATCGTCAATCAAGGAGATGGGAGAGGAACTAGAGTACAAGATGTTCCCACTGTGGTCGCCAATGTTCTGTACCGTACCTTTAGACCGGTATCCGATCTTAGACACCAAGTCTGATCCGAGGTAGTTGGTAGTTAATGGTCTCGATCGACCGAGCTCCGCTTCCGATCCGGAACAGGTGGTACCTGCGAGGACACTCCGACGCTCAAGTCAGGCAGAGAGCTAATTAGAGGTGAAGAGTAGGAAAGAGTGTGTACCTTTAATGAAGCATTCAATGCTTATTTATAGAGTTTGATGGTGTTTGACCTGATGAATCAGGACCGTCCGATCTTGCGTTGCGATCTCAACCATCGGTTGATGGATCTGCATTTGGTGTTGGGCCTCATTATTGTGGATTGGGCCAATCCATAACAATACTCAAAGTCAACCGGGAGATGGGCAATGCTGAAGAAGCTCTTTGGAATGGTCAACGTCAAATACCTGAATTGCAGTTTCAAGTAGAAGCTTTTGAGCGCACAATCATCAGCCTAGCTTCCACACAAGTGAGTACCTTATCACGCAAAAGAATGACGTTGTTGCGCAGATAACTCACCTTCGCAATCGGATGTCACGGGCCCTGGAGACAAGATATCAAAATGTTGCAAGGCAGGTCTGTCTGCCCAAAAAACCGAATTGGAAGCGAAAAAAATGTTATTGGAGCAGCATTTGATGAAGACCCAAGAAGAATTGCTGAAGGTTCTGAAAACACCTTTCTTGACTCATTGATAATGAATCTTCGATGTACAACTATATGTTGTTCATTACTTTTCTTTTAAATGAAAACTCCTTTTAACTGTTTCGATTCGCATCTTTAACATTAGTCTTTTAGGTTTCAAAATACCTCTTGTTCTTCGAACTCAATATGTCTTTCGAATAGCTATAGAATATAAATAACTGTTGTTCGGTTTACACTACATTAATAATGTGCGTGAGTCTCATTATTTTAACACGAATACCGAGGTCCTCGCTTAACCTCCAAGCTATTGACCCACATCCCTTCAATCGTGTCGACGTGACTCCAAGCATTGTTTTGACTTAGCCCTTCTTTATAAAAGGGTTGAGGGATTCAGACATTTTTCTTCAATGGTTTTTAAGCAAGCGTTTTCAGTGTCTTTTTCTCATCTGTCAAGACTCATCATTCTTAGCATGTCATCATGCACCCGAAGTTCTTCCTTTTTGACACCACCTCCAACTAACCCAACATCTCTTGTCAATCGCGACGATAGGTCCCTAGTGGAAAACCCCAAAGGTGTCGCCAAGGAAGTGGCTATCTGGAGATCTCAGGTATTAACCCCCTTCCAAACTTTGTGGAGTTCCTTTTCCCTTTTGGGACCGCTTACTTCCTCTCCTTATTGTAAGGAGTATCTTTCTATCCATTTTTTGACTGGTAAAAATCCTTGCTTTGTGTTTAGATCAGCGCCGATTGACCTTAGGTTTCTAACCTGTGTACCTTCTAATGTTTAGCGTACTATATATACCGGGTGAAGTTCCTCTCTCTGAGGGATCTATTCAGAGTAGTTTCCTTTTGTGGTTCAAACAGGATGAAAACGAAAAACTGAGTTTTTTAAAGAAATTGGCATTTACGATGCCATTCAGATTAGCAAACAAATTTTGTTTTACAACTTCCCTAGATAGTTGGCGCCATTTTCTTCTGGAATCCTTACACTTCTTCTTTTCACTTTCCTTACGACATGATGACAATTACTCTGTTCGACGTAGCTAGTATTGTTGGTCTAAAACCAACTCTTAGCCTTCTCGGTACAGAGTTCCATCCAACTCGCAAAGTCACTCCTGATATGTCTTCTACGAAGTAGGAGAGATTCATTGAGAATAACATGAAGTCTACTGTTAATATCTCCAATGAGGAACATATAGCCTTTTTACTCTTTTGGCCACACCATTCTTTTCTCTGCGAGAAGTCTACCCGCATAAACATCAATTATTTTCCTTTGGCTAACTTGCTGCGTGAGGGTAAGAGTGTTTGTCTCAGCAAAATTCTTCTCTTGAGTTGGTATGAGTCTTTAGGTGCGACTTATAAGTCTCTAAAGAATTCGAGTTCCATTCTGACCAACATGGCTGGCCCCTTTATGGCTATTGTAACTTTGGCTCTGATTTATACACCTTGCTTCGCCACCTTCTAGAGCAATTGGTTCGAGAGCTCCTTATGGAGTTTATCTTGCTCCTATCACTCGCCATATCCATAGGGAAAATTATGTTTCATCGTTTCGAATATATTTTGACTCGTTTTTGAATCTGAAAGTTCATTGAGCTAACTTTTTCTTCATGTCCCTTCTAAAAATTTATCCCGAGTGCTTTACTAGAGAGATTCCATGTTTTGACCCCAACCAACAATTTGAATAATTTGAGATTTGGTATCAATTTCTAACTTGCCATCTTCTCTCCACCAACTTGTAACACTTAAATAACTTAAAAGACCTCTGGTGTAATTTAGCCTAATAAAAAACAACAAAATAAATTATTAAAATATTAATTTCATTGATAAAACTCAATCGTCAAACATAATTGCATAAATAAAACTCAAATTCACAAACGTAATTTTATAACAACAAAAATAAAAGCTAAGTTCTTATTTCATTAATACACTATTTTCAGTTGTCTTTTTTTGTAATTAATCATTTTTTCTTGGGTTCTTGGATTAAGGCGAATTCGGAAGAATTTCTGAAAAACTAATTTGCAAAAGTATCGGAACCAATTAATTCGCGGTTCTCCATGTTTTAGAAGAATTATGTGACTATGTTTGAAATAGCTACACCTCTAAAGACCCTTGAACACCACGACAATGAGCTCGAAAATGTAGTCCCTAGCTTCAAACCTTTAGCTTTAAGTATTCTTCACACATCTACGTCTCAGCTAAACTCCAATTCTACATAAACTATAACATACATATTGATTTCTTTGAGGGTTCGAGGAATTCTGAAAAACTATTTGGGTGTGGAATTGAAGAGTGTTTTGGGCCTGATTGGTTGTGTGATTTTCTATAGTTTGTAGTGGTGATTAAAAGGGTGAAGTGTGTAGAAGATGAAAAAGAGAGGTGTTTGTTGTTTTAGATTTTTCCCTCATCCTCTCTCTCCCTCCCTCCCTCCCTTTTTCTATATTCTCTTTTAACTTATGATTTTAAAAGAGTTCAGCTGGTGGTTAAAGGGGAAGGAGTGTGTACCATGTTCCCTTAATTCTTGCTATTGTACACCTATTTGCAAAACTAGGCGCCTAAGTTAGGGAAAGAGTAAGGAGAAATTACACTCACATCCCTTAAGTTCTAGTAAGGGGAAATTACACCCACCTCCCTTAAGGTCTTGTAAAGGTCAATTTAAAGATAGAAGGCTTGATTGCTCTTGGGAAGCCGGAAAGCTGAGCAAACGACATAGCAAAATGGTTGGGGTGTCAGATCGTAATGTTTCCAACAAAGTATTTGGAAATTCTTCTCGATGCAAACCCAAACAAGGCAGCAACCTGGGAACCGGTTATCTTGAAAATTCAACAGAAACTGCCCTCTTGGAAAGCTAAACTCCTTTCCAGAGCCGACAAAGTTGTTCTGGTCAAGTCTGTTCTTAACAGCCTCCTACTATACTATATGAGCCTCTATAAGGAACCAAAGGGTGTGATTAAGAGAATCATCCAATTACAATGTCATTTCTTTTGGAAAGGCAGTGGCACGAGCAGAGGCATTCCGCTAACCAAGTGGTTGATCATCCAAAAAATTGAAAGAACTATCTGCTCTACTCACAGCTTAAACCTAGACGAGGCGATTATCAACCAGCAAGGGATAGGAACCGTTGGTAGCACTTGGAGAAATATATCAGATGTGGAAACTTGGGATGAAATGATAAAGAAGTTGATCACAAGAGGTTGGCGCAAGAGAGTGGAGGATGGAAAAGATACAAAATGGCATGAGACTTGGATCTTTAAAACACAATTCTCGAGACTGTATTCAGTGACCCTCCAATGGCAATGGAATCTCGTTTGGAGAAGAAGACTCTTCCATTGGGAGTTAGAGCACTTTGAAACCCTCATGGACAACCTCCAAGAAGTGCATCTATCAAGGCTCACCAAAGACAGAACCTGGTGGCACTTTAATTTAAAGGGAGATTACTCGGTAAAGTCTTTTGTCAGAGCCTGATGGAGAGAGGAATACACGCCTGATAGTAGGAGATTGGTCTAGAAAGGACTTGCCCCACCAAGGGCAGAATTGTTGGTGTGGTTCACCCTCCAAGGGAAGCTTAACACTAGGAATAGGTTGAGGAGACTACATATGTTGGGTACAAATGAAGATTCCTGCCCATTTTGCAACGCCGAGGAAGAAACTATCCAACATGTACTCTTACGCTGCATGTATTCCTGGCGTCTATGGGCAAGGATCCTTGACTGGTGGAACATGCAGCTCCCGATCATTGCCAACGGCAAGTAATGGTTTGAAGTTTAGTGTGGGGGAGTTGAAGGAGCTTTCCATAAAAAATTGTGGATCTGCTTACTGTATGTGATTCTCTAGTCCATCTGGCTCATAAGGAACAAAGTGGTGTTTGAGAAGGAAAAAACATATTGGAACTAAGAACTCTACCACATAAAACTAAGACTGGGTATTTGGATGAGGGTTTGGGAACCGGGTTTCCCGTATAATCCAAGCGAAGTAGTCTCAAACTTGGAAGGGGTCTCTTTGTGCAAAAGACCCCCGGGTCCACATGAATTATCACATTGGCAACCACCACCCCCAAAAATGTCGAAACGGAATGTTGATAGATTGGCTAGAGGCAAACCAGGTCCGGCGGGTATCAGTGGGGTATTGCGTGATGAAAAGGGTTCCATCATAGGAAAATGTGTTGCCTTGGTGGTGATTGGTGTGTGGAAAAGTGTGCAAGTATACACAGTCACAAACAAGTAATATAAAAGATTGAACCCACAGGGATTGGATTAATTCTTGTATTTTTAAGAAAATATAAATTGGTGCTACTACACCACTCACAATTTTTGGGGTTTTAATGTCAAGTGAAAACAGAATGCAAATATGTAAAAGAATATGAAGGAAATCAGTTGAGAATGATAGTTGAGATGTCTTCACTGAATAATTCACTTTTGAGAGTTTTGTGCTTTTATGTGGTGCAGATGCATTGTAGTACCCACTGTTTCACCCTAAGGACTATGTTATCCTATGTCTAGGACTTAACATGGTTTTAACAAAGTTTTCTTTATTACACAAGTTAACAAAGACTTCATTAAAACACTCGCCCTTATTAGTCATGATTTCTAGTTATAAACCATGTCTGTGAATATAACTCTACTTATTCTAAGCGATCAACCTCACAATAAGATGGATATAGTATAACACAAGACCCAAAATATATGCAACACTTAAAGGCACAATAACTTACTCAAAAGCTCATTATAAAGTTAGAACATCTCAACCTAAAAAGGTTTAAATCATATTATGCATTGCAGGGCAAAGATAGATGAAAAAAAAACATATTAATATAAATGAAAGTACAAGAGATATCAATAGAGTAGAGATTACACTGATTGAAGTACTCTTGCATAAATTTGCCCAGCAGTGCAGAAGCACTGATTTCCTGGTGCAGTTGCACCTAACTAAGTTGATGAAGAAGTGAAGAAAGAAGTCGTCAGTTCTCTCCTTACCTTTTTGCCAACTAACTACTACTAAAACTATAAAATAAAATACAAGAAAGGAAACTACTTAATTATATGTGAATTGCTTATGAATGATATATTTTTCAAGTGAGAAGTGGAAGCCTTTATATAGTCTTGGAGGTTTCCTTCAAGTGAGGGTTTGCTTGGAGATCAAGCTGACCAAAGGTGGCTTAACCATGGTTACTTTTCAGAGCTTTGATTGAGAAGATTGAGTCCAAAGGGGAGGTCTAATTGTGGAAAGCCATGTGTTCTAGATGTGTAGCCTTTCATGATGATTTTCCATTGTGGGGGCCTCCTCTTGCGTGTTGGCATGTGTCTCCATGTGACTATGACTAAGCATGATGTCATAGAAAAGTTTATGCATTGGTATGAATTGAGGTGCTTCCAAGGTGGGGTTAAATCTGCCTTCAGTGCAGAATGGTGCAGATGCACCTAAGTGCAGTTGCACTGCTGTAAGTGTAGTTTAGTGCAGATGCATTGCTGTTTCCTTGGTGTATTTGCACCTAACTGGAAGTGCACTGAACAAACATCTCAAACATACCAATATATATAAAATGCTTAAATCATTACATAATCCTCTTTGAAACATAGAATGTTGTTTATTTTACTCAGACTACTATATTTAACAGATATTATACTTGGTTTCAAGCAATTAGTTATGTTTAGATGCATAAATAACTCTATATAAAATAGAGTTATCAATGATCATAGACTCCAACAAAGCTGAATTCATGGCAATTGTCTATCCTCTTGAAATCTCAATAGAAAAGGAGTGGCTTAAGGAAGGAAGCCTAATAGTTAAGTCAGACTCCAAGGTCGCGCTGGCCTGGGTAAAATGCACTAGCCCGTGGCAATCGCGTTTCTCCGACAATAAATTGTTGAACCTTATTGATATCAATGTCACTTCCATCCATAATACGAGGGAATCAAACCATCTTGTTGACAACCTTGCCACGGAAGGTGCTTCTCTAGAAGGCCATTGGATTAAGTGGTCATGACGAGAGAGTGGCAACGCATTAGCTAAAAATACCATACTTCGCCGCCAACTCTGATTGCCTTTATCTACGGGGACCCGCCTTTGTGTCCTCATTTCGCCGACTGGTGTGCCCACTTCCCTGGGTGGCCTACAAATTTCTCTGTCTTCTTTGCATCAACCTTTGGAGCCATGGTTGCTGTTTTCTACCTTGATGACAAAGTTGAGGTCCATGCCACATCGCTCATCTTCCCACGCCAAGTCTTCCCTTGCTCTCCTTGTTTTGTTTGTTTTGGTGTCTAATTATTTTCCCTGCATGTACTGGGGTGGCTCTTTGGTCCTTCGGAGGCCAGTTGTACTGGCAGAGTGCTTCGTGGAGTCATGGTGGCAGGCTTGTTTTTCTTCTTGCAGCTTGTCAAGGTCGAGGAGAGTATTGGAAAGGATAATCTGTGAAACCTATGCTTGCGTTTTGCTTGTTTTGTTGCAGGGGTGTGTGCTCCATGTGATACTGTTTTATGAGTGGGGAGATACCTCATCATTAATCAGAGTAGATGGACTTTGTGCTTGGAATGCAACTATTTTTAGCTACATGACAGCCCTCTAATTGAATTTTGGCTTGAAGTGACCCGAGGGTTTTTTCCTAACACTAGGTGTAGATGTCTCAGTGCATGCATAGACTTGGTTCTGTTACCTCTAATTGGTTGTTGGTTTAGTAATTGTAGTAGTTCCTCAATCTCGTTAATTATCAGTATTGTGGATACATTGCTCCATTGTGCATGGTTCAGGATTCTGCAATCATGTTGGGGGAGGCATGCATCCAGCAATGAACTTAATAGTTGGAGATATCATCTGGTGTGGGTTGGTATCAATGGCTGGAAAATACGGTGTGAACTGCTGTAGTGTTAGTTTGGTTTAGCATCGGGCCCGACGCTTTTTGGTTCTGCATAACTCATGGAGTAGGTGTTTTCCCATCACCTTAGAGTCTTTGTTACACATGATCTTTATGTTTATCCTTCTCTTGGATTTTTGTTTTTCTCTTTTTAGTTTCTTCTAGTTTATCTATCCCTTCCCCTTAGCAGTGTTTTGCTCCTGTTTTAGTATTGGTGTATTTGGGGTGGCTACCTATGCCTCACCTCTTTTGTTTTATTTTGTAACCATGAGCTTGGTGTAATATTTCCACTAGATTTGAGCACATGATTGGACGCCCTCTCAAACCCTTCCTAAAAGGTGTGGGAAGTTGTGTCGATGATGCTTAGCTATGTGGCTATCAATGTCATGATTATTACTTATAGAAAAAAATACACTTACCTTCTAGTTTCTTCTAGCCAATAACCTCACCTCAGTCTAACTCCATTAGCGATATGCCCTCACCTCAGTTTTTCTTCTCCTTCAAGTTTTCTAGCTAGGTACATTACTACATTTGGGAAAGAGAAACATACAAAGAGCTTGTAGTGGGTTCACTGAGGGAAGATGACACTGAGTTTTTCAAAGTGGTGGAGAGTCAAAAATTAAGTAGATGAAATAGTTAGTGTACAAGACGAAGGAGTACAGAAGATGAGCTCTTTGTTGAATGACCCATAGGTTTTGGGCTTCGATAGAGGCTTGAAAAAAGTAGATCAAAAAACTTTATGTTTTGATCTCTTTTTAATTTCTTCTAGTTTATCTATCCCTTCCCCTTAGCAGTGTTTGCTTCTGTTTTAGTATTGGTGTATTTGGGGTGGCTACCTATGCCTCACCTCTTTTGTTTTATTTTGTAACCATGAAATTGGTGTAATATTTCCACTAGATTTGAGCACATGATTGGACGCCCTCTCAAACCCTTCCTAAAAGGTGTGGGGAGTTGTGTCGATGATGCTTAGTTATGTGGCTATCAATGTCATGATTATTACTTATCGAAAAAAATACACTTACCTACTTGTTTCTTCTAGCCAATAACCTCACCTCAATTTAACTCCATTAGCGATATGCTATCTATTTAGACAAAAAAAATTAAATCTTGCGATTTTCTTTGTCATTTTCTCCTTCAAGTTTTCTAGCTAGGTACATTACTACATTTGGGAGAGAGAAACCAACAAAGAGCTTGTAGTGGGTTCACTGAGGGAAGATGACACTGAGTTTTTCAAAGTGGTGGAGAGTCAAAAATTAAGTAGATGAAATAGTTAGTGTACAAGAAAAACTCAGTGTCATCTTCCCTCAGTGAACCCATAGGTTTTGGGCTTCGATAGAGGCTTGAAAAAAGTAGATCAAAAAACTTTATGTTTTGATCTCAAATAGTTAGCTCAGTTAGTGAGTTAAAGGATACCGAATGGAGGTGGTCATCGCTCAATTAAAACTAGAAGGGAGGTGTGTGACATTTAAACAAAACTCAACTAAAGGGAGATGAGTATAATTTTCCCTAAAACTAATGGGCCTAAATGCTTTTAGTTTGGTGTTAAAAAGAAAAAATATTGTGGGTTGGCAATCTCATTCTCCCTATATATGGATAGTTTGTTACTTTTTGCTAGCCCAACAATAATGAATCTTACATACAAACTATACAAAGTAAGTCTTCATAATTCATATTTTGGTTAACTGAGATGTAAGCAGAATTAGAAAAAAGAAGAAAACAATAATCACATTATATAATTCATATAACCCCAACTCTTCACTTACATGAGGAGTTGCTTCTATTTTCTCTCCCTCAAAATCTATCAACTTATACCTTACTAACAAATTGTTTCTTGGTGCACCCTAATAGATAACTCTAATTATTTTATTTTATTTTTCTGGTTAATTCACAGTTCTAAACATTACATTTCCATTGCTTCTTCGATTCTCTGAATGCCATAATTTGTTCCTTGGGAGTGTCCAAAACCTTATAACTCTTCTTCATTGTCAACCAAAAAGTTACAATATTATCTATTCCCTCTTGCAATTATTGTGGTTAGTGCATCAGTACCTGTTTACACATTAAAAAAAGAAATTTTTAAAAGTCATGTCATTATCCAATGTCTTCTATTTCATGAAAGTCATATATTTAGAACCCGTTTACTTTGTAAAAAAAAAAACATTTTTTAAATTTTGTGAAAATAAAATAGGTTGATAACTCACAAATTCTCAAGAATAATATGAACTTCTTGTAGGTACAAGATCAGCAATCTGAAAGTTGAAATTGGAAACTTTCTTCTTTTGTTGTCCTCTGAACATAACTTCAACTTCTACCAAAAATGTTGCACAAACAGGTCTATGGTCAGAAAACTGGAATTCCTTACGCACATATGAAAGTTGCTGTATTCCCCTTCCATGCCACAATATTCTATCACACCTGCATTAATCAATCAAATTTCTTTTAAGAAAAGTTATGTAAAGATAATTTGGTCTCCTAAAATGTTACATTGGTCGTCAAAATTTGGTTCCGGTCAGAGGATCACATATTCGATTGGATTAAGATGAGACGTCCCACATTTCGACTCTTTGATAAAAGGAGTCCAAATACAAATCGAAACGAGAGTCGTCTGATCTTGATCTAGTGGTCGAAATTGTCAACCGTGACTGCGTGAATGCAGATAATCCGAATTCATAAAAAACAACACAAGTTCTATTTTTGAAGGACCAAATTGAATATTTAATCAAAGAAAACATCTTGTCCTAGATTGTGCAAAATTACCAAGCAGGAGTTCTCCTTTTGTTCTTAGAAACTTTTACACCTTCAACATAGTAAGTATCTGAATTGAAGGCATATTTATAAGTAGGTGCAAAGTAAATCTTCCCTTCTTTCCACCCTTTAAATACACGACCAGCTTCTCTTTCCATTTTCAGCTGTCAACATAACAAAATATACAATGCATAATCAGAAAAGTAACAATAACACATAATAATGGAAACATGTATCATATTCAAATTCAAATTAAAATACAAAAATTCGTTGGCAAGGGAAACTAACTACCTGATCCTTGTTAAAAAGCGCGGGCCAATCCTGCATTTCGACAAGCCTTTTCGCATCATCACGACTCAAAGAAATTCTGTAATTCAAGTCTCCAAACCAAATGATTCGGCTGGAGAAAATTTTTCCGAAATGATCAGAAATTTTGAGACCATAAATGTGAAAATAAAGCGAATTCAGCATTATAACTCGCGATAAAAAGCAACGAACGATTCTCACTCGTGATCTAAAATTTTGTCTGGCATTCTACTGTATGCTGTCTTGCAAATCTTTGGAAATTGAGTGTTCTTTAGTATCTCTATGACATCGAGATTTCGGCGTAGCTCGTCGCCTTCTTTCTCCCCAGAAGCCAGATGACTGCAGATAAAGCAAAAACTCGTCTGGTAAAATGACATGCTCACTGATATACACCCCTGCATCCACATAACAAATATCGTAAAGTAACACTTCTATCCTCAAAGAATCGTTTCGCATCGATACTCCCTCTAATAAAAAATAAGCAAGAAAGTACATGTATCTAATTCAAATTTAGATTAGATACATGGATTTTTTTCGTATATTTTGTTACGGAGGGAGTACAGTACTTCTTATGCAACTGAATTAAAAGATAAACGAAAAAGTAAAAAGGGATTATAGACTACCTTGTTTCCGAGGCAACCCATGATACCGCGACTAGTACAACATATTCTTAAATGTCCCACATATTGAACAAGCTCCTTCTTCATCCAAACACTAACAAAAATTCCGACCATTTGTTTACAAGCAACAAGGCTATATTTCATTTGACTAGTAGCCAAAGCAACTGAAATCGGAAAACTGTCGTCCTCCTCTTCGGTCGACGAATCATCTGAATTTAAATTCGATTCTTGACAGCGAAAACAGAAATCCTTAGCAGCTTTCCTTTCCAAAAGGACACAGTTACAGCTTTTTAGCCTCTTTCCATTCAATTTCTTGAAAGTTTTCTTAATCTTCTTCAAAGAAGGCTTTTGGAAAAACAACGAACCGCCGAATGATGCAGTCGGTTTTAGTCCTTTAGAAGATAAATCTAAAGGACCATTTAGAGATTGATTTATTAAGGAAAGCCATTTTGCAGCTGGCTCATTGTCTTCTAATACTAGAACATTTCCAGCATTCAAAGGAACAATCTCCTGAAAGCTAAAAATATGGGTAAACAGTCATTTTTGTTCTAGAATTTGTGAAACGCTGACATTATAGATTTATATCAGACGTATCAGAGAGAGAGAGATATAGGCATACCCCAAAACATACATATCAGGTTCATTTCGAACCTGAAGAAAATCGCTAAGATCAAGGTTCCCAGTGGGACATTGACCTCCAACATTCCATGTTGCAGCAAAAATTCTATGATTGAAAAAACAAGAAAATAACTATGATTGTTAATATATGGTCATAAGTATTGTAACAACAGATAGTTATTTGAATAAAAAAAATCTTCACAAATACCTGAAATTCTGAACTACTTCACCAGAAGACATTGAAGGTTCCGAGCCTCGAATTTCGATGGATGGATCAGAAAGTTCTTCTGAATTTAATAAACAACAAGGAAAATGTGAGATTTGTCAAAGTGATCATGCTAAGAGGAACTTGTTTTTTAAGAATAAAGGAAGTGGATGAAAGATTAAGGTTCTGTTATTCTTAAATATCCTACTTTGGTAACAAGTTGATTTTCATACAGTGAAAAGTAAAGGATATATTGTGGATAATGAATAAGAAGAGAAGCATATAGTTCATTTTTGGACACAAGCTTAAAGTTTATATTTGAATATATTCTCATATATTTATCAGATCCTTTATCTTATCTTATATTTTATGCCAATTTTCCAAACATATGGATAACAATATAACATATCACTAAGATAAAAAGGTATATGCTTTTCTCAATTTCCACTTGATACCTCTTAACAGTGAAAAGAAACTTTGTATGCCAAGTTGAAAATGAGATTTGTGGTGATTAGGAAAAGAAAAATGCTTGCAATATACTTAATTCATTTTACAACATGAGCTGAAATCCAAGCATGAATATATTCTTATGCATTCAGAAAAAAATACTTTGGATGTTCAATATCTAGAAAATCTAATTAAATTTTCTATTATCAGTTAAGCCAGCACAACTTCTTGTCTTTACAGTTGGGATAGGAATTTTGAAAGGTTCCAGCCTTTCAGTCAAAGGGAAACAAAGAAACAATAAAAATTCTCCAACAGAAAAGTAGGGATTCTGACAATATTCTCGGAATTTATAAAATAGTAATTCCACCTTTCCACATTTTCAGTAGAGAAAATTGAAGTATTGAATGATACGTCTAAAATAATAATAAGAAAAAGATATTAAGAATGTCTATGCTTATTGAAGTATTGAAGATGAATAGAACTCACCATGGGAGTCAATTGATGCTCTTTCCATTGTTCTTCCATTTCTCTCTTTCATGGTCAAAACTTTCCAGATAAATGACTGAAATCACATTCAAAAAAATCATTACAAAAATTATCAGCATTTATTCAACTTTGTACAATCAACCTTACACAACCAATACAATGTAAGTCAAGGTTTTAAATCACAGTCATAGACACGGTCGCGTCGTGAACCTTGATATTGCAAAGAGTTGCGGTTAAATACAGCTAATGCCGCCTCAATGGCAATCTCATTACAGTCGCTGCGACATGATGTCGCGACCATGATATCGCGACAATTATGTCGCAGACACGGCCGCATTACAAACCTTGATATTGCGAATTGCGGTTAAATACGGCTAATGCAGTCTCAACAGCAGTCCCGTTGGGATCTCACTACGACATTAAAAACCATGACGTTGCGACACGGAGAAAACGTTAAATATATTTAATGACAGTAAATTAGAGGCACAGACAAACCTGCTTTTTCCTCTGCTGATTATTTGGTATCATCCCTGAATCAGTTTGTCTATCTTCAAATTCATTGTCCATCTAAACTGGTAAAGAAGGAATATACAAACGCTCTAATTGTTAATTCACAGAGAAAACATTAGGTGAAAAACAATGCAATGTATCAATCAATTCTTAATCTTATTTATAAATCCAAATCACAATAGTTTCACCACAAATTAAAGAAAAAGAAACCTGAAAGAATCCTTCTTGTAGCTAAGACTGAGAAGAACTATCTAAGTAAACTTGATCATCTTCGAATGAGTGATGAGAAAGAGAGACATATATACCAAACAAACAAACATAAGTAATTGATGATTTCAAAAAGGATAGATATATAGAATAGAAGAAGAGAGAGAAATAGGTATAGGTACAAATATGGAGTAGGGTGTTGTTAATGTTGTTTTTCATAAACAAATAGAGGAATGAAAAAATTGAGAAAAGGAAATAGTCAAAAGGGATGAATGGAATAGAATCTTATATGTCCTATTTTATCATTCACATTTATTACATTAATTAAGGTCGTGCGGCAAAGCCATTGATTCGTCCGTTTCTTCTTTTTCCTTCCAGGTTAGGTTAGGGACACGTGAACGACTAAAATTAATCGTAAGATATTGGGTAAAATGTTATGAGTGTTTAAGATTGACTCAACCAGTATTAAATCACAACCATTGATGAATTTTGATACTAGATCCTACGGTCATATTTAATGGTTCACCGGTGAGGGATTTCATTTGCTCCCTCACTCTAGAAGCACTCGTTTTATTGTCTCAAAAAAATAAAAATAAAATTGTTTTTACTTTTTTAAGGGGTGCTTCTAAGGTGAATGAGCAAATCCAATCCCTCACCGATGAACCATTAAAATTGACCGTAGGATATTGCTTAAAATTCTATGAGTGGTTAAGATTGAACCAACCAGTATTAAATCTCAACTGTTGATGAATTTTTATACTACATCCTACGGTCATATTTAATGGTTCACTCCGATGAGGAATTTGATTTGTTCTCTCACTCTAAAAGCACCCTTTTTTAAAACCAACGTATTTTCTGCGTGCAACGATAGGGACTAATTCCTTAAAAGCACTCCAACCAACACTGAGTTTGTCTATTGTGGGAATTGAACTCAGGAGCACCGAGTCGACTTCTTGTGTCTCGGGATAGATTAAACTACTAAGCCAAGTGTGTAAGTTGGTTAAAGCACTCTATCTAAAACAACAAACTCACTAGTATTTGAGTTTCATCCTTGACAATGAAAGAAATTGAGGCCAAACTTATACTTGTCAACCCAACTTTCAGATTTGCTTTTACTTAGAATTGTCTTTGAAGTTTGAACCTCGTCCTTTGTACTAGTTTGACTCTTATGGGAAGTAACCAACCCCCACGTGTGAGTGTGTTTATGTGCCTGCAAATGAAATCACAATAGTAAAGTTGACGGTTTGGGATGTGTTTCCTGTGTGTGTGACACCAAAAGGTTGCTTCTGCATTGTGCTATGGAGTGCCCCTTTTCCCAACCCATTGCCGGATTTTGCACCATCATACCAATGCATCTTTTGTTTTACCTTTTTAAAGGTTTTCTACATTTTACCTTTTTTTGTGGTGTCAAAAAACATTTTGTTTTTAGTCCTTCCTCCTTTCCTTGATTTTTTTACCTACTAGGCTCACGAGATTTGATTAAATTTTTTTTGTAGTATAAAACCATAATATACTAGAGTAGTATATTTTAATGCCTTTTTGGAGAGAACTAAACAATACCATAATGATAACATATGTGTATGTATTATTTAAAAATCGTACCAACCCAACAGTTCAATCGGATAAACCATGAATTGGATTGTCTACAGTTTGATTATTTGAGCGGTTTGACTATAGTTTCATCTTAATTTAAGCGGTTTAAAGCGATTGACCCATAACTCGGAGGTCTCACCAATTCTATGTCTGGTCTGGTTTTTCATAACATTACATGTATGCACTTAATGACTAAAATGTGGGTATAATTGTAGGTAATTGCCAATTAATTTTCTTATGTATTTAATTTTAAAATAAAAAATACTTTTTTTAAGCAACCAGGCAGCCAGCCCGAATTTATTAAAAAAGAGAAGACATAAAAAGCACAAGGGGGACTAGACCAAAACCCTTGGCAATGAGGACAATAATAGAAAGCCCAACAAAGGCTCCTAAAATAAACAACCAAAGAGCTCTAATAAAAGAAATACTAAGGCGACGAGGACAACCAAAAAAGGAAGCAGGGCAACACCAGAAAAGCCCCCACACAACCTCCACCCACCGCCAACTGAGCACACACTCCGAACCACCACCGCCAATACCACCTCACTATCCTCACGTTAAGCACACTCCCAAAGATCGAGGTTAGAGGTGGAGGCCAGGAGACGCTTCGGAAGGGGCTCAGAAGCTGAGGGCAAAGGGAGGAGCCCGGTGAAGAGAACTGCTAACTGTCTAGGGACCCAAACTCCGAAGCAGGGAAACCCCTGAAAGCCCCCACATACCACCACCCACCGCTTATTGAGCGCCACACCATAACACCCAGCATCACCTCACTATCCTCACATCAAGCCCTCTATCTGATCGAGGTTAGAGGTGGAGGCCAGGAGAGAGAAGGGGCTCAGGAGCTGAAGGCAGAGGGGAGGAGCCAGGCAGTGATGCAAACTTCAAACCGGCGTCCAGCAATGGCCGTGCGACAACAACCACCAAGACAAATCTGATAAACACATAGAAAAACCCTCCAAAACAGCACCCACTGAATCAGCACACTCCCTTTCTTTCGACGTCGAAACACCAGCCACCACCGCGAAGCCGTGTCACCGGCCAACACTGCCACACAACCGAGCTTGACCGAGGTCGTCGATCACCAGCCACCACCGCGGTGTTGCGCCACCGGCCAACACCGTGACACAACCAAGCATGACGCAAATCAGCGACATTCAGCAAATGTTGATGACGAAAGACGAAGAAGCGGCATCGAAGGCGGATGTTGCCGTGAATGCGAATCCAAGAGCGATCTACCAGCCACCATCGCGAGCAGCACTGACCCCTTCCCGTTCAAATCAACAAACCACCGCGAGGCAGAAGCCCACCACGGACCTCCTAAAACGCACAGATCCACCAAAAAGGAAGATCCAAACCAGCAGCGCCGCGGGGCAGTGACCTTGAACGGCTCAGAGGAAAGAACAATATCACGATGCAAGAGCGGAGATCCAGGACCAACAAGCCTTCGTGGACCAACAATATCCAGACCACCAGAACCGCAAGCGGCGCCGCGGGCCATATAACCAACAATATCCAGACCAGCAGAACAATATCACGATGCAACAGCGGAGATCGTGGTCATTACGAACTACACTCCTCTCGGATCAGAGATCAAAACCGAGCAGCAATCGATCACCAGCAGACGAGGCGGACAAACTCTCCCCTCCTTCAGCGGCGATCAATCGTAATCCAGAGAATCCAGGACCATCTAACCTTCGCCCAGAGAAAGCGGCGCCGCGGGCCAGATCGGGCCAACCCAGATTGCGAAATCACTCCTCTCGGATCAGAGATCGAAACTGATCAGAGTCAATTGATCACCAGCAGAGGACGAGGCACAAGGCGGTGATTGGAAAGGGGGAGAAGGTCAAGGAGACCCCCCCCCAGCGGCGACGGCGATATCTGACCTCCAAAGAAAAAAAGAATCGTCTCTTTGAAAAAACTTTTCTGTTGTTGTAATGAAAAAAAATGTGGTCTTCAATCGTTCCATTTTATAAGAAATAATGAGTGTTTTATAGTGGTCTTCAATATAAGAAACAATCACCATTTTTAAAGTGTATTAAATGATAAATCCCAACTTTACCCCCATAAAAAGATGTGGCCAAGCAACATATGGACCAATATGAGATACTGGATTACTCGAGGATTGAGGAACTATTGATTTAGTGTTAGCTAAGATTACACACTTATATCTTGTGTTCAATTGAGACATAGGGATGAGACATGGGTTTCACACTTACATGGTTGCAGTAAGATTCTTATCAGATCACTGGTTTCCATAGGCTAGAAACATTTAGGGATGGCAAAAAAATTCGTACTTGCGGGTATCTGTAGATAATATATGCGACGGGAACAGGGCAGATAGCTTAACAGATATCCACAGGTAAAATAAACAGACATTTCAACTACTCATTTGTTAATGGATAAGGGGGATATGATGATATCTGTACCAGCGGATATCCGTACCCATTAGTAAATTAATAAAATTACTAAGATAGCCATTACTTAAATACATAACCCCACAATTAGTAAATTAATTTAGAATTTTGTAACACTTGATGGAGATTATTTTGTTGTTAAAGAATGAAGAAATTCTATGTTGGATGTTTGTATTCAAATTATTAATTTAGCAATTAGTATTTTGTTGTCAAAAGAAATGTAGAAATTATATACAGTTAAAAATAATAAACTTCTTAACACATACATTTTTAAAGATTATTTATATCCATGGATACCTGCTAAAAACCCGCATTAGTCACTACAAGAAAAGTTGGTTTTTTCAGCGGGCAAAATCCGCCGGAAAAGCCAAAAATCTGCAGAAAAATTGGACTTTCCGGCGGATTTTTCGCGCCAGTAGCCAGCTCGCAGCAAACGGTTTCCGGCGGATTTCGTGCCGCCGATAAATCCGCCGGAAACCCCCAAAAAATCGCATAAGTACTCAAATATACGAAATGAAAAACAATAATAGGTCTGAACTGAAGACGATTTAATTTAATTCAAATTTCAAATCGAACAAAGTACTCAAATATCCATAACAAATACAAATGAAGACTTAAATTACAACAAAATAAAACAATTCAAAGCTACTGGGGTGGCTGCTGGCCTGACTCATCATCATGGTAATAGGTATCATCAGATGCAAGAAAAGCACTAATCGCATCGATATTAAGATCGATGTTTGAGTTGGGCTGGTGGGGTGACTGCTGCTGGGGGTGCTGGTATGGCTGGTATGGCTGCTGCTGGCGGTGCGGAACCTGCTGAGGTGGATACTGCTGGGAATACTGGGGTGCATACTGCTGGGAATACTGGGGCTAAGGCCACGACTGAAATGCATCGCCTAAATGCTGCCGCGGTAGGTAGGATGGCATATGTGATGATGATAATGGCCTCGAGTGCTGAGACATCAGCTGATTCTGCAAAAGCTTAAAGCGCTCCTCATTTATCCTAGCCTGCTCCGCAGCTATCATAGCCTGCTCCTCCATGTGCTCCTCAGCTATCCTAGCTTTCTCCCGAAGCGCCTGCACTTCCCGTTCATTTTGCTCCTGCCGCTCGGCAAACTGACGATGGGCCTCGCTCAGTAGCTGGGTCAATTGCGTAACAGCATTCAACTCATTAGAATTAGGAACATAAGAGCGACCTGTACTCTCTGATCCAGAATGTGAAGAAGATAGACTCGGAATCTGAAAGCAGCCGGTCCAATACCACCAGATCCTACCATACGATTACTCTTTTGGGGACCAACTGCTCTCTCCCAAATATCACGAGCTACTCTAGCCTCCTCCACAGGATCGATATCTGTCCCACTGCTCTGCTGTGACTCATGGTACTCAGTCAGCCCATCCTGGAAGCTCTCCTGAAAAAAATAACCCAACAAAGAAATAAATAACTAATTATTAATAATATAATATAATAAAAACAATATATATAAAGATAAATATAAATCATAAACATTAATATATAATTGTAAAAGTAGTTTTACCTGAATATTCCTCGCCCGATCTGTAGCAAACTCACCAGTGTCCTCTCGCATATGAAGGTAGCGATGCATATCAGGCAAAGTGACTGGCCTTTGATGCATCGCCTCCTATATATATATACATATAGTGTTATTAATTATCACACATGATCGAAAATCACTAGTTAATTATAAATAATTAATTAATCAAGTAATAAAATAATAAATTTACCAAACGCCTGTGAAGGGTTGCCGTATTAACACTCCCCCCTGTGTGTATGCAGCCACCTTTTTCAGAAGCACGGTTCTTCTTGGCTTTCTCACAATAATTCTTAAATTCTGGTCTCTCCCAATACTCTCTGAATGAAGCCCAAGTTGAGTCTCCTATATAAGATGGCTTCGCATTCTTATTGCGTGCATCCCGGAGTAATTCAGAATAGTGATGAGAACATCTCTTATGGAACACTCTCTCAACTTCTTTTTGCTGCTCTGGTAACCACGTACATTTTTCCTATTTAAGAAATTTACAATAATGTTGTTAATAAGACAAATTAATTAATCAAGTCAATAAGATAATACACCAAATTAATTATTTCATAGAACAACTTACCAAGATTGATTTTAACATCCTCGCAATTGCCTCTTTATCTTTTTTAACCGTCGTCCAATTCTTCCAGTTGCCGGTGAAATTCTCCTTAATTGTTTTTGTGATGGCGGTAGCTGTAGCCTTCGAAGGAAGAAACCTGTATTATATATGTTATATAAAAGTTATATAAGTTATATAAAAGGCAACAACAATAAATTATATAAGTTATATAAAAGGCAACAAAAATAAATTAATAAATAATAATATATAATACTTACGAATCGCCAGCAGTCTCCAATATTATACGACCATCAGTTGTATACCTCACCACCTCCTGGTTAATAGTAAATGTGCGTACCCCATCTGCATCAACATCTATCGGGGCTAAGCCCTCAGTACCATCAGGAATCACTGACTGGCCTGCAGTACTACTACTAGCACCCTCAGACCCAGGTGGTGGCAAATATCTGCCACCAGAAACAACAACACGAGCAGGCTGACGACGACGCCCTAGGCAAGTAGTCTTCCTCCTGTTAGTGCTGGCGCCATCACCCGTGACAGGTGGAGGAACATATGTGTTGTCATGATCAGATCCTGAGTGAGATGATGCGATGACCGTATCTAGACATATACATTTAAACAAACAAGCATATACTAAACAAGGTTAACATAAACATACTAATTAAACAAAAATATATAAACATACTAATTAAACAAACATAAATTATATCCTTGACTAAAAATAGGTTAACATATATTGTTGAAACATAAAATAACTAATTAATTGGAATCCCATTCATTCTCAAAATCATCATCAGAGAAGTGAATTCTTGATACACCAATGTGGCCTGTTGCATTTTCATCAGCATGTTCTTCGTCATCAACTTCATCGCCGGTGTTTGGCTCATCACATAAACGAGTAATGGGTTCAACTTGAATCACTTCATTTACATTGGACATCTCTTCCATTTGATATGACACATCTTCCACTGTGTCATCATTTGTCTCAATGCGACCTCTTGGTTTTGTTTTAATTGCGACACACCAATCTCGCCTATCAGTCCGCGTTGATGGATAAGGGACATAATAGACTTGTCTCACATTTTGTGCAATGATGAACGGATCATACAGTCGATAGCTACTATTCATTTTAATGTCCACTGCCTTTGACTTTGGATTCACCTCTGTTCCTCGAGCAGACGGATCAAACCAATTACAATAAAAAACCACTACCTTCTGACTAAAATCTAGATGGGGGTACGAAAGTTCATATATGTGTTGAACCACACCATAAAAATCATCTTCACCTCCTCCAGTGACACCCTTCATGCAAAATCCACTATTGACTGTTTCTCTGCCCTGTGTCCATTCATTGATGTGAAATTTGTATCCATTGACAAAGTATGTGTGTCATTCTTTAACACATCTTCGAGGACCGTCTGATATGTTCCTCAAGTGTTGGTTGGTAGGAGTTGGTGGGAGAGCATAAACATGTTGCCTAAACCACGTTGGAAAATGTGCATTAATATGAGCAGAAGATTGTTGCTCACTTACGTCCTCTGATGACAAGAATTCCCTAAAAAGAAATAATTAATTGTTACACATTTGTCTACTCTATATTAACTAATTAATATCGATACATTAGTGTTGAGGAATATACTCAATAAATGGTTGCACCTCAGTACAGTTTATCAACACATGAACATGTGCTGAACTTAACTCTTCATCTGTTAGCCAGTGAATTGACTCCTTCCCAGATGGACGACCGGGTAGACAAAAGACAGACAAAGCAAAATGATGTCTAGGACATTCAGTATCCATTTCATTTCGACTGCTTCCAGGTGCAAACTCAATCTTGAAATAATAAGAACAAAAATGGGTTGTTTCACGGTGTAAGTAAAAAGAACATATCGATCCTTCGACTCTAGCTTTGTTTTTCACCGATCTTTTTGAATCACCCATGAACCTAGAGAAAATGATATTAATTAACATAATAATCATCTATTTTAAACGTGTTTCGTATATTATAAAAATTAACTGACCTTTCAAACGGATACATTGATAACTCTTGTTTATAAGAGTTATTTATGCATTCTTAAGGTTAACTCATTGTTTATTCTCATGTTTATTGGATGTAACCCCCAACATGTTTATTCTCATGTTTATTGGATGCAACCCCCAACACATTTGCTACCCCCATTCTTTTATGCATTCTTAGCAAATGTAAATATTATGTTTTAAGTTTAGAAGGTTGCGCTCCTGAGTTCTTAATATTTGGCATTTAGGTGCCCTATTTGTGTGCTTTGATTGGGCACTTGTACTCTTAGGCACACAAAGGACAAAGGGCGCCTCAAATTTAGGGTTTTCTTGGATCATGTACCCTAGAGCTATAAAAGGGAGCCTCCTTCTTCATTTATGGGGAGCTAGGTCTGAAAAGGAAAGTTTAGAAATAGCTTTCCACCATTTTTACCTACGCTACCTTCCATTACCAAACTTGCGAAGATCATTGCTGGAATCATTGCTGCAGCAACGGCAGGAGCCACAATACTTGTTGATTGTGCTACGTGGGAGTTGAACCCTCTCCTTGAGACTCTCTTCTTGGAGTGTATCTTCAAATCTTCTGACTTAGTATAATTTCTATCTTGTATCTCTTGAATATGATTGCTACAATTATGTTTGAGTTGTGTTTCTTGTCTTGTTTGCTCATTATGAGCTAAATACTCATAGTTGGAATGTTGGGATCTATGTAACGAATTCTTAGTGCATTTGATGAAATGTGTTTGATGTTTTAGCAATTTATCTTTTGTGAGCTTAATATTTCCATCTTAAATTAGGAATGGCCATCTAACTTAAGTAAATTTGTAAATTCAGAAATGGTTTATGAATAGATCTCAAAAGATAACATGGATAGTAAGTAGTAAAGGACACTTTAATGCTTTTTGCTTAAACCCTAGACATAGGAGGGCAAAATCCATGATATGAACACTGTGGGTGCGTGAGTAGCCTAGGGAGTACCTATTTAGGGTCTAGACATGGACTCTTGTAGAGAACCCCTAGTGATAGTGTTTGACAAAACGGCAACTATTGCGACCGCATCTATTGCTGCAGCATCAGGCACTAGAAATGAGTTACTTAGTGAACACATTCCAACTTATTCTCAATACTGATTTTCACACCCTTTTACTTAATTTGTTGTTTAAAATGTTTTCAAAAACTTGTGTCTATTTAAAATTACCTCACTAATTTGTTAACCAAATTAAACACGTTTTAGACCTCAATCCTCGTGGGAACGATCTTTTCTTATCATATACTACTTGTTGGACTGTGTATACTTGCACACGATTTTACACAACATACATCCATCTGTATTGGACAGGTCTGCCAAGTTTAGCTTTATATGCGAGATGCACCGGTAGATGCTCAATAGAATCAAAGAAATCAGGCGGAAATACTCTCTCCAACTTGCATAAGATAAGTGGGATGTCTTGTTCCATTTTTGAAAGATCATCAGCTTTTAGCGTTGCAGAACACAAACTCTTAAAGTATTGACTTATTTCAATGAGCGGATTCAAAACGTGTGTTGGCAAACCATGAAGTTTTTCCTCCGTATTTAAGAGTAAAAGCCTTTGTGTCAACCATGCAAATCGGACACGCCATCTTACCAAGTGTCCCCCATCCAGACAACATTCCATAGGCAGGGAAGTCATTAATGGTCCACATCAAAGCCGCCCTCATCACAAAATTTTGTTTGCGTGCTGCATCATAAGTTAAAACACCATTCCACAACCTTTTTAGGTCATCAATCAAAGGTTGCAAATATATGTCAATACCAGCTGTTGGATTACTTGGCCCTGGAATAATAGAATTTAAAAACATGTATGGTTTAGACATACACATTTCTGAAGGAATGTTGTATGGGGTAACAATAACTGGCCAACATGAATACGGTGTTGCCGAGGCTTGAATATATGGTGTGAAACCATCAGAGCATAAACCAAGCCGAACATTGCGTGGATCACTAGCAAAATCTGGACGAACATGACCAAAATGCTTCCAAGCTTCACCATCAGATGGGTGACGTAATTCACCAGAATTATTTCTATTTTGATGGTGCCAAGTCATTTTACTCGCGGTCTCCATTGAAGTAAACATCCTCTGTAGCCTTGGTATAAGAAACAGAGAGAACATTGCTTTTCATGGAACCGGTTTGCCTCTGCTCATCCCTTTCCTATTCACACGATAGCTCTCCATTGTTGTGCGGCTCTCCACACAACTTGCATTCCGACAACTCTCCATCATTTATGCCAAACTCATTGTTATAATAGAGCATGCAACCAGACACACAACAATCTATTCTTTTAGATTTTAAGCCAAGCTTCGATATCAGTCTTTTAGCATCATAATAACTCTGCGGCAAAAGCCCTCTAATGGGGGTTGCATCCAACATCATTTTGGTCATATATTCCATGCACAACTCAGCAACATTAAATTGAGACTTAAGACCCAACAACCGAACACACATTGATAATTTTGAGTCTTTAGATCCTTCAAATAATGGTTTATTTGTCTCACTCAAATACATGTAAAACCTTTGAGCTTCCTCATTTGGAACTTCTTCAGCATCATATTCTGGTTCTTCAAAATCCAAATTTACACCAATAGCGTCAGATATCATTCCCTGATAAACATCTAACGATTGTATAATTTGGCCTCCAGATGTCGTAGTCACTGGATAACTACTTGATGTGGGAGCTACTACTTCAACCGGAACATTAACCGCAGGAACTGCAGCTACCCCTGGTCCTACTTCCCCGTGACGACTCCATATCCAATAATTTGGCATAAACCCATTATTGTACAAATCAACTCTAACTTCTTCTTCATTTTTTATAAATCGAAATGAACATTTCAAGCACGGGCATCTAATTCCGCCTTGTCGCGCAAATTCTTCATGACGCTTAGCACAAAAAATAAACTCTTCTACTCCTTCTACAAAACGTCGCTTTAAACCGGATCTTCCAAGAAATAATTGATCATACATCCAACTACGATCCATAATTTCAGGATATATGTACTACACTACAATAAATATTATCATTATCATAATTTAGGGATCTATGTACTAACAACATAAATAACATTTTGACTAAATAATAACTATAAATTACTATGTTTTAAACAAACTATCCAATTTTTGATTATCAATAAATTAAATATCATACCAAATAATGTTTTATACCAACTAATGACTTTGATAACTAACCGTAGTGAAAAGAAGGCTCTGACTTGAGGCGAATCCCAACTCAAACAAAGAGGAAAAAAGAGGAAACCAAACTCAAACAATACCTAAACAAACAACACCACAATTAGTAACTAACTCATATTATAAAATAACTCATAAACTAAAACTATTAACTCATGTTACAAACATACCTTAGATTGAAGAAATTTGCCAAAGAGATGAAGAGATTTAGTAGAGAGAAGAAGAGAATTCGTAGAGAGGAAGAGAGGAATTTCAAGAAGAGAATTTGGGTGTGAAGAAGAAGTGTGGAGAAGAAATGTGGAGAGGTTATATATATATATATAGGAAGAAGGGTAAACAGTCACTTTTTCAACAATCCGCCGAAAATGTAACCTACCGGCGGATTTAATATATTTTCTGCGGATTAGGGGATTTCCGGCGGATTTTAATGACTTACCGGCGGATTTTTAAATTTTAAATTTAGCGTATTTTCAAAAATATCCGCCGGAAATGACGTTTCCGGCAGATTTTGGCCGTTGTGTCATTTCCGGCAGATTTGAATGTATTACCGGCGGATTTTTTAAATTTTAAAACTCCCGCATTTTCAAAAATATCTGTCGGAAAATGACGTTTCCGGCGGATTTTGGTCGGTCTGTCATTTCCGGTGGATTTGTATGAATTTTCGGCGGATTTTCAAAATTTAAAATTTCCACTGTTTTTAATGATCCGCCGGAAATTACCTTACCGGTGGATTTTGTTTTTTTTTTAAATTATATTTCGTCCACAATAATCCGCTGGAAATACCTAATAATCCGCCGAAAAATTTCCGGAGGAAATAAATCCTTCGGAAAATCCCACAAATCTGCCGGTAATGTTCCGGCGGATAAAATCCGCCGGTAATTCCTAAAATCCGGCCGGAAAATCCTGACCGGAAAATCCATTTATTTTTGTAGTGAGTGGATACCAACACGGATATCGGGAGGATACGGATATCATTTTTGTCCGAAGGGGTTGGATAACGGATGGGTACTTTATGTGGCCGTGGATACCCAATGACATTCCTGGAGACATTGATGTATTGCCAGATGTCACACATTGTTTTGCAATATTTAAAATTATATTTAACATTTAATATTAATATATAATGGTTAATATCATGATCAATACTGGTGGGAACCTGCAGAGTCATACACATACAAACATTCTTTGAGTGAAAATTAATTAATTAATTAGATAAAGTTGAACTTAACTTAATTAATTGGAATATTATAATTTAAATAATAATAGTATTTAATTAAATTAAATCTAATTAATATTTTAGCCGCATATGGGTTGAACCATTAAGGTTATGCTCTTAATAAGACTTTACTACTGAAGTAAATAAATTATTTTATTTTTTTGTTTGTTTGCCAACAGAGTAGTAAGTATTATTCGTAAAGCATAAATATCAAGTTCCAACCCAGATAACCACCGAAAATATTCGGTCTAACAAACCAGTTTTGGTATGGCCTTACAAAAATTAGTTTATTTTAAACTAGAAGATATTATTAGATCACTTTCCCTCCAAATGGCTAGCACCTAATTAAAGAAGATAAAAGGCTCTAAGAACCAGCCTAGTGTGGACTTGCTGTTGAGGACTTACATCATCAAGTACAAGATTATCATTTATGAAAAGTAAATCTAATATCCTTTTTGTAATTACATGCATGATCGTGATCATAAACATAAGAAATTCTGAACTAGATTAAAAACGAAAAAATCAATTATCATATGTTCTCTAATAGTTTTGTCCAAGGCTCTAAAACTTATGGATTGAACACTGTTGTAAAACAGTACTTTCCTTAAAAATTGCAAGGCTTGTTGTTGTTTATTGATGTTGACACGAAACGGGATCTTTGATTTCATTTTATTTCATAAAAAAACTTGTTCTAAGAGGTCACCCATTTCATTTCTTTCTGATGTTTAAAATTCTTTGAACTCCCAAAAATTAATAATTAAAAAACAATTTCTCAAAGGAAAAGAAATTATGCATTTTAGGAGCATTGATCATGCATGGATTGAGAAAGTTTGTGTTGGGCTATATTAGGAATTTGATGCATTAGAACTTCAAATAGGGATTTTTTTTTTGTACCCCCATCATCTCCCAGCTACCCCCACCGACCCTGCGAAAAGACGCAATTGCCCTTAACAAAATTTAAAAATCCCGAACGTATCCTGATTTCATTTTTTTTTTTGGAAATCGGATTTACCTAAATCCGATTTCCACAAAAAATTTTAAAAAATTTAAATCGGATTTAGGTAAATCCGATTTCCACTAAAAATTTTAAAAAATTTAAATCGGATTTATTTAAGATGGGTAGATCCGCTTTTAAAAATAACAAATCGGATTTACCTTAAGTGGGGGTAAATCCGATTTGTTATTTTTAAAAGCGGATCTACCCCATCATATAAGGTAAATCCGCTTTTAAAAATAACCAAAGCAGATTTACCTTATGTGGGGGTAAATCCGCTTTGTTAACCCAATTAATAAATAAATAAATCAGTTAAAATTTTAAAAACAAATTTCGACCATCTTTTGGTTCTGTTTAGTGTGTAGTTCGTTAACACGTGACGATATTGTACGTCGGGAGAATAATTTAGGCTAAAAAATCAGTTTTCGGGCAACCTACTCAAATTGTAATGAAACCACATTCTTTAAATCCGAAAAATATCAAGGATCAATACTCCTAAAGAAGTGACTTCTTTCAGGACTGGGGACCTCAAAATCCCAAATTCCATCGTTTACTATTTTTTATTAATTTTTTAAATTTTTCATAATCTCCAAAAAATCTGAAAAAATTTGCATAACTTTATTTTGGTTTTATTAGATTTTTAGTGGTGTTTTCATAATTTTTGGATTAGTTTTGGCTGTTTAACGGATTTTTAGTAGTATTTTATAACCTTTTTTAAAAAAATTAAATAAAAAACAATTTTTTTAATAACAAAATCGGATTTACCTTAGGTGGGATAAATCCGATTTCCTTTTTTTAGGGAAATCGGATTTACCTTAGGTGGGATAAATCCGATTTTCTCTTTTTTTAGGGAAATCGGATTTATGTACCCACTAGGTAAATCCGATTTCCAAAATAACAAAGCGGATTTACCTCTAGCTAAGGTAAATCCGCTTTGTTATTTTTGAAATCGGATTTACCTATTGGGCACCCCCATATGAGGTAAATCCGACTTTAAAAATAACAAAGCGGATTTACCTCAAATGGAGGTAAATCCGAGCGAATTAAAAATTGGACAGGGGTATTTTCGGGTTTCACTTTTATGTGGGGGTAAATAGGGAGATGATGGGGGTACATAAAAAAAAACCCCTTCAAATATATTACTAGTATTCTCAATGTAGTTTGCTATTTTTCTAATCAATAAATAAAAATTCATATCATTATAATGATGAAGATTTCAAATAATGTAAAATTATTTAACATTTAAAAAAATCATAACACTAATGCATTTGGAAAGTGTGTGTTTATTACTATTAGAAAAGAGTTTAGAAATGCTCCTCTACCGAATTTGTCCATCGCAGGAATTGAACTCGAGAGCACCGAGTCGACCCTCCGTATCCTAGGATAAATTAAGCCAGTAGACCCATGGTGTTGGTTGAAGTGGTCCTCTAGTCTAAAATCATGAATGAAAAGGGTCCTTAAACTAATTAATTAAGTGCATAAAAGTAAGCAATGCAAAGAGGCTCTTCCAAATGGATGAATGGACAGTCAAAGTCAAGTCCCCGGTCATTAAAATGGATCAATCTCAAAAGCACTTCTCAACCGTGATATTGGTAGAATCAAAAAGATTGGAAAACAAACACTAAAATGTAAAGCTAGTTATAAAGGTGCACCTATATAGTATGGTCCCAAAGATGATTTTAGTGATTATTAAATATTAATTTCATTTTACCAAGTCTCTAACTTTGGTGGTACTAAGCCACCTTACAAAAGGACGAAGCCAGCCTAGAATAACACCAAAATGGCGGCATTGAAAAAGCACTTTTTAATGCCTCCCCCCCCAAAATAAAGGAGGACCATTTTTTTTGGCTTTTTAATAAGTGGCTAAGTGGGACTTCTTAACTCCCACTTCACAGACACACTCCTTGGTGTTCCTGCTTTCATGCTTCATAACCGAAATCAATTGGTAACCCAAATTTCAAGTTATCATCACCAGTTTTCAAGTAATCTCTTCTTCTAAGAAGTGAGGACAATGAATTCTCTCAATGACCCTTTGTCCCTTCTAATAAAAAATTCAATTTTTTTGTTCCTTTAATTTAATCTATGTCTTCTTTCTCATTCTCTAACAAAAAATGACACTTTTCAATAACAAAATTTAGGTTAAATAGTATGAGATAGGTAACTCTGATGCCGAGCTAAAAGATAAAGTAAAAATTTGAAGAAGATGGTTGAGAGTTCGAATCCTATAAATTAGCATATTTAGATTCCTCTGACTAATTAACTACAAATATTTGCCTATCAAAGAGAAATTAAGTTAAATATATTTTCGATTTTTAAATTTGGTGAAATTCGATTTTGGTTTTTACACTGTTTTGTTTGTTTTTAGTTTAAAAGACTAAAATACATATATCAAAAATATTTGCTTGAAAAATTAATACATTTTTGGCTTAAATATGTTTTTCGTCCCTGCAAATATAGCTGTTTTTTAAATAAGTTCCTGCAAAAAAAAAATTAAATTAATCCCAGCAAAATAACTTTTTTTTTAAATTCGTCCTTCTGTTAGTGTTCCGTTACAAAAATAGCTTATGTGGCTGACGGGATTGTGATGTGGCAAATTTCAGTCTATTTGACATTGACACATCATTATTTTTCATTTTCATTTAATTTTAATTGCTGAGTGGATAAATTCTGAAATTGTAATTAGGGTTCTTTTGTTTCCATCTTCATTGGAGTTGGATCCTATGCAGTCGAATTTGGGTGCATTCGGTGCAGTCGGTAAATATGTGTCTATCTCTCTCTTCAAATTAAAACTAGATGCATTTAGCAGTTCAGATTGTCTGAATGCATGCATCCAAACCCGATTACACACAAACCTGATCCATCTTCATTCATCTTCACCATCTTCACCCATGGCTTCTTCTTCCTCTCTACCGAAACCACCACAGCCATGGCTCTATCTCCTTCTTCGTTTTGTTCCCGAATCGGCCACCATCACCATGCAGTTTCTTTCTCGAATCACCCTGTAGCGACCGAAAAATCTGAAGGAGGGATTCTTCGTCATTTTGAAAATGAAGCCGCCATCAATATTTATTAAACAGGAAAAACATTGAAAAAACTTTTATTTTTGGGTTCGGGGGTCGATTATGCGTGGGGAAGGTATTAGCATCCTACAGCATCCTTTCAAAAGAAATGTTACCATTTAATTTAATGTGTAGAAAGAAAGTTAATTTGAAGAAAATACTCTAATTTACCCTTTTTATTATTTGCAAAATTGAAAAGGAAGACTTAATAAAAATTTTAGTTTTTTTGTGCTTGACAGGAGTGGGCCCCTGCTCCTACGTATCTCCAGGTGTGATGGAGAAATCAAAGCTACGTAGTTCTTGGGTAGAAAATGTTTGTGTGTTTGGTGTTTTTATTTATTTATTTTTGAAATTGAGAGAGGTATTCGTGACGACCAAACAAGTAAAACTCAGAGTGGTCATCACTCATAGCTAGTTTGAAAAATATAGTTGATATTGACGATCAAACAAGTTAAACTCAAAGTGACCATTAATAACCAACTACTTTTATGTTTGGGAAAACGTTTGTTTGGCATTTAAAAAAAATAGGTTTGTGAAAGAAAATGTTTATTTGTAGAAAAGAAATTTACAAAAAAGGAAAAAGGGGGTGCATATTTTAAAAAAGTGGTGTGAAGAGGAGCAGGATGTTGTATTTTTTTAAACAAAGGTGTAATTAGAAATAGGGGTTGTATTTCAGAAAAGGGTGCAAACAATGAGCTCAATCTGTATCTGAGGCCCAGATTACTAACATGGGCCTTTAGTGAGGGGGTTATAACAAGGAAAAAGAAGGGGTGCCATTATAAACCAGATTAACAAATATTTAAGATGAACATAAGATAGAAAGGGAGGGAGGTGTATATATGAAAATGAAAGGGTGTAAATGAAAACCTGAAATAAAATCAAAATAAAAGGAGGGGTATCTGGGGAGGGAGCATGCGAAATAAACATGGGGTGCAAACATACATCTGAGTTTTAAGTCCAGGAGGAGGTCGCCTTAGTAAAATTTGGGGGTGCACATAACATTTTTTTAAAACAAAAGTGAAAGAAGTAATGGAACCCGAGCCCAATACCTACTAAGATCAAACCTAACCCAGATTTCATTTAACCTAAATCCTTTCTTCCTTCGGCGTCGTTCACCCATTCCCTTTCAATCCCTATTTTTCATCTCTCTCTCTCTCTCTCTCTCTCTCTCTCTCTCTCTCTCTCTCTCTCTCTCTCTCCAGCGCTGTCTCTCACTCGCTTTTACCCTAATTTCTGTTTCACTTCTCTCCTCTTCCCCACCACTGGACCTCTACGGCTCTACCTCCTTCTCTCCCCCATAGCTACATCGCCCTTCTCCCTCAAACCTAGCTTTTTCGTTTCTCTCCTCCTCAGCGTTCAATCTCGCATCCCTCTAACCCCAACGCTGTTTCTACACTCTCACTGGGAAAGAAAAAAAATGAAAATTTCGCAATCCTCAACAGTGAGAGAGGGAGATAAACGAAGAAGAAAAGGAAGGGAGAGGAGATATGGTGGTGGTTTGCGAAGGGTGTTGGCTGTGGGGGTGTGATTTTGGGCCGTGGTTGTTATTGATGATGTGTTTGGTGCGAGGGGTATGAGGATCGCGGCGGTGGTGTGCAATCGGGTTATGGGTGGTTGCGATGTGGTTATTAGGTGGTGACTGTGGGTAGTTTCGGAGAGAGGGACATCGTGGATCAGTGGTATTTTGGCCACGGTTTGGTGATGTGGTGAGGCAGGTGTGATGGTGGTTTCGGAGAGGAGGGGAAACTTACCGTGATGGCTTGGTGTGAGGAGGAAGCTACGACGGTGCTACGACAAAGGGGGTATATTGGTGACACAAGGTGGTTGACGGCGAGGCTACCGTGGTGGCCACCGTGAACGGTGGCCGGAGGTAAAATCTCTCCCCTCTCTCTTTCCTTTTTGTCTTGCTGTTTCTCAATCCCTAATCTTTGCATTCGGTTTGAAGAAAAAGAAAAGAAATCTTTCTAAAAACTTTGTTAACATCTCTTTTAAGCAAAAAATTTTCAAACCATAACATACATATAAATTGAGCCAGCAAGAAAAGATTAGAAACCGACCTAAGTGCCAAAGTTTTTGGAAAACAGAACCCTCGTCCACTCCCCTACGCTTCAGTTGCTGCCCTTTTGCCTCAAAAATTTTGTGTTTTGATGATTAGGTTTCAGTATGAAAACCTAATTGATTTGTTATTTTTCTGAATTTTGGTCTGTGTTCCTTCTTGTGTTTATGTGAATTCTGTGTATTTTTTGGTCAATTTTTGTCCATTGTGTGCTCTGTCCCCCCCCTTTAATTGTGCTACTGTTTCGGGTATTTATAGGTGGATTGATGAGGTGCTGAGGACAGTCAGCAATTAGGGAATAAATGGCACAAAAAGGGCAGCATTTGGAGGAGGAATAAAAAGGACAAGAGCTGCCACAAAGAACAGTCAAAGGAAGGACAAGGAATCAAAAATGACAGCCAAGAGGAAACCCTAGCTAGGGCAAACAGCCAGCTTGCCGCGCCCCTTTTCTTTTTTTTTTGGAGTTTTGTATTTTTAATAATTTTTTTACTATTTTTTGTACTATTTATTTTTTGCTGTTTGCTTTTTTTGGTCATATGTGTAAAGAAACTATATTATATGTAAAAAAAACTTTCGACTATTCAGGTTTTTTTCTAATTATTTTTGCATCAATAACAATAGACTAAAATAATAACAACAACGAAACAAAATAAAATGAGCGTCGAACAGTCGTTGTACGAGAGTGTCAGAGATACACGCGTTTAAAATAATATGTGACGCAATAAGAATTTTTTAATTTTAATTGATCGGACAAAATTAGGGTACGAGATACCCTCTTCTTGTTGTGTCTGTGATTTGCTTTGAGCCTTTGAGATCCATGAACAAAGACACAAAACGGAAAGGAAAAAAATAAAGAAAGGATTTTTAGAAAGAAAAATAAAAAGCTTATAGAAATGAAATGATGGATCCCGTTTTGATTTGAAGAAGGTGGTGTTGTTGTGTGACCTGAAAAAGTTCTAAACTTTCATCAATTTTCACGGTTTCCAACAAGGATTGAGGACGACAAATCCAACAAAATATTAATTAAAATCCTAATCCGCCCATGTCAATTTTTTGAAGGTAATTAGAACTATCAGTAGCTGTAGAAGTAACAGATGATGAATGAAATCCAAATCCACTATCATGTATCATGGTTGATTTTCTGATTTCTTTTTGGTTTTCTACTCCACCATGAGAATGGGTCTTAATAATGTCCAACTTAATAATGTCAACTTTGTCGGTTCTGGTAGGTCTTACGGGCGTCTAAAAATTTGAATCTTAAAAACTATCATAATTACTGTTACGGTAATTATAGTGTTTACTATTTACACCCCCTCTAAAGGCCCAATTTTTGGGAAGCCCATTAAAAATCATTAGAGTCCAATCTTCAATGGCCAAAATCATTTCACGAGATCGGACGGCCTAAATCGGCCACAACAAACACCACTCAAAATCTATAAATACAGCATTAAAAGCTCATTAATGGTAGGGGTCTTTTCCAGCTTAATCAAAGTTCTGAGTTCGAATCCAGCCTTAGCATGCAGTGTTAAATCTCTTGAGGGAAAGCTTTGTCGTCTATTGTGATCCTACCCGGCGGATTAATCTCTGTAGTTACGCACAAAAGATACCCGATTTATAAAAAAAAATACCTTCAATCCAGAAAAATACAAGCACCGTGCAGCGTTCATTTTTAATTAGTTTGGTCAAAAAAAACTTACTTTTAATTACTACTAGCATATATTTGCATATTACTCAGACACGCGAGCTACATCATATTTTGAATGGCAACTTTATATTCCATTTATTGGCTTTTAATAATCAGATGCTGCTGTCATATAAGCATCTGAGTCTGACGTTGGTTACTTTTTTTTGTGTATTAATTATTCAAAAAAGTAATTGGAAAAAGTTTAAAATTATGAGTTATAGTGTTCCAAACAGTAACCACATGCTAACTTACAAAAATACAATACATATAATATGGAAATTGATGTCATCATACTAAAACATCTACCACTCTTACCGTTTTAAGTTTCAACTAAGCTCCATAACATGATCCAGAAGAATGGGGGAAACGACATAACTTGTCTTTAGATGGGTCATCATCAACACAACATATTCCTCCACCCCCACTAACATTTGCTTGTCAAAAAAAATGATTGGAAGATGTTCAGTTCCCATTAAGATACGGAGCTTAATGACACTTTGTCAAAAAAAAATTGCTTAATAATTTCGGCCAAAATACATCACACATATTCTTTACCATTCATATGTCAAGAGAGCCCACTTTCTTCTTATCTATTCAATGTTTGTTGGAAAAATTTTTCCCACTCCTCTCCAAACTTTTACTCTCTCCAATTTTACTAAAAACCGTAAAATACCTCTGCTCTCATTCTTACTCCCACTCTTACTCTCACTTCCCCTTCCTTTTCTACCTCTCTCTCCTTGCTACCCTCTTCTCCCTCACCCGTGCACTCCCCTCTCACTCTCACCACCACTACCACCTCCTTCTTCGAAGCTCGCGATGTCTCATTTCTTCTTCTTCTTCTTCTTTGATTTTTCCTATCACGGTTCATCCCCTTTCCTCTTCTCCTTCGTTTTTGTTTGCAATTTTTTCTCTACAACTAGGTGTCGAACGTGCAAACACATAATTTTGTATATTTCACTCCCAATTGTGTTGGGTGCCTAATTGACCTCCTAAATTATTGAAGGTATGGCTAAAACTAGGGGATGAGGATCTGACCAACCTTAAAGGAGCACCCGATTTCTTCTATCAAATATAGGAAGAAGAAGACGTGTGCATGTACTAATCCTATAGCTTAGGAGGCACCGTTTGAGGAGCAACAACATGCTCCTGCTGATTTAGGGACATCAGTGTAGCCTAAGCATCAAGATGTTGCGACTGTTAATGGTCCTGTTGATGGTCCATTTGGATCGTATCCTTACTTGGGCGGCCTGGAGGATGGATCGATGATTAAGACCTACAGGGACCATGCATGTTGCTAATTGTACTAAGGGTGACCGAAAACGCAAACCAGCGGTCTCTAAAGACTGAGGAGAGCATGGTAAAGCCGAGGAGGACTCCCCAAGAGCCAAAGAGAAGGACTCGAGGAGCACAAAGGACAGCCCAGATGGTAGAATTACTACTATAGGGAAGATCTGTACCGCCTGCGCCGCCATACAGACCTCACACCACCAAGACTCGTCTGACTAGAAGACAAATGAGGAAGATGTGTCGATCAACCATTGGCTTGTAGCAGAAGTAGTGGTCATCCCACTGCTTCAGTGGCAGAGGGTGGACATTCCCACCTTGTAGCGTAGAGTACCGTAGGACTCCTTTATTAGAATAACTAGTGCATGTTGTATTAACGATCTCTAGTTCCATATACTTGGGAGGTCTCCCTAAGTATGACTATATCCTTAAGGGTTGCACCACCACCATTTTGTATACGAGAACACTAACGATTTATGGGAGGGAATGGTGAGTAACTTGACCTTTTGTTCATTTTATGTTAACTTTTGTAATGGTTGAATCCCACTAACAGATACCACCACGATACAGAAACCTCGATTAGCTATGCACCAACTCACATATACTAAGCAGAGAAATGTTTGAGTCGGTGGTAGAGATTGAAGTCTTAGTGAAGCAGCCCGACCTTCGCCTCCTTGTTGACCTAGAGTACATGCAAATGGACAATGGCTTATTTGTGCTTTTGTGGAGCGATGGCTGTCAGACACGTCCAACTTCCAGCTTTCTGTGGGGGAGATGTCGATCACACCCGACGATGACTCTCAAATACTAACATCCCTATTCTTGGGAAACTCTTCAACATACCTTCACTCTCAAAGATGGATGCAACTAAGCTATTGCAACTTGCATGACCTTCCAGGCGTCTCCTGTCACGAGGCGATGCTTGCGATGGATAAGGGTTATATATGCATACTCTCATGTTTGCGAGTTAAGGTGAAATGGCCACGCTGTGCGGCTCGAGAATGGGATGTTGCGGATAGTAAATTTTTGGTGCACCTACTCGGCACCACCATCTTCACCAACAAGTATGGGACTATGATGAAGGACTTGGCATCAACCAGCGACTACTCATGGGGTGGGATATGCCATGTCTACACCTACGAGCATCTACGAGATGCTAGTAGAGAAAAATGTAGGTGGATGGGATCGTATGCCACCTTGCTTCATGTTTGTAACTAGTAAGTTAACAACGCCGAAAAACTATAGATTATTGTGGTACCTTCTAAGCTGTTAAGGAACTAGTAACGTCAATAGAATAAACCAGAGTCTGTAGTTACACCAGCCATTGGCCCACTTGGGTAGTTCTCTTCCATCCTGACCTATTAAACATAAAAAAAAACTATTAAATTTCTGCACAACCTGATACATGTCTGTTACCAAAGTATCGAAACCGGTTGGTACCAAAGTACCAGGTGTACAAAGGCAATCTAAAAAAAGTCTGGTACCTTAGTACCAAAACTAGCCAGTAACATGGTACCGAGTGTGTAAAACAAAATTTTCCCCCAAAATTCAAATTTTTACTCACTTGGTACTTTGGTACCGAAGCGAACGAAAATGCTGAAAAAAAATGATAACTAATAAGAAAAAATGGTGAATGGTATAGGAGAAAACAAACATGCTAAGATGTTGTATTGTCAAGTTGTGAAGGTGGAGGATAGTGTGGGTGAAGAGGAGTAGGGGTAAGAGGTGGGTGGTGAAGAGATGGAGGTTGGGGAGAGTATGGAGGAAGGTGGAGAAGAGGGAGGAAGAAGGTTAATTAATGAAAGGGGTATTTCTCTTCTCACTGCTACTGTGCGTATTTTCTTCCTGCGTAGTGGTGTTCAGTGGTTTGGGTAAATTCGAACCAAACCATAACCCAATCCAAACTGAAGCGTTTAAATTTTTATACTCGGGTCGAATATGAACCAACCCGTAAAGACCCTAATAGTTTGGTTTGGCCAACGGATTTACGAAACTAAAACTGAACCAACTCATGTATCCGAAAATAACAATAGCAAGTTAAATAATTTATATTGTAACCAATAATTTTTATTATATATTTATCCATGCTAAATTTCGAGGGAACCAGTTGCACATATTTTGCGTTCATTAGTTTGATTTGGTATTTTATTTTTTGAGACGAGATTCTATTATTTTATGCTGGTAATGTCATGTAAAAAAGTGTAAAATTTTGTTTTAGGAAATTAGTATTGTTACCGCACGACACGTGAGCCAACCCAAACTAACCCGTAAAATAGCAGGTTGGTTTGGTTTGGATTTTGCAGAAAAAAAATACCCAAAATTCAAACCAATCCAAATTGGAAAAAATATGATTAGTTTGAGTAACGAATTTTGTTAAAATCGATCTAAACCAACCTGCAAACACCACTTAATCCTACATATTCAAATAAGGAATGAATCTCTTTTAATAGAAAACATGGGCTTCGGCCCATTATACTTCATTTCATTTTTAATTAGGGCCTTGCTTTTCCCAACCCCCCTCCTACTCACCACACACCCCTTAACCCCAAATATTCCAAAAATACCCTTAACTAGAGGACGTGTCTACGTGTGATTCGGTTGAGGCCAACCGAATCTATTCGGCTAAGGCCAACCGAACGTCTTCGGATGACGTCAACCAGACGTTATAAAACATAACAATGAGTGTGTTGTTCAACTTTGTTCGTCCAGGGGAGGGGATCCGAACCTGTTCGGTTGGCATCACCCGAACACACCTGATACTGCACAGACAGACTGAAAAACAGAAATGTTTCTGTTTAAGTTTCAAATTACAATTGCAGACTAATATTACTAACTCAAATTGGTATTGATTTAAAAAAGTACATAACATATAGAAGTCATAACAATCATACGTGGGGGATTCGTTGTCTTAATACAAATTGGAAAACAACAATTAATCAACTAATCACTATCTTTACTTAAATCTACATAAGCCGGTGGTTGGGTCTCAAAGAACAAAGCCTTCCACTTTTGCATACGACCCGTAAACAGCGTGTCCCAACCCTTTGCTACGGGTCTCCTGTTAACATTCTAAAGAGCTTTCGGGCGGGGGCATTGGACTTCCATTCTTCAAAAAAACCTTACAAAGACAAAAACAACATAATATTAACTAATGTTTGACAATATAAAATTGAATTCTAAATAAACGTCGATATACCTGTACAAAGTGTTTTGTAACACCCCGGTATTTCTATTTACTAAAAATACGCAGGTGCACATTAGTAACACATCAGAGATATATTTCCTGCTTAGACACTGAATATCACTATAAATTTTTCGCTGAATAAAACCCAAACAGTCTTATTTACAACAAGACAATATGGTTCTCAGACCATATACCATCAGCAATTATAGTATTCAGTATCATACAAGAAAGCGGAAGAAAGATATACCTTAAATACATAATGTTCTAGTATACAGACAACAAAAGGGAAATAAGCTTAAACATAAAGCTAGGCTATCAGCAACCAGTCCGAGCTCAACCTACTCGTGCCTCTTGGATTTCCGCTGTCCCTGTGTCTCTGTAAAACAACAACATATAAACAATGAGATACAATCTCAGTGAGTTCTACCGAGACCCCTACTAACACTCTCGGTTCAATTATGAATTTTTATTTAATGTGACACGGCACCGACTGCGTTACCGCTTCCAAACCCGGTGAACCGCATTACTTAACTTTTAACAGATCACCGACTGCGTTACCGCTTCCAAACCCGGTGAACCTGTTGTGACTCAGTACGACACCGACTGCGTTACCGCTTCCAAACCCGGTGAACCCCCTTACCAATAGCATTTTTCCTAATGGCACGGAGCCTAGGGTAAGGGATCATGACTGCCCCGCCTAGTATGTTAGTCTCATGGGTCGTCACCCAAACTCGATATAATATACACATATATCAACAGTACTATGAACCCACGGTCCATCAAATCAGACAATCAATGAAACACTTTAATCCACATTTTTTAAAAATCCAAGTTCACACTCGCACTCTAGTTGACCGCTTTTCGACACAATTTTCCATATCAAAAACAGTTCATTTTTCCTTAAAAATAGAATATTCAGTTAGGCCTCTGAATACGCTTTCCAACGCATCTTAGAACACCTCAATCGGGTTCCCGGATCAAAACATATCACGAAAACAAAAACAGTGTTTAGTTGCTGAAAATTCTGTAAACCGTCGCGACGCGAACGGCTACCGTCGCGACGCGAAAATTGACAGAAACTTTTTGCGTGACAAAACTGGGCTAGGTCGCGACGCGAAGGGGACGGGTCGCGACGCGACCCTCTGCAGAAAGTGCAGATTTTCCGTTTTCTTACGAAATTCGCTATTCCGCTCAATTCCGATTCTCGTTCCGATTGAAAACAGTTTTCACACACATATAATCAGACCCAATCAACATCAAACAATCAATCAATCCAATCAAAAACTCAATCAAAACGGATCGTATTAAAACGCAACATATTTTCAAATAACGGTTTTAAATCAAAATCTCTCGAATCAAATCACCAAAAATTCCATTTTTTTAACGCGACGCAACCCGAGACTCGCCCCAATCGATTCCTAACCCGAATCAGACAGTATCACATCATATTCCAGTCCAGCGAAAGCGATAAAACAGTTTATCAATTAATTCGAAAGACAAAAATCCTAAACGTGAGTAGAACTCACCCTCGAAGCGTGTGCCGACACCGAGACTTCAAAATCGCCGAGACTTCGCCAAATCACCGAGACTTTCCGCGACACCGCTTTTCTGACAAAACCGCACGAACGTTGCCCGAATCAACTACACGCTCCGGCGACGTCCGCAACCGCTCCCAAAGTTTCCCACTCGACTTCGAGGCATCCTTTTGACCGAATTACCGAATTCCCCGAAATTCTCCACGGATACTATTCATCATCTTCCTCCTCTAACCTCCATGACACTATTCACACATAAACCCAATTTTGCAGCCTAACCCCTTGATTCTTCACAAACTCCAAATCGGACTTCAATATTTGCGCTATCCACCTTGAGCTCGCTCCCAAACACCATCCAAAGCTTTCCTTTGAGCTTGAACAACAAAAACCTCTATTTCCTCTTAAATTCGAAAATGGTGGATTTGAGGAGAGTGAGTTGATGATGAAGATCTTGGTACCAAATCGAAGAGGAAGTAACGCCGAGCATTTTTCGTGTTGGAAGGAAGTCGTTTTGATGAACCGAAACCTTCCCTTTTTCCACTTCTTCCTCCTCCCCCATTCTTTCTCTCTTCTTTTCCTTTTTTTTCTTCTCCTCTCTGTTTCTCGCCCCTCTTTCTTTCTTTTCTTTCCTTTCAATTAATTCTTTTCCCTCTCACACACACACCCGTATACATATATATATATATATATATATATATATATATATATATATATATATATATATTTAATATTTAAGTTGTAACGCGGTCAAATTACCATGTTGATCGAAATCTCCTATTTCGATTCCAAAACTTCCTTGACCCGTATTATCCGGTTAACGATCCGATGACAACCAATAATTAATTTTAGCACTCAATAAATTTACCAGTCGGGTACTAAATTAATTTAATTGGGTTAACACCCAAATAATTCTATTAATTATTTTGCGGATGTTACATTCTCCCCAACTTAAAAGAATTTTGTCCTCAAAATTTCGTCAAGTCTTCCATCTGACTAACCGAGAATCGACATTCTCAGAAAGGTCAAAATTTGCTAGAAAACATTCTTGAATTAACGAAATGAGGATAGAAAACCTTCCCAAGTTGGCACATCAATCTCCAGGTATGATCCAGTACTACCCCAGAACGCTTCTAAGATTACAGTCTGAACTCTCTTATTACGAATCGACACGAGAAACTCCTCTTTCGCCTACGTAAGCTCGGCACCGCATTTGAAAACACTTCTGAAGCTTCATTCTAATTATCCTCGCTTGCTCCCCAACTTTGATTAATCTAAATCAAATGGTCTAATACAAGACGCTTGATAGAAGTATATATTGAAAGCGAGATCCACAAACTGGTACTCCTCGGCAGAGGTAAAAACAAACACGATTTTCTCAAAGGGTGTAAACACGTTCTCCGCAAATTTTCTAAAAATCCATAACAGTTCCTGTACACATTGAAAAATGTGACGGAAAGTCACTGTGAATTTCCTTGACTCGCTTCCAAGTCTTCGAGGTAACACCTTTCGAAAGAAGATGGAATGAGGATTTACCAGAAACGTTTATCTTAAACGTAGAAGTAAACCACGGGGACATCAAATAAATTGAACGTAATGAAAATCACCTCAGTTGTTCTCCAAACAACTATCAAACAGAACTCAGAGTTCCTTTCCGAATTAGTCAATAGCGTTGAGAGCTTCCCCTCAACCTAAGTAATCCTCCTAGGATTTTCCTCCTCAATCATATCCTATTGGCCTCTTAATCCGTTTCCAAAAATTAACTTTAGCATGCGGGTTTTCACAAAAATGATTTTTCAAAACTATTACACCGCACGCCAAGTTTCACTTCGGAAATTTCAGTCACTTACAAGCAGATCCATCAATTTATCCTTTGATGGTTATTCGCAACGTGAAAACAGTCAGCAGTTACCTCACCTACATATTCGTGTTCACGTTCGACTTGTCAAACAAAATCTCATAATACTATCTCATTGTTAACTTTCACAAAGGAGAGGTTAACAGACTAATACCTCGGCTTTATATTCTGTACACCCTGGAACAGAATATAAACTTCGGTGTGCTTCCTCTAACACTTGCCTTCTATTGTTCTCATCATTGGGCGCACAGATTCTACCGTTGAAACAACTGACTCCATCACTATCCATGGTAAAATCTGGAAATACCTTTTGTGATTGTAGCTTCACATCAACTTCCTGTGCTAAGCGTATAGAATCCCTCAGGGAACTAGAGATCCTCATATGGCTCAACACTAACAGGTTCCTCTCGATCTTGAATTCAGATTTAAGTCTCTAAAAGACTCCGATGATTCCATCTCATGCATCAGTAAACTCAGCTATGTGGATGGACTTCCTACTCAGTGCATCAGTTACATCACTGACCTCTCTTGAATGCTACATCAGCACAAATTCATAATCCTTCAGGAATTCAACACACTTCTCCGTCTGCTATTCAGTTCTTCCTGATCAAACAGATACCTTAAACTATTGTGATCACTAAAGACATCGAAACGAGACCCATACAGGTAACGTCTCCAAATCTTCAGTGCGTACACAATAGATGCCAACTCCCAAATTATTAGTCGGATAATTCCCTTCACGAGTCTTTAATTGCCTGGATGCACAAGCTACCACCTGTTGATTCTGCATGAGAACACATCCTAAACTCTTCCCTGAAACGTCATCAAAAATTTGAGATTCCAATGACGGATCCGGAAGAATCAGGATTGGAGCAGAAGTCAACCAAACCTTCAATTCTTGAAAACATTCTTCACAATCAGTATCCCGCGTAAAAGGTTGACCCTTACGAGTTAACCGAGTAAGTGGACAACTAACTGTGAGAATCCTTTAACAAATCTCTTATAGTAACCGGCTAGACCCAGAAACTTTTGATCTCTGCAACTGATGTTGGTCACTCCCATTCAACACCGCTTCCTTCTTATTGGGATCTACAGAAACTCCCGACTTGGGAAATTACCTTCCCCAAAGACTTTACTCTGGCACCCAAAAATCACACTCCGAAGGTTTCAAGTACAACTTACTTTCTCGGGGTACTTTCAGAACAATGCGGAGATGTTGGACATGCTCCTCAATGGTCTTCGAGTACATCAAGATACCATCAATGGAAACGACTACAAATTGATCTAGGTACGTGTGGAAAACTCGGTTCACGTATCTACGAATACCGCTGGAGCATTAGTCAAACCGAAGGGCATCACTACGAACTCGTAATGTCCATACCTAGTACAAAAAGCTGTCTTCGGAATATCTAAGGCTCTAACTTTTATTTGATGATATCCTGACCTCAGATCAACTTTAGAAACACTGCAGCACCTCAAATTGCTCAAGCAAATCGTCACTTTGTTGAGTTGTCGATAACCAATGCAGAATCTCATGCTACCATTTTTCCTTTTGACTAACCACACCAGAGCACTCCTTAGAGAAGCACTCGGTCAAATGAATTTTTTTAATATCGACTCTTCAAGTTGGGACTCCATTTCCTTGAATTCTAAAGAAACATTCAATAAGAAACAAGAGATATTGATCCCGTGCCAGGAACCAATTCTTCAGCAAACTCTACCTCTCGTCCTGGAGGCTCGGAAGAAACTTCATCGTGAAAACATCCAGAAAGTCTTTCACAACCTGAATGTTCGCCAAATCTAAACTAGTTTCAGTGGATGTAGATAACATACTAACATGTGCTCCCGCACCTTGGAATGAAGATTGACCGTCTAAGGTGAACTAGGTAACCGCTTCAGAATTTGTCTTAGACAATTCAACTGATTCTGAAGAGAAGCTGATAGTTGATTAACACAATCGATTGCAACGTGATTTGCATTCATCCAATTCCTACCCAAAATGGTGTCCATACTTCTCATAGGCAAACAATAAATTCTACGACGAAATTTCTGCCTCCTATGACAAGTAGACAATTCTATACAAGGATTAGGTCTGAACACGACCCTTAGCAGCAGTTAAAATAGCTATCGGCTCGGATAGCGGAGACAATGCTGATCTCAACCGATCCACATGCGATCGGGATATACAACAATAGGTTGCACCCGAATCATATAACATACTGATCGAGTTATTGAAAGCTGATCTCATACTCCTCAGTAGATTGTCTGCAGTCGTAACTGCCTAAACAACCAGAATGTTGACTCGTCCTTGCCTTAGAGCTGCTTGTGACTCCTTGGAACTTTTCCTTGCAGGGAACTTTTACCATAGTGACCCTCTTCATTACAATAATCGCACCAATTAGATCTTCGCTTGCAATCACCACTGTGAGGCTTTCTACAGTTAGAACATCTTCTGACCTTTGAAGAATCAAAGAATTGCATCTGCTTTTCCTTTGATGAAATTATCTTAGGACTTGCATTCGAAGTTGATAATTCAACTTACTTCTTTCCTTTCCCATACTTCCTATGAGATCATCCTCGGCGACATAGGCTGACTGCACTAAGGCAACAAATTTGGTGATAGTATAAGAACTGAGACCCTAAGTCATAAAAGCACTGAGGCCCTTCTTATACCTCCGCATTCTCCATTCGTCATCCGGAGCTTACTTTACCACTTGGAAGAACTGAGACAACTTCTCGAATTTAGCGGTGTATTCTTCCACCGTCATGTCACCTTTCCTGAGGATGCACCGGTTGAAGATTCCGATTGTGGTCGAGGATTGCATCTTGATCATCCAGTCATAATTCCGCTTATGATGCACTAAGTATTAAGTTGATCAGGCTCAATGTCTCTTAGCATCACAAGTGTAATTACAAAAAGGACTAGCAAGGAATCGACTCAACCCTAAACTAAGTCCGACTAGGTCGAACTGCTCTGATACCAACTGTAACACCCCGGTATTTCTATTTACTAAAAATACGCAGGTGCACATTAGTAACACATCAGAGATATATTTCCTGCTTAGACACTGAATATCACTATAAATTTTTCGCTGAATAAAACCCAGACAGTCTTATTTACAACAAGACAATATGGTTCTCAGACCATATACCATCAGCAATTATAGTATTCAGTATCATACAAGAAAGCGGAAGAAAGATATACCTTAAATACATAATGTTCTAGTATACAGACAACAAAAGGGAAATAAGCTTAAACATAAAGCTAGGCTATCAGCAACCAGTCCGAGCTCAACCTACTCGTGCCTCTTGGATTTCCGCTGTCCCTGTGTCTCTGTAAAACAACAACATATAAACAATGAGATACAATCTCAGTGAGTTCTACCGAGACCCCTACTAACACTCTCGGTTCAATTATGAATTTTTATTTAATGTGACACGGCACCGACTGCGTTACCGCTTCCAAACCCGGTGAACCGCATTACTTAACTTTTAACAGATCACCGATTGCGTTACCGCTTCCAAACCCGGTGAACCGCATTACTTAACTTTTAACAGATCACCGACTGCGTTACCGCTTCCAAACCCGGTGAACCTGTTGTGACTCAGTACGACATCGACTGCGTTACCGCTTCCAAACCCGGTGAATCGTACAACAAACTTTTTAACATAACACCGACTGCGTTACCGCTTCCAAACCCGGTGAACCCCCTTACCAATAGCATTTTTCCTAATGGCACGGAGCCTAGGGTAAGGGATCATGACTGCCCCGCCTAGTATGTTAGTCTCATGGGTCGTCACCCAAACTCGATATAATATACACATATATCAACAGTACTATGAACCCACGGTCCATCAAATCAGACAATCAATGAAACACTTTAATCCACATTTTTTAAAAATCCAAGTTCACACTCGCACTCTAGTTGACCGCTTTTCGACACAATTTTCCATATCAAAAACAGTTCATTTTTCCTTAAAAATAGAATATTCAGTTAGGCCTCTGAATACGCTTTCCAACGCATCTTAGAACACCTCAATCGGGTTCCCGGATCAAAACATATCACGAAAACAAAAACAGTGTTTAGTTGCTGAAAATTCTGTAAACCGTCGCGACGCGAACGGCTACCGTCGCGACGCGAAAAATGACAGAAACTTTTTGCGTGACAAAACTGGGCTAGGTCGCGACGCGAAGGGGACGGGTCGCGACGCGACCCTCTGCAGAAAGTGCAGATTTTCCGTTTTCTTACGAAATTCGCTATTCCGCTCAATTCCGATTCTCGTTCCGATTGAAAACAGTTTTCACACACATATAATCAGACCCAATCAACATCAAACAATCAATCAATCCAATCAAAAACTCAATCAAAACGGATCGTATTAAAACGCGACATATTTTCAAATAACAGTTTTAAATCAAAATCTCTCGAATCAAATCACCAAAAATTCCATTTTTTTAACGCGACGCAACCCGAGACTCGCCCCAATCGATTCCTAACCCGAATCAGACAGTATCACATCATATTCCAGTCCAGCGAAAGCGATAAAACAGTTTATCAATTAATTCGAAAGACAAAAATCCTAAACGTGGGTAGAACTCACCCTCGAAGCGTGTGCCGACACCGAGACTTCAAAATCGCCGAGACTTCGCCAAATCACCGAGACTTTCCGCGACACCGCTTTTCTGACAAAACCGCACGAACGTTCCCCGAATCAACTACACGCTCCGGCGACGTCCGCAACCGCTCCCAAAGTTTCCCACTCGACTTCGAGGCATCCTTTTGACCGAATTACCGAATTCCCCGAAATTCTCCACGGATACTATTCATCATCTTCCTCCTCTAACCTCCATGACACTATTCACACATAAACCCAATTTTGCAGCCTAACCCCTTGATTCTTCACAAACTCCAAATCGGACTTCAATATTTGCGCTATCCACATTGAGCTCGCTCCCAAACACCATCCAAAGCTTTCCTTTGAGCTTGAACAACAAAAACCTCTATTTCCTCTTAAATTCGAAAATGGTGGATTTGAGGAGAGTGAGTTGATGATGAAGATATTGGTACCAAATCGAAGAGGAAGTAACGCCGAGCATTTTTCGTGTTGGAAGGAAGTCGTTTTGATGAACCGAAACCTTCCCTTTTTCCTCTTCTTCCTCCTCCCCCATTCTTTCTCTCTTCTTTTCCTTTTTTTTCTTCTCCTCTCTGTTTCTCGCCCCTCTTTCTTTCTTTTCTTTCCTTTCAATTAATTCTTTTCCCTCTCACACACACACACCCGTATACATATATATATATATATATATATATATATATTTAATATTTAAGTTGTAACGCGGTCAAATTACCATGTTGATCGAAATCTCCTATTTCGATTCCAAAACTTCCTTGACCCGTATTATCCGGTTAACGATCCGATGACAACCAATAATTAATTTTAGCACTCAATAAATTTACCAGTCGGGTACTAAATTAATTTAATTGGGTTAACACCCAAATAATTCTATTAATTATTTTGCGGATGTTACATGTTTATCCGTGAAGCATATGTTGAATTGACGGACACTTCTGAATGGGGAAATACGAAATGGGAAAATGGTGAAAGACCAATTAACAGACCAACAAGTCAGTACGACTTGGTATTTGTTAACGATTAGATACCCTATATCTGGTACAATCATCCAATTCTCTTCACCCTTGTTTGTATGCATCAACAACTTCATCAGAAATGTGACTTTTCCCATACCACCATATACGCAAAGGTAGAAGTCAATGTATTGCCTGATCTCCGCCAAAAGATCATTTCTCACAGAAAGCCAAGCATCCTCACCCCGTCCAAGTAATGTTGCAATACACCGGAATCCACGGTTCCCATCACCATGAACATTAACAATATTCTCAACGTACGGATGAATGATCGATGGCAAGCCCTTTATGAATTTATAATAAACTTCTGTATGAGTAACAATAGGAGCTGGTGTAAGAGTCAGATTTGGTGTAAGAGTAACAGATGGTGTAGGAGTCGGGGCTTTAGTAACAGATGGTGTGGGTGTTTTCCTCTTAGGGAGAGGTGGAGTAGGTGTAGTAGTTGAACTGTCAGCTTGAGTTCGCTTTTTGCTTAGTGATGGAGTAGGTGCCGGACAGTTTGACTTTGGTATAGGTGGAGTGCCAGTGGAACTCTTAATTTGGGATGGAGTAGGACGTTTACGAGACTGAGCAAAAGATGAGGTATCTTCTTGGGAGTCAAATTTGTCATCCACGTGTTCCCAATATGACTTTGCTCGCTTTGTAGAGAATGCATGACTCGTTTTCTTGGGTTTTTTTAGGTGCTCCCTTTGTGATGATCTTTTCCGGAGGTGAACACATGGAAGTAGTGTTTGGGAAGGCCAACTCACGTGCTTTTGCCTTTAACATAATTATACCCGCATGATCAGAGGCATCAAATATTCGCTGTATAGCTTCAAATTCATAAGTCTATTTTTTTAGTGACAATTCAATTTACAAATTGAATAAAAGATATGAGAACAATTGGAATACATACCTATTGAGTTCACATGCACATGGTAGTCTGTGTGTGGTTCTAATCAAACAGCCACATAACGATGCATCAATACCAATGGCTCCAATCCGCTGCAACTCATCTGCAATATGATCTATAGCGTTGGAAGAAACTACACCCCTAATTTCTTCATAGATCTTCTTCAAGTGAGAAATTTTTGTCCTACTTAGACTATGCTCAAAACTCATCTTGAGATCATTGAACTAAATCCTAAGCATGGTACAAATTGAATCCCAAGACTTACACAAATCTCCCCTGCTGTCATGCAATATTTTCTTTAACCGAGAGTGTGCAGACTCAACTCTGTTAGTGGTTGTGTTGCCAATGTGCATATACCGATTAATCCATGCATCAATAAAAATCTTTTTGTATGGGACAAACCATTGTTTGTTGACATAATCTATGAAGCTAGGATAGGGTGCTGACATCAGATAGAAAAGTGCCAATTCCATGTCATACTGATCAATAGATTTCGTATGGACAACTCTAAGAAATGCCTTCATCACATCCTCAACTATAGGCAAGTCTTTGATGATCATCCTAGCTTTGGCCCTCACATTATTTTTAATGTGAAATTGACACAACAAATTTACAGATGATGGAAATACAACTGACAGAGCATTCATCAGACCTTCCTCGTTATCAGTAAGTATAACCTTTGGCAATTCATCCAGTCTCCTAAATAAACCCTTTAATTTCTCACAAACCCATGCATAGTTATCCAACCTATCAAAATTCACATAAGCAAATGCAACCGGAAAAATCTTCTCAGTTGAGGTTACACAACCGATCTCAACCAACTGATATCTATATCGGTTGGTTTATACGTGGAATCAATCAACAATACAATCGGGAATGTGTTGACAAGCTCAATGGAATCTGGATGTGCCCAAAAAATGTCTTTCACAACATTAGTGCCATCTGCAACTCTAGACTAGTAAACATATTGATCACACTCTAGCAACTTCATCAAATGTTGGAGCTCAGTCCTACCCTCACGCATACTTGATCGTTGCCTTGAACGACAGTTGTATATTTGCTTTAGAGTGGTACAATTATCTTTAGGCTTCATGGTCTTGATTTCATTAAGTATGAGATTAGGCGCAATATGATTCTTAGTCATTCTATCCACCACTTCCTTCTCTTCCTCAGTTAATCTACCACTGTACGGATGACCTTCATCATAAGATAGGAATGCATGGTTATGTGTTCCACACATAACCCTCAATATCCATCCTCCAAGCTTCTTGATAAATTTTCCTTTCAATCTAAACTGACAGCAACATTTCCTAGTGTTTGTTCCCTCAACTACACTAGTCCTATAATTTCTACCTTTTTCACAAATCAACGTGCAAAATTCTTTACCTGATCGCTTTCCGGTGTCGGATCTAGATATCACAATCACCATCCCAATAGACTTGCCGACGCTGCGTACCCATGTCAACAACTCTTCACGGTTTGCAAACAACTGAAAATCAAAAATTAAATGTCATTTAAATACTTAGCCAAATTACCTTATCCGTACCTCTTCATTTAAATACTTAGCCAAATTACCAAATCAAAAATTAAATGTCATTTAAATACTTAGCCAAATTACCTTAGCCAAATACTTAGCCAAATTACTAACTGAAAATCAAGAATGAATGTTCCGTACCTTATCCGTTGTGAAAGAACTCGTAAAGTCTAGTACCATCAACGCATCATTTCCTTCCATTTATATGATCCTGTAATAAATAAAAAAATTCAAACAGAAGTCACTGGATTTTCTGGAAAACGAGTGTTAGACTGCCCAAAACCGAACACGTTCGGATCCCCTTGACCAAACGTGTTCAGTTCTCCATTGCCGAGTGACCCACGAAAATGAACACCCCCAAATATGATTTTACAACGTTCTGTTAGGCCTAACCGAATCCGTTCAGTTGAGGGTAACCGAGCCGAGCGCGATTTCAGAAGAAAAAAAACCCAAATGCAGTAACTAAATGAGATGAAAACGAAAAATGTTTGGTAGGGATAATACCATATGATGTTTGCCAATGTTGAGAAGATGATTAGAAGGGTAATGATGTAGGAATGGTGGATAGGGTTTGGAGTGGAGAGATGGGAGGTTTGGGGTGTTTGAGGGGAGTGTGTAGGAGATGGAGGAGAAGAAGAGGGATGAAGGATATGGGAGGAATATTTTAGAAAGATAAGGTTAAGTTGGTAATTTCATAGGGTCAAGGGGTGTGTGGTGAGTAGGAGGAGATGTGGGAAAAGTCAATCCCTTTTAATTAACAATGAACGTGGGCTAGCTCCACTTAAGAGTGATCCACTTGACAAATCTCCCCCTCACCAGAAATCATGCTACAAGACTCATGTTTTCCCTAAGTAACTACTTTTGTCGGTATTAAGGTTCTAAAAGCGGTCGTGGTTGCGGTCGCATTAAGGATTTCGTGATTTCGGCTTTTGCGGATATTGTGATACGAATCATGGTTGTTGGGGGTGTGAATCTACTTTATATTTAAGAATGTAACAGCCTACCGAAATTCTAATTCTAGACATTTTATCTTTAAGACAATTTTCATTTATAAGTGTAAAATAGTTTTTTCATATTACTTTTCTTGCTTTCTACTAATTTGTGTACTTTGTCTTTTCCCCCTCACCTCACTCATCTCCGCTCTCATATTGCTCTGAAAAATGTTAAGCCCAACATTTAATATTAAAAGTGTAGGTAGCACCTGTCTGTGTTTGAAAATTGAGATTACACTTTAATATTTTAGTCCTAGCTTTTCTTAAGGTACATGTAATAAGTGTGTAATATTCATCAACTTCATTGATAACTATTTTCCACTGGAGAATTGATCTGACTATGGTTAGTAGGATTTCCTTTTACAACCTTAGTTTTTCTGTCCAATTTTTTTTTTTCAATTCCAAATGTGTAATATTGCATATAACGGGAAAAGGCCACAAACATTACAACATAATGTAATCTTCAAGCTTACAAGGAAAGCACCAACTGATCCAATAATGGACAATCAATCAAGTATAGTAGTGCTCTTAAACAAAGAGCAATAAGCACATGAGCCGCACATGAGCCTCTAAGGTCCTACTAAACTAACTAAAATAGATCCTAAAGAACTAACTAAAATTGATCTTAAAGAAACTAACACAAAACAAACATAATCAAACCCTAACACCACCAAGGGCAGCCAACATGACCATAAGGACTTTACTAACCAAGATGTTTGTCATTGTCAAAAGTCCTTAAGGTTCTAAAACCATGTTCCCCACACCGAAGTTTTAGAACCTGGTTTTAGAACCTTAAGGACTTTATTAACCAAGAAGTTTGTCATTGTCAAAAGAAAAAAAAAAGTTTGTGAGCAGTAGAGTTCAAGTGTCTCCTAACAAGATAATTAGATGACATATCAAACTCAGTAACTAGCACTTTACAATCATCCATAATACAGCTTAAATCTGCATAACCACGTTTTCCTTTAAAGATGTTGACAAACAGTTTGAACATTTGAGACTAGAAGCAGTCACCATGAGGTTAGAAGGCCCAAACACCCTTCACACAACAAAAACCATAATGGGCCAGCCCATTAGGGTTTCACCAGCTAGAATCCAAAAATACCAATATACCCCTCCGCGGTCAACATTGCCCACCAAGCTACGAGAGCGCTGAAACAACCACTACACAACATCACTACAGCCAACTTTCAAACCTGAATAGAGAACAAGCCACCATAGACAGTAAAGAGTAGTTGAGACCCACAAAGAAGGAGTTGGGGGAATGACGAAAAGACTTGATATTTCCCTGTATTTGATGGTCAATCGACCATGGGGGTTCACAACCTTGAAGCTGAATAGCCATTGAGATCTAAACATCAAGCAAGTCGAAGAGGCAATTCAGCCATTGAGATCTAAACATCAAGCAAGTCGAAGAGGCAAAGGGCCCCTGAGAGTTGAGATCGGTGAGGATACATACTAATGAGGGTGAAAGGCATGACGCAGAAGTGATATGCGTGAGAGTCATATCTAGGGAAGGGGAAGAGTATAGAATCCAACTTTCGGGAGGACCTGGAAGTTTTGGGAGGGTGCGATGTCCTAAACCCTAAACCCTACTCGCATGAACAATGTTCATTGTACAATTGGTAGTACTTGATTTTGATCACATAATTCTATTAAATGATCACACCGTTTCCAATATTAAATAATAACTGCAAATTAATTGTTTAAAGATTGAAATAAATATAAATTTGTAGTTAGCAACCTAACTGCTAAATGATCACACCATGTACAAGGACTCAATATACAAGGTGTTGTATGCTTTCCTTAATAATAATAAAAGGTATTGTATATGCTCCCCCAACTAAACTAATGGATCACATGCATAGATCATGGATCATGTAATCAATAGGTTCTTGGTGTCATTGTTCAGGACTCAATAAATTAAGTGTTTTTATTGTATATGCTCCCCCCAACTAAACTAATGGATCACATGCATAGATCATGGATCATGTAATCAACAGGTTCTTGATGTCATTGTTCAGGACTCAATAAATTAAGTGTTTTTTTTTTGTCAAAGATGCAATATTTCATTACACACGGGCAAAGACCATCGAAACATTACATATAATATAAGCTACTAGCTTACAAATGAAGCATTGTCAAGTCCTCTATGGGCAAATACACATCAGGTTTGGCAGAAGCTCTAAATTAAGTGTTTAGAAATATTGGTTTAGATTTTTTAATGCATAGACGATCCAAACTTAGATGGCCAATACGTATAAGAAGGCAGAGCATTGGATAGTCATAGTTCAATTACTCAAAACCCAAAATCATAGGTTTGGATTCTCTCAAGTGGGATTTTTACTTTTTTTTTGGGCGAGGATCCTTATCCTAATAATACCACCTCTTCCTATATTTTTTAAGGATCGAAACCTTATCGGAAACACTATTTTTTTTTAAATTCAAAACCCAAAATCAGCACAATTTTTACAACACTCATTTTTTAAAATAAGAAAATTGCTCAATTCCCTTCTTCCTAAATTTTCTCCCACAATTCTTCTCCAGAATCATTAGGTTTGGTGATTTATTTTTCATTTTTCATGTGAAAGGGTTTGAGGTGGTTCGGTAGTGAGAAAGGGAGGCTGAGAAAGGCAAAAGTTCAACGGTTTTTTTTGGTCAAAAGTTCAACGGTTTTTAGAGTTTCCTGTGCAGAGTGGTTTGTGGGCCCCAATGACAGAGGCATGTGGCACAATGTGAAGATGAGGAACTATAGAGTACTTAGCAGCCTAATTCAAAAAGAAAATACTAATAATACTCTCTTTTACACACTCTCCTAAATATTCTATGATTAGATTTAAGTCCCACCGCATAAAAGAGCGAAAAAGAGACTGTTGATACCACATCATTTAAAAATCATACACTAAATACTAAAAGGTTTTTTGATTTTCTGCGTATCATATAATCAACAAAAAAGAAACTAACAAAACTTCATGATATCCAAAAGGATAAAATCTACTAACAGCCTAATTCAGAAATCATACACTAAATACAAAATCCATTCGAAGCATCAATAAGTGAACAAAATGACAATTAGTTACTGCATCTACTATAAACGGAGAACATGACTTCCTATCCTAGATCTAAAACCAATAACACTGAACAATTACACAGAAAATGATAAAATTCCAAGCAATCAAATGATGCATTATGACTGTATTGCCATCATAGAAACTGACTCAGGCTCGTGACCATGAACTCTCAACCGATATATACATGTGTGTGTATCGCTTCCATGGTTTGATGTAAAATCAAGCCTAATTGTGTCAATAACTGTAGAACCGGCTGAATTCAACACATTGAAAGTCTGAGCATTGCTCTTCTCCAGATCATATGTAAACTCTGCCAGAAGAAATATCTTTTCCGTATCAACTACAGAAGAAACATCTTTCTGCAGCCAACCAGAGATCCTGCAGTCCTTTGGAGCACTTGATCTATCATATGCAACACTCTGTTGAAAAGGAAAATATCAGTGTCCTAAATCTAAACATATTAAACGAAATGGTTAAAGAATGAATGAAAAAATGCAGTATAACACCCATAAAGATAAATATATGCACATTAAAGAACTCTCCATACAAAATATCAGCTGGAATTCAGTGACCAACGGATATAGCTTTATTGTATATCATGCTAATGCTATCCTCCCCTCTTGGCTAACAAAGAATATAATTGCCAAAGATGCAAAAATCAGGACAACAGGTGCGGATCGCAAGTAGACGAAAACATTCTGTGTAAATTACTATGGAAACCAACTGAGTTCCGGCAGAAAATAACCAAAACATAACTGGTAGCATGATATCTAGAAATGTGACATTTAACCAGAAAAAACTGTTCGAGAACTTATGAGTATGACAAAAACAGGGATTCATGTGTGGCAAGTGGCAACATGAAAACCACATGTGCAAGATACAGGCCAAAAATATTCACAGTCCATAGTGATATTCTAACCAAATTTAATCACCTACAGAACAGTTTAGTTCCTCAATTTTTCAGTGCTATTCGATTCCCTTTTGGCACAATCAGTAATCTTTAGAAATGACAAGGAATGCTACAATAAAATCTATTAATCAATCTTAAAGGAGTGATGTGACTGTCAATAGATGCAGATAATCAGAAATCAAAATCATCACTGATTATGTGACGAGAATTTGACAGTGTTATGTTGATCATACACAAAAAATATCCGCCTTTATATCAACTTCTCAAACTGAATAATTAATAGAAGCCCACAAGTACTTTTAATCATACATCGACACAAGCGCAAAGCCACAAAATGAACTACTAGCAAAGTATGCAAAAAAAGGTGATAAGAAATGGTTAAACTAATAACAAACATATCAAGAAAATAGGTAGAAAGCATAATTAATTAAGCAAAGGGATTGACAACTGGCTAAGAAGAATCCAAGGAAAGTAGGAGCAGGGAAATTAGGAGTGGCAGCAAAATTATGCAGGTTGGATAGAAAATATGCCAAAAATACACAAGCAACGGGATCCCCTAATTGAGAAAATATCCCCAAAAAATACACGCATGATTCAGATACACACCAGCCATCTCAGAAACAAGCACATCCTTACATCAAATGATAGGACTTCCAACAATAATTCTGTGAGATTAATCCCTATTGACCCTTTTCAAGATAAAATCTCCTTCAGCAACCTAGAACAATAATTGGTCACCCGAGCCTTCAAAAATATAATAACACCCAACTCTATCTGACTCACTTTCATATATTTTAGGACCAAGTAGGAGAGAGGGCATAAGTTCAGGGTCTACATTGGGAGTTTACTCTATAAAGTAAACGGGACAAAGGGGAAATATACACATTACACGATATGATTTAGTCTACACCATATACTGATATTTTTTACCTATGAGCACATAATAATTTTTAACAAAGACTTCCTTGCTGATTTAAATTGATATCAATGGAATTGGTTGAATCATCATGTCATATGGAAATGGTTGATTTATTTGTTTGCTTAAGGATTTAACCACATTAGCCAAGTTATTTTTTTGATATAAAACAAATTCCTTCAAATTATTTATATTTCTGGTATCAACATGAACATGAGTAGATCCATTGGACTCTAATCTCTGCTGCAAGAATTGTGAATGATAACAAATGTCTCATTTACAGAGGAAGGTGCCGTGACTCTCAAATAACCAAAAAAATTGATGTGTATACCTGAATTAGACTGTCAGGTCATGATTATTTTTATTTTTATTTCTGGTATCAACTCTACTGCAAGTATTGTGAATGATAACAAATGTCTCATTTACAGAGGATGTGCCTTGACTCTAAAATAGCCAAAAAAAAACTGATGTGTATACCTGAATTAGACTGTCAGGTCATGATTAAACCATTATAGGTTGATAAATATTTAGAAATAAATACCCACATATTCATATAATTCATATAACTCTTGTAAGATAGCACAACATCAGATAGAGCACTATATATGAGAATCATGTGTTAAGAACACAGACATCCAAATTTACTTGACTACAACAATAAAATTAATAGGAACCACTGCAGACAATGAAATGATGTTGAGAAGTGAAACCTTTTAGACAAAAATATACAATACTGAAGAATCAACAAAGGTCTGAAGAATCAACAAAGGTCTCCAACTCACAACCATATAACCATATAAAGAACAATGTATATCAAGAAAAAACCAAACAACCACTGCATTAGACTTTAGAAGGAAAAACTACAGCGGCACAAAGATATCCCGATGTCCCGCTTGACATGAAGAATTCTTTCAAATAAAAATATAAATGCAGTAAACTACATAGTTCCACAAATCAACATGGCCTTTAAATTCTAAATTGTTTCTCCTATGATATTCATGCTTGATTAAAAAACCAGATTGTGGACACCCTCAACTGCTAAATGCAAATTATAACATAAATCTTAATTCGAGAAGTGCTAAGGACAACCTCTCAATCACTCTCTTAGACACTCACTCAACTATTGGGCCACATCACCATTTTCTTAAATTGGTTTACCGGGTAATTGGCCTGGCCGGTTAACACTATTGCAAAATAGAATTATGAGAAAAAAAGACCGCCTAAATAGAACTGTGAATCACCCCCACCAAAACAAACTTATCAAAAAGATTGAAACTTCCGGGTTGAAATATTACTGCATTTTAACACTATTTCCTCCAATATGATAATTTTTAAAATTTTCAGATAATCACATGTGCTATCTACCTTTTATAAGTTATCCTATTATATATTCAAAGTGATTCAAAACATAAATCTGCAGATCTGAATAATTGCAGATAAGAGACGAAACAGATTGGGATAATGCTTCAAAGTTTCATCTTGTCGCTTTCTATCAAAAACTCAGGTTGTGAAAAGCAAATTGGGAACGAAATCAAAGCCTAGTTTCATATTCGGCGAGAGATGATTGTAGGGGCGGGATTTTGGGTTGTCGCAGGAAATCTGAACGATACCGTTTAGGGTGATGGTGTGGACAGTAGATCTCCTGGGTGTGTGGCATCTATGCCTTGCAAGGGAGATTGTTCAGTTCTTGAGTGAATGCAGGATGCTTGGTGGTCAAAAAAATAAACTAAACCAGTGTTCCTGGTTGCCAAGTTCGATAATAAAGAAAACTGATGATGTGGCCCAATCAATGAGAGTATCCAAAAGTGTGTGTTTGAGAGGTTGACGCTAGCATTTCTCATCTTAATTCATTGCATTTAGTAGCCAAAGCCCAAAGCACAAGAAAAAGAATATGCGTCTTCTATAAACTGGCCAAGTCATATCAATAAATTGGTCGCATCTAGAGGATATATTGGGATCCTACAAAACATAAACTTAATTCATGGCACATCATGCAGATTCTCAAAATTAGTTCGCCACAATCAGAAAATGGGCAAGTACATATATGTGGGAAATTATGTGTCATGCATATTCATAATCAAATTTCCTATAACTAGCATCTCAGCTACGCCAAATATTTAGAAATTCAATGAATACACAAGAAATGAGTACAAGAAGTAAATAGATTTAGAATGAATATGCAATGATCACCTTTGCAACATGTTCCAAGGTGACAGCCTCAGGAATGATCTCAGCACGCAATCTAATCTGCACAAACCCACTACTACCCTTCAAAGGGAAACACTGTCCAGGCTCCCCAAAGCTCGGTTTCAACATCTTATCAGCATTGGGGTGGACACCATTTCTGGCAGACAACAAGAACCAATTGCCTCTCCCCACATTGTAAGGCTCTGAATGTCTCGCAACCGAGGCTCCGGCGCTTCCAAGAGCATAATCCACCCTCCCAAGCCCATCAGCAGCATGCTTCTCAATCTCCTTCTCAATCACCCCTTTCGCAAATTCCCTAATCTCATCCAAACCATCACCCTCATACCCATTCCCCTTCACCCTCCTAAACTCTTCAACAAATTTCTCAAACTCTTGCTTTGATATCCAATCCTCTACTTTCAATTCACTCAAATAACTTTCCAATTTCTCACCCTTTGTTTCCAACTTCTTCAACTCATGCTCCAAGAATGCACTTTTTTCATCAATTTTTTCACCCATTTCCTTCCTCAACCCTGTAACCTCATTCTCAATCTTCTTATCCACCACATCTACCTGCACTTGAATCATCTTCGTCATCTTTTTAAGCAAACCCTCCACATCTGAAATCCGGCCTTCAAATTCCGACAGCCCGGTCAATCCCCCATCAACGCCGTCACCGGAATTCGAGAGAAACAACTGAATCAACCAAAAAATAATCACCAGGGGCACGAATAAATTCTGGAAGATCCTCCCAACTGTGACCCACCACGGCTTCTCGGTCTTTGAGAGGGGCTTCCGAGTCTTCCGCGGCGGCAGGCCAGTAGAGTTCCCGTCGGCAACCCTCTTTGCTGCCGGCGTTATGTCCCTTGAGGATCTCTCGAGAACAGCCTCGCCTCGGATTGCTTGGTGGCTCCAGTCTCGGCCATTGCCGCTGGTGGATGTGGTCTTTCCGTCTCCGGCGCCGGACGTGACGACAGCCTGGGTAACGGCAAGATCGTTGGCTAGAAGTTCAAGGTTACTAGCGGTTTTCTTATCGGGACCGATCACGGGTCTCCGACGTGTCCCCGGACTGGCCGCCGTGATTGGCACCGTGGAAGCGGACATCGGAATCGCCGATAACCGCTTTCAATTCGAAATTGGAAAAATAATGAAAAAAAGAAAATAGAAAACGATGTGAATGTTGGAAACCCTAACTGTTGTGTGGCGAATGAAGAAAATAACGAAGCAAATTTTAGAGTGTGTGTGGGCGTGTTTTTTTCACTGTTTGTTTTTTATGAGATCTGAAGTTGAAGGATTTGAATGAAACGACACCTCGTTCAGGATTTGAATTAAAGGAGCGCAGTGAAATTTTTTGATTCGGAAGTGGGGAAGAACGAGAAGCGAGAAATTTGGAGCGGGAACGACGCGACTGGTCAGCGCGTGAGACTGAAATGGGAAAACGTATGTGGAGTGGGCCTGGGCTTGTTGGATCTATTTAAGCTGCCTGGTTGGGCAGGGTTCTGTTAGCCTAGCTCCGTGCGACAAATACCCTCCCTCCTCTCACCGGATGTCCTCAACCCCCTAATATTCCCAAAATACCCTTACGTAAAACGCACAACCAAACCCTCCAATTTCTGAATTTTTAAGGTTCAGAAGTTTGGAACCGTACCGGTTCGGAACCAAACTTCCGAACCCCAATTTATAATTGCAGTCAAATGGACGTACCTACTATTATTAAAAGGGTGTTTTTTTTGTACCCCCCCTTTTACGCTAAATCCCCAAAATACCCTTAAATTTATTTTTTTTTTACATATTTCCGGAAGGCAGAAATTTGGGTTTTCCGGAAATACCTCAAAAAGGTATTTTCGGAAGCCATTTAGCCAAAATGGCTTCCGGAAATACCTCTTTCTGAGGTATTTCCGGAAAACCCATATTTCTGCCTTCCGGAAATATGTGTATTATATTTCCAGAAATTTGTAAAAAAAAAATTATTTAAAATCGCGCAAAATAATTGTAACCGAACGTGAAATCAAATTACGCAAAATAATACAGTAAAAATACAAAAAATAATACAACTAAATGTTCAAATCTGTAAAGCAGCCAACAGACTATCATAGTCGTCCTCAGGAATGCTGTCGACTCTGTCGACTGACAAAAGACGATCATAGGCATCCTGGACATGTGTAGCTGTTGTCATCCTAGACTCGAAGGGAAGTGGAACAACATCCTCAGCAGCTGCAGGTGAAGGCGGAGCCGGAGTCAGGCGGGGAATGGACACATGGAAGTACCATGGTAGGTACTCGACATCACAAGCACCCTGGACGGGTGTCCGTCGACCGCTGCCCCTGAAAGCCCGCGCAGGGGACTGATAGAACATCAGCTGTTGTACTATGACCTCCGGAGATGGACATGGGCCCGAAATAGGTGGATCAGGAATCTGCTGGACATATCCAAACTGCCAACGGACCCTGTCTGGCATATAAGGCACCGCCACATCCCCCCACAGCAGCCAACCTCTGAATAATGAAATGTTGTGAAACCGGAGGTACTGTCTGTGGTCGTCCCAGGGGCTCCATATGACCTGCTCCCTCTGCAAGTCATCCAACAGCTGCCGAAACTCCGGAAGCTTGATACTATCGCACTTCTTGTTCGCCCACCTCCTGCAACGTGGAAGTTCACTGGCACCAAAGTCTTTCCGCACCACGATGGTGGGGAAATACTGTTGACTCCCAGTCATATGATGTAAGTTAGGCATTTTTAGGACCAATTGTGCAGGGTTTTTATTGTATAACAGTCATTATCTGGGATTTAGTTCAGTTTTAGATCATTGTAGTAGGAAGTTCAATTGTAAGTTATTCCTTCACTTTTGGAGCTAAATGGGACTTGAAGACCTCTTAATTGGTTGTGGCATCTTTCGGCGAACCAGACACTTGCCCGGAAATGCAGCAATCTAGAGGAATTTTGGTAATCAGAACTTTCGGTCATTCTTCGCGTCGCGACCAGGAGGGTTCGCGACGCGATTTGGAGGAGTCTTTACAAGCCAAAACTTTCTGTCATTTCTCGCGTCGCGACCAGGAGGGATTCGCGACGCGACCTGGAGCTGTTTTGCGAGGCCAGAAGTTTCTGTCATTTACCGCGACGCGACGGACACGGGCCGCGTCGCGATGGTACGCGAAAATTAGGGTTTTAAAGCAGTTTCAGGAAAGTTTTGGAGACACTTCGTTTTTGGGGATTGGAGCTACGTTTTGGAGCAGCTGGAGGTGCGAATTTGGAGCCTTCTCACCACTTGGGAACAAGGGATTGAAGGTTCTAAATGTCTTCCTTTATGTTTGTTTTCTATTCTATGTTGGTTTCCACCCTTAGGATGATTTGTAACTAATTCTTTAGATTAGGGAGAGATGAATCTCCCAAACCTATCATGTGAACCATTGATTTAGCTAATTCAGTTGTTATTCGATTTACTTGTCTAATTACCTATGTCCTTAACGCTTTTCAATTACATATGATAATTGCGATGATCCAGGCTAGTGATTGCATAGGGATATGAATTAGTAGCTGGAAATTGGGTATTTAGATCACATGCTAGTAATCATCATAGGAATATGTGATAGCTTATGTGAATTCTTATTAATTCTTAATCTCAATGCGTTACCCTCTGGCACGACTCACCTAAGGAATTAGGGTAACTCTTAGGGTAATAGGGGTTTTGAGACAAGGAATTGCCCTTGACCTAAATTGGTGAATTGAATCTAGAAATTGAATAATTAACTTGAATTGGCTGAGGTTCATGTGATAGGCGAGGTGAGAGGATTCGATCCCTAGTCGTTTTTCTTGCATTATTAATTCACGTTCGTATTCTGTTACCAAATACTCGATTAATCAAATATCTACAATCTACGAATTTACAAATTTGCTATTGTTGTCAACGCGCAATCCCTGTGGATCGACCGGTTCTTACCGATAAATTGTATTACTTGCGACAATTGGTACACTTGCCAAATTGTTAACAAGTTTTTGGCGCCGTTGCCGGGGATTGTTGACTTTGTTGTCGACAAGGCAAACGCGTTAATTCTAGATTTTTAGTTTTTGTTTAATTTTAGTTACTTAATTTTTGCTACTTGTTGGTTCCTTGAATTTGTTGACGTTTGCTTCAGTGTTTCAGAGATTTGTGCATGCGGAGCAAGGGTCCACAAGAACTCTTGTTTGATCCGGAAATTGAAAAGCTAGCAAAGGCAAATCGAAGAAAGGCTAAGCTCGCCAAGCAGCAAGCAAGAGAATTGTCACAGGTACAATCAACTTCTACAGCTGTACCGGAAGAGTTCTCTAGTGAGGAGGAAGAGATGGCTGATCCTCCACCCCGACGTACTCTAGGTGATTTCGTGCGAAGAAATCAAGGTGCCCAAGCATTAGCATTTCAACCAGTGGGCGTGGCCCAGTTTGATATCAAATCCTCTGTGCTCACAGCCTTGAAATCAGAGCAATTCTCTGGGTCGGATGCCGAAGACCCTAATCAGCATTTGTTCCAATTCTACGAGATCTGCGGGACTACACACCCGGAGGGAGTAACCGATAGTGCAAAGAAAGTCCGGTTGTTTCCTTTCACTCTCACAGGGAGGGCCAAGGATTGGCTGAACACTCTCCCAGGAACAATCAACACTTGGAATGACCTTGAGAACAAGTTCTTGGAGAGGTTCTTCCCAATTTCGAAGTTCATAAGGAAACGAGCTAATATCTCCAATTTTACACAAGGAGAGTCCGAATCGTTGTATGACTCTTGGGAACGATTCAAGCTACTACTCAAGAAGTGTCCTGGCCATGGCATAGAAGATTTGCTTCAGTTACAAACCTTTTGCCATGGGCTGAGACCACAAACAAGAATGATGTTGGATGCCTCAGCTGGAGGATCCTTAGGTACAAAGATTTGGGAAGAAGCCAAGCAGTTGGTTGAAGACATGGCTTCCAATGAGTACAGGATCCAAAATGATAGAGGGGTTGACAAAAAGAAAGGTGTGCTGGAGCTTGATTCAAACAGCGCAGTGTTAGCCCAACAGAAACTAATGACCATGCAAATCGAGGCTCTCACTAAGCAATTAGCGGCAGCATGTGAAGTAGGCTCAAAAGCTCCAGCAACAGTACAAGCAGTGCAAGCAGGTGGGTGCAATTATTGTGGTAGGGAATCCCACGAAGGTGACTGTGCAGCTTATGGAGAAGCATTGGAACAGGCCAACTATATGGGAAACTTTCAAAGACAAGGCGGGAATCCATTTTCTAACACCTATAATCCAGGGTGGAAGAATCATCCCAATTTCTCTTGGAAGAATAACAATGACGGCACGAGTTCCAACCAACAACAGTCTCAGGCACCTGCAAATCAACAACAGAAACCACCTTCTCGGTTGGAGGATGCATTGACACAGTTTATGCAGATGACCAAAAATACATTCCAAGCTTAAGAGCAGGTAATGAAAAACATGGAGAAAAACCATGAAGCATCAGTGAAAAATTTGGAGGTACAGATTGGTCAGTTATCAAAACAACTCGCGGACACATCCAAAAGTGGTTTCCCTGCCAACACTGTGGATAACCCGAGAAAAGAGAATTGCAATGCCATCCATCTGAGAAGTGGTAAGGAGTTGGAACCGTCTGAAGTAACCAAGCCCAGGGAAAAGAAAGCAAATGAAGAGAATGAGGGAGCGGGTAAAGACAACCCTAAAAGGGAACCCAAAGAAACTCCATCTTACATGAAACTGCCCTATCCTCAGGTAAGTAAGAAAAATCAGAGGGATGAGCAGTTCTCCAAGTTCATGGAGGTGTTCAGAAGCCTCCAGATCAATATACCTTTTGCTGACGCCCTGGAAAAGATGCCGGTTTATGCGAAGTTTATGAAACAGTTATTGACCAAAAAGAAAAGGTTGAAGGAGAATGAAACGGTAGAGTTGACAGAGGAGTGCAGTGCTATCATTCAAAACAAAATACCTCCTAAGCTGAAAGATCCAGGAAGCTTCACCATTCCCTGGGCGATTGGTGATGTGACTATAGATAAGGCACTCTGTGACTTGGGGGCAAGCATCAACCTAATGCCCTTGGGAATGTGGAAAAAGCTTGGGGGAGGTGAAGTCAAACCAACTCACATGACCTTGCAACTGGCTGATAGGTCAATAAGGTATCCATATGGTATTGTGGAGGATGTCTTGGTAAAGGTGGGAAAATTCCTCTTCCCGGTAGATTTTGTGATTCTGCAGTTGGATGGTGACACGGAGGTCAAGAGTTCAATGGATGGGGAAAATGACATCCCTTCCATTTTGGGAAGACCTTTCCTAGCCACTAGTAGAGCTGTCATAGATGTAGCAGATGGGACTGTGAAGCTGAGGGTGCAGGATGAAGAGGTGACCCTGAAGGTGATCAAGGCAGCAAGAAAGGAGAAAAAGGAAGGGTGCTATAGTATTGAGGAACCCCAGATAACAGCCAAAAACAAAAGGCACATTCACTCTTCACCAGACAAGTCACCTAGCGAGTGGGTTGATCTAAAGGAAGTGGTGGGTGAGTCTAGCTGGAAATTCAATGGAGAAAAATTGGAAGGAGCTGTGAATGGGGCACTTGAAGAGCAAAAGGCTCCACCGGGGCCAATGTGAGATATCTTCTGAACCGTCAAGCTAGTGACGTTAAAGAAGCGCTGAGTGGGAGGCAACCCACTGAGGTACCAAGTCTTTAATTCAATTTCAATTCCAGTTTTTTTTAATTCACTTTATTTTTGCTGTTAGCCTTAGGCGTGGAAAAAAAATTGTGTGTTCGGTCAAGTTCATATCGCGAAAAGGAAGTTATTTCAAAGAAAAAACTATTCTGGTCCATTTCGCGTCGCGAGCCTGTTATGTCGCGTCGCGATGGGTTGAAAAATTGCCCAGGAAAATGTTTCTGTCATTTCTCGCGTCGCGAGAGGGGCGTATCGCGTCGCGATGCTTTAGAATTCTGGGAACTGTAACGGTTCTGTGTAATCTCGCGACGCGAGACACACGGGCCGCGTCGCGATTGGACCCTTTTTAGTGTAAAAATGATCAGTCCGAACACAACTTCAAAAAGCTTTCAAACTTCTCTATTTTCCCTCTCTAGTGCTCACTGCGAATTCCCCTCCCCATTACTGTTTTTGATCACATTTGATCGCAAATTCTTGCTACATTGCACGAATCCATCACCATCAACATCTCCAGGTATCAATCTTAACCTTATTCTTTAATTAGAGTATTAAATTTTGAGTGTTTTTGATGGTTGTTGGGGTGATTTTTGGGTAGGAAGTGTGAGAATTCGAAGTCAATTAGAAGAGTAGGATTGTTCCTTATGATATGTTGTTGCATGATTGTTGTTTATTGCTAATGTGGGAGAGGGAATGATTGAATTGGGGGTAGAAATTAAGTGGATTTTGGGCGTACACAAGGTGTCCGATAAAATGCTTGAATGAAAATCTTGGTGCTTACGAAGTGTTTGTGAAATTGCTCCTATGAGTTTTGGCTAAGCAACTTTATTGGTTGTGGAAATGCCTAAGTAAAGTCTGTTTTGGGGTTGCTGGCCTGTTTCTAATTTTGAACATATTCACAACCTTAGGGTAGATGACTTTGAGTCCAGAAACTATGTTGTGCCTGTTGATTATTTTTCTCTGCTGGAGTGGGGCCCACACCAGGGACCCACCGAGAACTAACGATTGGTGCTGGATTCTTTTTGTCTTAAATTTTACAGGACAGTACAGGTAAGCAGAAATGATGAAGAAAAGCAAAGCAGGCACCTCCAAGAAAAGGCGAGGGGAACCAGCAGTTGAGATTGACAGATTCAGGTCCCCCGTGCATGAGGAGAGATACCACCAAGTGGTCAAAGGGAAAAAGATAAATCCCGAAAGGGCTTTTAACCTTAGCACGGGGGAATTCCCCATCATTACTTCCACTCTCCGGGAATTGGGTTGGCTCTCGTTCAACTCAATGATCAAACAAGCTAATCAAAGTTTGGTGAGGGAATTTTATGCAAATGCCTATGGAGATGAAGACAATAGAGTTTCAGTGGTGAGGGGAAGAGAGGTGTCCTACTCTCTTGCTACCATCAACAGTCTCCTCGGGCTTCCCACTACTGCTAATTGTGCCATGATGGATGCTTGGGACAACAAAGGGGCACACGATTATGAGGGTTTGCTGAGAGAGTTGTGTCGTCAAGGAGCAGCCTGGGACAGACATCTTATTGGTCCGATTGGTCAAGACTATCCCCGCCGCTTTTGCAATATGGCTCTGAAGGCAATTCCTAAGGCCTGGAACAATTTCTTTAATCAGTCTATCATCTCCTGCTCAAATTCCACTGATGTCAAGACTAAGGTAGCCATGGGACTACAAGCTATCATGAGAGGCCAGAGGGTCAATCTGGGGAGAGCCATTTCAGCTAGTATTGCAGAGATAGCCAGATGTCCTAGGGCCAGATTGGGGCACTGTTCTATCATCCATGCTTTATGTAGACAGCAGGGCTGCCCGGAGTACCCAGATGATCTCCTAACCGACCCCAGGGAGGGTATAACAGCAGCATGGGTCTTGAAGCAGCCCGAGGGGCCCCTTGATGGCGCAGCACCACAGCAGCCAGCACCTCCAGCACCACAGCAGCCAGCAGGCCCATCTTACAGGGAGCAGTTTCAGACCGACGCCTCTTTCCAGTATGACCTCCTCATGGCCAGCTGGTGCGGGACGTCTCTGTCATTGCAGCAGCAGGGCATAGATACTTCACACCTGGCATCATACAGAGTCCACCGTGCTGCTGAGGAGTATATGGCCGAGAACAGAGCAGCCGCCGCTTCATCTTCATCAGTCCCCCATGCAGAGCAGCAGCAGGCCCCCCAGGATCCACTTCTTTCAGGAGACGAGTATTTGGAGGAGCACATTTCCTTCCCATGAGCAGGAGGCTCATTTATTTTCCTGTTTTACTCAGACATCTTTTATTTTTATTTTGCACTGTTGGTTGTATTTCGCCCTATTTTGACTTTATTTCGCACATTGGTCTGTACTACTGATTATAACTTACTCTGTGATAGTGGGGCAACACTGCCCTATATTTTGTTTTGTTTTGTTAAAGCAGCTTCAATAGTGATGACCTGTGGCATTTAGGGTCGCATGTTTGCATTCTCCTTTTGACGCTCGCACTTCAAGTTTTATCATCAAGTAATAGCAGGGATCATGACAAACGTTGCGGAAGTTCTTTATCATCTGTGAGCAGCATCTCTCAAGTTCCATCTCTATGATCCCAACTGTGAGGTTTGAGCCTAAACACGTCTTATATATTGTGTGTGTATTCCTTGCTTGCATTAGTCTGCAGAACTTGACATTGTGCTTAATTATTTTTGCATTTGATTTTCATACACACTGAGGCAATTCTTTTGGCACCCCTGAGCCTTTCAAGCCAACCCATTAATGTTTATCCTCTGCTAGCTCTCTGAGCCTGTTGTTAAAAACTGTATGTTGTTTCTCTGTCAATCATAGCCTAGTTAATTCTTAACTTGGAGTTAGGTAACAAAAGCTGTGAGAGTGGGGAAAGTTTTAAGTTTGGGGTTGCTCGTGGAATAGCAACGTACTAAGTTTGGGGTGGTATACAAGAGAAGGAACAAGAAAACAAAGAAAGAAAAAGAAGAAAAAATACACATATATATGTATATATATACATATCAAAAAAAAAGAAGAGAAAAATAAATAAATAATTTCCTTCTCTTGTTTTGTTATATGCTTTGGGGAAAATGGGTGAATATTGCGTGAAATTGACAAAAAGAGAGGTAGGCCTAACTCCAAGTGCAACCTACTTATCCAAATGTATCCACCCTTACCTAAGCCACGCTATAACCCTTAAAGTCCTCAAAAAGTGTGTATGCATTTCATTTGTTTAAGATGATATAGAACTCTGTCAAGCCTATGAAACAATGATGCAGGTACTGTGAATTGAGTGAATACCCAAAACACCTCAAGAGTGAAACACTGGTGAGATGTGCGTACAGAGAAAACTTGAGAATGCTGCCTGCTTATGATTCGGTATTTCCAATTCAGTTGTCATGCCACTGTATTAGATTGATGATGATAATTGATGTGCTGATGTGTTTAAGGTTGATGTATTATATGTAACAGCTAAATAGAAAAGCAGCCACAGTCTGAATTGATTGTTTGCTTGAGGACAAGCAAAAGTTTAAGTTTGGGGTTGTGTTGACTCCCAGTCATATGATGTAAGTTAGGCATTTTTAGGACCAATTGTGCAGGGTTTTTATTGTATAACAGTCATTATCTGGGATTTAGTTCAGTTTTAGATCATTGTAGTAGGAAGTTCAATTGTAAGTTATTCCTTCACTTTTGGAGCTAAATGGGACTTGAAGACCTCTTAATTGGTTGTGGCATCTTTCGGCGAACCAGACACTTGCCCGGAAATGCAGCAATCTAGAGGAATTTTGGTAATCAGAACTTTCGGTCATTCTTCGCGTCGCGACCAGGAGGGTTCGCGACGCGATTTGGAGGAGTCTTTACAAGCCAAAACTTTCTGTCATTTCTCGCGTCGCGACCAGGAGGGATTCGCGACGCGACCTGGAGCTGTTTTGCGAGGCCAGAAGTTTCTGTCATTTACCGCGACGCGACGGACACGGGCCGCGTCGCGATGGTACGCGAAAATTAGGGTTTTAAAGCAGTTTCAGGAAAGTTTTGGAGACACTTCGTTTTTGGGGATTGGAGCTACGTTTTGGAGCAGCTGGAGGTGCGAATTTGGAGCCTTCTCACCACTTGGGAACAAGGGATTGAAGGTTCTAAATGTCTTCCTTTATGTTTGTTTTCTATTCTATGTTGGTTTCCACCCTTAGGATGATTTGTAACTAATTCTTTAGATTAGGGAGAGATGAATCTCCCAAACCTATCATGTGAACCATTGATTTAGCTAATTCAGTTGTTATTCGATTTACTTGTCTAATTACCTATGTCCTTAACGCTTTTCAATTACATATGATAATTGCGATGATCCAGGCTAGTGATTGCATAGGGATATGAATTAGTAGCTGGAAATTGGGTATTTAGATCACATGCTAGTAATCATCATAGGAATATGTGATAGCTTATGTGAATTCTTATTAATTCTTAATCTCAATGCGTTACCCTCTGGCACGACTCACCTAAGGAATTAGGGTAACTCTTAGGGTAATAGGGGTTTTGAGACAAGGAATTGCCCTTGACCTAAATTGGTGAATTGAATCTAGAAATTGAATAATTAACTTGAATTGGCTGAGGTTCATGTGATAGGCGAGGTGAGAGGATTCGATCCCTAGTCGTTTTTCTTGCATTATTAATTCACGTTCGTATTCTGTTACCAAATACTCGATTAATCAAATATCTACAATCTACGAATTTACAAATTTGCTATTGTTGTCAACGCGCAATCCCTGTGGATCGACCGGTTCTTACCGATAAATTGTATTACTTGCGACAATTGGTACACTTGCCAAATTGTTAACAAATACTCATATATCCCGCACTAAAATAATAATAAAAAAAAGTAATTATATAAATAAAAGTAATTAAAAAGAAATAAAAATAATTAATTAATTAGTTACCTGCAGCAGAGAAGCATATCCGCCAATCTGCAACGTCTCCCAGTAACAAGCATCATTCAGCTGCTCGTAGAGAATAGCTAGAGCAGCTGGACCCCAAGCCCACTGGCCACACAGGGCAAAGTCCGAAATAAGAGTCACCCACTTGACAGGGACAAATGTGTGACTCTTGTCGGTAAAAATGGTGCTGCCCAACAAGTGTAGCAGATAGCACCATGCCGCCTGATCAAGATGGCCGCGCTCCATGTTCTGTGTGTATGCGGCCATCAAGAAAGAAAATCGGAATGCCGGTCCCCTGTTGAACTGACACTCTGCCCAGCAGGCTGTGTGGTCAATGCCCAGCAGGTCAACTCCAGCCCGAATAGCATCGGCAATGTCAAAATGTGACCGATGCGCCAACGGTGTGCCGGTGAGTGGCAAGTGGAGCAACGCGGACACGTCGTCCAACGTCACTGTCATCTCCCCCCACGGCATGTGGAATGAGTTGGTCTCAGAATGCCACCTATCCACAAAAGCTGATATCCAGATCGGACCGGCATGTGGTTGATGTTGCCGAGAGGTGTGATGTCCAGCTCAAACAGATGGGCCTGCTGCAACCATCCTGCTATATGTGGGTGGTGTTGCTGAGGTCTCATCTTCAGTATTTTCCCCCCATGAGAAGCAACTTTAGTCTTACTCTGGTCTTGTAAAAAAGTAAAAGTAATTAATAAATTATTAAAAGTAATTAATTGTTAAAAAATAAACAAATTATTAAAAGTATTACCCGTCCCGTCTGTAGTAGTCTCTGGACGCAATTGACATGCAACCGGTGTAACAAAACCTGCTCAGCAGCCTCATCATCATGCTGAGCAACCCCAGCCTCAGCCAGGTCATCTACATGCATGGCGTCTGGCTCAGCCTCCTGCTGCTGCTCTCGCTCTCGGACACGTCTCTGACGCTTAGACACATGTCTGGCCTGTCTAGTCCTCAATCGGAACCTACTCCTACTGCCAGAAGGACTCTGCTCATCTCCTCCCGCTCCTGAATGCTCGCCTCGCTCTATGTTTATTGTTCTGGTTGCCACTGAAAAAAGCAAAAAAATTAATTAACATTCCGGAAATACCTCTTTTTGAGATATATCCGGAAATCCCTAAAATTTAACATTCCAAAAATACCTTAAAAAATGGTATTTTCGGAATATTTTTTAGAAAAATACGTTCCGAAAATACCTTTATTTTCGGGAAGTTTAGGGAAAAAACTCATTTTTTCCAAAAATATAATGAAATGATAAATGATTTCGTTTTTTAACAATTTTTTAGAAGTATTTGGGTCCATTTGGTCAATTTGAGGGGTAAGAGGTTATGGGGGTAAAAAAACACCCTTATTAAAAAAGTAGCGTTCCAAATCACTATTTTTCTTTCGTTCCTATTTTTCTATGTGGAAATAAAACACTAGTATTAAAAAAGTGGTTTCTCTTTTTCCACACCAGCTAGTTCTGAACCATATAATGCTACACTCGGTCAGACTGCAAAAGTAGCGTACCTACTATATACACTCGGTCAGACAAGTCTTTAATTTATTTGAATGTTATGGTGATACTCTCACGTCTTTTTAACAATTTTAATTAAACATGATATTATATGGTGGATGAGAGAGAAAAATCAAATCATTCAAAAATGTGACGTGAATTTATAATTGAAAAGTGTTTGATAACCGTTCGGTACTGTGCTTCCGATCTTAGAGATCGGTATTACGCAGTTAGTAGATATTTTGTCTTTGATTCTGTTTCTGTCTTCGGGCTTGAGAGGAAGATTTCGTTCGACCTGGAGAGGTTCGATCTTGAGAGGCGATGTTGAGATGTTCGATCTTGAGATGTCCGATCTTGAGGGGCGAGGTTGTACCTACAATGATACTCTGACACTCAAGTCAGTATTTGAGTGAATGAGTGTTTGTTAGAAAAAGTGCTTACCATTAATGAGCATTGAATGGGGTATTTATAGAGTTTGAATTTGTTTGTGTTAGCGTTTTTGGGCCGTCCGATCTTGCGGGCTGATCTTGGCCATTGAAGATTGGACTCTCTCAATATGATTGGGCTTCTCATCAATTGGGCTTTTGGAGAGGGGGTGTAAATAGAAAACAGTATAATCACCATAACAGTGGCCCCCCAAGTCTGGTCGCTATGAGGAGCGATCTTGACTTTGATGGGCGACGTAACCTTTATACTCTTGTTTTTGTTGAGTGGAGATTTCTTCGGTCTCGAGCTTACGTCGAGGCTGGGGTTCTTGAGTGATGTTAACTGTCCGTCGAGCTTTCGAGCGAGGTAGATGGTTTTTTTTTGAACTCAGTGCTGCTTTTGAATCAGTGTAATCTTGGAATCAGTGCCATCTTTACTGTTTCTGACAAGGTGTCTCTTCGCAGTGGCGGCGCATGATGGTGACGTTTTTTCTTCAGCGTGCGGATTTTAATGGACCATGGTTTGGACGTGACGTTTCGACTTCCCGACCCAGGCCCATTAGATTCGCCTTGCTATAAATAAAGGGTCTCACCTCCTCATTTGTTGCTTGCTGTTCATTTGTTTTTGATTTGCCGATCTTCGAGAGCTCCCGAGCTTCTTTAAAGTGAACGAGTTTGAAGAGATTTCGAAGTACTTTTAAAGTCGGTTTCTGTGGATCGACAACCGTATATTTCCAGATATAATCAACTTGTGACATAGTTCCGAGGTTAGTCTATTTTTGTTTTTTCTTTACTTTTCTTTTTGTTTGTGCCTGGACCTCCCCCAGTCCCCTTTGATCTCAGAATGGGGGTCGTCAGGTCGGGTTCTGACTTTCTCGCGAACCCATTTCCGATCTTTAACCCTGACATTTCGTCCCCCATTCCTGTAGATTCGCTCTGGCGAGGACGAAACAAACTCGGAGAGACGTTACTCAGTACCGGAAAGAGTTTACGAACGCGATGGCTTCTGGTGGTGAAGTCTCTGAGGTTCGTACCGAGCCTTTTGAAGTCGCCGCCCCGGACGTGCAAGAGCATTCTGCTTCCGCCCCTATGAGTGATAAGGCGGAAGATAATTTTAAGAGTGAAAGTTCCTCTCCTGCGACCGATGCTAATGAGCCGAACGACGATACTCCTGAAGATGTGGAGGAAGATTGCTTGGTGGATGTGATGGCCATCACTTCTGAGTCCGATGAGGAAAACCCAGTGGAGGAATCAGAGGATTCCGAGGTCGATCTTGGGACAGGCTCCGAGGTTGATCTTGTGTTGAGTTCCGAGTCTGCCGATGAGTTCGACAGAGGGAGTGTTGGAAAACAAGTTGAATCCCGCCCTTCGAGTCAACCGGGTTCCAGCCGAGCTTCTGCTGCTTCTCTGGATGGGTACTCTAGTACTGGTTGTGGGGACCTTGATGTACCGGTGCGAGAGGTCTCTCAATATGATTGGGTTTCCAGAAATATTTTGGAGATCGAATCGTTGTACCAGCACGGGTTTAATTTGGAGAGGGTCGGGAGGAAAGCTTCCGGTCGCTCGAAGCGAATTTGGAGAGTTGAGGGAATGAAGAAAGGAGAGCACGTGGCTTTGTGGCCCGGAGAGCTCAAGTTCACTTTGTATCATATGCTGATAAATGAGATGAATATCCGGCCTCCTTTCACCTGGTTCGAGCAGACGGTTTTGGCGACTTTGGATGTTGCGCCTTCTCAGTTGCATCCAAACGCGTGGGCTTTTGTTCGAGCCTACGAACTAATGTGTCTTCACATGGAGAGGCCGGTCTCGCCGTTGCTCTTTTTCCATTTGTTTGAGATCAACCGGAACAGCAGTGAAAATAAATCCGGTCGCGAGCATGTCAGTCTTCGCTCGAGGCGAGGGGCCAAGATTTTCAAAGCTTATGCGGACTCATTGAAGGGGAATTGGAAGGAGTTATATTACTGGGTCGAACTAGTGACCGATGAAGCGATCGAGAGAGTGGGAAAGTTTTCAGAGGATGGTCGGACTTTGGTGTCCACCAAGTTTCCCATTGGTTGGAGTCATGCCCATTTTGAACGATCCACCAATTCCTTTTCTGTTGGTCAGGATCGATTGAACGCTGTCGATCTTCTTACCAAGAGGATCCTGATGTTTATTTCTGAGAACATTCCGTTTTCAAAACATAAGTATCGGGGTATCCCTGCGGCTAAGATAGTTCAGGCTGGGAAGCGAAGACGAGTGCAATTTGTCTTAGGTAGTTCGTTTTTCTTGTTTTGATTTTTGCATATCTTTGACTGTAGTTTGTATGACCCATTTTTGTTTCTTTTCCAGATACCATGGCCCCAAAGAAGCTCACCGTGATGAAGGCGCTGGCGATGAGGAGCGTCGATATATCTGACGATGCTGAGGAAACGGGTGCTCCACTTCCGACGTCTCCCCAGGTTGAGACTGTTGTTGGGACGGTTACTGTTGCTTCCCCGATCAACACTGTTACCCAAGAGGACCTTGCCTATGAGGCTCTGGTCGATCTTGTTTCCAGTTCTCCTCCCCCGGCTGCTCCCGACATTGGAGCAGGGACCTCGGCGAAGAGGGTGCGCACCGAGGAAAGTGGCGAGCAAAGGCCGGAAAAAAGGAGTAAGACCTCAAGGAGACCGAAGCATAAGAACAAGGCCGTACCTTTAGAGGAGGGCTTTTTGGAGCAAAACTATGCCCAATGGTGTAACACCCCTTTTCTACCCGGTAATTTATTTAATAAAAATATCAGAGTTTTCAAAATTTGTTTACACCACAAGGGATGTCACACTTACTTCGCTAAACGTCACACTTCAAATAACTCGCTTTTCGAAAACAGTCTTATAATAACTTCAAAACGTCATTATCAGTTAAAATACAACCTCACATTGAGAATTCAACAGTTTAATCAAAAAGGCGTTACAACGATGCCAGGCTTGCAATACTAAAATTCAATAACCACATTATTCATAAATAACTTAAACAACATGTATTCCCCTCCCTAGTGTTACATATCAGAGCATGACGACCCGACTCACGGAGTGAAGCTAAAGGCCTTCACTAAGAATCACCTGCACGTTACCAACATGGGGGCAACATTCAAACAGGAAAGGGTGAGCATCATTTCAATCCATATAATAGAAAATATGATAAGTACTAATCATAGGCTACACACTAGAACAGTCAGCAACCAAAACACTAAATATCCATATCATAGTCATCATTCACATCACTTACATTAACTCATCTCATGTCATGTAGATTTATGAAATGCAACCCACTCGCGGGTATATGCATGAAGGTACCTTTTCACAAAACGTCGCTTAGCCACTCAGGCCTCATCATCACTTAGCCACTCAGGCCTCAAAACGTCACTGATTTTATGCATATGGGCATGAGACACTATGACATGCACCACTCACAACATACAACCACACAATTACTCAGATCATAGTCAACAATGTGACCCGTTACTTACCAGTTTGCCAAATAAAGGCACAGCACCTGTCATTTCGAAATTCACACACAATTAACGTCACTTAGCCTTTTAGGCCTTAACATCACTTAGCCACTCAGGCCCCAATGTCACTTACACATAACCATCATTCAACTCAAACATTAGCCACTGAGGGCAAAAACGTCATTTACACGTCACTATAAATAATACTAACCACAAAGGGCAGAACAGTCATTTACACATCACTATTATTAACAATAGCCACTAAGGGCGGAACAGTCATTTATACATCACTATAATCATTATTAGCCACCAAGGGCAAAACAGACTCTTACACGTCATTACAATTGTTATTAGCCACAGAGGGCAAAACCGTCATTTGACTAGCCACCAAGGGCATCCTCGTCATTTACACATCATTATCTACAACTTTGGCCACTAGGGGCAAAACAGTCTTTTACACGTCATAACTAATAATAAATAGCCACTAAGGGCGAAACAGTCATTTAACTAGCCACTAGGGGCATCATCGTCAAAATCATCATTTTTGACATTACTTTGTTAAAAACCACCGGTCGTACGCAAAAGAGAATTTTTAAAGGCACCCAAAACATCTTTTCATTGTCACGGCAACGGTCACCGGGAACAGCCACTTGGGGCGCCCCAGCAACCTTCAGAAATTCTAAGTTTTTATTTTTTTTTAAAAATGGAACACACAGATGAACAACGGAAAATGCTTCACAACGCTTTTTGAATCGTTCAAAACGGACATCCGGATCAAAAGTTATAGCGAAAACAGTTTTCGAAAATATTTCGGGACATCCTGAAAACTGGCGCCATGGGCGCCCAGCGCCCAGGCACCTGGCGCCCAGCAAGGCGCAACACGCACACGCAACACACAAGGGCGCTCAGCGCCCAGCGCCTGGCGCCCAGCGCCTTGGCGCAACACACACGCACACGCAACGCACACGGGCGCTCAGCGCCCAGCGCCTGGCGCCCAGCGCCTTGGCGCAACACACACACACGCGCATGGGCGCTCAGCGCCCAGCGCTGGCACCCAGCGCCCATCGCCTAGCCACACAGGAATTCTGGCAACACACAGCAACACACACAGGCCACAGGCGCCCAGCACAGGCACTTGGCGCCCAGAAAACAGCAACAACAAACCCAGAATTTTTCCAACAACTCTTCAACACTAAACACCAAAAATCACCATTTTTCCCACAATTTTCCAAAACACTAAAGACTGATTTTTAGCAATTTAACTCATCAAAATCTTAGAATCTTCAATACTCAAAACAACACTTAATTTAATCAATCAACAAAACTCTTTTTGGGGCACTAAAATCATCATCACTTTGGCGCCCTAGGCGCCCTTGCACACCCACACTCAATTTGCGAAACGTCAAGCTCCTTAACATATCAATTTACAATTTCATGAGCTCACAAATATTAACATCATCAAAACACATACACAATTCGTATTATCTCAAGGTTCAAATACTAAATCAATTCGCGTATGACATACATATATATATACAATAACTCAACAAATCAATTCGCATATATATATATAAAAATCCACCATTCAATTCGCATACATATATATATAAAAAATCAACCATTCAATTCGCATACACACATGTGAAATCAACATCAATAATGGATCAAGAACACATCAAGAACTCATGGTATTCATCAATTCGCATATACTTATAAAAATATCATCATCAACAATATATCAAGAACACAATCAAGAAATCTAGTCTAACCCTAGATCTAGGACCCATCCTATAATTTATTAGATAGAATGATAGAGCTCCCCTAACCTCGAATTGGAGAGTAGGATCTCTAGGGATGATCATGAACGGAACTACGGCAACCGGATCACGCCTCCTCTTTCCTCCTTGAAGCTTGCGCTCTTCTCTTCTCCCTCTCCCTCTCTATGGCGCGACCTTCTCCTTCTCCTTTCTCTCCTCCCAATTTCGCAATTGCTCACAAAAACCCCTAACCTCACTTTGGCTTGCCCCCCTTCGCATATGATCTAATTCATGGGCTTGGGCTTCTCACTTAAGCCCAAGTCCATCTAATTTGGCACCTCCATCTTCTAATACCCCCTACACATTTTAATACAATTTCTAATAATTAAATTATATCCACTTAATTAATTTAAATCCCTAAATACTTAATTAAATATTTTAATTAAATATTTTAGGGTGTTACAAATGGCGGGAGGATCCTGTCGGGGCGTCTGTTAAACTTTTGGCGAACTTGGCCGATGTTCAGAAGATCGACAAAGAGGATGTCAGATGAGCTCCCCTGATCTACCAAGATCCTACGTACTTCTTTATTCGCTATGATCGCCGATAATAAGAGAGGTACGTGTTTGTTGGCCTTTCCGTCAATAAGGTCGTCGTCGCTAAAAGATAATGGAGGTCGATTGCTCTTGATCGGGTTTGTTGATGTTGAAGCCACGCATAATAGTTCCTTCCATTTTCCCAATGGCGGGAGGATCCTGTCGGGGCGTCTGTTAAACTTTTGGCGAACTTGGCCGATGTTCATAAGATCGAAAAAGAGAAATACGAGAAACGGGCTAAGGGTAGGTGTTTTCTTGTTTGTTCTTTGCTTTATGATCTTTTTCCCACAACCTGATTTTTCTTATTTTCGTGCTTGCAGTTTTGTTGGAGCTCGAGAAGTCTAAAAGAGTGAAGCTTGTGGAAGATGTGTCTTCGAAATCGAAAGAGCTTGCTCGAACAAAACAAGAACTTCAGACTCTGAAGGAAAGCCAAGGGGAGGTTGTACGACGGGCGGAGTTCGCGGAAACTCGCGTAAAGGAGCTGGAAGAAAAGGAAAGAGTTTTGGAGGGGCTATTGGTCGAGGCTAATCAGAAGATTAAAAGTTTGGAGTTTCGTGTAGTCGGTTTGGAAGATGATTTGAAGAAGGCATCCGAGGCAGGGGTCGGAACAAGCAGCGATGCCGAGGCTCGAATTGCGGAGCTTCAAGCAGCCCTTCAGCAGAGCAGAAAAAATGCTAAGGAGGCTACGAAGATTGCAAATGAAGCTAGGAGGGAGGCTCGTGAAGCTGCCAATTCTGCAATTGAGCTGTATAGGGAGGGTTTTGAGTGTGCCCAGGAGCAAATTGCTTTGGTCAATCCTTCCGTCAATTTGGATCGGTCGATTATCGATCCCGACCACGAGGTTGAAGGGGGTATGATCGTTAAGATCGATGCACGGACGGAGAAGAAAACTGTGATTTTTCCGACCTCTACTGCCTGATGTTTTAACAGTGTTTTTTTTTTGCAGAAGTTCCTGGTGTATGCTTTTACCTATGTAGTTTTTGTATAGATCCGGAACTTCTTTCGGTCTAGCTGGAGATATTTGTAATCTTTTTTGGGATATGTCTTTCAGACCTTTACGAGCTTTAATGAATGCTTTTTGAATTTCGCATGTCATGTATGTCGTTTTTACGAGTTTTAACGGGTGCTTTTTTAATTCTGCACGTTGCGTATGATGTAAGAACGTCGGTAAATGAGGAACTCGATTTACCGGTTCGAACCTATAGGACAGTTTACTAGGACTCGGCCCAGATTTAACTCGCCCTATAGGGGTATCGGCAGCTGTGGCCGATGGTCGTTCTTAGGACGTTTCGATCCTTGAAGACCCGGTCTCTTTGAGATAGTTTGCCAAGACTCGGCTCGGATCTAACTGTTTTCTCAAAGAGTTTGCGACCTTGGGTGGTCGCTTTTTGGGGAGATCATCTAAGATCGGACCCAGTTGATTCCCGGTGGGGGGAATTTTTGTCCCAACATTCTGTTTGATGAAAATCAAGAATGTGTGGAAAGCGTTTGAAAGAAATGTCAAGTTTCTTTTTTGATTAATAACTTGTTTCGAGTTTACATAAGATCGATGTACATGATTTCTTTCTAAGGATAATAACTTTTCAGTTTTGTTGCGTTCAAAGTCCTCTCAATCTTTCTTCCTTGGAGGGTCTCCAATTTAAAGGCTCCCGTACCGGTTTTAGATAAAATTCGGTAGGGGCCTTCCCAGTTTGGGGCGAGCTTTCCTTGGGAGGCATTTTTCTGACCGATGTCAGCTCTTCTGAGTACCAGATCGCCTGGATCGAAATTTCTGTGAACGACTTTGGTGTTGTATCTGGTTGCAACCTTTTGTTTGATGATTGCTTCTCGGAGCGAGGCCCGACCTCGGATTTCATCGATGAGGTCGAGTTCTTCTCTTAGGGCTTGGTCGTTATTGTTTTGTGTTTTGGGATTTGCCGTTCTCCAACTAAGTTCGCCGATCTCGACGGGGATGACCGCCTCGCTGCCGTAGGAGAGCCTAAAAGGTGTTTCCCCAGTGGAGCTTTGGGGGGTCGTCCGTAATCCCCAGAGAACGTAAGGCAATTCTTCTACCCAATTTCCTTTAGCATCGTCCAAACGTCGTTTCAGCCCGTTCAGTATTACTTTGTTTGCAGCCTCTGCTTGACCGTTGGTTTGAGGGTGCTCTACTGAAGTGAAATGGTGTTTAATTTTCAGTTCGAGCATTAGTTTTCGAAATCCCGAGTCTGTGAATTGAGTTCCGTTGTCCGTCACTACTACCTCGGGGATCCCGAACCTGCTCATGATGCTTTTTTTGAAGAATTTTATGCAGTTTTTTGCAGTGATGGTCGCCAAGGGTTCCGCTTCTATCCATTTGCTGAAGTAGTCTACGGCGACGATCAAGAATTTGATTTGTCTTGGCGCCTTTGCGAAAGGTCCGAGTAAGTCCATTCCCCACCATGCGAAGGGCCACGTGGAGGATAAACTTGTGAGGTCTGTAGGGGGAGCTATGTGGACATTGGCGTGGATTTGGCATTTCTTGCACTTCTTCACATGATCACTAGCATCGCCAATCATGCTCGGCCAGTAGTAACCGGCTCGAAGAGTTTTCCGTGCTAAAGATCGAGCTCCCATGTGCTGGCCGCAGATTCCCTCATGAATTTCTGTTAATACGTAGGCCGCTTCTTCTCCCTCGATGCATTTTATTAGTGGGGAAGAGAGGCTTCTTTTGTAAAGCGTTCCGTTGATGACTGAAAAAGCCGAGGCCCTTCTCCTGATGTATTTGGCGTCGTTCCGGTCTAGGGGTTCTGTTCCTTTGACGATGTATTCTACAATTGGGGTGATCCAGCCGTCCGTTTCTTCGAGCATACAGATTGTCGGGTTAAACAGAGGCTCGAGAGACACGCCGGGTTTGTGTAGCGTTTCTTGGATGGTTGTCCTCTGGTTCCCTGGGGTTTTTGTGCTAGCGAGCTTGGCGAGGATATCAGCTCGTTGGTTTTCCGTTTTTGGGACATGAACTATCTTGCTTGTTTCAAATTCAGCCATTAGCGACCGTACCTGAAGCAGGTATTTCTACAGGATTGGTTCTTTGGTCTCGTATTTATTTCCGATCTGGGAGACCACCAGAAGAGAGTCGGTATGGAGTTTTATTTGTTGGACTTGGAGGTCAATTGCCAGGCGAAGTCCGGCGATGCAAGCCTCGTACTCTGCTTGGTTGTTTGAGGTGGGAAAACTGAATGTAAGGGAAACTTCGATGATGACCCCCGTCGGGCTTTCTAGCATGATCCCAGCGCCACTCCCTTTTGGATTTGAGGACCCATCGACATACATGATCCATATGTCAGATTCGGTGTTAGCAGGCGTCATTTCGGCGATGAAGTCCACCAAAACTTGTGTTTTAAGTGTTGTTCGAGCTTCATATTTAATCCCGAATTCTGAGAGTTCCACAGCCCATTTGATCATTCTTCCAGCCAGATCGGGTCTATGGAGTATCTGCCTGATGGGGTAGTTAGTTCGGACGACTATCTGATGGGCGACAAAATAGGCTCGAAAACGTCGAGCTGCGACAATGAGAGCTAGGGCGATTTTCTCGATTTTCTGATAACGACTTTCAGCTCCGTGCAGAGCCTTGCTTGCGAAGTAGATCGGGCTTTGCCCGGTTTCGAGCTCGCGCACCAGAACGGCAGCTAGTGCTTCTTTCGAGACCGCGAGATATAGGTATAGGGTTTCCCCTTCCTTTGGTCGACTTAAAATTGGAGGCTCGGAGAGAGATTTTTTTAGTTGCTTCAAAGCTTCGTCTTGTTCAGGCGTCCATTCGAAATCTCTTTCTTCTTTTTTGAGGATTTTAAAAAGTGGAAGAGATTTGAATGCTGCATTTGGTATGAAACGAGATAGAGCAGCTATCGTTCCATTGAGTTTTTGCACTTCCTTCTTGGACGTCGGAGTTCGCATTTCTGTGACGGATCGACATTTGTCCGGGTTCGCCTCGATTCCTCTTTCTGTTAGGAAAAAACCCAAGAATTTCCCTGCTCGAACTCCGAAAGTGCATTTTTCTGGGTTTAATCTCATTCTATTCTTTCGTACCTCACAAAAAATCGCTCTTAGATCGCTTATATGGTCGTCATCACTTCTGCTCTTGGCGATCATATCGTCGAGGTAGATTTCTACGCTTTTACCGATCTGGTTTTGGAACACTTTGTTCATCATTCTTTGGTAAGTCGCTCCAGCGTTTTTTAACCCAAAGGGCATGACTCGGTATGCGAAGTTTCCTCGGTCGGTGATGAAGGCGGTTTTTTCTTGATCTGGGGGAAACATGGCTATCTGGTTGTATCCGGAGTATGCGTCCATGAAAGATAATAACCGGAAACCAGAAGCGTTGTCGACCAAACGATCGATGCTGGGGACCGGAAAAGCATCTTTTGGGCAAGCTTTATTAAGATCGGTGTAGTCGACACACATACGCCATTTTCCGTTAGATTTCTTCACCAGGACTGGGTTTGATAACCAAGTCGTGTATTTAACCTCGGAGATAAAGTTGGCTCTGATGAGGTCGTCTACTGCTAAGGTGGCAGCAATGGCTTTCTCTTTGCTTTGAGCCCGCTTTCTTTGGGCGATCCATTTTGCTTCTGGGTTTATTGCGAGTCGATGGCAAGCAACCTCTGGTGGGATCCCAGGCATGTCTTCGGCCGACCAAGCGAAGATGTCTTTGAAATCTTTAAGACATTGGGTCAAGTCGATTTTGATTTTTTCTGGAAGGTCGATCCCTATTTTGATATTTTGGGAAGGGTCTGAACCGAGCTGTATTTCGGCGAACTTTCCATCAGGCTCTGGTCTTTTGATTTTTCGTTTGAGCTCTTTGGTTAGCTCGTCGACGTCTTGCTGATTTTCGACTTTCGGATTGCAGCCGGTTTCTATGTTAGTGGCGGCGTTAACTTCAGTCGATCTACCTTTTGGCAGTTTGGGAGTCGACAGTTCTTCCGAAGGAGGAACCCCTTCATGCTCCGAAGCTTTTCGTTCGTTCTTCGTCCATAGGAAAAAACACCTGGAGGCCGACTCTAAGTCAGAGTTTAGAGTGATAACTCTGTTGCAGAGAGAGTGGAACTTCATCTTTAAGTGTGTTGTGGATGTAACCGCCCCGAGCCTGCCGAGGGTCGGTCTTCCTATAATACTGTTGTAAATGGATTCACAAGGTAAGACGAGGAATTTGGTCTTAACGGTTCGAACCATTGGTTCGGTTCCGTAGGTAACCATTAGCTCCAGATGCCCAAGGGGTTTCGTTCGGGATCCGTTAAAGCCGGACAGAGCCGTTCCTCTATAAGGTGAGTTCCTCTTTGTCGATCCCCATTTTGTTCAGAAGATCGACAAAGAGGATGTCTGATGAGCTCCCCTGATCTACCAAGATCCTACGTACTTCTTTATTCGCTATGATCGCCGATATTAAGAGAGGTACGTGTTTGTTGGCCTTTCCGTCAATAAGGTCGTCGTCGCTAAAAGATAATGGAGGTCGATTGCTCTTGATCGGGTTTGTTGATGTTGAAGCCACGCATAATAGTTCCTTCCATTTTCTTTTCATTGATTTTCCCGATCCTTCATGATCGAACCCTCCAGTTATCATCATGATAATCGAACGTTTTTTATCCAGTTCTTCGTGGTCTGGGTCGATCACTTCTTTTCCTTTTTCCCTGGGATTTTCATTTCTTTCTCTTCCGATATTGTGAGATCGTTCTCCCTCCCTTTTGACATAGGAAGATAGCTTTCCCCGTTTTATTAAATCTTCAATGTCGTCTTTTAGGGCGTTGCAATGGTTCGTGTCATGGCCATTGCTTCTGTGGTATCGGCAGTATTTGTTGGCTTTCTGCCCAGGCCGGACGGGTAAAGACCTGGGAGGCTTGACGTCCCTGAACTCGACGTTCTAACATTCCCCTAGTAACTGGGCGTTGGAGACGTTGAGTTCGGTATATACCTGGTGGCGATTCTTTTTACCGGTGTTCCACGAATTTTTACGAGGGTCGATCTCGATGTGGCGTTTCGACGGTTCTGTATGTGACGATGTTTTGTCGACTTTGGAATTTTCTTCTTCATTAATAAAGCACTGGGATAGCTCGAGGAATTCTTGAAGGGTGTTAGGTTCCCAGGTGTTGATGTGCTTTCGGAACGAGCTTCCAGGGAGCAGACCTTGGGGCATGAAGAAGATTCGGAAAGCGTCGTCTAACTGCCGAACCTGAAGAGCCTCGATGTTGAATCGCTCTATATATTCTCTCAGGGGCTCATTTCCCCTCTGGACAATAGATGCTAAAACAATTTTGTTTTTGGGTTTGCTCTTGGAATGGGCAAAGTGCACCGAGAAGTGTTTTGCTAACTGGTCCCACGAGGAGATGGTATTCGACCTTAACGTCCGAAACCATTCGGAAGCCATTTTGTCCAGGGTTAACGGGAATATTCGGCATTTCATTTCCATGGGTACGTTTCGATACTGCATGGTAGTATCAAATTGGTCTAGATGCCTGTCGGGGTCGCCCGTCCCGTCATAAGTCTTCAGTCCTCCAGGTGGTTTCTCGAGGTACCGGGGGACCCGGAAGTTGTCGATTGATTTTGTGAAGGGACCTTTTCGCCCAGGTTGATTCGCCCGTGACGGTGGTTGGTGTATGTGACGAGGTTCAGGATGTCTGTATCGTCGCGTTTGATTGTTTTGAATGTTGTCACGGCTCCTTGATCGTCTTCTTGACGAGGTCGAGCCTTCAAGATCGTCAAATTGGCGTGCCAAAGGAGAACGGGAACCATTCCCTCGGTGGCGGCGAGGAGGAGAATGAGGATCATCAAGATCGTCATATTGTCGAGCTGATGGAGAACGATAATCATTCCCTTGGTGAGGGTATGGGGAAAGGTGAAGATCGTTGGGACTATTATGTTGTCGAGCCAGAGGAGAACGGGAACCATTTCCTCGTTGATGGCGTGCGGGGGAACGGTGATTGAGCTTTCTCCGAGGGGGTGATCGATGGAAAAATCTTCTTTGAGTTGGGCGTCGTTCCTCCAGGGAGCTCTGCCCGAATGATTGCTGGTCCAGAAAGTTTCGACCTTGCAGTCTCGCTACTTCGGATTCGAGGTTAGCGAAGCGGTTGTTTCTTTCTTCATTTACCGCTTCTTGCCGAGCCAATAGCTGAACGAGCTGTTGGACCGCGCCCGTCAAGGCCGGAAGTAATTGAGGAGGAGATGGTAGGCTCGTTTCATATGCGCCCGAATGTGCTCGGGATGGTCCCGTGTTGGGAAGTCGGCTTCGTGTTTGCAACGAATTCGTAAGTTCCTGGACGTGGCCTTCAGGGGTTTGCTGAGGGCCGAGCTCAGGTTCGGCCATGAGACTAGTCGGTGTTGAACGGCGCGTTGGTGCCATTTCAATAAGTTTCAAGGAGATGGTGAGAAAAAATAGGGTATTGATCTCTCCCACAGTGGTCGCCAATGTTCGGTACTGTGCTTCCGATCTTAGAGATCGGTATTACGCAGTTAGTAGATATTTTGTCCTTGATTCTATTTCTGTCTTCGGGCTTGAGAGGAAGATTTCGTTCGACCTGGAGAGGTTCAATCTTGAGAGGCGATGTTGAGATGTTCGATCTTGAGATGTCCGATCTTGAGGGGCGAGGTTGTACCTGCAATGATACTCCGACGCTCAAGTCAGTATTTGAGTGAATGAGTGTTTGTTAGAAAAAGTGCTTACCATTAATGAGCATTGAATGGGGTATTTATAGAGTTTGAATGTGTTTGTGTTGGCGTTTTTGGGCCGTCCGATCTTGCGGGCTGATCTTGGCCATTGAAGATTGGACTCTCTCAATATGATTGGGCTTCTCATCAATTGGGCTTTTGGAGAGGGGGGTGTAAATAGAAAACAGTATAATCACCATAACAATAACATTTTCGGAAGTTTCTTCCAAACAGATAAGGGTCGGTACTTCGGTACTTTAAAAAACAGAAACTAACTGTAAATACATGAGGCTCAGTTTCGAATAGGTTTGGAACCAAATTTTGAACCTGCGTAATTTCAGAAAAAAATGTGTGTTTCATTCGGTCTTTTCACAAGATTTTGGGGTGTACAGTGAGTACTTGGAGGGGTTGTATGAAGTATTTTTGGGTAAACTCGGGTATCCACCGCACGGACAGCAGTGACTAATCCCTCGCTTGGGGTTGTATGAAGTATGGCCCTAAATAACTAAATAAATCTATTTTTTGACAAAAACAAATCTTATTTTTATGGGTGCTTCTAGGGTGAGGGAGCAAATCAAATCCCTCACTAGTGGTGAAGCACTAAAATTGATCGCAGGATGTTGTGCAAAATGCTATAAGTGGTTAAAATTGAATCAATGAGTATTAAATCTCAACCATTGATTAATTTTCATACTATATCCTACGATCATATTTAATGGTTCACAAGTGAGGGATTTGATTTTCTCTCTCACCGTAGAAGCACCCTATTTTTAGAGTGTTTTAATTTCTATTTTGATATTTTATGAGTGCTTCTCGGGTGAGGGTGCAAATCAAATCCCTCACCAGTGAACCACTAAAATTCACCGTATGATATTGTATAAAATGCTATGAGTGGTTAAAATTGAATCAACCTGTATTTTTTTTACCAAAGAATCAACCTGAATTAAATCTCAATCCTTGATGAATTTTTAACTATATTTTACGTTCATTTTTAATGATTCATCGGTGAGAGTCATCGATGCAACGTGTGTGCATATCAAGGGTTGACGGTGAAAGGGAAATCCCAACCTAGGAGTCAAGTTTTATCCTAGGTTGAGGAGACCAATTAATAGGGGAAGAAGAGCTTCCGAGAATAGAGTTCCCAACCAGTGTCCCAATACCCTTTGTAGAAGAAATTTTTGATCGTGGGGGAAGAATATCTCCCAAGAAAAGATTTCCAAGTAGTGTCAGGCTCTATTGGTATGGGTGATTTCGTGCGCAAAGAGTCAAATGTGTGGCATGACTAGAGCTGGCAAAATGGGCCAGGCTCGTTGGGTCGGGTCGGGCCGGGCTAGCCGGAAAAAACATAGGGCTTGGGCCGATAAAAATGAGTCCATTTTTATATCCGGGCTTTCTAGCCCGGCCCAAAAAAACCCGAGCCCAAACCGGGCTAGCCTGACCGGGTCACGGGTAGCCCACAAGCCCGCAAGCTAAAATAATAAGGTTTTACTTGTAGGGTATTGCTTCTTAGATTAGGAACCCACACTTTACGGTGGAGTTAAAAGAGCATCAAATAATTTTTTTAATCAGTTTAAGTATATTGAAAATG